>OY856410.1:295073882-296305132 GCA_963693085.1 Alisma plantago-aquatica | reverse complement strand
CTTGTACTGTACTTCCGCAAGAACGTAGAGGTGTTGAACATAAGTAATAAAAAAATTCGTTTTTAAAAAAAAATGGATGGCAGACAGCAGTTGGGAGAAGCTTGGAACTCCTGAATTTCTTTTCGGCTTCCGAGATACGCAGAAGGTTGGCATTAATTCAAAATGGCTGAATGGAGCATTTTTGCAGATTACCAAGACACGGGTGGGCAGCCGGGTGAGATTGCCGGGTGTGAGTAGCGTTACTCTATTAAAATGGCGAACGCGGACATGCAAAATAACTAAATAAGAAAATCATAAATGGTGGCAATGCCGATAATTCGTCTTGGAGTAGGCGCTGACGTAGTATTCTCAATTTGAGTAGCAATAGAGAGCGGAACCTGTAGGAGTGGTATATCTTCATCCAACTATAGTCTAGACACATTTTGGACATCTTGGCACATTAGTGGGTCGATATAATCTCTAGGTGCAGGAAAGGATCCTAAAACAAAAAGGACAGATGTCAATGCTATAAAATTCTTCTGATTAAATAAAGATCTGTGTGTCTTCTGTTAAACACTTGACATATTTTAAGAAGACGCATCCATGGACCTACTGAACCAATGTTGTTTGCCTAGACACCCATTGCAATTGGCCAATTGTTCCACCTTAGACCAGCATCATTTCCTTGCAACTTTAATCATCATTTACCAGTCCGTATACTACATAGGTTATCCTGGCATACATTAACACAAGATTGACATGCAAAATAAGAAAAACATGGATATGGTCATATGGAAATGTTGATAATTAGTCTTATTGTCAAACTGGAGTAACAACAATGAGAAAAAACTATAGTAGTGGTGCGTTATCTTCTGCAAGCTCATTTTAAACATCTTGTCACACCATGGGGCTGATAAAATCTCTCAAGTGCAAGTGATTCCAATAAAATTGATAGAGGATCCTAAAACCAAAAGGAAAGAAATATTAGTGATATAGAATTCTTCTGACTAAATTGTCATGTTGTCTATTTGCTCGTGGCGATATCTCTTTCAAAAGGACTGACAAATAAAATACTGATCGCAACGTCGGTTTTTATTTGAAGGAACAACTGAAAGAGAACAAGATATTTATCTCTGTAAAATCGTTTTTCGGCTTGAATTGTTACCGTCCAGTACAACAAGGTCCACAGACAATGCTTCTTGGCCAATTTGTCTTACCAGTTTCAATTTGTGTTTTGGAAGACATCTTGCCGGAAACTGTTTTTCTTGACTGACTCCAAGATCCTCCTTAATCTTAGCGTCATGAACCTTCATCATATGGTTCATATGTATACCACAAAGCTGACATCCAAGGTCCAACTTATTCATGGACGACGGCGACTGGAGCATCTTGTTAGGCTTTTCCGATGCAAGGTTAAGAAGTGCCGAAGTAGTCGGGTGCCTAACATATTCGTTGGAGAAAACCTGCGGGGGACATATCATGGACGGACGTTTATTGCTCTGACATTCGGTACCAGACCGTGTAGGATTCTTATTAAGAAATCACGAAGAAGGCAAGTACTGATTTCCGAATTTTGTTGAAACAGGATGTCTGATAATGGTTAGACTCATGCAGTGGCAGGATTTTGCTAACTGACAGCTGTTACGAAGGCCATGTTTCACCATGGTAGGATTCTCATTATTTTATTGACCACACGTGACAAATGAATGGGTGACGGAAACGAGTCTTGTCTCTTAGTATATAGTATATATATATAAGTATATATATATATATAAGTATATATATATATATATATATATATATACTTATATATATATATACTTATATATATATATATATATATATATATATATATATATATATATATATATATATATATATATATATATATATGGGTATATCTTCACTACCCGTGCGGGTAACTAAGATTCGCTACCCGTGCATCTTTTTTGTAACAGGAAGACATACATTTGTAATGAGATGGTCCAAATTGTAATGAGACAACCAAAATTGTAATACAAAGACTCGTTTTGTATTACATCGTTGTTACAGTCATATATATATATATATATATATATATATTTTACTGTTTCCAGACGGAAAATACAAACATCACGCTGTATTTACAAAATGAGTTTGACTATTACAATTTGGACCGTCTCATTACAAATGCATGCCTTCCTGTTACAAAACAGATTCACGGGTAGCGAATCTTAGTTACCCGCATGGGTAGCAAAGATATACCCTATATATATATAAATATAATATATAATATATATATATATATTATATTAAATTTATTGTTGTTCTTTCATCTAATATTATTAAATTTATCCGGTCAGCATTAGCGCAGCTGGTAAGGCTCAGTATCCCCCTCCGGGGGGAGCCGGGTTCGAGCCACGTTGTGGAGCGCTGGATTTATCACCCGCCGGTAAACCGATCCCACATCCTCAAAAGCCCCTTGCTGACTATTTCATGCCAGTGAGCTACAATTTACCAATTGCTACAAGAATGGACCAAATGCATGGGCAAACTTTCTCCATCCAACTAGGTCTAGTGGGTCTATTTCCTACTTTCAATGGGTTGGATAATGAGAACCCTTATAAGCATATTAATGTCTTCTTCAAGTCCTTCCCTACTTTGTGTACACTAGTTGCCATTGGTGATTCTATCTGCCTCATGCTAATTCTATTTTCTCTTAAGGATGAGGTTAAGGAGTGGTATTCCTCCAAGACTGATGTTATGACTTGGGGATCCATGAAGAATGAGTTTCTTAAGAGGTTATATCTGATTTCAAAGTTTACCCAAATGAGAAGGAGAATCACTTCATTCATTTGAACGGACAATGAGAAATTCCATGGGAGTAAGGAAATATTTTAGATTTTGTTGAGAGATTTCCCCAACACATGGTACCCTTATGGAAGTTTGTGTCATCCTTCTTCTTTGGGTTATCTCAAATGGGCCAAATGTTGGTTGACACCTCTGTTGTGTGTAACTTTCATGTAAAAGCCTCTCAAAGAATTTTGGCCTATTGTTTAGCATTTTGTGGAAAATTTTAGACATGGAGTGTTGGGTCCTCTCTTTTGATCAACATAAATGTGACCATTATACAAACCCTAAACTTAAACCCGAATAAGGAAAAGATCACCACATAGTCGATAAACACAATTAAACCAATATACTTGAAACACACGTGCTTTTTTTTCTTTTTCTTCATAAGAACCTCATAAATTAATATTACATCAAGGACAACATATTCATTTACTCATATCTTATTCAGCTCCATTAAAATCACAATCAAATCTTATTTCTCATATGCAGTTCATTTTACAAGAGTTATGTGTATATGAAAGATAAAACTATATATAGTAGTCTAACAATGAAAGAGAGAGTATATGGAATTTCTATTCTAGATTATTCTATTTACATCATACCTATCACCACCTCTTTGTTGATGACATCATACCTAAAAAGCATTTTGAAACAACTTCATAAGACTCATCCAGTGAGTGAGTGCCTCCCACTCAAACTAAGAACATGCATCATAATTAGATTAAGTATATTGAACTCGTAACTAACTTGTAGATAATAATAAGTCTCATAGGTGATTATAACATTTAACACATCCATTTTATGACAATAATCTAATCAATCGGATTAAATATTCACTAGTCCAATTCCATCTTCAAAACATCATAAACATCTTATCTAATGAGTAGATGAGTATATGATAATTACTTCAGAATGAGGATCCAATTGAAGGAGTAACAAGTCAAGAGATAAATAATTAGAATCAGAAGACATAACAGTAACACTATCACGCCCCAATCTCACATTAACCACAAACCACAAGATTAGGACGCAACAGGATGGGATTTACACATAAGCAAACCACTCTTCACTTTTTAAAGCATTTTAAAGAGATTAATAGGATAATCCGATTTATGCTGTAAAATGAAACTAAACAAATTGCGGAAGCATCTTTATTAACTGACTAGCAATATAAACAGAATCTACAACATATTACATTATCTGACATAAAATAAAGCATAACAGTTAATTTACATCTTTATACACATTCTCTCTCTCACTCACACCTTGTCCCAAAGATCGAGGGGAAAGGACTAAGAGACCTCTAACTACTAACTACGAACCTTCTATCGACTAGGCGTAAGGATAAATCGATCCTTCTGATTTCCTGCTGCTGATGATAACCTGAAAATGTTTTGAGTAGAGGTATGAGCCTACTCGCTCAGTGAATAGTATTTCACTTAGCTATCACTAAACAACTCATCAGGTTTATAAAATTGAAATTAAACATAAATGCAGAACTAAGCAAGGCAGTTCTAAATACATAGCAGATATATAGATATTAATCACATTTCTAAGCATCAACAGATAGTTCAGGTAAATAAACAGTTATATGAATTTACTGTGATCCTACATGATTACTTATTCATTTTATTATGCCCTAATCATATGCAGTGTACTCTGCATATAAAGATCCATAACAAGTTCATGCTACGACCCCACCGTACAAGACTTAGCGACACACCCGGGAAATGCTAAGTCTGACGCCAGCCCTGCTCTGCTACAGGACCCCTGGCTCTCCGACCAGAAACATAGGCTCTACGGCCTCAATGCACAACCACGTGTGCTCCCGACTCCTCCTTTAACCTGAGTACACCGGCGGAGGGTCACAGGGTTACCTTCGTGACACAAGCACAAATGGTGTTAGATAACCGTGTTTTCTTTTTCCCAGTGCCATCGTGACACAAGCACGATTGATGTTAAACACTCCCTCTCTTTCTATCCTCGTGCCACCAGAATTACTCAATCGGTTGATGTTGGACACGAGTTTCACCCCTAAGAAACAGACCTTCTTTTAGGGGTTCTACGGTGTTAGGGCAACCTAGGTCTATTAACTAATTAACAAATATACATTAAAACAGGAATATCACATTTCATGCATATTAAATTCTTAAATAAGCATTTAAACAGGAATATCACATTTCATGCATATAGCACAATCTAAATATCACATGAAGCAAATATATATCCTTTATCATCATTAAACATGATTCAATACCATTTATCCACTTTCGATGCTAAACATCTATTTTTAAATCAGCAAATACATTGCAACCATAATACAGGAATTTCATCATTTTCACTAAGCATATTAGGTATTTCAAATTCCAATGAGACTAACATACTCTATTGTATGTACTACTCAGTTTAGAAGTTATACTAACTAATACAGAAACAGTTAAACATTTAAATTGAGTTAAATAATGATTACTAAATGAACTACTACTCACCCACTTCGGTGTGTTCGTATACACCAAAAAATGTCCACAACCACGCCTAATTCTTCCCTTTACAGCAGAGTGCACGCCGTGCACCTGGGCTGCACGCCGTGCACCTGGGCAGAAACTCGTTCTGCTATCTGTAACTCTGCACGCCGTGCAACCTGTGCAGAAACAGAAAATTCATTGTAGATGAACTCGATTAAAGCCGAATCAAGTACTAACAACTACTGGTTTGTGCTTACGAACCTCAGACGAACTCAAGGACACCGTTATCTTAGTGTTTCCTGGGCAAATCTGCCCCTAGCCGGACCTGCTGCTGCAAGCAGCTCTACTTCGCACGTACAGGTTGGAATTGAGCTCAGTTGGGTACTGATTGAGGACTAGGGCTGCGGAATTCTTGCAAAGACCTCAAGGTCGGAGTCAAAGTTGCTGTTTCGAGTGCTTTCTTGCGCCAAGCAGCTACTGGTTCGGACCTGCTGCACACACCAGCAGCGTCACATGAACAGGTTGAAGAAAGCTCCGCTAGGAGATGAATCAAGGGCTAATGGCTACATATTTCTACTTAGTCCTCATCACCAAGGTCGGGGCGGCAGTTTTGTGTTGTTCTTTGCGCCCAATCAAGCTCCAGGTTGCTGCTTCGTGCAGCTACTGCTGCTTCTGGCCACAGCTACAGGGCGCCGCCCTAGCTGTTGGTTGGGACCGTGGGTAGGGCAAGGAAAAGGGGAAGGATGGAGGAAGGAGAAGGTGGAAGGAAGGGGCGCTGCTGGTCGGAGCTACCAAGCCCAAAATAAGTTGCCCTAGATCTCCCCTCTTCTTCCGCTGTAAACGGACTGCTGGGCGCCGCTACAGTGCGTCTCCCAAGCGATCTCTGTTCTATCGGGGAAGTTGATCCGAAAAGAAGAGATAAGGGAAGAAATTAATAGTCGGTTAAATTGGGAAATTTACACTATAGGTCCAAAGAACATAAAAAATGGCATAACTATTGCCTTGAAGGTCCGTTTAAAGTGATTCTTCTTGCAACGTTTCAAGCACAAGGTCCTCTACACCTTCGAAGCAAGAAATCATGTTGATTATCTTGTCACAACTAGTCAAAGCACTAATTGCATATGGGTACTTAATGCAACTTAGTTAACCTAACGATCAACATTGCTATTATCATTAATTACCTCAGATGAATCAATTTCAGCTATTGATTCACATATTAATTTATCTTGATTAACCGTGACATTTAATATGATACTCAACACTAATCAAGGTATTTCATGCTAATCGAGGTATTTATTGACTAACCCTGATATGGGTCGTAACAATCTCCCTCCCTTATAAGAATTTCGTCCCGAAATTCCTAAAAGAGAACAGGAAACTTGTTACGCACATCTAACCCCAAAACTCCCATGTGGCTCCTTCTAGGTTGTAGTTTCTCCACAAAACCTTCTCTAAGGGTATCTCATGATTTTGAGTTTATTGATCCTCTGATCAACTATCTGCATTGGTCTTTCAACCTAGGACACATCCGATCTGATTCCAGATCAAACCACAAAACATTGTCTTTGTAGAACTGTTATAACAGTATCTCAAATTATGGTAATTACTGAGAAATTATCCTACTATACATGCAGACAACTAAAATTCTTAAATAAACAGAATGCACGTCAACTTGGTACTAAAATACAATCATGCAATTTAACTGTTAAACATCATTACATCTTATAATGAAAATTGATATCAAAATACTTGATTCATCGTATACCCTATCCTTAGGGTTTCATTTGCCTTATTCATTCATCACATGCCAACACCCTACTCTTAGGGTTATCTCATTCACTAGTCACATGGCAACACCCTACTCTTAGGGTTTCCGTTATCTCATCTGTTTGATTGCAATTCAAATCACAATACGGTATCATCCTAGAACTGGCAGCGCAGTATATTCAAAATCATTGTAATTACTGAGTAATCTTTATATCATGCATGTAGACAGATTAAAAATTCATAAATATTCCAAACTCAAATCAATTTTGACACATACATACTGAATTTCATGTAATTGAACATTTTATTACACCAACAAGAGTAATTTACTCCACTTATAAGAAACCATCTGGTAATATTTATCGATTATCTGAAATTTCTCGAAGAACGTGCATATGAACCAAATTCCTAGTTTATGCATCACATAACTCGATTAAGAGTTATTTTCGTATCACAACACAAATATTTAATGGTAACTGAGAATTTCTAATGATATCTCAGAGAAATGTGCCAATTCATGTAAATGTTAAGTCACACACATTAACATAACAGGAAGCATGCAACCAGGTTTATTTGCATATTTTAATGCTATCTTACTATCTTGAAATCATGCACCTAATGGTTTACCAAAATTGCATTGCCTGGGTTTATATTCAAACCGAACCATTATCAGTTGTGTATTTCTAAACTCAACATTCACACTAGCAAACTCTATAAGACTTAAATGTTCTTCCCATTTCCACTGAAAAGCAAAACACATGCTCTCAGCATGTCCTCAAGAGTCTGAATGGTTCTCTCAAACTAACCATCCGTCTACGGATGAAAAGGTTGTATCGAATCTTAACTTTGTGCCCGAAGCACAAAGCAACTGTTTCTACAATCCTAGATGTGAACTTAGGATATCAAAATGACATGATTGAAACTGGATTACCAAACAACCTAATTATTTCATCCATGTATATCTTAGTCAAGTTTTGAGACATCAAAGGTTGACTTAATATGAAGAAAGCGAGCAGACTAAATTAATCTATCCACAATCATTCATATCAAATCACAACCTCTAGGTGTCCTGGGTAATCTTACCACAAAATCCATTGTGATATATTCCCATTCCTATTCAGGCATAGAAAAAGATTACAAGGTAGCTATAGATTTCTAGGGTTTAGCTTTAACCTTCTGATACACACTACTTTTAACCACATACTTAACTACATCCTTCTGCATATCTGACAATCCATTTCAACTTCTTGGGATTCATATTCATCTTAGTTTTTCCTGAAAGCATAACATTCATCAATACATGCGCTTCCATAAGAATCTTTTCTTTCAGCCTTTTCCCCTTAAAAGAATTTACACTATCTCGAGGTACACACAACATGTCATGCTAATACAACACCTTATCATCTAAAAACTTAAACTCTGGTCTCTTTTCCTCCTATCATGTCATGCATGGTCTGGTTTAACTCACTATCACCCTATTGTGGTTTCTTAATGTACTCATAAGAAGTAGGCTTAACTTACATCTGTACCATCAAATCACTCTGTGTTGTCATCCCTAAGCCTAAGTTCAACTTCCACATTTCTACTAACAGGTCTCTATGGAAACCTGCCATAGAGAACACATTAACTGTTGAACTTAACTTTCTGCTGATAGCATCAGCCACCACATTCTCTTTACCAGGGTGATAATCTATTGTCACATCATAAAGATAGTGACACCATGTCTTAAAAACATGAACTACATCAACTATCTTTAGATCACATATCGGATAATACTCCGCATTCTATGCTACTTTCTTATAGCTACATTTTATCTTTATGTTTTACTCTTTTCTCTAAGTCATTTCATGTTGTTCAAGTACCGTTCAGATTAACTATCTTAAAACCCTAGGTCACTATCAAAGCCAGTTTACTTTTCATAGAACATATCTCAAGATCTTATTTTACAGAGATACTAGCATTCAAGGTTTAATCACTAATGAGATCCCTTAAACTACTACAACTTTAGTCATTCTAGGGTTTGATCCTTTATTAATAGCATAGCATTATTGTGTGTGTGTAATCGATTATATAAATCAAATTGAGTTGCTTGGGTCAATAACATATTAACCCATCACTCAACTTTAATTACATTAGCTGAAAATTCAGTTTTCATAATAGTTTCTGTAATTCGTTTATTAAACAGCTAACAGAAGCTCCAAAAATTCTGGAAATTTTATATGTTATACCTAATGAAGTTTCAGACCTCCAGTAAACATTTGAGATCATTTCAAGTTACCAATAAGTAATTAAAAATCAAACAGTGCGCTGCTATATAGCAGTCTGCAGCAGATTTGGTCGAGTTGCAACTCGACCGACACCTTACTGTAGAGATCAAAAGTCATCCAAAAATTACGCCAAATTAATAGAGTTTCTAAAATTTGTGATTTTCAAACACAGTTAAAATTTGAGATCAATTGGATGTACCAATAAAAAGATAAAATTCAATTACAACACTGCTATATAAATCTGAAAATGTGATCGGTCGAGTTTGAAACTCAGCCGATGAACAGGTCAGAACATTCTTCAAAAATTCTGATATCTTCCAATGTTGTTCACATTTTATATATCCAAATCATATCCCAATTTTAGCCAAATTAGAGTTACACATAAGATACTAAAAATCATTTACTAAAACACCTTACTTGTCAAATTTGTATTTATGTATCATCAAAACCCTGTTTTGGGCCGATTAGGGTCTATGCTTCTCAAGCCCTAATTCTCAAGATTAAAGAACATTTAGACTTCTTATCTTAGTTAAAACATTCTAGTGTATATACATTCTCACTATATTACGGGTCTAAATCATCCAGAGTCTATTCTTATATTACTGTTAATAGGAGTCATTAGATCCCAGTAACGCATCCTGCCAGCCGGACCAGGCCGAACCTGTAGTCCTGAAGCCAAGAGCTACTCGGATTAATCAACCCCTATTAATCTAAAACATGTGGAAATAATATCCACTTAGGGCAAACTCATTTATACATAATTTCGGGTCTTCTTTAATACAAAGAAAACAAACATTAAACAATTCACTTCATGTCACAACAATATAAAAGAATCATACTTATTGTACAAGCTGAAAGTCTAAATTCATGCATATAAGAGCGTTTCTAATGATCTTTAATCAATAAGCAATATAAAGTAGGAGTTATATCACATCCTTTATTTAATCTCTTACTCCTACATAAATTTCTGATTTCTTAACCCTAAGATTTCTAGGGTTTCTCTCTACCCATCCTTCCTCTGCATACCTGGCCAGGGCATCCAGAGAAGAATAGACAGAGTAGCTTGATACTGGTCAATCTAAGTATTCAGACACCTGGCCAGGGTATCTAAACACTCAGACCTTCCAGAGCTAAAACACATCATTCATTATTCGTCTTACTTATAACCTTATCTTTTGACCCTAATGATTCTTAACGACTCATCTTAAGCTCATTACTTGATTCTCGTGACCACTACCTCTTCCTGCTATCTGCAATAATATAACAGAACACTTCATGTTAGAAAATTACAGATAGAAGAAAGACACCTAAACCTTAATCCTATTGGTCTCTTATCGTCCCCTGACCTTGAGTAACTATGTACTCAAACCAAAGCTCTGATACCAAAAATTATCACGCCCCAATCTCACATTAACCACAAACCACAAGATTAGGACGCAACAGGATGGGATTTACGCATAAGCCAACCACTCTTCACTTTTTAAAGCATTTTAAAGAGATTAATAGGATAATCTGATTTATGCTGTAAAATGAAACTAAACAAATTGCGGAAGCATCTTTATTAACTGACTAGCAATATAAACAGAATCTACAACATATTACATTATCTGACATAAAATAAAGCATAACAGTTAATTTACATCTTTATACACATTCTCTCTCTCACTCACACCTTGTCCCAAAGATCGAGGGGAAAGGACTAAGAGACCTCTAACTACTAACTACGAACCTTCTATCGACTAGGCGTAAGGATAAATCGATCCTTCTGATTTCCTGCTGCTGATGATAACCTGAAAATGTTTTGAGTAGAGGTATGAGCCTACTCGCTCAGTGAATAGTATTTCACTTAGCTATCACTAAACAACTCATCAGGTTTATAATATTGAAATTAAACATAAATGCAGAACTAAGCAAGGCAGTTCTAAATACATAGCATATATACATATATTAATCACATTTCTAAGCATCAACAGATAGTTCAGGTAAATAAACAGTTATATGAATTTACTGTGATCCTACATGATTACTTATTCATTTTATTATGCCCTAATCATATGCAGTGTACTCTGCATATAAAGATCCGTAACAAGTTCATGCTACGACCCCACCGTACAAGACTTAGCGACACACCCAGGAAATGCTAAGTCTGACGCCAGCCCTGCTCTGCTACAGGACCCCTGGCTCTCCGGCCAGAAACATAGGCTCTACGGCCTCAATGCACAACCACGTGTGCTCCCGACTCCTCCTTTAACCTGAGTACACCGGCGGAGGGTCACAGGGTTACCTTCGTGACACAAGCACGAATGGTGTTAGATAACCGTGTTTTCTTTTTCCCAGTGCCATCGTGACACAAGCACGATTGATGTTAAACACTGCCTCTCTTTCTATCCTCGTGCCACCAGAATTATTCAACCGGTTGATGTTGGACACGAGTTTCACCCCTAAGAAACAGACCTTCTTTTAGGGGTTCTACGGTGTTAGGGCAACCTAGGTCTATTAACTAATTAACAAATAGACATTAAAACATGAATATCACATTTCATGCATATTAAATTCTTAAATAAGCATTTAAACAGGAATATCACATTTCATGCATATAGCACAATCTAAATATCACATGAAGCAAATATATATCCTTTATCATCATTAAACATGATTCAATACCATTTATCCACTTTCGATGCTAAACATCTATTTTTAAATCAGCAAATACATTGCAACCATAATACAGGAATTTCATCATTTTCACTAAGCATATTAGGTATTTCAAATTCCAATGAGACTAACATACTCTATTGTATGTACTACTCAGTTTAGAAGTTATACTAACTAATACAGAAATAGTTAAACATTTAAATTGAGTTAAATAATGATTACTAAATGAACTACTACTCACCCACTTCGGTGTGTTCGTATACACCAAAAAATGTCCACAACCACGCCTAATTCTTCCCTTTACAGCAGAGTGCACGCCGTGCACCTGGGCAGAAACTCGTTCTGCTATCTATAACTCTGCACGCCGTGCAAATTGATTTGCACGCCGTGCAACCTGTGCAGAAACAGAAAATTCATTGTAGATGAACTCGATTAAAGCCGAATCAAGTACTAACAACTACTGGTTTATGCTTACGAACCTCAGACGAACTCAAGGACACCGTTATCTTAGTGTTTCCTGGGCAAATCTGCCCCTAGCCGGACCTGCTGCTGCAAGCAGCTCTACTTCGCACGTACAGGTTGGAATTGAGCTCAGTTGGGTGCTGATTGAGGACTAGGGCTGCGGAATTCTTGCAAAGACCTCAAGGTCGGAGTCAAAGCTGCTGTTTCGAGTGCTTTCTTGCGCCAAGCAGCTACTGGTTCGGACCTGCTGCACACACCAGCAGCGTCACATGAACAGGTTGAAGAAAGCTCCGCTAGGAGCTGAATCAAGGGCTAATGGCTACATATTTCTACTTAGTCCTCATCACCAAGGTCGGGGCGGCAGTTTTGTGTTGTTCTTTGTGCCCAATCAAGCTCCAGGTTGCTGCTTCGTGCAGCTACTGCTGCTTCTGGCCACAGCTACAGGGCGCCACCCTAGCTGTTGGTTGGGACCGTCGGTAGGGCAAGGAAAAGGGGAAGGATGGAGGAAGGAGAAGGTGGAAGGAAGGGGCGCTGCTGGTCGGAGCTACCAAGCCCAAAAGAAGTTGCCCTAGATCTCCCCTCTTCTTCCGCTATAAACGGACTGCTGGGCGCCGCTACAGTGTGTCTCCCAAGCGATCTCTGTTCTATCAGGGAAGTTGATCCGAAAAGAAGAGATAAGGGAAGAAATTAATAGTCGGTTAAATTGGGAAATTTACACTATAGGTCCAAAGAACATAAAAAATGGCATAACTATTGCCTTGAAGGTCCGTTTAAAGTGATTCTTCTTGCAACGTTTCAAGCACAAGGTCCTCTACACCTTCGAAGCAAGAAATCATGTTGATTATCTTGTCACAACTAGTCAAAGCACTAATTGCATATGGGTACTTAATGCAACTTAGTTAACCTAACGATCAACATTGCTATTATCATTAATTACCTCAGATGAATCAATTTCAACTATTGATTCACATATTAACTTATCTTGATTAACCGTGACATTTAATATGATACTCAACACTAATCAAGGTATTTCATGCTAATCGAGGTATTTATTGACTAACCCTGATATGGGTCGTAACAAACACCATCTTTGTGACACCCCAGCACATCATACAATCATGAAGCTGAAGTTCACATAAGAGATGTCTACCAAATAAGAGTATTCAAATGACAAGTAAATCCAAATTTTGATCACATTGGATATAAAATTATAGATTCATCAATTTGTCAACGTTTAAGATTAGATTTCAGACCAAACATATAAGAATATGGAAACATATGACCTCCATAAAATAATGATTAACTTTCAGAACAAGAAACACATCCAACAATGGTAGATTTATCATCTAGTATAACAAGGAAGGTAGCAAACATTCAACTCATATTCTACATGGTTGTCATCTTTTATTCATTTTCCCTAAAACTACATGGCTTTTACCTTACCAAGTAAAATTTGACATGCCTTATTCTCATGTCAATGACTCACCGTCACTACCTTAGGGTTTATCCGGTCACCCTAACATATCAACAATAGACCTTGGTCCACCGTAGGGTTGCTTAAAGATGTTCACATCCTCATTTTGGTACACAAGATAGGAACCAACATATTAGAATATTTCATATCATCATAGTTCACATGTTTCACATTTTTTAGCTCATCAGAGTCCATCTCTAATGGACATATACTTTCATAATGGAGGATTTAGGGCCATATCACACCAAATGATTCACTCCTAAATCTTAGTAGCCTAACCTTCAAGGTCTTGATCCACACTAGAAAATTCTTCTCAATATTCTCTAATTATTATTAGGAGATTAGTTTTATTTCCTCAATATGGACCTCAGGGAAACTCACAGATTCATGGAACCTAACAAAGTGTGTCATCATTTCACTTGATATTAATCATATTTATTCATCTTAAATAAAACTTAGACCATCATTTATCTTATGTGTATATTCTCACACAGCTAGAATGACATGAAGAAGATTAAGCTTAATAAGAAATACAATGATTAAAACAAGAAGTACAACAATCTATAATTTGCAACATATGTGATTCTTTTGATTTCCACATCATTCACATAAGTCACCATCAAGAGGCTATTATCTTGAGACATCATCTCATTATCCAACATTTACATTAAACAATGTTTCTCAAATATGATCATTGCATGTTAATTCAATAAGAACATAAATCTTATTAGTTCATTATGTATCATAGTTTTCATCAAATATTCACATAAACATTATAACTAATAATAATATAAGGATATAGACATCATGTATCATTCATCATGCTCAGAGTAGGTTTACCATACAACATATACATATTACATTTTATTTTTATAAATATGAATAAACCTCAAAGCATAAACCTGCATCACACAATTAATGCTCCTCTTGTACTATTTAACATTCCCCATTGAGGGTTATTATTTTGAAACATGTGATCTCATTTGAAATCCTTCATAATAGAACATTCTCATAATACAAGTATTATACATACAATTACATTCCAAAAATCTATTCTTTTGAATCAATTCATGTCTTTGAACCTAATTTTTTAATTGAATTAAATTATATTTTGTTGGATATATGGTCTCTAGAGGGGTTGAATAGAGCTAAAATCACTTATGCGAACACATCATACCTTCAAGATATTTTTTTGAAAGATATTATTATATTGAAAAGCAAGGCAGAAAGAGATTGAACAAACACCAAAAGAAGGCTAATATGTATAGTGGTTCCAACCTCTAAAATACTAGATGTACATCCACTACCTAGAGGGGTCGATCTATAGGATTTTCAAACACATCACACTTCTTATATTCCATTATAAGAGTTACATTATGTAGACCACCATGTTCAAGGTTAATGGTACCTAGCCTTTCCTTTAAGGACAAGGTAGCCAACAACCTTGCAAAAGGCTTACCTATTTATGACCAAGAGTCTTCTACATTGTCAAGGACTTAACTACTCTTACAATGAGTCTTTGGCCTTCTCCAAGGACTTACCTACTCTTGCATCAAGTATTCCGCCTTCAAGGATTTACCACTCTTAACTTAGATCTTTTGTCTTTGTCATCACCTTCACCAAGGAGAAGCTTTCACCAAGTCTCTAGAGAGAGTTTGGGAAAAGGAGTGGAGAGATTCACAAGATATACATTGGAGAATCTCTCTTACAAGGATCCTAACTCTCTCAAATTGGATGTAGATTAGTAATCTAGCTTGAGGGAGATTGGGTGCTCTTGGAGGAAAAAACACTCAACTATAGCAAGGGAGCATAGAAGGCAAAATTGGAATGAAGTCTAAGGGCCCCTTTTTATAATTGAGGTTTCCTACTAGCATTTAGAGACACTTAGGATAAAATTCTAGCCATTTTGGGTGTTCCAATGGATATATTTTTTAGTTTTACAACACTCCAATGGCTAGAAATACTTTTCTACACTTTTTCGTATAGTTTTGTCATGTGAATTATATTTTAGGAAACTCGACCAAAAATACTATAAGACAAGTAAAAGTTTAGGATGTCAGTTGAGTTACCACCATGGCAAACTCTACCAACCCTAGGCATTTCCAAGAGCCAGATTGGTTGTTGCCTAAGTTGCCACTAGTAAAAACTTGGTCAACAAGCTAGTCTATAATCACTTTTAGAAAATGCTCAAAAATTGCATAAATGCTAAAAATAAATTATCTAAATTTCCATTAACATTGGTTACAAGTCGCACATTTAGTACAAATGATTTAAAATATGATTCTGATAAATATACTATTTATTCTTCAAAACATGGATTTGCTTTGATGTTGACTTGATTTTCGACATACGATGGCTTGATAATTCCATACACTTCATGTACCTAATGCCAGATATTGATCTGAAACAGACATATAAGATACACATGAATGTAATGGTTAAGTCATATATCAAAATATGGACAATTTATAATTGTTAGGTCAACATACCCATGTACATTCTTTAATCCCTCATTTGAGAACCTAATTCATTGTAATTACAAAGCTCATCATATTAAGTTTAGAGATAGGTTCTTAGACCCAACTATTACTTTTTTATCATTTTTTTCTCCATTTCATAACCATTCTTCATAACTTCTTTCATTTCACATTCACTAATATTCTTAGAATCAATCATTCTAAAATTACTTAATGAATAATGTTTTTCTCTTACTGAAATCCTTAGATAATATGATTTTAGTGTATTTCATTCAATTTAGGGAAGCCCACATAAATTAAATATATGAAAGGCTTCCTCATACTCATTTCAGTAATGCTTCACTCATTACTTGCCATTACAATTCATTTCACCCTTGTCCATTTCTTTTTATTACATTTAAATACATGCACCATGTCCTTTAACTTCTAATGGAACATTAGTAAACAAAAAGAAATCTTATAAAACTCTCAATTTTGGAAGTACCAAGGATTAGGGTTACTTCTTCTTAACTCTTAATCTCTTGTCGTCTTCTCAATTCATTATTAGGTGACTAGAATAAAATTTTTGCATTCATGTATGGTTTACTCATTATTCCATAAATTTTACAACAATATATGCATTAGCCTTAAATCATCATGATAAAAATTAACACCTTCAATTGAAGTAAGAATACCTACAATTCAGTTTTATTTCACATTGCAAGATTACATATAAGATCATGCTTTATGTATCATACTATACTTCATATAGAATTTCTAGGGTCTAGAAAGAGTTGACTTAGTTTATTACATCCTAAGGACCTTATTATCCACTAATATCATCAAGGTGTACATGATGTCTCATCAAGGCGATTCACACACATGGAAACCCTAGTTTCTATTTCCACACTATTTACCCATCAATTATGACTATGCATCAGTTCATTAGCCCATCTGAGTCAATCAAGCAAAACTAATAGTAGAAATGGAATACCTTCATTTCAACCCTAATATTGATCTGGTTGTTTCCATATGTCAATTTTTGAACTTTTTTAAAATAGATTGAGAAACTCGTTCTTGTCAAATTCAAACATGATCCTATATTTGTCAACTCAATTTTGAAGCATATCAATCATTAGGTTGTTTTTGGGGCAATATTCATATAAAACAACATGGTTCTCTATCCATAGGATTTTTCATATAATGTTATTCAAACTCTAAAAAACAAAATAGGAGAAAAAGAAAGTGAAAACATGGTGATTTTCTATCTTTTTTGTTTAAATCAAATGGAGGAAAAAATCTAGACATAGGAGAGAAGCTTCACCATGAAAAGAAATCTAAAGAAATTTGACTTACTTGATTTCACCACTCTTCCAAATATAAAAACCTAGTTCAACATTTGCAATTCTTATTTTATCTAAAACTCTAAATCTCCCTCTCTCTCTCTCAAGAATTCCACATCTCAGACAGTGATGATGGATTATGGGATCTACTAGAGTTTTATATTGAAAATTTAGATCGATCAAGATTCTTGTAAAAATTGCAAGCAAGCCTTTCATTGCACATTTCATATGGGTAAACGTTGTTGTCAGTCGATACTATTCTTAAAAAATATCTCAATGGATGAAGGGGTTGGGGCCATTCAAACGTACTCCACAAATTGTGAAACTTTAAATTTTATTTTGAATCATGTTTGTAAGACCCAACTATAATTTCAATTCAAACATATAGATCAATAAATAAATAAAAGTCAAACATCAGACTATTATATATCAGCCTGAATCTATGGTCGGATGAGTTTGTACTGAGTGGAATCTTAGTCGATGAATAGATCCAAACAATAGTAACAAAATTTAAAAAAATTTCTGAAGCACTCAAACTTGAGGCATCAAAACTATATCTAAAAGTAAAAGAAATCATAATTATAGGTAAAATGCTAAAACTCATTTACTAGACCACTATATTTATCAAATTTTGTATCCGTTTGCTATCAAAACCCTAATTTTAGTTGACTAGGTTTTATACTCCTCATACCCTAATTATTCAATAAAATGATGATTAGCGTTTCTCATTTGGTTTAAAACATCATAATTATATTATCATGGTTGATCAATATTAAACAATGATTAATGTAGTTAAGCATGTAATTATCTAAGTAAATCCTAATTAGATGACTAAGATAGAAACGGGTCATTACAAATTCTCCCCTCCTTTTAGGATTTCATCCCAAAATCCAAGAAAAAATGGAATAAGATCATAACATAGAATCGTGCATCTCTTTCAACATTCTCTTAGAATGATTTTCAGGTTATCTTTCTTTCATATTACATCATTTTCTTACTTTGGGGATCTATCATGTTGAAATTATGAATTTGCTGCATTAGATGGATGTTTCATCATGTATCATAATCATATTGAGTATTATAGAAACTTATTTCACATATCTCAGTAATATATTAATATCACATGTACTTCATATCACCTTTCATTTTCTTTCAAAATTTGATTATATATCTCAAGTATCAAGATCACAATTCATTTTGTATTATTGTCTATGTCCATACATTCTCTTCACAAAGAAGGTTATTTGGTGGACACCCGTCTCAAATCTCAATTGTTTCTTACAAAATTTTAGATTCATATCCACATTCAAATGTGTTGAATTATCTTCATAATCTATTAGATATTCATATTTCTCATTTGAAATTTCCTTAGGTTTCATCCTTGTTTTCATAATTCTTTATCTTTCTCCAATTTATCATTCATTTTTTTTACCATCATGCATCTTATTATACTCCCAAACTAACTTCATCTACGTGCTTGGTAAGGGAAGCGTGAAGAAGTACAATCAGTAGTTTTATACTAGTTTATCTCAATACCCAAATACTTGACTAGAGCATATGGATACTAATTGTAGTTAGTATGCATATCATTCAAGTTATGTTCCACATGTACATTATCATTTAGCCCCAGATCCTATTGTACATATAGACTTATCTAACTTAAGCTCTGATTTGTCAGGTCCTCTCTTTCTATTAGTATAAATGTGACCATTAGTGAGAAACCCTAAACCTAAACCTAGATTAAGGAACAAAACACCACATAGTTGACAAACAAAATTATCCCAAAATACACAAAACACAATTAAATTTTTCCTTTTCTTCATAAAATCTTATAAACCAATGTTACATCAAGGACAACATATTCCTCTATCAAAAGTTGTATGCATCTCCAGTAAAACTAGAATCAAATCTTTTTCTCATATCCATTTCACTATATAAGAATTGCATGTATCAATTGGTGATGAGGTGGTGGTTGGCTCTGTGCTAGGAGCCTGGGCGCATAGACTGAGAAGCTCGTTCAAGGTCCAGAAGGCTCGACATTCGTTGGTGGAGCCCGATGATCCGAAAGTGTCGTTCTTCTGGAGCAACGATAAACGGTCGTGGATGAAGATGCACAACCCTGTTATGGGAGACATGGAGGAGTTCCACAAAACTTATGTGGTGGTTCAGGTGTTTGGTCAGAGATGTATTCTGCATCAACTCTATGGTTGGATGCAGAGATCGTTGAAGTTGAAGGGTGAGTTACAACTATCTCCCCTGAAGGATGGTTTGCTACTGGCGAGGTTTGCTAATGAAGAAGACATGGATGTTGCGTTGGAGTGAGGTCCTTGGTTCTTTGATAGCAAACTAGTCCTTACCTGGAAGTGGAAGCCGGAGGGTGATATGAACCATGCTGACCTGACATCGATGCCGGTTTGGGTTACGATTCCTGAATTGGGGAGGCATTGGTCAAGGCGTGTGTTGTCGATCTTGGGTTATGCGATTGGTACGCCCAAGGTGGTTGACTTCGTGAAGGAAGGTCAGTTTATTAGAGCACCACACCTATGCATTGAGATATCTACAGAGGCTACACCACCGTCGGTCGTCATGCTTGAACTTCTAGGTGGGAAGGAGATGGAAGTGAAGATCATATATGATGCGTTGCCAGATAGATGCAACACCTGTAAGGTGTTCAGACATTTGACAGTGGATTGTCCAAATGGACAGAAGACACATGTAGTGGAGGTTGCTGATCGGGGAAGATCAAAGAGTGTAAGACCTATGAGGAGAAGAGGAGGAGGACCATCAAGTAACAATCAAATGAGGCCTGACCTGAAGGTGACCCTTGGCACTGATACTTCTGTGCTGGAGATGACGCAGAGGAAGGAACAACAGGTGGTAGTTATACAATAGGGTGCAACTCCTCTTGGAGGAGTAGTGGAGGAGAATGTGGAGGTCGAGCAGACAAAGGAACTGGTCGTGAATTCATCTATAGTGGTAGGTAGTAGGAAGGAGGGTGAGGTGCTTGTCAGTTCATCTGTTCCTGTGGTGGTTGATATTGTTGGCGAGTTGGGGGATGATACCAACCCATTCCAGTTACTGGAGGATCTGGCAGAGGAGGGGGATTTGGAGTAGGGTAGTTCCAAATGCTCTACTAGAAGTGGTGTATAGATAGAAAGGGGAGTAAGAGGAAGGGGAAGGGGAAGAGGGTGTTCTACTGCTTCCTCTGGAAGGGGGGGTAAACGAGATCTTCCAAATGAAAATCTTGGTGTGGAATGTTCGTGGGGCGTCTCTGCCTGATAAATAGAGATTACTGTGATAGATTCTTGAGGAGAAGGGGGCTCAGCTTGCTATTTGCTTGGAGACCAAGATCAAAAGGGAGGTGAATGGGAGGATTAAAACTTTGTTTCCCAGAGGGTGGGAGTATACCTCCAATCTAAATCACGTAGAGGGAGGAAGGATAGTTGTGGGTTGGTGTCCGAGTGTTTGGGATGTACAAGCCATCTACTAGTCTGATCAATTGATGTTGCTTAGTTGTATTAATAGAGGTGACTTCCACTGTGTTATCTCAGCGGTCTATGGTGCTAATGCGGAAAGAGAAAGAAGAAGACTTTGGGAGTGTATCGTGAATACTACTCAATATGAACTACCTCATTTAGTGGTGGGGGATTTCAATAGCACAAGGAAGGCTAGCGAGAAGGTGGGTGGTTTGCTGGTTCCGGATTCTATCTTGGACAGATTCAATGATGCGGTGAATGAAGCTAATCTCATTTAACTAAACACTCGGGGAGGGATCCCAACTTGGCATAATAAGAGAACTCATGTTAGAAGAATCTCTAGTAATATTAATAGGGGTTTGGTGAATGTTAGATGGCTGGAGGTCTACCCTAATGCATCTATTGCCCTTGGGGCCCACCTCAAGAGTGATCATGCATGCATGGAAGTGGATTTGAATAATATTGCTGCACCTAATCGCCCTTTCAAATTTTTGAATCATTGGATCGGGTGGCCGAAATTATTGGAAACTGTTAAGGAGGCTTGGGATTATGATATTCAGGGTAACCCCATGTTTATGGTTATCAGTAAACTAAAGAGGGTCAAACTAGCTTTGAAGAAGTGGTCTAAGGAGCTGATCAACCTTGATAATCTTACTAAGGAAGCTAGAACTATCTATGACAAAGCGACTGAGGTTATGAGAACTAACCCCACTTGTAGAAGGAGTATGGAAGAGGAGGACAAAGCTGGGCAGTGTCTTATACAACTTGAAAAGGCACATGAAATCTACTACTGGAAGAGGAGCAGGATGAAATGGATTAGAGATGGGAATACAAATTCAAAGGTGTACCATGCTGCGGTGAGGAAAAATGATATGCGTGACCATATCCATAATCTTATTGATGGGGAGGGAAACTTGGTGGATGAGGTGGATAAAATGGCCTTAATGTATGTTGATTTCTTTAGGGGGGACTATAATTGCAGTAGTAATGGTGACAGTGTGAGTTCCAGCCTTCCAAGGAAAGTGACTCTTGACATGAACAGAAGCCTGGTAAAAATAGGGGATGATGAGGAAATTAAAAGAGCTGCTATGTCCATTGGTGCTTCAAATTTTCCTAGATCGGATGGTTTTAACACGAAGTTCTTCCATACGTGTTGGGATGTTGTTGGGCCCGGTGTTTTCTGGGCAATCCATTGGTTCTTGGTGGGTGGAAGGATGATTAGACAAGCCAACCATGTTTTTATTAGACTGATCCCAAAGAAAGCATCGCCTACTGAGATAGCTGATTATAGAACTATTGCGTGTTGCAGCGTGATTTATAAAATAACTTCAAAGCTGATAGAGGCGAGATTAAAGATTCTTCTTCCTAATGTGATCTCCAATAATCAAGCTACTTTTGTGACTAGTCGATCCATCTCCGACAATACTTTACTGGAAAAGGAATTCTTAGTTGACTTTGGTGTTGGGAACGCCACTAAGAAGGCCTGTATCAAAATGGACATTTCAAAAGCTTATGACCGTGTGAGATGGGAAGATTTATGGAGTTCTTTGGAGGCTTTGGAGTTTTCAGAGAGATGGATTGATGTGATCAAACAATGTGTGCAAACAACATCTTTTTCTATTTTGATCAATGGAGTGCCTTATGGTTTGTTTAAAGCATCAAATGGTTTACGCCAGGGTGACCCGATCTCTCCTTTATTGTTCACTATTGTTATGGAGAATCTGACACACATGAATGAGATAGCTGATATGGAGGGGTGTATTAAAGCCTTCAAAGTTAGAGGGGTTAAAGTCAAGACTCATATGATATTCATTGATGATGTCCTGTTCTTCATCGTTGGGCATTACAAATACCTTAGGAATGTGAAGAAGCTTATGAAGAACTTTGGGAAGCTTTCCAACCTCTATATGAATGAGATGAAATCCAATGTGTTCTTGTCTAGATCTTGTGATAGTAGAAGAGGGAGGCTGAATGAGGCAATTGGGATTCTGGTGGGATGGTTTCCTACCAAATACCTTGGGATTCCTCTGTATGGGGGAAGAGGAAGAGGTGTGGACTTCTTTGATTGTGTGGGTGAACTGAGAAGTGTTGTGGACAGATGGTGTGGACTCAATATCTCGATGGCTGGGTGTACGGTTCTCATAAAAGTTGTCTTAAATGCTAAAATTAACTACTGGTGTAGACACACTGAGTTACTGGCTTTCATACTGGATATGTTCAGAAGCATCATAGCAGGTTTTCTTTGGGGTGGAGGTGTGAATGCTATTAGCTGGAAAATGGTGGCTCAACCTTTATATGTGGGTGGGCTGGGTCTTGTTTGCCCCCATGATGTGGCGTGGGGGGCTACTGCCAGGAGAGTGGACTGTCTCTTGAACATTCCAGAGTCCCCGTGGACTGGCTGGATGAAAGAGAGGTATGGAGAGATGGGAGGGGAGATGAAGCAAGGGGAGTCGAAAATTTGGATGAGGATGAGAAAGGTCTTCCATGATCTGGGCCCATTTTACAAAATGCAGGAGCAACATGACGCTAGTAGCAAACCTTGGAATATGAAGAAGCAAATGTCACAGGTCAGTTGGTATGATATCTGTTGGACCAAATCCAGATGTCTGAAATGGAGCTTTGGAGCATATAGGGCTATTATGTGAAGATTGCCTACCAGAGATAGAATTATCAAATGGGGGTTGTTCTGTGATCTGGTCTTCCTTCTCTGTAATGAATCGCCAGAATCTCATGACCATGTTTTTTTTAATGTGAGTTCTCAACCTACATTTGGAGATGTGGATGCCTTAAATGTGGTTGGGGTGGTCTTTCCCCTTTGGGAATGGATGATGCTTTACATTGGATGATGGATATAACAAAGTCCAAGTCTAAATATAGATTTCTGGGAGGGATTTTTGTAACGTCTCTCTTTTTTCATATATGGAGAGAACGTAATATTAGACTTCATGGTAAGAGACCTAGATATAATACTACCATCTTTGATGTAATTAGTAACAACATGTTGGGGTTCTTCAAAGCTAACCCGAAGAGCATGGTTGGGATGGATACCATGTCTCTTAGAATGTGGGGCCTCTTGTAAATTCTGTATAGTATATGCGGTTTTTGTTGTGTCCCCTATACTTGGTTTTTGTTTTAGTAATATTTTACCTTATCCAAAAAAAACTTTGTCTACTACCCTTGTTGGGAAAAAGAGATCATAGGGACATTATAATATAAATTATTCTATTTACATCTTTTTTGTCACAGTCTATCCACCTGGACGACATTATACACAAAAAAACATTTGAAACAACTTTGTGAGACTCATATAAATCCCTAGTGAGTGGGGTACCTCCCACTAAAATTAAGTACATGCATATGCATAAAATTAAGTATATTGAAATCATAAGAAACATGTAGATCATACCATGTCTAATAGGTTGTTCTAACATTTAGAGCATCCATTTCATGACAATAATCAAATAAATTTAGATAAGATACCCAGTAGCATAATCTCAACTTTTAAACATATTCAAGACCATATATGTGAGAAGATCAGTAGATGTAAATTACTTCAGAATGATGATCCAATTGGAGATTAACAATCTAAGACCTAAAAAACTAGATTCAAGACATAACAATAACATCATCTTTGTGACACCCCACCACTCAGACTAGATTCACAATATGTATCCCTAAAGCTGATGTCTAAATAATACATGTCTAGTAAACAACAATATTCAAATGACAAGTAAATCCAAAATTTAAGCATTGTGTATATTAAATTCCAACATTAGCAGTTGTCAACATTTAAGATAAAATTTCATATCGGACATACAAGAATATGGTAACCGATTGTATCTATAAAAAATATTAATTTCCACAGCAAGAAACATATTAAAAAAAAGTAGACATAAAATCTAGAATAACAAGGATATAGTAAAAATACATCTCATATTGTATACAACTTATTGTCATTTATTTATTTTCCCTAAAAGTATTTACTTTGTATCTACCAATTATAAGTTGCCACAAATGATTCTTGTATCAGTAAATCATTGTGACTACCTTATGATTTAGCTGGAAGCCATAAGATATCAACAACATACCCTATTCCACCATAGGGTTCCCTAAAGAGGCTCACATCCTCACCTAGGATTCTCAAAGTAGGAAACAACATAACAAATATCACATATCATCATAATTTAGATGTTTCACAGTTTTCATCTCTTCAAAGATTATTCCTCATGGATATAGAATTTTGTAGTAGAGGATTTAGGGCCACAATAACACCACATGATCCACTCATAAATCTGGTGGTTTAACCTTTAAGGTCTCAATCCACACCCCAGAAGTCATTCTCATAATTCTATAATTATGATAAGGAGATTTGTTTCATTTCCACAATATGGACCAAGGGGGGACTCACAATGTTCGTTTCACCGAACTAGATGTGTCATCATTTCACATGATATTAATCATTTTTACTCATCTTAAAGAAATTTCATATCATTATTTATCATATGTGTATATTCTCATACAACTAGAATGGCATGCAAAAATATGATTCTTTCCATTTCCACATCTTTCATATATGTCATTAATAGCGGGCTATAATCTTGAGACACCATCTCATTATCTAGCATTTACCCTAACTAGGGTTTCTCAATTATGATCACTGCATGTTAATTCATGACAACACATTTCTTATCACTTCATTTTGTATCATAGTTTTCTTGCAATATTCATAGAGATGTTAAAACTAGAAACATTATGAGCATATATACATCTTGTATTATTCATCAGGTTTAGAGTTGGTTCATCATAAAACATATATTGATTCCATCTAATTTCTATAAATATGAACAACTATCAAAGCATAAATGTGCATAACACACTTAATGCTCCTCTTTTACCATTCATCATTCCTTGATTAGGGTTACTATTTAAGACATGTGATCTCATTTGAAATCCTCCATAATCGACCATTCTTAAAATACAAGTATTATATAGACAATTACAATTCAAAAAGGTATTCTTATGAATCAATTCACATCCTTCAACTTCATCTAGTAACTCTATTAAACTGAACTTATATGCATTCCTTAATCCCTCATTTGAGAACATTATTCATTACTATTACAAATCTTATCCTATAATGGTTAGGTTCCTAGATCCAACTATTAATTTTCTTCATTTTCCTTTATTTCATAATCATTAGTCATAGCTTCTTTCATTTGATGTTCACTACTATTCTTGGAATCACTCATTCTAAATTTACTTAATGTAAATGTTTCTCTCTCATTGAAATCCTTTATAATCTAATTTTTGGTGTACTTCAGTCAATTTAAGGCAACCCATATATATTTAAATTAAATATGCAAAAGACTTTGTGATACTCATTTCAGTAATATTTCACTCATTACTTATTATTACAACCACTATTGTCTGTTTCTTTTTATTGCATTTAAATACATGCCCCATGCCCATTGACTTCTTATGGCATTTTGGTAAATAAAGCAATCTTATAAAACTCCCAAATTTTGGAAGTATTGTGGATTTGGGTTACTTCATCTTACCTCTTATTCTCTAGTCATCTTCTCAATTTATTAATATGTGACTTGAATAAAACTCTTGCATTCATGTAGGGTTTACTCATCATTGGGTATATTATACTAAAATAGATGCATCAGTCTTATATCATCATAATAAAACTTATCACCTTCAACTGAAATAATGATACCTACAATTGAGCACTTCTTTACATCTACAAGATTAAATATAAGATCATGGTATATCTCTCATACTCGGCTTCGTGTAGAATTTCTAGGGTTTTGAAAGAGTTGACTTAATTCAATACATCCTCGGGAGATTATTATTAACTAATGTCATCAAGGTGTACATGGAGGTTCATCAAGTCTATTCACACACATGAAAACCCTAATTTTCATTTCGACACAATTCATCTATCAACTATAAGTATGCATCAATTAATTAGATCATTTTAGTCAATCAAAAAAAAATCTGAGACATAGAATACCTCCATTTCAGACCCTAATACTAATTCCTATGTACTTGCCATATTTAAATCTAGAAAATATATTGGAAAATATAGTTGAGGAACTCATTCTTATCAAGTTCAAACCTGATCATATACTTGTCAACTAAATCATCAAGCATATCAATCATTAGGCTATTTTTAGGAAAGATTCATACAAAATAGAATGGTTCTCTATCCATAGGATTTTTCATAAAATTTAAATCAATAGATTGGGAACTAAAAACATACAATATAATGGGAAAGAATCTAAATCAATAGCATTTGATTCCCTAATATCTTCCTAAGTCACTAACCAATTGCATAGCAATGGTCTTGATTTTAGTTGGATAGAATTAGGATTTCAACATGAATGCAAATCTTAACAGGGACGTGAACACTCACCTCATGTGCAACGTACTTTAATGATGTTCAATGTAATCTGAATTTCTCAAAATCCGTCAAAGTTCTAGCCATTAAGTTTCTATCCAGTAACTACTTTACTTCCTCCTACCAGTTTGGAAAACTAAGAAAAGGCGATAGGAGGGAAAGAAAGAGAGAATATGGTGATTTGCTATTTTTTATTTAAATTAGAGGGAGGACAAATTCTAAACATAGGAGAGAATATTCACCCTAAAAATATATCTAAATAAGACCAATTGACTTGATTACACCACTCCCCAGAAGATAAAACCCTAGTTCAACATTTTTAATTCTCCTTTTGTACAGAGCCCCAACTCTCCGTCTCTCTCAATAATTCCACATCTTAGACATGTATGACATATTTTGGGAGCGGGTAGGGTATTAGATTGATGATATAGATCAATTGAGGTGCTTGTAACAACTACAAAGAATGCCTTCATTGCAAATTGGCCAATATCATTCTAGATAAATGTCTTGACCGATGAAGGGGTCTGGACAAGTTAAACATACTATAAAAAGTTATGAAAAACTAACATGTTATCTTAAATGGATTTTTCTAAGATATATTTAAAATTTAAGATCAAATTGATAAACAAATAGATAATTAAAATACAACATCTTACTAGTACATTTCAACCCAATTGCATGGTCGACCGACTTTGTCCTGGGTGAAACTTCAATCGATGAACAAATCCAAACAACACTAAAAAATTGACAATTTTCAAGAATACACACATTGAGGTAGCCAAACTATATACAAATTTCAATGAAATCAGAATTACAAGTAAAATACTAACAATCATTTACTAAACCATTATATTTATCAAATTATGTATGCATATGCTATCAAACGTCTAATTTGGGCTGACTAGGGTTTACACTTCTCAAACACTAATTATCACAAATAAAAGCATGATTAGAGATTCTCATTAGATTTAAAACTTGATAATTTTATTATCATCAATGATGAATCGTGAACAATGATTATTGTTGATAATCATGTTATCATCCAAATAAGCCCTAATTAGATGACTAAGATGAAAACAAGTATCTAGGGAAATTACTATGATAGATATATTATTCTTTCTCCATCTGCTCTAAACATTACTCTTCAAATTATGCTAATCAACAAATGTTTAAGATTCTAGATGACATAAAGTATCTAATGAGAAATAGGTGGGAGGTGCCTCAAGAAAGGCATTGTAATCTATTGGGTCTCTTAATGAAGTGATGAAAGCTCTTCAATATATTGGCAACAAAAATTCAAAAGATCCCATGTCTCAATCCTACTCCCGCAAGTGGAGTAATCTTCCAAATTCTCTTAAAGACAACAAGGGCATGACTGACATGTGTAGACACACAAACAACATAGAAGTCAAAAATACAATTCAAAATTTGAGAACAAATTACTTACTAGGTTGACAATCTTAGATGAGGTAAAACGAAAGTATCCACTCATGGAAAAACTATCAATAGGTTGGAACAAATATTGGATCATATCTCTCTAACACTTGATTTTCATGAGGATGGGAGGTTCCCTTCCCAAACCATGATGAATCCAAACAATGTGGGTGTCAAACAGGTTCCTCAAAACACCTATTTCCCACCAAAAGTGGAAGTGCATCCAGTGTATCAATACCAAGGTCCACCTCACCTTTATGAACCTACACCACTACAACCATAATACTAGTAATTACTCCCTCATCAACTTTAATAACCATCCCCACAAGGGCATGTAAATCAACATGTTGCACCTCCACTCAAAATGGGAAAGCACATGTGACGATCCTACATTCTCCAAAACCCCTCTTGTCTATAAAACCAAGACCACCTCCACATTCTCCATAGAAACAACAAGATTCTCCTATTCTCCATAAGAAATTTAATGTCAAGCTAGATATAAGGAATGAAAGAGTGATGAAGCAACCCAAGGGCTGCATGAGTCATGAGAATGTGGATGATAGTCATGTTGAGATATTCTATTCAAAAAATATTTATGTTGAAATTATGATTTCAAGTCTAGATGATACCAGAAGATTATTTGATATTGTGATGCATGGAATTTTTTATGACATGTTTGATTGATTATGGATTCTAAGTTCCCCTCTTTACACTACCTTTAGGAGTGATGCTACACCATCTTCTGATTTGTTAATTCCTAGTGTTCCACCATTAGATCCTAGTTTTCCCCATTAAATCATAAGATTCCCCAAGCCGTTCATGTTGAGCCTCCCAACAAAAATGCAAGAAAACCACCTTTGCCTAATGCATTGGATGAGCCTTCATCATCCAAGAGGAGAAAAAAAAACAATGTTCACATTTATGTGTTCTTTAGACATGTGGAAGTCAAAATACTATTGCCGGATGCAATCAAATATATTCCATCTTATGTAAAAATTCTCAAGGTTATATGGAATTTCAAGAAAAATACATCAGAAGGGATGCCTGAGAAATTAAAGGTTGCCAAACAAGTGAGTTCCATACTACAAGTTTTCTCCCATTGAAGAAAAATTATCCTTGATCCCCTCTCATTCCTTGCCACAATGGTGGAAACCTCGTTGAGAAATCATTGGTTGATCTAGGATCTAGTGTGAATCACATGCCATATAGTGAATGTATTGAATTGTGCTTAGGAAAATGGAATCCTACAACTTAAACACTACAATTGGTCAACCAATCCATTAAGGTGCAAATGGTAGGGTAGACAATGTGTTGGTTTTTCTCTACAAGGAGATAGTAGTGGTGTTCCATGTGTACTTTATTGTTCTTGATATATTTGCATGTGCTCCGACATGATGATGGTCACCTTCATAAACATGAGATTGAGACTAAACATCTCAAGATGTTACCACCATAAGTACAAGAGATGACAAAGATAAATAGGAGATCTTTGAAGTTACTCATGACCATTGGGCTGAGGAACATACCTTGCACGCTAATGAGAGTGAAATCTACTTCAAGAGAATCACTAAGAGATTTCAAACTAAGGATGATTTGAGGAACACCATGCCTAATTGAACGCCAAAAAATAGAACTAGTGTGAGGAAACCCACATTTGGTTTGTGATATTTTGACCCTATACCTTGCCTTTTATATATACTCTTGCCTTTTACATTTCCAAGATTTACATAAAAATTATACACTTTTGATAGTTTTTTTTCTATTTTAAAGAATGAATAGGTATAGAGGAAGAGAAAGAGCGCCTCATGAGCCCAAATCCTTCAAAATTGGGTTAGAACTGATTATTAATTGAATTTTGATAGTTCATAAGAGATTATGCTAAGAAATTGCACAAAACAATCATTTTCATCAATACATTTGTGGTACTTTCAAGGTAGAACTATCATGATACTTTCAAGATACAATGACTTCGATATCTAAAAACATTCATGGTATTGAGGACCTTTTTATATAGAAAATTGGAAGAAAAGAATCTTATAACAACGACGGTAATAAAAAAGATTGTGGTCCCTAGCTTCCATCGTATATGTGGTATCTAGACTACTCATGGTGGTCTAGGTACCACCAACATAAGAAAATGATTTTGGAAAGAGTCACCATGCCCCCCCTCATTTTCCTTTTTTGTTCCATGGCTATTGCTCCTCTGCCAGTGACAGCTTGGCACTCTCAATATACAATTTTCTTTCTCCAAGCCCCAAAGCACCTTCCTCGACTCCTAGATGACTTTCCCTACTTTCACCAACCCATGTCCATCCATCTCCACATCCATTTCTACCAGAAATCAACCCCACCCCAGATAAACCTAAAATTTTCCAAATTTCCACCATATTTTGATAAATGATGGTGAAGGTGATAAATAAAGTCAATAATGGGTTGAAATCCATTGTCTTCCACAAAGCGCACACCAATATATCATTCCAATTGATTCCACTTTCTCACACTTCTATCGGCTCCTGCACTCGTCCTGGGTTCAAAATTCAATCTCACCAATGCTCCTCCTCCAGACACCATACTTTTGATCCTAGTTATCATTTGGATGAGGAAGCAATATCTGATGAGAAATCAGCTTATGTGTTTGATTCTGTTGAGGTGGAGGCATTCACATAGGCCCAAAGGGGAAAGAAGGTATTTAGTCTATCTTCATAATGTGGTCCACCACAGTCCACACTGATTGTAGGGTCGATACACTCAATATCATCTAAACATCCTCCTAGGTAATCTACCTCAAAATTAGCTCCTTCCCAACCTACACTGCCAATAGAAAGAAGGCATGTTATATAACAAGAAGAAAAGGAAGATGAGTTTGAGCATGTGAGGAGAATGCCATTCAATTTGTCTACTAGTTTTAATCTAGGAACTATGAGGAGGAAGAAGGATCCGTTGCCAAACACATGGAGATAGCTTGAAAGGTTGGAGTAGACCTTATTGTAATTGTTACCACAAATTTAGGGACCTAAAAGAAATTTTTACGACCTAAATAAAATGTTGATCTAGACAAAAAAATAAGTTTTCATAAGTTAAGGACTCGTTCATCATAGAAGTGGGAAACCCGTGCATACCATGACTGGTTGACTATTGCATTTTGGAGACCTAGGGAGTGGTAGAATCCCTCCTTCTACAAGGGAGTCCAAAGCCTAGACAAATAGGATTTGGTAAAATCTAACCTCTCCAATCCTCTATATATATGATATGAGAGCAGGCCATCATGGCACACAATAATATTTTCTCATTGTTTCCTCCAAGGTTTAAAAAACACCAAGAGAAACTTAGATAGAGAAAACAAAGAGGAGGAGACTAGAATCCAGACCGTATTTCAGTGCTTGTGTGGATGCCTTGGAGACAAGTTTGCACTATAAACTCACATTGGGTGAGAAGCATCACTATTAACACAAACATCAAGGAGAATGAATTGATGATGGACAACATTCTGTAGACTGTGTAACTCGTAGAAAGATGTGATCAATTGGAGGAAACTTTGGGATAAGTTCCAATTTCTAATGAGATCAGACGATTGCCACTAGTAGTCAACTACGGATTCCATCATCCACAAGAGAAAATGATTTTTTTTGACACATCCTAAGATGATCTTCAGAGTGCCAGATACACAGGAAATGAGTTTCAATTTCTTATCCGATGATATTAGAAAGAGATGTAAATTGGAGGATCCAAATGTAAACCAAGCATTACAACTTCAACCACGAGAATCTCTTCTATGATAATGTATAAATATGTAAACCCTAATCTAGTATAATTGTATTATACAGATCCTTTTCTTAGGATTATTGGGGAAAATGTTCTGGTATGTTTTCCACACCCAAGCACCTAAAAGTGGTATTCAATTTGACACCACATAACACTCTATGAGATTACTCAAAACACAAAACACGATCAACTACAAATTAATCACATAGTCAAAATGTGGAATAATTACAACCAATTCCAACAATGTAAATAAACTCTAGAACATTTACATAAAGGTCCATCATTCCATTCTCATATACTATAAAAAGTATTTACATATGGGTCCAAAGACCTCAGTCACATCATGCATACAAAAGATATTTCACATGTACATGCTATATATTTACAAACATTGAAATACTTCCAAAATATCATGTCGATACGAGTATATCATCTAGAAAACACATCCCATACCCAGACCTGAGAGTACATGGATGACACTAGGACTCTACTACTAACATCTAAAACCAACCAACCTTATGAATCTATTGATCACAAGGTTGATTCTCTTCCACAGTTCGACCTCGACCCCGTTGCCCACAACCACCTAAAAAATGTGGTGACCCACAGGTGAGACCCAGTCCTAGCGAGTGATATAAATATCTCCAACATATATTGGTTATAACATATTAATTAACAATAAATACATTGAGCAACTAGGGTATTGAATAAGCAATATGAACAGATTGAACAGTTTAAGCATGCTAAGCAGTTAAAAAAATAAGTTGTAGCATCAAGTAGAATTACACAATTTTCATAAGTCTGCGTCATGTAAGAACTATGTAGTGTAAATACAAGACAATGGTTAATCAACCAATGTGATACGTATTATACCCTCACAATTATACTACACTAATGGTATTATATCTTTTATTATTATGACCTGGGGAGTTTGAGTCATACCACTCAAAGTCCAACTGACCACTGTGAAGTGCTATTTAGTTTTGTATAAGATCTAGGAGTGCCGGTATACTAAGATCTCTTCCCCTCGGTCAGTATGAGTAAACTGCAGTGACATACCAGTCAAACTGCCAACAATGACCTATAGTCAACTGACAACAACTAGTCCATACTTGGTCCAACTTACGACACTAGAAACTAGGGTATATAAAACCTTCTAATCCGAGTTACAACCACAATTGTCCTCAATCTCATCATATGTCAAAGGCATGACCATAGTCATCCTCCATAACCTGCATTTATGGATGACAAGGATATATCCTCAACATGCCACCCCCACATACTCAACAGTATACACTCTGAGTTTCCCTTGGGAATATGCATTTCACCATCCAGTAAGTTCTGACACTGAAGATGGCTCTGCAACATAGGGATATACATGATTAAGGTTATACTTGATTAATTACTACCAATTGAATGCATTAAGGCTTTATCATACAAGTGGACATTCAAACCCTAATTCTTTTCTAACAAGAATATATGTATAACAACTTCAAAATATATAAAACATTTGAGATATAAATCTTAATCACATTACCCCATGCTATCATTCATTGCAAATTAATGGACCACACTTATCATCATACTATTGCAAGATACCAATATCTTATCACAAGTTCCAGGCTTTTAACCCCTATTGAAACATGAATAGGATTTCACATCAATCACGTCTTAAAACATGCCCAAAGGTCATTAAGACCATCACATTATTTATAGTAAGGTTATCATCACCATTCCATGCCTTAAACAAGGCTCAAAAGATCATTAACACATATGTGTCCATAGATATTATCATGGCAAGGCACTATGATATTCAAATAGTATTGCATTGTGATTTCAACACAAGAAGAGTGTAATATGTTGTCACATTAATCAGTCAAGAGGTATGATTATAACTAATCAACATCATATAGTTACATTAAGGTTAGGTATAACAAGCTAGATCACATGGGAGTTACGCATCCACTTATTATAGTGATTTATCAAATATAAATATATGATGGCAAAGGTAAGACTACAAATTAATGGTATTGAACCGTTGAATTATCATCACTGGGACCCACATATAATACCATGGGATTAATTCTAATCCATTGGATGTTGAAGCATCCAATATTATTCATTGGATCAGGTTCATTGTTCAAGGTTATCAACTGAAGTATAGGTCTAACCATTAGATCAATTGAACTAAGGAACCATTGGTTTAAGGTTTAGTCAAATCTACAATTACATTCTTAACTCATCATATATGGTGATGACTTGACCCACCATTAATTGTGATCATTAAGTCACCATTGGTTGTTAAATCAGTAATACATTCATTTAAAACCATCAAATATTAAGCTAATTTCATCATGGATTGATAGCATCATTAGAATACTTAGTGGATGGTAATTAAACTTCTAATTTTTCCAAAACCTGACCTAAGGGGGTGACCATAGGTTGTCACCATAAAATTTGACACCCTTGATGACGAACATCAGTTGCCAAGATAGCAACACCATTGGTTGTTGAATGGTATGACCATTGTTTGTGTGACAAGGAAGGAAATAACTTGAAAACCCTAATTTCAACCATCATTTGTTTTGTACTTAGAACCATAGGTTGTTGCTATTAACCTATCCCAGATAATATTATACCTTATAAGGGTTGTACACATGTTTACAAGATCATATAGAACCAGAACAGAATAGGGAACACCAAAAAAATTCATAACCCTAAACAAGCATGGTTTCTTTATGCTTAGATCATAATGTTAATGCATAAACATGAACTAACAAGATTCTAGAAAGAAATATAAGTGAAGAATGTTATATGACTCGCCTCTATAGAGTAGGTCAGATCTCAAACAGCAAGAATCTTGAGCAAATAAGGTAAGAAATCCCTAGATTCAGATCTAAACTTGGCCTAATAGGCACTTCTCTCCACAAAGAAGCAAAACCCTAGAAAAAGAAACAAGAAGGATAGATTTTTGAGTTCTAGAGCCACTTTCACCATGGAACAGTTGGGTTCCAACCTGGAGATATATAGGAGGAAGAAGAGCAAAGAAATAAATGGAGGAAATAAGGCAATACTTACACTTTTAGGTTAAGATCACTAGGAAGGAGCTTTAGGAACCCCTAAAGGAAGTCAATTGCAACCTTAGATTTTTTTCCAAGAGGATACCTACTTTATTCTTCCTTGGATAGGGAATTCATAGAAGCATAGAGGGAGAATGTGGTTGGTAGAAAGTGGGAAGTGGTGGAGAGAAAATGGCTCGTTTGGGTGCTTAGGGATAAGTATATGAAACTTTAAGATAAAGAAAAAGAAAAAGTTGAAGTTCTAGTATCTATCCAAGTGTCCATGGACTTAAATTATTAAGAATATACAATCACACAACAAGAAGCTCCCGCATCATCCATATAGACCTGCTTATCTCTCCTTTGTCGAATTTCCAAGCCAATCAAATAATTGATTAGTTGATAGCTACTAAAGGTAGTTCATCCATGAAGGGGTAAACCCTAAAATACCCTTGAGAAAAAAACCTTCAAAACATGGCTCAAATAGGAGCCCCATGGATCAAAATACTCAGCATGATAAATTGCAAAGAAAACCCCTCAATTGGGTAAATTGTAGAAAATTCCAAAATGTACATAAAATTGCATAACTTGCTCAAACAGTGTCCAAATTGGACCAAATTTGAAACTTAAGATTGTATTTTGATTTCAAAGCATATCACAAGGTTATCTTACTATTATAAGCATTCAATTGTGGTAGTTAATCTTATTTAACTCATTAACCATGTTCAGGGGCCTTACAACTATAAACTCCTAACAAGGATTTCACCCTGAAATCCTACGCAAAAAGAGATGGGTATTTTCTACGCATCTCATTCTCTTGTTCTGATGTGGCTTCCTCTATGCCATGATGATTCCACAAAACTTTCACTAGTATAATATCTTTTCTTTTCAGCTTTTTCACCCTTCTATCCAAGATCAACACATCACCCTCAACATAGGAGATATCCTCATCTAACTCAACCTCTACTGGTTGGATTGTCTAGTCAGTATCTGGATGGCATTTCCTCAACAAAGAGATGTGAAAGACATTATGCAATCTATGTATCTCTGGTGGTAGCTCCAACTTGTATGCTACCTTTCCAACACAAGCTAGGATAGAGTATGGTCCCATAAATATAGGAGCCAACTTACCTTTCTTTCCAAACCTCAGCACACCTTTCCAAGGAGAAACCTTAAGATATACTCTATCTCCCACTTGGAACTCAAGTGGACTGCGTAAGATTTCTGCCTATCATGGGCTACTTTCAACTGTTGTTGTACCACTTTAATCTTTTCTATAGTCTGTTGTACTAACTCAGGACCCAAAAGTTGATATTCACCTATCTCATACTAGCAAAGAGGAGACCGACATCGTATCCCATATAGAGCGTCATAAGGAGACATTTCTATGCTTCTTTGATAGCTATTGTTGTACACAAACTCTATCAGAGTCAGATGTACATCCCAACTACCAAGAAATTGCAGCACACATGCCCTTAAGAGATCCTCTAAAGTCTGAATAGTCCTTTCAGACTAGCCATCAGCCTACAGATGAAAAGTTGTGTTGAATCTCAGATGTGTTCCCATTGCTGAATACAGACACTCCCAAAAATGACTTGTAAAATGTGGACCTCTATCAAAAACTATAGTCACTGGAATGCCATGTAGACGGACTATCTCATCAACATATATTTGTGCCAATTTCTCTTATATAAATGTCACCATGAATGGCAGAAAATGAGTTGACTTAGTCAATCTATCTACTATCACCCATATGGAATCATGACCCTTTAATGTCCTAGGAAGACCAACCATAAAGTCCATAGTAATATGATACCATTTCCACTGTGGTCTTGGCAAGGGTTGTAATGTCCCTGCAAGCTTCTGGTGCTCAGCCCTTACCTACTGACAAACTAGACATTTGGGAATGAACTTTGCCACATCAAACTTTAGACCTGGCCACCAATGCATGTCTTTCAAGTTATGGTACATCTTGGTATTTCTAAGATGCATTGCATACATGGAGGAGTGATCCTCCTCAAGTACCATCTTCCTCAACCCATCAACATCAGGAACTACTATCCTAATGTGATAACAAATTGTACCATCATCTGCCTCCTATAAGCCATCATACTTTTCACTAACAATCCCTGATTAGATATTTTGTATCACAGTATCATTCTGTTGTGCATCATGAATCTATTGTCTCAAGGTAGGTTTTACTTGTAACTGTGCCAACAATCCTACCAACAAGGAAACTTTTAGCTGTACATTCATCTAGAAAAGAGACACTAGCATATCTCTCTTATGGCACATCAAGGAATTTAATTATGCATTATCTACCATTGATGGTTAAGATGACTTTCTACTCAATGAATCAGCTACCACATTCTCTTTCCCTAGATGGAATTCTATTGTGCAATCATAATCCTTAATTAGCTCCATCCATCTCCTCTGCCTCATATTCAACTCATGTTTTGAGATGATATACTGTAGATTCTTGTGGTCAGTGAAGATCTGACACTTTTCTCCATAAAGATAGTGTATTCAGATCTTCAAGGCATGGACCACCGCTGCAAGCTCCTAATAATGTGTTGGGTAATTCTCCTCATGTTTCTTAAGTTGTCACAAAGAAAAAGAAATCACATTTTTATCCTGCATCAACACACATCCCAACCCATTCTTTGAAGCATCACAAAAGACAAAATAGCCTTTTCCTCGCTCTGGCAGTACTAACACCGGTGCACTAGTCAATCTTTTCTTTCAACAATTGGAAAGATCATTGACACTTGTCATTTGAAGGAAATGGAACATCCTTCCTGGTTAACCTAGTTAGGGGTAACACTATAGAATTGAAGTCTTTGATGAACCTCCTGTAGTAACCTTCCAGACCTAGGAAACTACGGATCTCTATTTGTGTATTTGGTTGTTCCCATTCTAGTAAATATTCCACTTCTTGGGATCAACAAAAATGCCTTTTGCAGATGTAACATGGTCCACGAAGAACACTTCAGATAACCAGAATTCACACTTGCTGAACTTAGCATATAGTTGATGTTGCCTCAACAAAGTCAATGCCTGGCAAAGGTGTTTCTCATGCTATAGACTATCCTTGAAGTATATCAAGATATCATCTATGAACATGACCACACACTAATCAAGATAAGGTCTAAACACCCTATTCATCAAATCCATAAAAGATGCATGTGCATTCGTAGTCCAAACAGCATAACCACAAACTCATAATGACCATACCTTGTCCTAAAAGCTGACTTGGGTATGTCATCAGCCTTAATTCTCAATTGATGGTAACCTGACCTTAGGTTTATCTTTGAAAACATAGTGACACCTCTCAACAGATCAAAAAGATCATCAATCCTCAGCAAAGGATACCTATTCTTTATTGTCACCTTGTTCAAAGGGTCTATAGTCTATACACAACCTCATTGAACCATCCTTCTTTTTAAAAAACAATGCAGAAGCACCCTAAGGGGAAGTGCTCGTCCTGATAAAACCCTTCTCTAACAGTTCTTATAACTGTTTCTTTCACTCATGCATCTCTATTGGCGCCATTCTGTATGATGACTTTGCTATGGGTTGTGTTCCAGGAATAAGATTGATCTCAAAATCAATCTCTCTAGGAGGGGGAATGCTACGAAATTCCCCAGGAAAGACATCATAAAATTCTCACACCACCAGTACCTCCTGGATACAAGGACCTCCCGCCTTGGTATCCACAACATGAGCTAAGAAAGCCTCGCATCCTTGTCTCATCAACCCCTCTGTTGTCATAGATGACATCAAACATGTAGGAAGAATCTTCCTATCACCCTAGAAAATCCATTGTACATCTCCATCATGGAACATTGCCACCTTAGTACTACAATCTAAGACTACCTTGTATTTTTCCAAGGTATCCTTTCCTAAGATTACATCAAAACAATGCATGTCAAGTGACAAAAGATCCACTTGAATGTTGTGTCTAGAAAAAGAAAGAACGCAAGAAGGGCACACTTCCCGCAACTCAGAGGAATCAACCAAAGGAGTCTCTAGCCACATGCTATCTGGTCTAAGACTAACAAGTAAATAACAACTATCTATCACCTCTATGGTGATAAAAGAGTGTGTCGCACCTGGGTTTACTAACACAGATACAAAACAAGAAGCAGACAGATCAGAATGAAATGACTCCATCTGACCTGTCATGACTGGGGGATTGACCACTGCTTCTGGCTGGGTCATGGCATAGAACCTTGTTATCACACGTTATCATCCATGTCCTATGCTTACTTGTCTAGGGGATCCTACATGGGATGCCTGACAGCGTACTCTTCTACTTCCACTACTAAACTATCATTGTTGTGGACCTTGTTGACTTTGCCTTGGCTACTGAGTCACCTCCTCATTTTTCATATGGCAATAAGGTTTTGTATGCCCCACTTACCCACACTTGTAACGTGTTCTGGTGTCGTGATATGGCCTAAACGACCCTATCATTGAAATGGATGAGGAATTGCAGGCTCACGTCAGTGGAAAACTGTGACCTCTACCCTGACTCAGGGTCCACTGTGATGGTGCATGTGATTTTGGTTCAGTGAAGGTTGACCTTGGTTGCAACTGTGGCAGGAAAAACCTCAGCTTCTTAAAGCCTCTAGATGATTGCCCTTGAAACTACATAGGTCACTTCTTAGCATTAGCTTCGTGCTTCTCTATGGAAGACCTCTTAATCCTCCTTATAGATTCCATAAAGGTGGAAAACCTCTCCCTATTTTCTAGGGTTTATGTTGTTGTAGTAAACTCAGTACTTAGGCACTTTTAGAACCTACAGATCCTTTCTTTGTTAGTGGTTTCCATGTGTGGGTAGAACCTCAAAAGTTCCATAAACTTTGACTCATCTAGATAGTCATATCCCCCTTATGAATAGTCATAGCCCCCTTACGAATCTTCTCATCTAGATAGGTCTCTAGAAAATATGTGCTAACAAATTCCCTTTGAAACTCCTCCCATCCTATCACAACTCCTGGCCTTTTCTCCTCTTCTATGGCCCATCAATGACCAACACTACCCTTCAACAGGTATACCGCATGCTTAACTTTGTCTTGTTCAGAGATGTTTAGGATTTGGAACTCCTTTTACAGCTCAGTCAACCACATGTCAGCGTCTTCTGGATCAGAAGTACCTACATATTCAATCATTCTAACACATCTAAGATGTTCAAATGTCTTCCCGACACCTTGGGACTCCACATTAGAGGCGACTGCTCTAGCTTGAGTTGTTGGCGCTCTGTCAGCGATATGTGTAATTACAACCATCATCTGTCTAAACATAGACTTAAACTCAAGATTGGCCATCATTGTCAGATCTAGATGTGGCATTGCGGGTTGCTTTTGCCCCACTTATGTCACTCTCTCAAGGTGTGCCTTCCTCCCAACACCTCCTCCTGGTGCAACATAGCTATTGTCAACATGTTCTTCATGTCCTCCAGACATATCTGCATAAGCATAAACTATGATTAGATATGTTGGATACATAAGAACAGACTCAAACCTAAGTCCTATTTCCCAGTAGACTCAGTTAACATAGAGCTCGGATACCAACTTAATTGTGACACCTCGTCATGCTAAACAAGATTACTCAAAACACAAACCATGATCAACTACTAATTAATCACATAGTAAAAAATGTGAAATAATTACAACCAATTCCAACAATGTAAATAAACTCTATAAAATTTACATAAAGGTCCATCATTCCATTCTCATATACTGTAACAAGTATTTACATATGGGTCCAAAGACCTCGGTCACATCCTGCATACAAAAGATATTTCACATGTACATGCCATATATTTACAAACATTGGCATACTACCAAAATCTCGTGTCGATATGAGTATTTCATCTAGAAAACACATCCCATACCCTAATGTGAGAGTACAGGGATGACACTAGGATTCCACCACTAACATCTACAACTAACCAACCTTCTAAATCTATTGACCACCAGGTTGGTTCTCTTCCACAACGCGACCTCGACCCTGTTGCCCGCGACCACCTAAAAAAATGTAGTGACCCACGGGTGAGACCCAATCCCAGCGAGAGATATAACTCTCTCCAACATATATTGATTAAAATATATTAATTAACAGTAAATACATTGAGCAATTAGGGTATTGAATAAGCAATATGAACAGATTGAACAGTTTAAGCATACTAAGCAGTTAAGCAAATAAGTTGTAGCATCAAGAAGAATTACACAAATTTCATAAGTCTACATCATGTAAGAACTATGTAGTGTAAAGACAAGACAAGGGTTAATCAACCAATGTGATACAAATTAAACCCTATCAATTATACTATATGGATGGCATTATATCTTCTATTATTATGCCCTGGGGTGTTTGAGTCGTACCACTCAAAGTCCAACTGAGCATAGTGAAGTGCTATTCATTTTTGTATAAGATTTAGGAGTGTCAATATCATAAGATCTCTTCCCCTCAATCAGTATGAGTATACTACAGTGACATACCAGTCAAACTACCAACAATGACATATAGTCAACTGATAACAACTAGTTTGTACTTGGTACAAGTTATGACACTAGAAGCCAAGGTATACAAAACCCTCTAATCTGAGGTACAACTATAGCTGTCCTAAATCACATCAAATGTCAGAGGCATGACCATAGCCATCCTCCATAACCTGCATTTGTGGATGACAAGGATATATCTTCAACTTGCCACCCCCACATATGCAACAGTATGTGCTCTGAGTTTCCCTTGGGAATGCCCGTTTCACCATTCAGTAAGTTCTGACACTGAAGATGGCTCTACGGCACAGGGTTATACATGATTAAGGTTACACTTGATTAATTACTGCCAATTGAATGCATTAATGCTTTATCATACAATTGGACATTCAAACCCTAATTCTTTTCTAATAAGAGTATATGTATAACAATTTCAAAAGATATAAAACATTTGAGATATATATCTTAATCACATTACCATATGCTATCATTCATTGCAAATTAATGGACAACACTTATCATCATACTATTACAAGATACCAATATCTTATCACAAGTTATAAGGTTTTAACCCCTATTGGAAGATAAGAGGATTTCACATCAATAATGCCTTCAAACATGCCCAAAGATCATTAAGACTGTCACATTATTCATAGTAAGGTTATCATCATCATTCCATGCCTTAAACAAGGCTCAAAAGATCATTAGCACATATGTGTCCAAAGATATTATCATGGCAAGGCACTATGACACTCAAATAGTATTGCATTATGATTTCAACACAAGAAGAGTGTAATGCATTGTCACATTAATTAGTCAAGATTTATGATTATAACTAATCAACATCATATGGGTAAATTAAGGTTAGGTATAACAAACTAGATCACATGGGAGTTATGCATCCACTTATTATAGTGATTCATCATATATAACTATATGATGGCAAAGTTAAGACTTCAAATTAATGGTATTGAACCATCAAATTATCATCACTAGGACCCACATATAATACCATGAGATTCAATATAATCCATTGGATGTTGAAGCATCCAATATTATTCATATGATTAGGTTCATTGTTCAAGGTTATCAATTGAAGTATAGGTCTAACCATTAGATCAATTGAACCAAGGAACCATTGGTTTAAGGTTTAGTCAAATCTACAATTACATTCTTAAATCATCCTATATGGTGATGACTTGATCCACCATTAATTGTGATCATTAAGTCACCATTGGTTGTTAAATCAGTAATACATTCATTTAACACCATCAAATATTACGCTAATGTCATCATGGATTGATAGCATCATTAGAATACTTAGTGGATGGTAAGTAAACTTCTAATTGAGCCAAAACCTAACCGGAGGGGGTGACCATAGGTTGTCACCATAAAATCTGACACCCTTGATCATGAACATCAGTTGCCAAGATAGAAACACCATTGGTTGTTGAATGGTATGACCATCGGTTGTGAGATAGGGAAGAAAATAACTTGAAAACCCTAATTTGAACAATCAATTGTTTTGTACTTAGAACCATAGGTTAGTACTATCAACCTGTCCCAGATCATATTATACCTTAGAAAGGTTGTACACATGTTTAAAAGATCATATAGAACTAGAACATAACTGGGAACACACAAAAAATCGTAACCCTAAACAAGCATGGTTTCTTTATGCTTAGATCATCACATTAAAGCATAAACATGAACGAACAAGCTTCTAGCAAGCAATATAAGTGAAGAATGTTATATAACTCGCCTCTATAGAGTAGGTCAGATCTCAAACAGTAATAATCTTGAGCAAATAAGGCTAGAAATCCCTAGATTTAAATCTGAACTTGGCCAAATAGGCTCTTCTCTCCACAAAGAAGCAAAACCCTAGAAAAAGAAATAAGAAAGATAGATTTGTTAGTTCTAGAGCCACTTTCACCACGGAATAGTAGGGTTTCGACCTAGAGAGATATAGGAGGAAGAAGATCAAAGAAATAAATGGACGAAATAAGGTAATACTTAAACCTTTAGGTCAAGATCACTAGGAAGGAGCTTTAGGAACCCCTAAAGGAAGTCAATTGCAACCCTTGATTCTTTTTCCAAGAAGATATCCATTTTCTTCTTCCTTGGATAGGAAATTAGTAGAATCACATAGGGAGAGAGAGGTTGGTAGAAATAGGGAAGTGGTGGAGAGAAAATGGCTCGTTTGGGTACTTAGGGATAAGTATATGAAACTTTAAGATAAAGAAAAAGAAAACGTTGAAGTTCTAGTAACTATCCAAGTGTCCATGGCCTTAAATTATTAATAATATAAAAGAACACACACAAAAATCTCCCAAACTTCCATATAGACCTGATTAGCTCTCCTTTGTCGAATTTCCAAGCCAATCAAATAATTCATTAGTTGATAGCTACTAAAGGTAGCTCATCCATGAAGGGGTAAACCCTAAAATACCCTTGAGGAAAACACCTTCAAACCATGGATAAACTAGGATCCACATGGATCAAAATACTCAGGAATAATAAGATAACATAATTTATGTGACAAATTGCAAATAAAACCCCTCAATTGGGTAAATTGCAGAAAAGTCTAAAATGTACATAAAATTGCATAACTTGCTCAAACAGTGTCCAAATTCGACCAAATTTGGAACTTAAGATTGTATTATGGTTTCAAAGCATATCACAAGGTTAAATTAGGGTTATAAGCATTCAATTATGGTAATTAAGATTATTCAACTCATTAAGCAAGTTCAGGGGACTTACATTCAACGTCTAATGTTGATTACTGAATTTTTTTATTATGAATAAACTTTTTTCATTGCATGAAAATAGTGTGATTATTTCATATGATGAAATTGATTATGTTCAAATTAAGTTAAGGTAATTTCCTAATTAATATCACCAAGATCACATTATGATATGGTAATACATACATATAAATATGTGCAAATCCAAAGTGATGCCTCAAAAATGGTTTTGTTTGGTGTGTGGTGCATGATTATAGACAAATCATTTTTTATTTCATTAATTAATTGTGGTTGATTGCTTGTAATTCTTAATATGGCATGATGTCATACTTTCACTATTAATGGATTCCTACCTTATCCCCTAGAATGTAACTTGAGGTTTCTCTTTCATATGTGTATCAATTTAGGATTGTTTGGGATAGTATAGGATATATGATACCTAACATGATGGACAGGAAGAAAGATGAATGCAAAGAAATCATCAACGATGATGCATTATTCATGGTGGCCACTCATGATTGAAGAATCCAAGGTTAGGATTTACCATATTTTCTAATGCATGTGATGCAAAATACCCTAGATGACCTCAATCTTCATTAGTTTGGAAAAAATGTGCTAGTTGGGCATAATCATCACATTTTTATCTATATTTTTGGTGGTTCTTGTTTATATATATGATAATATATATATATATATATATATGTGTGTGTGTGTGTGTGTGTGTGTGTGGTGATTGGATATTTATATGTATTATACCAAATTGATCATTAAATATTAAGATTAAGATGCTTTCAAATATGTGATACACATGAAGGCCTTGATGAATTTATACGAGATTACCAAAGTGAGGTGCATTTTCAATCTTGGTTAAGTGTGAGATAACCATGCGAGACTAAGCATGGGGCATGGTTATATCGTCATCAATGATTGGTTTGGCTTAAGCATGTAAAAAATAATAGTATTAAGCATGTAGAGGCATGCATATGGGTGTTCCTTCTATTATAATTTAACAATGGTTGTTCATCATCCATACAAGAGTTGCATATGATGCAACTGGAAAAAGTTTTCTTCCTAAATAATTGAAATGTGAGATCTCATTCAAATTTGACTCATGATTCAAAGAAATATGGACCTTGGCCCACTAGAAAGTTATTCTTTGTAATGTTCAATATTAATAGTAAGGTGCATTAATCAATGATAATAGTGGGAGTAATCATTTATTAAAATACAAACCTTGGGAGATCTGGATGCAAAGTTTTTTCATATCAAAATTTTAATTCATGCTACTTTTAATTTTAGATTACATGGAAAATACTAATAACCTTTCATTTCAATCGGTCCTTGAGAAGAAGAATCTCAATCGGACAATTTTGTGGATTGGTACCAAAACATAAGAATTTTTCTCAAGCATGAGCTTAGGCTTGACGTACTGGATCATGATTTTCCTAAAAGCCCAGTCTTTATGTGCCAAAGGATGAATGGGATGTGTACAAGATGTATTTCCATAATTTTGATGATGTGGCATGCCTCATGATAGAATCCATGGTTCCTAGCCTTCAGAGGCAGCATGAGAACAAGGATGCCTTTGAAATGATTGAGGATCTCAAAGGATTGTTTGAAGGTCAAGCTAGACAAGAAATGTGTGATGTATCAAAGGAACTATTTATGTGAAAGTTGGAAGAGGGAGATCTGGATGTTCATCATGTGCTCATGATGATTGGGTGTGTGGAGAACCTAGAGAGATTGATTTTCTACATGGGCCAAGAGTTGGCCACATATTTGATTCTACAATTTTTGCATGAATCTTATAACTAATTTGTCATGATATTCAACATGAATGAAATAGCTAAATAGTTCTCATAACTAATTAGAATGTTACAAACTGTTAAATTAAACATGAAGAATGTCAAGACTAAACCTATGTTGATGGTCAATGCAGTCAGAGGAAGGACTAATGGGAAAAAAAAGGCTAACAAAAGGTTCTAAGAATAAGTCTCAATCTTCTGCTCCGAAGGAAAAGGAAGGTGTGGCCAAGGATGGCAATTTTCAACACCATCATAATCCTGGAAATCGAAAGAGAAATTACCCACTCTATATGGAGGAACTTAGTAAGTCAAAGGGAATAGAGATCTCCACCTCAAGTATATATTTTGTTGTTTTCAAGGGTATTAGATACTAAATGTGGATCTCGCATATGTTGTAATGTGAATGATCTGAAAAGAAGAAACCCCCTTAAGAAGGGAGATTATAGAGTACAAGTTGCTAATGGGGAAATGGTTTTTTTTGTGGCTGCAAGAACATATAGTTTATTTCAAACCTTATGGGTTATATAGAATTATGGAGTTTCTGCTATATACCTTATATAAGTACATATATTAGGATCATGATGAGTGGAGAGGCATCTCGATGAGTGGAGGAAAATGCGAAGGCAACAATGAAGGCAATCTTAAAGGCGTGAATGTTGTTGGCGGAGGAAAGAGAACTGAGCATGCATTTCCATCCCATCTCCAACCTATGTCCTAGGTAGATGTATTGTACAAGAAGCTTCAAGGTGACACATTGTTGGAGAAAGTTGAGATAGAAGTCAAGGGAGAGACTTTTATCTATCTGAAGGAGGAATCATTGAGGAATACTAAGAAGTGGAATTGATGTATTGTTGGTTATATAATGAGATTTATGCCTCATATTTTCACACTGGAGAGGTATCTGTCACTGATATAGATTCTCAAAGGAAAATTGGAGGTGATGAACCTAGGTCGGGACTTCTTTGCAATTTGGTTCACTAATCAAGAGGACCAAGATTTGGTCTTATATGGCGGCACATATTTTGTCAGGGAAAAACCAATGGTCCTACTGAAATGGCGGCCAGGGAAAATTCTGACTAAAATGAAGATGGATGAAGTTCATATGTGGATCAGAATTCAAAAATTACTACTGGAACTTTGGGAGAAGAACATGTTTGAAAGAATCAGTTCATGACTTCAAGAGACTTTAGTTTATGAGAATTCATGTTCTTATTCCCATGGATTCGTCATTTCCACATTCTTTGAAGGTACCAAGCAAAGATGGTGACCCTCAAAAGTTTTTTCTTGAGTATGAATGCATGCCTAAGCCTTATCTTTTCTGCAATTTGTTTGATCATGATGATTGTAAGATAACAGAATCTCCAAAACCTAAGAAGATTTGGGTTGTCAAGAAACATGCTAGGATTTCTATCGACAAGGTGAATGAACTAGTGGGCAACATCAGTTACACGAAATAAAATGTTGTTAGTGGTACTATGTTAACAACGTGATTGAGATTGACCTAATGAATTATGTTGCTCTTACAAAAGAAGAATTGGAAAAGGAGGAATTTCATGACACTAGTGAATCTTTTGAGCTTGTTACTGATGAACTGGAGGATGTTGTTGATTCTAGAAGTGTTGTCGATTTGATTACTCCCCCTAATTCTTCATATTAACTTGAGGAGGCTAGAGAAAATAAGGAGTTTGATGGCTTTAGTGTGCTGATAAAATAAAAAATATCAAAGAATATGTATCCTAGTCCTACCTATAATTCCCCTGATTTTGCTTCTCTTAATATCAAGTTCAAAATTTTGGCTAAGGATTATGGAGAACCAGAGAAATGGACTTTTTGAAGAGGACCAAAACAAATGAAGTACTGGGTAAAACTAGTTTAATTGGCTGGTACTGATCTCAATATTCTATCCTAGAATGTTAGTGTCCTTAAAAATAAGGACCCTAGAGTTAAAGAGGAAATAAAATCAATAAGACCCCATTTAGTGATTCTGAACGAAAGCAAAGTGAGGGAGAGGAAAATTCAAAAACTCATGAGAGGGTTTTAACCTGAGTATTCATGGATTTCCAGTAATTCTTCCCATGTTCTAGGGAGGGTTGTGCTATGGAAGGAAGATATATGTAATGTCACCAAGCTTGAAGAATCTGATCAACATATCAATTCTTGTGTTAGGGTTGGTAATAATTCTTTTTTCCTTATTGTTGTGAGCGGTCATAATGGTGACTAAGATAGATGCAGATTATGGAATACTATTGATTTTGTTCATAGTTCTATGTGTAGCACCTAGATTAGCATTGGAGACTTTAACTCTGTGAGGAAGGAAAGTGAAAAATTGGGAAAGGATCCAACTTACAGGGAGTTGATGGAAGATTTCAGTAGTTGAATGTTAAATTGTGGTCTTTTTTATTTAAATCTGAATTTGTACGATTTTTATTGGGACAATCATCATGAGGGAGATAATTGTTTCACATCTCTTATTGATAGAATCATTTACAATAGCAATTTCTTGAAGGTTTTTCCTCAATTTGAAGGTTTTCTTATTTCTAATACTATGAGTGGACATAAAATGTTGAGGTTGTAGATTGGGCATAGTAGGAAGATCAACTCTCCTTTTAGATTCATTAATGCATGGACTAATAGGGATGACTTTCAAGATATTGTAAAGGAAGAATGGTTGCCATTCAGGGATGGTTCACCTATTTTTATTGTTTATTCCAAGATGAGGAATTTGAGAAGTGTCTTATCTTAGTGGAGCAGAACTATTATGTGCCACTTCAAGGATAATGCTCATTTATGTGAAAGAAAGGCCCTTGAGGATCAAATCACTTTTGATAATAGTCCAGATAATCCTAGTTTACGAAGGTAGTCTATTGTTTGTAGGAAGGAGGTTCATAAGGTTCTTAAGATTGAAGAATCTATCATGAGACAGAAGTCTAGAGTTTTATGGCTTAAAGAAGGATATTTCAATACTAAGTTCTTTTACTCCTCTCAAAGTGACGAGGAAGATTAATAACATCAAATCTATTGAAATTGAAGGCAACATCACTAAAAAGCAGGATGATATCAATGAGTATATTATTAATTATTTCTATAAGATTTACAACACTAGTCATGTGGGTAATACCACAGGTTTAGATGAGTTGAATTTCACAAGATTACATGATGTGCATCGACTTGCCTTGGATATAATGGTTACTCCTAAGATAATTAAGGATGTAATCATTGGTTTGAATTTTGGTAAATGCTCGGGTCGTGATGCCTTCAATGGCCATTTTTTAATAGTTGTTGCAGTTATATTAAAATTGATGTCATTAATGGTATTTTACACTTCTTCGGGACTAGAAGGCTTTTGAGAGATGAATAAAACATTCATTACGCTTACCCCTAAGTCTAAAGAGTCTCATCATCTAAAAAAAATTGGAGACCGATCAACTTATGCAATGTTCTTTATATAGTCATCACTAAGATTATGTGTATATTATGTGTAGCAGACTACAAAATGTTATTTCCTCCATCATTAGTGCAAATCAATGTGCTTTCATTAAAGGTACAAGTATAGAGTTGATCCATGATTTAAATAGGAAAGTAAGGAAACATAGAATCTGTCCTAAGCTTGATATTTATAAATCTTATGGCTCAGTTTCTTGGGAATCCTTATTCAAAACTATAAATCTTATGGGTTTTCATGTGTGTTGGCCTGTTTGGCTTAAAGAAATCTTTTGTACTAATTATTATGAGATTCTGATCAACGGAGAGCCTTCTGAATCCTTTAAGTCAATCAATGGTGTTACATAAGGAGATCTCCTAGCCCCATCTATCTTTGTTTTAGTTATGCAAATATTCTATCTTCTTATTGACAAGGCAGTAGCAGAAAGAAGGATTACTCCCTTAAAAGCATCAAGTCATTTGGAGATCTCACATTTGATCTTCACTGATGACCTCATATTTTTCTTGGAAGCTTATGAGAAGAATGCCAAGGATCTAAAGATGATTCTTAATGATTTCTATGGAATTACCGGTTTGAAAGTTAATTTTGAGAAATTTCTATTTTATTTAGCAATGTTGTTGATAAAGTGTTGATATGTGATATCCTAGGAATTGAGGAAGGTAATTTGGTTCAAATATATATTGGTATTCATTTATTTATTGACAAAATGTTAAAGTAATATTGTATTCCTTTAATAGATAAAGTCGAGTAGATTGGAGGGCTAGAAAGCCAAATATCTTTCAATGGTTGGCAGGCTCGATCTTGCTCATACTACCTTATATACTATTTGCTTATTTTGGACCACCTCCTTTCCACTTCCCTATTCTATCATGGATGAAATTGAAAAGCTAAGTAGGGACTTCATTTGGGGAGCTTCTGAAAATAAATCACGTGTTCATTTTATCAAGTGGGAGATAGTTACTAAGCCCAGGGTGGAAGGTGGTTTAGATAATAGATCGATCAAAGATATGAACAAAGCTTCTTTAATCTATCAAGCTTGGAATATAGCTCGAAAAGAGGATTTTCTTTGGATTAAGTGCTACATGAGAAATATTTCAACAACAACTCATTTTGGTTAGTCTCTGAGATTATACCTTTTCATGGATGACAGGACTAAACCATACATCCAAAAAAGAGTAGATCTAGAGTAGTTAGACTCTTAAATTTATAACCCGACACTCAGGCCCCCACAACTATTATACAAGGTCTGATGCAGTAATTGGGTTTGATCCATACGGACAAGGGCGGTGAGTATGTAGAATGTAGAATCTTGGCTCTGTTACACTAACCAAGAAAGTAGATTAAGGTGGTGTTCCTTAAGGAATGATGTTACTTCAACCAAGGAAAAAAAGTAAAAGAATAGTTAAGATAGAAAAACAAAAGAACAAAAGCAAGCAAGTTTGATGTAACACATATGGATGGGAACTTGGATCAGGTTTCACCTACTAAGATCTCTCACCAACATTCAATACTCACACCCATGGTACACTCCTAACAAGATTACAAGCAACCATCATTAATGTCTATTCCCTCCTCTCTCGAGCTCAGGATAGATCTATATCATAAGGATTGTCTCTCTTTCAAGATGTCAAACAAACAATCACTAAAATAACCATATGACCATAAGCTTAAGCATTCCACCATTTCCATGCATTCATAAAACTCAATAACACTTACATAGGATTATTGATACTCCTTCTAGGTTCTAACAATCAAACATTACAAGATGGTAGTTGATCATGCAAGTGAAGAAATAAGAACAAGTGTATGGGGATAACCATTGCTAGGAGCATATACATTCAAATGGAAGTAAGTATATACATGTTTAGAGGTCCTTAGTGGCTTCTCCCAACCCAAGATTTGAGTTTATCCACTCATGTTTATGAATGGCATTATGGATTAACAAGAGAACATGAACATAAAATGTTGCTAGAAAGAAGTGAAGGAAGAATGAGGCGAGGGGAAATGATCTAAGCAAAGGAGGCAAGGTATAACCATAATTGATGGTCAATTCCTACTTCACATAATGTGAAATGGTAGAGTGAAGGTCTGCTCTTCATCCTCCTTCCATTGTGAGAGAACTTTCAATTGGGAGTGGGTGGATGGAATAGTAGCAAGAATCGATGGACTTTCATCCTCCTTGGCTACCAACCAATGACAGTGGCAATAGGCGGTAGTGAGCTTCTTCTAATGTAATGTTTAAGCATCATGGGCAATGCACAACAACCCCTCTCCATGTCACTAAATGTCTTCTATTTATAGGCACCATTGCAGGGTGCTTTTCTTGTACCCCAAGCATTCAGGGTATCCTTCTCGGGCCACATACTTAACAGTCTCCAGTGATTGTACTGCTAATTCCACCATTATTTTGTCAAGTCATCGATTGGCTATTATCTTTGGCCTTTGGCTGACAAGTCTACCCTACCATGAGTTGTCTATGCAGATAGACCACCGGTTGGTGAAATCTGAGTTACCATCACCTAATGTTGTAGATGAACCATCGGTTGGCGGGGTCTGTGTAACCATCACTTGGCATTGTAGATGAACCATTGGTTGGTGAGGTTTGTGTGAGCACCTGATCATCCTGTGTGTCCATCAGTCAATGGGTTTGCACATCCACCAATTGATGGGTTTGCACATACATTGGTTGATGGGTCTGCACATCCATCGATTGATGGGTCTACACATCCACCGGTTGTTGATGCAGACAGACCATGGGTTGACAAATGGTGATGGCATCTGATGGGTGTGTGGAACTGCAATCGCGTTTCATGTGATGGGGTGCAGAATGCTACCAGAGTTCATTGGCTATGACTCAATGGTTGTGTTGTTGCAATGCGACCATCGACTGTCAACCAATGGCGGTCCTTCTCTTAGGTAATATGCTCTACTCCATTGATTACCTACATGAATTATTCTTGTTATCCTAAAGTGGGGGTAGAGAGAGTAATTATGTGCCAGATAAAAGGAAAGAGAATATAAATTCACATGATGAGAGAGAACTAGTGGTGAAATAAGGCATATAATATCCACAAAATTGGATGTCATCAACTTCCCCACACTTAGAGTCTAGCTTGTTCTCAGGCTAACAAATAGAATTATAGCATCGAACAATTTCAGAGGGTTTTATTGAGTTATTGTTTTTGTGAGTGTGAAAAATGTGATGATGTCATCCTTAAGTCGAAACATATGCATCAGGGAAAGGGGTTGTAGATCTCTAGACTCTCTCTCTTATGTTAGAGTTGCAGTACTCATATTTTCTATTACAACTTTCTTTATCAAAATGATTTCTCATGTATGATGCACCAATGTCCTCTTCCAGGATGTACATGCACAAGGTTTTGGCTAAGGTAGATTTCACACCCAACTTTTTTTTTGTCCTAGCTATTGTGCTTGGATACGATTAGGCTATAGTGTTATCATGTTATTCTCAGGTTCGCATCAACCATGTGTAAAATTTGGCTTCCAAACCTCACTACTGAGCACAACATAGCTGCATTTGTGAGTGCATTGATACACTAGCCAGGTAAAGTCCTTCAACATCATCTCGGGAATAGCTCTCATGATTTTATTTCTCACATCTTTTATTTGGCTCATAATATTTGGGATGATGGGTTTTCAAGGGAGTTTTGGTCTACCACGCCTCTTTGGATCCCAAAGTGGGGATTTTAACACTAGATGGGGTAGTTGTTTCCTCCTTGTTGGGGTTATGTGTCTTCCTGCCTATAATTTGAAATAGGGTGATAATCAGGAGTGTATTAGACCGATTCCTCCTTACTTTGAGGGTTCAACTTGGGGAACAAGCATCCTTGTAGCTTTGAAATTATTTCAAAGTAATACTAATGTTAAGAAATTATCACACTCAGAATTTTAAGTATATTAAATAGCCCAATCATCTTTCCTGAAGTAATTACGCTAAGAGTTACCCTAAAGATAAGTAAGCCTAAGGATGGGGTTATGACTATATCCAGGAAAATTGGACCTAAATTTTTCCTTTTTAGAAAAGCATTACATAAAAGCTTCTTCAAAAAGACAAGAATATATACTTGAGCTAATATTAAGTCAAACTTTGTCATTTGGGCCATTGAAATTTTTTTTTAAATCCCAAAATTTTGGTTAAGAAAGGGAGAATTAAAACATTAAGTGCAAAGACTTACCACATTTTCCTGTTCAGACCCCCCAAAAAAAAACTTATTATCCACCATATCCTCAGGGTGTCATAGAAGGATTTTGATCAAGAACAAGAAAATTGAGGTTGATTTTTCAATATAGTCCACTCAGAGCACAATATACTCATGGTGTATCCACCTCGAAGATGATGATAATAGAATCTTCATAGTGCTCCACTTTATCGTCTGATGTTTCTAGCATATTTATCCAGAAGAGTACATAGAACCCGTAGTCATTAGATAGAGGTGTTTTTTGCGGGTCTTTATGATAGAACTATGGCTTTTCAAACTTCAGATCATCTAATATGCCACATCGGTAAGTTTTTATTAGCTCTATGACTTTTATGACCACTTGAGAAGCCTTTTGTTCTATGATGTGTTAGTTGTTTTATGATAAGTCATGTGTTTTGAGCTGAACATACTGTCTTGTTCACAGTATCAACCAATAGAAGTGCCCAATGCCCATCATAAAGAATGGGTACACATATCCACCTAGGGATATTGTATTGTATATGATCAATTAGTCGTTGTAGTTCCCCTAATTATTCCTTCATAATTATGCCCCCACTATTTCGTTAGAGACCATGTAGATGTCCAAGAGGTCATCATCCAAATGTAATTGACAACCTGCCATAATGTTTATAGCCATGTAACCTCCTATTGTCAAGTATTTGTGCATTTTTTCTTTCAAAAATAACGATGAGGTCATCCTCCCTTGGTTGCAGATCATCAAACATAAAGGTGACTTCTTCAACAAATGTCCCATAGCATGCTAGTTTTTCAATTTTTTCAAACGTGGGCATGATCACATCTGTAGGTATTAGACCTTCTTCTGATTGATCATCTGGTTTTTCTCTTTTAGTGCTCTACTCGTCTACTTGATAAGATTTTTCTTCTTTAGTTGTGGTTTTTTCCATGATATTCTCAATGATGGGTTGGACATGGGATTCTGACTCTTGAAGTTGTGCCACTAATGGTTCAGTTTCCTATGGTATTATTTCTTTTCAGGATCAGGAACAATTACAGAAGCAGTAGGAGTAGTAATGATTGTTTCGGATTCAACAAAGGAGGTGGTGGGGTGGTGGTGGGATCACTGGGTCTGTTGTCCTTCCTTTAGGTGTTGAGCTTTCTATTGTGGCCTTTGGGTTTTCTCAGATCTTCCCTCCAAGGGGTCTTTTTAGGTAAGGGAATTAAGGAATACAGTAGCCTTTGTATATGACCTATTTGTGCATCGTATAAGAATCTCATGTCACATACTATTTTCATGACGTATTTTCCTCACATGGCATGGAAATTTTCATTAGTTATCTTCTCTAGTGGGATTCCTTAGTTGATGGCTTCAATAATTCTCAATTCTATGAACGAATTGTCCCCCGAATTTTGTTCCTCTTGGGGTATGCTGCGATCAATTGAAATTTCTTTCCAATTTGGGTGATACAACCCACTGACTCCTTATATTAGTCTTTTTAGACAAGTCGGTACCTCCTGGATAGTTTTGTGCTTTGGTTTTTCAAAAATCATCTTTCTGCATGGTAGGTCTTTTAAGTAGAAGTTATATGTTATTACTCTCCTTATTACAAGATTATCCATTGTTAGGAGCCTATGGTTGAAGGCTTGAAGAGTAGAGTTACAAACTTTAAAGTTTTACTTCTATCCAAGGCATCTTACAATTCATTAACAGATGTCATGTTGCTCCTTTCTTTGAGTAGGTGGGATACCAAGTTAGAGCTTGCACTGAATACTATCCCATCATTATCTCTAAACATAACTTTTCTATGATAGTCCCACATAAGACCTTGAAGAAGGTTCTTCTTATATTTGCTTATTGCTGAAAAGCAAAACACATGTCATTCCTTGTCATATTGTATTAATTGTTGCGGTAGATGATGTCCTGTCTTGACTTCTCATTGTCTTAGATGTCGTATAAGACATGAACATCATGTACCAACATGCCTGCTAAAGTGGTCATGTCCATGTTCTCTATCTTGCACGGTCATGGATGTGGTACTACTAAATGTGGACCCTCCTTGGTGACATAAATTATAGGTGGGTTGGGGAACACTAGGTTCTCCTATTTTTGTGAACTGTCACTAAACATGTGATCCATGATCCCATTTTCAACTTTGATGCCATTTGTTCTAACTCTAGTTTGAAGGAAATGGGCAATACCCCACTCGTAATTGATTCATCCAGTAGAATTTCATTCATGAAACTCTCATAGTCAGCCAGGAGAGGAGGGGCCTTGTAGTTGAAAAGAGGGTCCAACCCAACCATCACATCTTCAGTTGTTTCTATTACTTATCCCAATATTTCAAATGGATCTATTTTGACGTCATTCTCTCCCACTACTTCTGCATTTTTGGTGAGATTTCCCCATTCTGAAGGTTGAAGGGCACCTTGATTCATCAGTCCCTCTGGTGCCTTTTCCTTGTTATTGTTTGTAGAATGCCCTAGTGAGGTTGGGGAAGTGGCAAGATTGTCATCCCTAATAGGAACTCCCTTTCTCTTGGCAGTATCCTTTGACTCTTCTTCCTCTAGTGGAAGAGTGCACTTGGAAGAAACCACTTCATTTAGGACCACCCTCTGTCCTGCTTGCATGGTTGTGGTTAGCATATCGGCCTTGAGGTGCACATCTATATCCTCCGTAAGGGATGGTTCAGTGGTGGATGTCCTTTGCCTTTTTATAGATGTCCCACTTCTAGTAGAGGTGGATTCCTTTTTCTTTGTTGCTTCCTCATGTAGTTGTAGGTTCGCCTGCCGTAAGTTGTCATGTTCCTTTCATAGAGAAGCAATTTCAGTAGTCACTTCCACCAGTGCCCTGCATAACTTGCATTAGATTTGCAGCCAATTTTGCATTTGTTGTGTAATGCTTAGGACTAGTTGTATATCTGCCATTTATTTTTGTACCTACACAGTTAGTGCAGATAGGTTTGTAGTTATGTTGAAAATATTTAGGGTAGAGGTTGAGATGATCTCATGAAGGTCATCAAACTCCATCCCTATCTCCATGAATTTGTTTGATGTAGGCACCCTTCGTTGTTGCTACTTGGGTCTGCCAGCAGAGTTCACTTCATGACCCACTTCATATGCTTTGGCATATTAGCTATGTTCTCATGTCAACTAGTTGCTTTCCTCTGGTTTTGGTGCCTCCCTCTCTGGAGTTTCTTCTCTCGACTTCCATCCTATTGATACCTCCAACAATTCATTTGATTTTATGCCCACCTCATCCTCTCCACGGTCTTCGTGGTGTGAGGTTGTACTCACCTTTGGTTGCTCATCTTTTTCTACGATGGTCGTTGTCGTTGTTGCTTCATCATGGATGGTTGCTTTAGGATCGGGAATCGCGACCTTTGGTGTGGTGATTATGGTTGGATACTTCTAAATTTTTGTTTTAGTTTCTTCCAGATTTATCACCTGAGGTGTGAGGGGTTTCTTTGCTAGCCTTTTAGGTATGTGCACAATCACTCTTTTTCTGGTTGTTTGCTTCATCGCTACCTCTTTCGGATGCTTCCTCCTTTGTTCGGATGGCTTGCTTATTCTTGTTCCCTATTGAGATGTTAACCTTATGGTCTCTTCTTCTTATAAGACCAACTTTTCACAGTCATAATTGCTCAGATTTGGGAGAGGCCATAACCTTTTCCTAAAAAATGTGTAGTCATAATTACGTTTCTCCCTTGCTAGAACATTTATACTCGTAAGGTACCTTTCGTCTACTAATTCATCTCCCTCTAACCTTAACAAGTATTTTAGCTTCTTGGGGTACCCTAGTTTGTGCACGATGTAGGTTACTAGACCTCCCATGTGGAAATCACGAGGCCATCAGGCCCCACTGCCACTACTATCTTGTCAATTAGAATTTTTCCTATAAATATGGATTTTTCTTCCATCATACTCCATAGCACATCAATATCTAGCCTCATCATGTTGCATGTGTCTGATGTGAAGGTTAGTGCATTGGTGAAGATTTTGTGCACTACTCTTATGAAGTTGGATTGCATCATGGTTGCCTTGGATTGACCATAACTATATCTGTAGAATCCTGAAAGCTTCTCCCATGTTTATATGTTAGGAAACCCTTGCATCCTTGTCTCTACATGCCTTGTTGGCTTGTTTAGCTTGCTCGTTGGAGTTGGTGAAAATTTCATTAATCCATCTTTTGGTCATGATGCAGTCTTTCTTGAAGATACAGACATGTAATTTGTAATCCCCTCTGCATTTTGTCATTTCTTCATTTGGTATTGGTAGCTTCTTTAAGGAAGACATGAATTCTTGGGTGAGATCGTCATAAGAAGGCATCTTGTTGAAGCAGATCTTATAGATTTCCAACTGCTCTAGAATCTGTAATACCCTATTGTATATTCCCAGTTTTTGTAGGGTCTCCACATCGCCAAACCGGGTAGCTTTAAACTTCTTCTTTTGGAAAAATTCACACCAAATCTCATTAGGTTCCTCATCCCTTGCCAGAAAATGGTTTTCATGCTATTCACTACGGACTACTGGTGGTATTTGTTGAGGAATTACTGTGGTTGTAGGTTGTTGAGCCATGGTTGCTTCTCTAGTTGTACCTTTTGTAGATGTCTTTGTTGTCTTTTTTAGCCTTTCCTGATCAGGACTTGGTGCAACCCTTTTCTTTGAATTTTGCACCTCTTCAGATGGAGTGTAATCAGAGACCTCAGCTAGCATCTTGAGCCTAACTTCCTCTAATGGGGTTCTATTTCTTTCTTTGGTGGGTTCTACATGTATCTTCTAGTAATCCTCCCACTTATCCTTTAACTTTTTAATCTTCTCCAGATCCTCCAGAGTCATTGATGCTTTAAGTCTTCTAGTATATTTAGACTGATGGATTTCTTGGTTCCTTTCCTGCTTTCCTTCCATCTTGTCCTTGTAGATACGTAGTATCTCTAGCAAGTTCAATTAGATAAACAATGATAGATATTTTTTAGACTAAAGATTTACATAGGCTGAATAACATTTGATGGTGTTGAGAAACATTTGAGGAATAGATGGATGTAAATCAATGGTTATGTAACAAACCAACAATCGATGGATGTAAATCAATGGTTGAGAAGGAGGGAAGATCAGCATATTACAAGTTATCTGCTGATGGTGATCTCAATCAATTGTTATCTATCCATAGTTTTGGAACTGACAATATAGTGTATTGGGCAACCAATCTATGGTCAATAATTGATGGTTGTTGGTTACAGGTCACCAACCGACGATGTCAGTGGAGTGGTAGCTACTGATGGTTCATCTAATGGACAACAACAAATGGTTGTACACCCTATGGACAGGTGATGGTCAACAATTAGTGATTTGGGGAGAAAAAAATTAGTGATCTTGAATCTGATGGTAGGGCCTCAGGGGGAGAACATGTGATGGACTCCGCAACCAATGGTCAAGTTAAGGTAAGAACAACCAATGGTGAAGCTTCTCATAGAGGATCAAGCATGGGAAATCAATGGTTGGGAAATTTAAAGTGACAACTGGCGGTCAGTCGATTGTCGATAGTGGCTTGGACATTGTTGGAAGAAGTGAGGGATATGATAAGCGGAAGTCAGGAAGATTCGAAACTAGGGTTTAGGTTTACCTTTATCATTGGCATTCGGAGTCTCGACCTCTGATCCTCAGCTATTAGTTGTAGGGATGCTTCATTCTAGTGCCATGGAGACCTTCATTCCTCTGCTCTCTTCTGTCCTTGTGGGGACCTTCATTCTAGGCGTCGGTGATCTAGGGGTCTCTTATGATGGTGTCGCTCGAGCATCATGTGTCTTCAGTTGTTGTGGCTCTAGGGCACTCTAGGGCTTAGTAATCCACTAGATTTCCTAAGATATTTTTTGGTGCCCCATGACCATTTTATAGGTTTCTGTACTTCTGGGTAACTGTTAGATGTTGAGAACCGATGGTCAACACTTAATCGCCAAGTGATGGTGACTCTGAGAGTATGTAATCTAGTGGCTTCAGGGTTGATCAAACAATGGCTTCACTAGAATCCTCATCCAATGGCAAGGCATGAAGCTAACACTCGTTGGTCTGACTACGCATGACATCTTATGACCTCACTGCTTTGTCACCCAGTGGTGTCATAGAGTGTCGATTCTCAATGGCTCTTCTAAACACATCAACCGATGGTAAGGTAGAAAGGCACATAGAATGCTCGGGTTGCATTCATCATATGATGGTTTTGTTACAACTGATGGTTGGTTAGTTGATCAATTGGTGACTTGTCTACTTGATTTACCAATACTTAGTGGTCTTGCAGACTTCATGGTTTCTCTTCTTGCATGCTTGATGATATCATCAACTGATGGTTGCACTTAAAGATGATCCAATTGCAATGGCTTCGTGAAAGGATCTATGGTTGTTATAAATGAATTCTAAAATTAAAAATGGGATCCAAAACTTTTCTTAAATTTATTCTATGTACACTAAAGATTACTAGAATCAGGATGAGACTTTTAAACAATATTAGTGAATTCTAACTATTTGGAATAACAGAGAAAACCAGAACTAGGACTAGAAGCTATAAAGTTCCCAAAGTCCAAAATAAAATAAGTGAAGACCTTGAAAATTTAAAGAAAGTAGGAAATCCTTGGGTTGCCTCCCAAGGAGCGCTAATTTATAGTCTTTAGCTTGACTATCTTGTTTGGCTCTTTAGGATTTTTTAGGTGGTATTGGTTGGGGCTCTTCTAACTGGAGTTTTGACCTCCTCTCAAAAGCTTCATCCTCATAGTACTTCCTTGCCCTATGACCATTCACTTTGAATGTACCTATCTTATCACTCATAATTTCCATCATTCCAGATGTGTATATCTTCACAACTATAAAGGTGCCAGACAACCTACACCTGAGCTTACCGGGAAACAACCTGATACTTGAATTGAAAAAGTGGACCTTATCTCCCTCTGACACATCCTTGCTTTTTAGGTTAGCATCATGCCACACCTCAGTTCTCTGCTTGTAGATGTGAGCATTTTCATAGGCATGCAACCTCATCTCTTCTAAATCTTGCAACTGTATAAATCTCTTCTTGCCTACTTCTTTAGGGTCCATATTTAAAAATTTAATAACTGAAAAGGCTTTGTTCTCTAGCACAATAGGTAGATGTCATGATTTCAGGTAGATAATATGGTATGGGTAGTCCCTATCGGAGTCTTATAAGTGGTTCAGTAAGACCATAGAGCATCATCCAGCTTCATAGACTAGTCCTTTTGAGTCTGGCTGACTGTTTTCTTCAAGATTTTCTTGATTTTTTGGTTCGATACTTGTACTTGTCCCGACATTTGTGGGTAGTAGGCTATTTATACCTTGTTCCTTACTCCATATTTCTTCAACAAGCCTTAAAAATGTCTCTACTTAAAGTGGGATCCTAGGTCACTTGTGATGGTGTGTGGGGCACCGAATCTGGGAAAATGTTTTCCTAAACTACCTGATTACTGCTTTGGAGTCATAGGTCAGGGTTGCAACACACTCTACCCATTTTGAGACATAGTCTATAGTGAAAAGAATATATTGATTTCCTCTTGAATATGGGAATCATCCATATAACTGATTCCCCACCTTTATCCAATCATACATTGGCATTTCATTCCTTTCTTAAATGTTTCCCGTTCGTTGGAATTCATCACACGTCTTAACGTATGCTTGAGCATCCTTGATTATGCTGGGACAATAAAATCCCAAATATAGGACTTTTTTTGTCATCCTTTATCATCCTAGATGTCCTTCATAAGACGCAGAATGGCATTCCCAAAGGATGTGGGGAACTTCTTCTCTTGGAATGCACCTTCGCTACAGGTTGTCAACACATTTTTGAACAAGAGGGGATCATCCTAGTAGTAGTTTTTTAGGTCCAAGAATAAATTATTCTTCTAGTTGTATGTGATGTCAGGCAGAAACAGTTGGCATGCTAAATAGTGATATATATCAGCGAACAAGGGTAGGTTAGGTTCAATGGACTTGGGCCTCATCAGGGCCTCATCAGCATAGTTGTCGTTAACTACCAACGGGTTTTCTTTAATAATCACTATCCTTGACAAGTGGTTGGCAACCACATTTTTTGTACCCTTTTTACTAATAATTTCGTGATCAAATTCTTGCAGTAGAAGAGCCCACTTCAAAAGTTTGGGCTTGGTATCCTTCTTCTGCATCAAATACTTAATGGAATTGTGGCCCTTATACACCTTGACTTTTGATCATATCAAATAGAATATGAATTATTGAAGAGAAACACTATCACTAACATTTCCTTTTTCATTGTTGTGTAGTTGACCAGAGCATCATCCAGTGTCTTGCTAAAGTATCATATGGCATGGTGTTTCTTGTCTTTCCTTTACCCCAGAATAGCGCCAATGGTATAATCACTAGCATCACACATAATTTCAAATGGCAATTCCTAATTTGGAGTTTGCAAGATTGGAATTGTTGTTAAAGCATCCTTCAGAGTGTTGAAAGCCTCAAGGAACTTCTCAATGAAGTTAAACTCAATATCCTTTACAAGAAGGTTCAATAGATGTTTTGCAATTTTCGAACCGCTTGTAGTACCCAGTGTGTCCCAAAAAAATTCTCACTCTGATCATTGATTTAGGATGCAGGATCTTAGATATTGCCTTAATCTTTCTAAAGTCGACTTCAATTCCATTTTTAGATATTTTGTGTCCCAAAACAATACCTTTGAGTACCATGAAGTGGCACCTTTCCCAATTCATAACTAATTATTTTATTCACACCTTTATAGCATCTTGGATAAGTTTGTCAGACATTGCTCAAAATCAGCACCTTATATAGAAAAGTCATCCATGAAGACTTCAATTAAGTCCTCTAAAAAATCTGAAACATAGACATCGTGCGTCTCTAGAAAAAGGTAGGTGCATTTCATAGTCTGAATAACATTCTTCAAAAAGTGTAAGTGTCATAATTACATGTTATAATAGATTTCTCCTGATCATCGGGGTGAATTGATGCTTTGTAGAATCTTGAATACCCGTCCAAAAATAGAAATATGAGTGATGTGCCGATCTCTCCAGAAACTGATCAATAAAGGGTAATAGGAAATGGTCTTTCCTTGTGTCAGCATTCAATTTCCCATAGTCTATGCACATTCTCCATCTGGTCACTGTTTGGGTGGTGACCTCATTTCCACTTTCTCCTTCAACAACTGTTATACATCCTTACATTCATACAACATGAATCAGGCTAACCCAATTACTATCACTAATAGGATATATGATCCTAGCATCCCACAGCTTTATTACCTCCTTTTTCACCACCTCCTTCAACATTTGCTTCAGCTTTCTTTACAATTGAACTAGCGGCTTAGTTGTTTCCTCCAAGTTTATATGGTGCATGCATAGAGATGGGCTTAGACCTTTGATATATTCAACTGAGTATCCTATCACTTTTCTATGCAACTTTAGTTCATTTATTAGCTTCTCTTCTTAATCTTTTGTCAAGGTGGAATTTATCATGATGAGATTGCTTTCCTCATCATCTAGAAATTTATATTTCAAGCCTTAGGGAGTTTCTTCAACGTAGGATTAGGATTAAGCACTTCCTTTTCTTTAGGCATTTTTTCTAAGGATGCATACTTCACCATCTCAATTGTCTCCTCGGCAACACCACATCCCTCTTTTGATTGGTTTAAAATACTTAAGAATTTCAACTACCTATGGATCCTCAATACAAGGTTTAGGGTTGTTAAGAGCTCACATGAGTGGATCAACAATAGAGTTGTCTTCTTGTACTTCTTCACAATATTAGATGTAGCTATCGATGAAGTAGACCAACTCAAATAAAGAGGGTCTCCTCATAGCATCTTGGATGCAAAAATCAATGTGATCATTTCTAACATGAAGAGTGATTATTCCCTATGTGACATCGATTAGTGCTCTTCCAGTGGTGAGGAAATGTGTTCCAAATATCATGGGACATGTTAGGTCCTCAACAGTATTGATTATAGGAATCTCACAAGGAATGAAAAATCATCCTACTCAAATCGAGATGTCTTCCACTACTCCCACAATTTTCATGAAAGAGTGATCAGCCAATTGAATTCTCATGCATGTTTTCACCATGTCGGTGAGCCCAAGCCTTTGAGCTCAAGTTAGGGGCATGAGGCTTATACTTGCTCCCAAATCTGCATGTCATTGCCTTTCCACATTATACCCAACATTGAAAGGGATAGTAAATGCACTAGGGTCTTTCTTCTTTGTGGGCATCTTGACTTGAACAAAGGTGTTGGACATTTCTTCTAGTTCTATTATCTCCATGTACTTTCCTCTTGTTGTCTCATGATTAGATCCTTGAATAACTTGGAATAGGTGGCCATTTCTTTGAAAGGATCTAGAAATGACACATCTAGGTGGAACTTCTTCACATCCTCCATGAACTTCTCATATCTCTTCTTTATATGAGCCTTAACCAACTTGTAAGGGAAATGGACCCTTGGAGAATATGGATTTGTATTGGCAAAAACTTGTTCTATTGGGTCTCAACCCTTTTATTTTGGATCTTTCTTTCCCTTATCTTTCTCTTTAGGCTTGCCCTTCTTTGTGGACTCTTCCTCCTCATGCACTTCCTCTACAACAATTGGTTTAGGTCGTGACTCAACATTTTCTCTTTTCTTAGGGATATTATTATTGTTAGGATTTTCTGGAGTTCTTCTAGAATGAAGGGTGAAAATTTTTGCAGTCTCATCATTAGGTGGGATATTTCCCTAAATATTCTTGATCAGTTCAGACAATTGTGCTAGATGTTGATCAGTCTATCTTCAGGTTGTCTACATATCAACCATTTGAGTCTGTATAGTGCTTAAAACACATGTGTTAGCGATGGCACTTTGATTCAACTGCTCATTCATTGTCTCATGTCCCTTTGTGAACTCAAAAAGCTCCAACAGCATGTCAAGTTTGCTACTTCTCTTGTTTTAGCCTTGACCTTGATTTTTTCTATTTGCATTTTTTTACCTTGACCTTGCCTATGGATTTGATAGTTGTTCATGTTCTATTGATAATTTGTGGTTCTGGTGAACTAAGTTTGTCCTCCTCCCCTTCTAAATCCTAGTGGTGTCTTAGATGGACTTCTTAGCTGGTGAGAATTTTTGGCAACATATTTGTTTCCATAGTTAAAACCATTGTGATCCGGTCTCTTAAAATTAGCATAAGACACATTCTTGGTCTCTTCATATTCCTCACTTTTTTCATTATCCTCCGATTGAGTGTATATACAGCTATCAATACCACGGCTCTTTTTGCACCAAGTGATACACTTCATGATCTACTCGGTCTTGGTTTTTCCTTTGCCTCCAGTATCTTTCAAGTGTTTAACATCTAGGGAAATCTTTTGGATTTGAGATGTTATAGTCTCTAGGACTTTTGACTTGGCAGTCAAACCGTCAGAGGTTGCCTCCTTGTTTAAAATCATGTCACCTCTCTCATAATCCATGCATGCTTGCAATGAATCAATGTTATCAATGATCTTCATAGTCTTCTTTGGCTTTTTGCCTAGGAAATCACTTCTAGCAGTGACATTCAAAGAATTCCTTTCTACAGACATTAGAACATTAGAGAAAATGGTCACTAGGAATCCCTTTCGATTGTTGTGATGAGGACAATCCCACTAGTATTCTTGGAATCGTTCCCATGCTTCATAATGATTCTCCCCATGCTTCTATAAGAATCTAGTAATCTTGTACCTATTCCTGATGGGTTTCTCAATAGGATAAAACTTTGTGACAAAATCATCATCTAAAGGTGCACATCCATTAATGAACCTGTGAGGTAAGCTAAGATACCAAGATAGTGCCTTGTCTCTCAATGACAAGATGAAAAGATTGCAGTATATCACCTCCTGAGGCACCCTCTACATCTAGATTGTATCACAGATGTTCTTAAAAGCATCTAAGTGGTTATAAGGGTTTTCATCTCTAGAATTACCTTTAAAGGTTTTGTTTTGGATCATTGTGATAACTCTAAGTTTCAGCTTAAAGTTCACAATGTTGAACCTAGGAATGATGATCGGGCATCTAGATTCATTGGCCCTTGTCACGACCAAATCACTAAGTAATTGACCTTTTTCTTCTTCATCATCATTCTCATTGTTATCTTTGTTGTTGTTGTTGTTATTGTTCCTTCCATTCCTCACCCTTAGACGGAGACCTTCATCACATCGTCGTTCCTCTTGCACATCACTTGGGGGTGGAGTTGGTATCTCACCAGGAGGAATTTCATCTCCTTGTGTTTCAAGATTGTAATCCTCCCATTTAGATTCCTAATATGATTGAGGTATCTCCACTCTCACATTGTGGTTGCCTCCCGCTTGACACCCACCCCTGTGAGGTGGCTCTTGATAGCAAGGCAGGTTGTTGTACTTTAAATCTGCCTCTTCCCAAGTTATATAAAATAGTTGACATAGTTAAGTTAGAAGCTAGAAGCGTGAAATAAAGTATTTAACGTAGTTAAGTATTAGAAAATATAAATTATTTATGTAATCAAGTCTATCGCTAGACTTGAGGCACATGTGTATGGTGATTAGGCTCATGTTCTTAACATTACCACTCGCCTTGTCCCCGACAACGGTTGGAAAAAGTTGGCCGGCCTAAGTCACACATCCAAAAAGGAGCAAATCCATAGTAGTCAGACTCTTAAATTTAAAACCCAACACTCATGTCCCTATAACTATTATACGGGGTTTGATGTAGTAATCAAGGCCAATCCACAGGGACATGAATGGTAAGTCTTAAGAATATAGAATCTTGGCTCAGTTACTATTATACAAGGTCTGATGCAGTAATCATGGTCGATCTATAGGGACAAGGATGGTGAGTGTTAAGAACATAGAATCTTGGCTCAGTTACACTAACCAAGAAGGTAGATTAAGATGGTGTTCCTTATGGAATGATGTTACTTCAACCAAGAAAAACAAGTAAAAGAGAAATTAAGAAAGCAAACCAAAAGAACAAAAGCAAGAAAGTGTGATGTAACAAATATAGATGGGAACTTGGATCGAGTTTCACCTACTAAGTTCTCTCACAAACATGCTATACTCACACCCATAGTACACTCCTAGAAAGATTACAAGCAATCATCATAGATTTCTATTCCCTCCTCTCTCGAGCTTAGGATATATCTAGATCATAAGGGTTATCACTCTTTCGAGATGGAAAATGAACAATCACAAAGATAACCATATGATCATAAGCTTAAGAATTCCAACATTTTCATCCATTCATTCAACTCCATAACATTTTGATAGGATTAGTGTTACTCTTTCGGGGTACTAACAATCAAACATCACAAGATGGTATCTAATCATGCAAGTGAAGAAACAAGAACAAGTGTATGGAGATAACCATTGCTAGGATCATATATATTCAAATGTATGTAAGTATGTACATGTTGAAGAGACTTAGTGGCTACCCCCAACCTAAGTTATGAGTTTAGCAACTCTTGTTCATGAATGGCGTTACAGATTTACAAGAGAACATGAACATAAAATGTTGTTTGAAAGAATAGAAGGAAGAATGAGGCGAGGCAAAATGGTCTAAGCAAAGGAGGCAAGAGGATACACCAACTATGGCCAAGGTATGGCAACAAATGATGTTCAGATCCTCCTTCACAGAATATGACATGACAGAGTGAAGGTCCGCTCTTCATCCTCTTTTAATCAAGGGAGAACTTTGAACATGGAGTGGGTAGATGGAATAGGATCAAACATCGACGGACTATCATCCTCCCTGGCTGCCAATTTATGGCAGTGGCAAAGGGCAATGATGTGATTCTTCTCTGACAGCACTTTGGCATCCTGGTTAAAGCACGAAAACCCCTCTCCATGTTGTTGGACGTCTTATATTTATAGGTGCCAGCGTAGGGTACTTTACTTGCTTCCCAAGCGTTAGAGGTATCCATCTCAAACCACGTTCTTAAAATTCTCTAGTGACTGTATTGCTAATTTCACCATCGACTTGTCAGGTCATTGAGTGGTTGTTGTCTTTGGCCTTCACCTGACAAGTCTTCCCTACCATTGATTATATGTGTAGATAGACCACCAGTTGGCAAGGTCTGAGTGACCATTGCCTGGAATTGTAGATGATCCATTGGATGGTGGGGTCTGCGTGACCATCACCTGACATTGTTGATGAACCATTGGTTGATGAGATCTACATAACCATTACCTGATAAATCTATGTATCCACCGGTCAATGGGTCTACATGCCCACTGGTTGATGGGTCTGTACGTCCACAAATTGATGGGTTTGCACTTGGTGATGTAAACATACCACCAATTGATGAACGGTGATGGCATCTAATGGGAGTGTGGTACCTCCATTGAGTGTCATGTGATTGGGGTGCAGATTACCACCGAAGTTCATTGGCTGTGACTTGATGGTTGTGTTGTTGCAATACAGCCATCAACTGTGAACTGATGGTGGTCCTACGCCAAGGTTATATGCTCTACACCCTTGATTACCTACATGAAATATTCTTGTTATCCTCATGTGGAGGTAGAGAGAGAGTAATTATGTGCAACATAAAAGGAAACTAAATATAAATTTATTTGATGAGAGAGAAATAGTGGTGAATTAAGGCATATAATATCCAAAAAATTAGATGTTACCAATGGCATATGAATAGAATAATTAGGTTGAGAGATAACCTCAAATCATGAGATACGAGTTTGGTGGTGGAAGGGATGTCTTGCTTTGGGGTGATCCTTGGATCCCCGATTGTTCTCTCCTTATGGATAAGCTTGGTAGGTAGATTACTAGCAGACTTGGTTTCTATACTAACTATAAGTTGAGCCATTTTATTAACAATAGAAAATGGTCCCTTGATGACTCCCATTTGCATAAAGATTTGAATGCTATTTTTGTGAGATTGGGTGATCCAAGTAATTTTAAAGATATATTATTTTCAATGGTTTACCCTGGATAAACTCAAGAAAGTTTATGATATGATCCATTCCCAGGTTACTACCTCTCCTATTTTGAATGGATATGGAAATTTAAATTTTCAATGTGTTTTCCTGTTCATTCTTGGAAGGTAGGGCATGGTAGACTCCTTACTACTGATGTTGTTAGAAACATGGCGATTGTAACTCCTTCCTTTTGTTTCCTATGTAAGAAAAATGACGAGTGGACAAATCACTACATGTTTTCTTGTGAGTTCTCTAGTAGTATTTGGGACAAATCTCTGAATATTGGTTTTCCTGGCATTCCTTTGGAGTTTAATTATTTTTTGGTATGCAAAAGTAGAAAAGACCATGCTCTTACTATATGTATCTTGTTCTAGGTCTGGAGAAAGAGAAACACCAGAGTACATGAGGATGTGGAACTAAATCAAGTCAAGCTCTGGGATCGTATTTACAATGATTTTCATTATGTTGAATGAATGATGCTTCTGTTTCTTCCTGTGATGGTTTCAGATAAGGATTGGATATGCTTCTTCTTTCTCTGTTAGGAACATGTCTAAGGGTCTTCTGATTTCAAATGCAAATAGGAACCCTTGGCTTGTTTGGAATGGTGACTCCTATGGTTTAGTCATGTATCTCTTGTTCTAGATTTTTTTTTGAGTTGCATGCTATTCAGTCTAATGGGCTCTTCTCTTGTGTACAACTTTATTTTATTTTCTATGTATAGTATATGTTGCATTGTAAATAGCAAAACAAAAAATAGAAATTTATAAGGAGCTTGATTCACCTAAAAATAAGTGCAAATATTATTTTTGTTTGTCGTTTGGATAAGAATAGTTTTTTACTACTAATGAAGAATGGAGTATTCTATCTACTTTTGGATGATATTTATGGTAGTGCTCCAATATCTTATGGTCTTTGTTTGCTAGATCTTGAGTTGTGTGTTTATAATGCAAATACCAAACGTTCATGACTCAAACATGGCATGCGTACATCATTGTCACTTGGCCATATAAATGAGAAGCACACTTCTAAACTCCATAAGGATGGATATGTAGGCTCATTTGATTTTAAATTTCTTGAGAAATCCGAATCATGTTTGTTGGGAAAGATGGCAAATGTGCCTTTTACTAGAAATAATGAAATGGAAACTAAACTTTTAAAATCCATGCATAGTGATGTATTTGATCCTTTTATGTTTTACATCTAGTAGAGGTATTAGTACTTCATTACATTTACTAATGATTTTAGCATATATGTATACGTGTATCTCATGAAACATATATAAAAATCCTTTGAAAAGTTCAAGTTATTCAAGAATGAAGTAGAGAACCAACTTGGAAAAAATTTAATATGCTTCAATCTGATTGATGTGGTGAATATTCAGCCAAGAGTTTGAGGTCCTTCTCAAGGAGTGTGGTATCAAATCACAATTTAGTCCACCAGGAATGCCACAATGCAGTTTTGCTTTTGAGGGAAGGAACAACACATTGTTGTACATGATGTGGTCCATGATGATCCAAGATAGACTCTCTAAATCCTTAAAGGGGCCTGCTCTAGAAACTTCTATGTTTTTACTTAACTACATTTCTTCTAAATCAGTTCCAAAGACACCATATGGGATATGGAGTGTGAAAGTTCCCAATATGTCTTTCAAAAAGGTTTGGGGTTGTGAAGCTTATGCATATCATTCATTTCCTAAGAAATTGGGACTCAAGTCTGACAAGTGTTGTTTGTGGGGTATCCTAAGGAAACCAAAGAATATTATTTTATGTCATATTTGAAAAAAAAAGTGTTTGTTGATAGAATTGGTACCTTATTAGAGAAGGATTTAATCTCTAGGAATACCACTAGGAGGTGAATAGAACCTAAAGAAGTTTGGGATACACAAATGACAATAAATCTTCAGAGGAACATGAGGAGGCACCACAAGATTTTGTTGCACATCCGCTCCCTCAACAAATGTATTAACCTCATAGATCTAGTAGGACTTCATATGATCTAGAGAGATTTGGAGTTCTCATAGCGCAAGATGGTGTGATCTGGGCCATGGATCAAGATGAGCCAACCACCTAAAAGGAAACTATATAGAGATTAGAATATGGTAAATGGCTTGATTTCGTGAAATATAAAATGGAATCCATGTATACCAATAAGGTATGGAACTTGATGGAACCACCTAAAGGGGTAAAACCCAATGTATACAAGTGGAACTTTAATAAAAAGACAATCCTTCACATGCTTAACTTGTAATCATTGATTTAAAAGATAAGTCTAAAATTAAATAAGCTTTTTATTATCTTAATTTATTGTGAACTTTTTAGATTTATATTTTAAAAAAATTATGGCAAATAAATGTAGAAAATTCAACTATAAATCCATAGATATAAGAATGAACCATATCATGGTTGAAATGGAGGTTACTACCTTTTAAGTCTTTTGTTGAACTTCCATTGGTTGACCATTGAAGGATTAAGAGAGAAGGTTTTTGATGCATATCAAAGGTTTTTTTGAGTTCTTAGATTGATGGTTTCAATGAGCTTTAATTGATGGTTTTGTAGATCGATGACAATGTTAACCATAAACTACATGTTTTACATAAACCAAAGCTCATGTAGAAAAATAGAAGGATGGATTGGTCAGCATCAATCGAATCTAGAGTGGTGAGTGTCTATCTAAGGTTTGGTCGTGGAACATCATCTGCAAGAAGGGCATACATATGGTTCTAGAAACCAAATTTTGTGCTAACATCATCAACCAAAGGTTCAATGAGCAAAGGTGACAACTGGTGGTTGTCCAGACCAAAGGCTAGTCCCTCTCAAAGGTCAAGAAACCAATGGTTGCATATACCATCAATAGATCCTACTGATGGCTCACCTATCAAAGATAGTGATTGAAGGAGTAACAACTAAAGGCTTGTCATCTAATTATTTGATTGTGACATCACCCAACCCATTGAATCATATAGAAAATTTATCTCTATAAATATGTGATGAAAATTTATGAAATGAAATTCATTATCTAGTACTTCCATCCTCCATCCATTGGAAGCTTTGGTAAATGAAAGATGGTTGATTGTAGTGGTGGACTTAGATGATAATAAAGGAAGAGAGGAATTAACAGCAAAACCAATGGTTGTTGCATATATCCATCTTGGTAAGTTGGTTTTGACCTTAGATATTCTTCTTCTCTTCATTTTTCTAACACACATATGTTTGATCTATAAGCCAAAGGTCATCTCTGACCTTCATTTCTGCATCTTCTACCTCCATCTCAATTCTTTGGGGTATGTTTACTTGCTGGAAAATGGTTTTGATTGAAATCTTAAAGTATAAAGCTCAAATAAGACTCGTGCAAGATAGAATCAAAATCAATAAGAAAAATCACATTGATGTGAGTAGAAAATTACCTTATAACCTTTATTTACAATATACAAGTTTGAAATAATGATTTTTTTGTACTTACATAGTTATTGTTATTGAAAAAATTATTATGTATATATAGTAGATTTAGTAGAGGAAATATATCATTCAGTTATTTTGTGCTACCATGTTAATTCATTCAAATTATTGTGTGAGCTGCTTTACAACAGGTAATGGAATGGTGGGTTTATAGGCACTGGATATGTTGAGTTTGCTCTATTTCTGGATCTAAAGAATTGAAATGTGATTTGGTAGAATTATGATAGTTACTATTTTCCAAGATGATTTACTATGATTATTTTCAAATGCTTTGTTGTCAAATGTAGGGAAATATTAGAAACGATAAAGATTTTATCTAGACAAATTATGTATCATTAGACAGTAGATGTTCAAACCACTATAGAATCCTTCATAGGAGGCATGCGATATGGGGAGAAAATGTTCTTTCGATTGGAGGTTAAGTCCTGATCGAGATAGCAAAATCATATTAGATCAGGGTGTGGGGGTCTAGGTCAGTGAGACACATACTACTTATAATAGTATGGTACCCAACAACAACTAGATATGTCGATGGTACCTGTGATAGTACTCACTTGGTTAACTCTAGTGGTACCACTAATGTTGAGTAAGCCAAGTTCCTTGACTCTCCACATGAGTACCTATGTTTAGAGGAGGAGTCTAGAATTCCATATGCTCCCATTTACCTCTAAGGCCATATGTGGCAAAGCTCATTACAGATAAGGTAGTTTGATATTTTTTATTTCTGATTAGGTACATTCTTGTATGTCTTGTACAATGAGATCATAACTTTTTGTGAAGCTTTCACATGTTTTGGTACACCTCATGTGGGACCATGGAATATAATAAATGGACTAAAGAACTAAATAGATATTTACTGATTTACCATGATTAGATGTTATCAATACTTTTTCTATGTTTGGACGACTTGATAATTTCAATTATCTTGTATAGCTTGCTTGCATCTTAAATAGTAAATACCTCTTAACTAATTAATCATCGTAACCTGTTGATTTTCTACACACTGATCCAATAGCTCCTCAACCTACTAAAACATTTTTTAGGTAAAGGAACAACTCCTTCAGAAGAGACAAAAGTCAATTTTTAGCATGAATATATTAGAGGTCTTATGAAGTAGTTATATTAGCTATTAAGTCTCTTATCCTTCCTCTGGATCTTGGGAATTAGAGAATCAGATAAGAGGGCAATTTGTAAAATATTTGTACTTGATGTATATTAAGTTAAAATTCTTCCTTGAATGCAAAAGTCAAACTCTGTTGTAATCTTTTATGTTTGTATATAAGATGTTATTTTTCTAGTTATAATGATGTTTTATTAGTTCTATAAATATAAACAAAGGAAAAAATAAAGGTTGGTTTTTAGTAAGTGATTAGAGGTAAGTGGTTAATTTAATCCTTGCTTGATAGCCATAAACCCTAGTTACTAGGTTTGGTTTGCATTAACTAAATTCGTATCAAAGTATTGGTTGAGCTCAAGTTGGGCTCAGGTTCAAGAGAGAGGTAACAAGAGACCAAACTTTTAGGATGTTTTAATCAATAAACTATTATATTATGGATATGTAGATGGTAGGAAGAGGATGTCATCTTGATGAAGAACAAGATAAGAGACATTATTGGCTTGGCCCTTGAGTAATGGATTAAGGAGGATAAGATGAGGATGAGAAGGCAAGGATGTACCATATTTTTTCTAAAAACACAAGAAAAATATAAGATGTATAGGATGGATTCATCTTATATCAAGGTTCTGATGAGATCCTATAAGATGGTAAAGAATCTTTGTATGACTGAGTTTTCTATAACTATAGACCTATTTTTGGTATGTGGCTTCAACAGCTGGAAAAGATTTTCTTCCTAATGGAGTTATCATAGGATAAGCAAATCAACCATTCTATCTATCTACTTAAAGGAGATATTGAATTATGATGGTGTGGAGTAGAAGATAAGAGGAGAAATATAGTGATGAACTAGAAAGATTTTGAGGATAAGTTTCACTTAAAGTATTCTCCTCATACCTTTCTAAGTGATATAATTAAGCAACTGGAAAATATCAGGCATGGTGGTATGATAATTGGAGAATATGAGGCATAATACACGAGACTATCTAATTCTATTTGAAAATGGTACTAGATGACATAGAAAAGTGTACACAATTTTGAAAAGGAGTAAGATCAGAAAATATGCCAGACATATCAGTAGTTCGGTGAAGGGACAAAGAAATTTTTGGGGAGTTTGTGGAAATTGCAAGACTTATAGAAGAGTTAGTTAATGCTAATCAGCGGTCTGAAGGTAGGAAAAGATCTGGAGATTTCAGTAAAGGAGGATACAAAAGTAGTGAACATAGAGGAAATGGTGGTTTCTTTTTCAAGATAGGACAAGGTCTTAGTTTCTTTAGAAGACAAGGATATAGTTTGTCACTTATTGGAAAAAGATCTAGTTCAAGTAGATGGAACACACCACCTAGGTGTGCACCATCATCTAGGTCTTTAGGATCATCAGTATCAGTGACAGGTCCGCAGAGACAAGTTACATCTATGTGTGATAATTACGTAGTGCACATTCTTGTCAGTGTTGGGAAGTTAATGCCCAAGCATGTTACTACTATGGACAAATGGGACATATTAAGAGAGATTCTGCAAAGATTTAGTTTATAACTAAATAGAGTTCACACACACAATTTCAGACTCCTCGAATATAGACTTCAGTTGCAGAGGAAAGTTCATCAGTAGCATCAGGCTCTAGAGGGGGCACCTAGTACCAGTAATGGATAGTGAGGACAAGGGGGCAGAGGAAGAGCTAGATGATGATTCTTCTCATTGACATCATTTGAAGGTGTAGTCTAGCCTAGAGTTGTGATAGGTGAGATGTTTTTCTTTAATAGCATAACGGTTACAATTTTGATACATCATGGTGTGTGACATTCTTTTATACATAAATAATTAGTTAGTGGATTAAGATTTTAAAATCAAGATTTATCTTATGATTTTTTGTTAAGGGTATCGTTAGGCAAACCAACAATTTTGGCATAAGTATATCCTGGATGTCTTTTAGTTTTAGTGGATACACTATAATGGATAATATCATACTCTTAGACATGAATTACTTCAAAATAACTTGGGGTATGGATTGCATTAAGACATACCATGTCCAACTTGTTGTTAAGGGTATCGTTAGGCAAACCAATAGTTTTGACATAAGTATATCCTAGATGTCTTTTGAGTTTTAGTGGATACACTATAGAGGATAATATCAAACTCTTAGACATAAATTTCTTCAATATAACTTTGGGTATGGATTGCATTAAGGCATACCATGTCCAACTAGATTGTTGGAACAAAGAGGCTATCTTTCAACATGGTGGGTCCTCTTGTGTCTTTGTTGGAGATTGAAAATTTGTACCCATGTCCTATAGTATTTGTTGTTGTAGCTAATAATATGATGAAAAAATGGTATGAGGCCTTTTTAGCACATGTGGTAGATGCAAGGGTAGTTAAAAGAGCTTTTAATTTAGGACTATTTTGGTGTATGTGAGATTCTAGATGTTTTTCCTGATGAGTTACTTGGTGTACCACCTGAAAGAGATATTGACTTTGAGATACAAGTTTTACCTGGTAGTCACCCAATAGCATTACAAAATGTCACTTGCAAAATTAAAAGAATTAAAAACTCAGTTAAAAGAGTTACCTAAAAAGGTTTCATTCAACCTAGTACATCACCTTGGGGAAATCTAGTGTTTTTTGTGAAAAAGAAGGATGGGAAAATGTGGTTGTGTATAGATTATAAGTAATTGAATAAGACAACGATCAATAACAAAATTTCTTTACCTAGGACTAATGATATGTTTCATCTATTATGTGCTGGTACAATTTTGTCTAAGATAGACGTTAGGTTAGGTTATCATCAATTGAGGATAAAGGCATTAATGTACATAAGTCAACCTTTAGGAAAGACATGGACGTTATGAGTTTGTAGTTATGTCTATTTAGACTGACAAATGCATTACAGCTTTAAGGGACTTGATTAATAGAGTTTTTAAATCGTACTTGATCAATTTATACATATATTTTTAGATGATATCCGTGTATATTCCAGAGATGCAGAATAACATGCATCTACGAATAGCCTTACACTTGTTGGGAGACATTAGTTTATAAGTTAGGTTTAGTATATGTGAATTTTGGTTAGTTGAAGTCTCTATTAGTATATATGCTTTATGCATTATCTTGTGTTGTGTGTTTTGTTACCTTGTGTTGTGTGTTTTGTTATGAGCTTAAGACATGTCTTGTCTTTATATTTTCTTTTATCCCATATTGCCTAGTTTTGGTTCTCCCTTACTCTCTTGTCCTATATAAGAGAGTGTGTTATAACTTTTTCTAATATATCGAATAATAGTTTTCCCATTCTATATGGAATAAGATGTGTTCAATCCTCCCTAAGCCAACCCCATCGATCCCTCTCCTATCCCCTACCATCAACCCACCACCACCTCCACCATCTCCATCATTCCCACCACCTAGTCACCCTCTCTCTCCATCACCTTCATCATTACCACCCTCCATCTATTGACCTACACCCATTTGCCTACATCCATAGACCAACCCTTCATCTTCCACCCATCGACCTCCACCCACCAACCCTTCATCTTCGACCCATAGACATCCACCCATCAACCTCCATCCATCGACATCCACCCATCGACCTCCATCCATAGATCTACATCCATCCTTCAACCATTCATCTTCCACCCATCAACCCTTCATATTCCACTCCTTCTATAGCAGTTGTTGGTGAGGATAGATGTGCTTGAAGGAGTTTTCTAAACTCCAAGTTAATCCACTCAACTATGGGTTGAGTATAGCATGAGGCAATAGCAGTGGAGTCTTCACAAGCATCAAAGGAGACTAGATTCACCCAGGCAGGTTTACCTTGCTTTTTCTAGCAGCAGTCCTCATTGTGGTTTGTGCACCCAAAGAAGTTGTAGAAGTGGTTGGCAGGAGGGGGTTGAGGTTGACCTCATCCAGGTCTAGGAGGAGGACCTCATCTAGGACCACATCCACCACGACCTTGACTACATCCATTTCCTAAAACAAAATTAGGAGAATGAACTGAAAGGATTGAATGATTAGAAAACATAGAAGGTAGAGAGGCCATAAAAGGAAGGTGTCGAACATGCTTGAGAACACCTGTTAGTGTATGTAAGGGATCACTAGATAAGATTTGGTCTACCACATGTGCAAAGGAATGAGGAAAATCAGCTAGAAATTGAACAAGTTTAAGTTCATCATGTTGTCATTGAATTCCTTTAATATTAGTAGTGAGTGGATGATATACTTTAAATTCACTCCAAAGTGCTGAACACCAGTTGTAATAGTCTTCTACAGAGTCTTCAGTTTATATACTCTAGTTTAGCAAAATTATTGAAGATCTTGAAGACCTTCATTGGGTTTTACTGATGTGAGTACACATGTGATAGTTGATCCCACATAACTTTGGCATTTTGTAGGCGAAGAAGCGAATGGATGATCTTTGGTTCAACAATGTTCACCATCCACATCATTATGCCAAAATATTATTTGGCCCATTGGTGATAGGATTGTTTGGCTTTGTCATCCGCTAAGACATTAGGAAGTTCCTTAGCAACAAAAGAGATATGAGAGTAACATCCTTGGTATTTGACATAGAATTCGAATGCTGCAACCCAAAGATGGTAATTTGATCCATCAAGTTGAATGGTTGTAACACACAAGTTCCACGATGGATATTTGGTCTCCATGGAAGCTAGACAGATGACTCTCACAAAGCTCCAATAAAAGTGGTAAAAAAGGCAGATTTGGATGACAAGATTTGAGAAACTCACAGTGGAGTAGAAACAACAAAACAAGAGAAACTGAAAACAACAACAACAAAACAAAAGATCTAAAAAACTAGCATAGGGGTAGATGAAGCAGCAACCTGATCCAAGAAACCCACATAGGGGTAGAAGATAGAAGCAACAAATCTGGATCAGCCAATTGAGAAACCCACATAGGGACAGTAAATAGCAACAGTAGATCTGGATAAACATGTCCAAGAAACCTGCATAGGAGAAGTAGATAGAAACACCACTAGATCACGGTCAACAGATCTGAGAAACCCGCATAAGGGCAGTAAATAACAATAGTAGTAGGTTTGGATCAACAAATCAAAGAAATCTGCATAGGGACACTAGAGATAAGAAAATACCTCTATTTCCACAGTGTGAGATTCACTCCACCACATGGCATAGGTAGAAATAGAAGGTGATACCTTTAGGGCTTCAATGTGCTATATCGAGACTAGCTTAAATATGGATAGAGGGGATGGAGGGAGGAGGTCGATGGGATGGGGGTCAATGAGTGGAGGTCAGTGGGTGGAGGTCTGACTGTTCCAAACTTTTTACTATCTTGTTTAAGACTACAAAGGTTCCTCATGTGATTGTTGTGGATGGGACTTAGTCTGTTATCCATTGCATTGGAACTATATCTCTATATAAAAATATGCCCTTACAATTTGTCTTATATGTTCCACACTTTCCTATTAATCTACTATATGTTATAAAAAGTATTATGAGACTTCAGTGCTTGATTACTTTTTACCTTGAGGGTTGCGTGTTTTAGGATCTTAGTATGAGGAAGATGATTGGTTCAGGTCATGTGGGACCAGATGGACTTTTCTACCTAGATGTGCTACAATATACCTCTGCTCTGTTATCTGCTTCCATGACTAGTCTACATTGTCACTACCATTGTTGGGTTTTAGGGGAAACAAAGAAGGCAGCAGAAACAAAAAAAATTCTCCTCCCAAACCCAGAATAAAAGGAATCATGCCAACTTCTGTCGGCGTACTAGTCACCGACACGCTCTCCTACCACCAGTCGCTTTTCTATAGTTGTCTTTCCCTTGTTGTGCCTCCCTTATCGGGTAGCACTTGCTCGAGCTCTCTCAGTTACCACAACCAGAGAGAATGAAAACTTTGCAGAGCAACTGGTGTTCTGAGTTGTTGTTCCTGAGAAGCCCCCAATACCCCTATATATATATGAGGGTCATGGGACAGGGTTCTCTATCCCGGGAAATATGGGATTAAAGAAGGAGCAAAATGATTCGAGATTTTCTACAAAACAACCAACTGCGCTAGCTGAACCGATCATTTCAACCCTGAAACGGTCAGTTGGTGACCTCAACTGATCGGTTCACACCTGAACTGATCATTTGGGACCCCTGATTCGATCGGTTTAATGTTGAGTTGATCGGTTCGTGGTCCTAGTCCAACTCAAATTGACTTTCATATTTTTTTCCAACTAATCAAACATTAATCCTTGTGCAAATCGAATTTGTACAAGTGAAACAAATTGTATTTGAAAAATAGTCTTATGACTTTCCAAACGATCTCGGTTGGCCAACAAATCGACCGGTTCAACAATTGAGTCGATCATTTCATGACACATGAGCCGATCGACTCCCCACATGAGCCGATCGGTTCATCAACCTGAGTCGATCGGTTCATCCCATGAGCCGATCGGTTGGGATAGTAGACTATGCAAAATCAGTCAATTGTAGTTTCAATCAATCCGATACTCTAATCAATTGGTCCAACACCTTGAACACTATGATATTGAGCTATCAATCGATTGAGTGTTTAATTGAACTACTAAACTCCTCTAGTAATCAATCTAAACATCATTTGTGGATAAACTCCTCTTCCAGGTCAAATCTTATGTGTGTGATCCTACAGGTCCATTTCACATTGGCACTTAAAGTCCATAACACTTATGACTTCACAAGCAAAGAACGGTGCCTAGTCGCACATCAGTGCTACCCAAGTGAAATAGAAAGTTGGAGAACAACTTTCAATCCTACAATCCGTGAATGGCGTTATAGAGAATGTATAATTCCTTTGTCACTGATATCCCAAATGAACTCAAGGCATGGAACAATCATCCTTTCAACGTTCATTCACTTTCTTGATCTTAGAGTAGATTGGAGGAGATATGTATGACACCAATATCACATACTGATTCACACATGTGTGTGCACGCCTATCTCAATCATACTCATCAAGTGGCCATGGATATCAAACTCCCTTAGGAGGGACAAATCCCATATCTATCACTGACCCCTCAAAAGCCCCATGTGTCAAAGCCACCCAACCATCACCTTTATAACAACCCATGTTTCAGGACTGTGTCTGATGATGTCAAAGTGTACCCAACGACATGTGTTGAGTGTAGTGATTTCAAGTCAAAGAATCACACTCACCACCATCACTGTGAGAATTGACTGTGACTACCATGTCATGGTTCCATGTGTCAAACTCATGGTGGGTCTTTCTGGTAAACTTGTTCTCTAACAAGTACCTATGTGTTTGGTTTGATATCTCCATATCATGACTAATGAGATTTTATCATCAACAAACACCACAATCTAGTCTTGTGTGTCATTGTTGTCTATATACCTTCCACAATGACATCCGACTAGGGACATAATAAAAATGTACAAACTCTTAGCATCTGTATGATCTCATCGTTCAGGTCCTCAACCTGAAAGCATACATCATTGAGTATTGTCATTCTCTAGACATTCAATCTATTCTATCATTATCTCATATGACTGAACCAGAAAGAATTAGAAGCTTGCCTTTGATCTTCATCAAATCAAACTTAATATATATCCCACCAATCATCCCATGATTGTCTCTTAGGGCATACATACCAATAGACTCCCACTTACACTATGAGCCAATCACCCTTGAATCATATTCATAGTGATCTTCAAAACATGTCCCACATGTTACTGTGCTCTAGTGCTAACATAGTGAGTTATGGAAACACCTTGCCAAAGTCGGTATTAACTGCATGTCTCTCATCTCTTTGTTGTACGTCACACATATGAGATGGAGTTGTCGTAATATGTGATCTAGTATTCCTTTGCTAACCTTTATCCACATTGCATGATCGAGCACTCCTAACTTGTCATCAATGACCAGAATAACTATAAGTTCATCTCATGAACTTCCAGATCCATATAGTATCCATTGTTGTTCTCTAACACACAGATACTCGACATTTCCTTTTAAACAAATTTATTGGAACGTTTCCAATTATCAAAAATCATTCACTTATATATATATATATATATATATATATATATATATTGCGATTAATTGTCTGTCCTTTTTAGAAGTTCACATCAGTGTAACTCTTTAAGTGAATCCTTCCTTATTTCCACAGAACTTGTACTTCTCAAGTACTTATGGTATTCCAGTAACCCTTACTGGAACTAGATAGACATCCATTCGTCATGTCCCACATACGAGTTATCAGGATGAGCATATCATATTGTCATGTCCTACATATAAGATGATGAATGCATTTAATTCTTGCTCTGTCCATACAGGCAAGATAATGAGATGACTACATACATGATAGATCCATATCTATTCTTAGTGTTCCCATTCTTCATAATAATTGGACACTTGGCCTTAGGATACTAACTCCATGGATAAGTTTTCTCCCACTGAATATGTGCAAACTAAACCCTTCAGAATAGATTTCCAATGTATGTTTTCTCTTTTCAGGTCAAGAGGTTTTTGAGAACTATCTCTATAGATCTCTATTCCTATCACATAGGAACCATCTCTTTCTTCCTTAAAGATAATTTCCACTTTGTATTTGCATTTTAGAACATTTCCATTTCACATCAACATGTAGAATGCAAATACACTCCCACTAAATCATAGATCCCTTCTTTATCTTTGACATGTCAGTCAAACCCTTTGACCATATTATCAAAGTAAATATCACAGTTCTGAGTTGCTTGTACTGAATCAATCACATTGATTAGTACATTGTAACTTATAGACTTCATTTGCATCAATGGATTCATAAACCTTATAGGTTGTGTCACATACACATCCTTGTTTTATTCCTTATACGAATGCAGTTTTAGTATCTGTATGCCAAATCTCTTAGTCATTAAGTTACAATCAACGAGCATCTTCCTTCGTAAAATGTTATCCATGTGTCTTAATGCTTAAGACTTATTTGCACTTATGTATTTCATCCCAATGGGTGCTACCATCAAGGTCATACCTTATGGTTCACATGGAAGTCATTTAGGATGTAATCGTCATAAACCATAACTGAAAATCGTGTTCCTCATATTTATATAGATAATTGATTCATCACATAGATAATTGAGGTATATCTGTCAAGCATATAAGAACCCACAACTCATTGTGATTCTTAATGTCCTTTATTAGTGTGGGGTATTCTTTATTTAAAAAGAAATTAGTTATTTGATAATCATCCTCTAACTCCTTAGAGTATGACTCCTTTTGATTTAGACATCATGAGCTCACTACGATACATTATCATAATCATTCATAAGGATCACAAACATTTGGTTGAAGTATTTCATTCATTGATCTTATCACGAATTAACACTTTACCAAATTCGTACTTCATCTATGATATTCTTGAACACTTCAAGATATTCATATTGGTATTTCTTTAAACACCGCTTGAAGTATTAGAATTAACTATAATAGGTATGTAAATACATCACATGTATTATACCTAACAGGATAATCATTCTCCCACTACTATTTCATGAAGAGAGGTGACAAGGTATGAATGGCCTTATGAGCCATGTGTGATGCTTGGGTAAAAAGTATCATGTTTATTTGTAGCATTTGTGTTAATAAGTTATACTAGATAACTTGGTTGATGTTACATTTCTGTTATATATCTATAGTTCATTGATGATTATTCATATCTGTTCTATTCATTACAAGTATATGGATGAACTATGAGTCTACCATGGGTAGATGCAATGCTCTTATTGAAAATGGAGATTTTCTTATTCTGTTCTATGAAGAATAATTCTGCCTATTAATGTAAAAGTAACCCCTGCTCAGTTTAATTTCATAATCTACTATAACAATGTTTCTGGCGGAGAGTTATATCTCTCGTTGGGGCAATTTACAATTGTCTCACCCCCGTGGGAAACATTTTTAGGTATGCATGAAAGGCAGAGCGGAAACCCTAGAACAGGGAAAGAGGAGCAGCAACAGCAACAACAGGGACAGCAATAAGATCTCAGGTGGAGATATTGTCTGTCTAGTCATATAGATAGTAGTCCTATGTGTCGTATCTGTACTCTCAGGTCCTCAGAGTTTTTAGTCAGTGTTTTTGATATATGAGTCTGAGGTTTTGGCTTGATGCCTCGAGATTTGTATGCTGCCTGCATATATGTTTATAAGGCAGCTGATGATGTAGTCTCTGGAAAGAGATGGTACAGGATATGTACGTTTGAAACAGAATGTATATGATATACAATGGCATTTGTTGGAAAAGATTTCCTATGTGTGGATCTCTTTGCAAAAAGTTTTAATTTTTAGTGATTTTCGCTAATCCGCTGCTTAATGAACGCTTCCGCATTAGTTAATATTGTTTTCACGAGATGGTCATGACAATTTAGTGGTATCAGAGCTCTAGGTTTGCTGAGTCTACAGAGACATAGGACTAAGGTAGTAGAGTCTATTCTGGTGTCATCCAGTGTATCTGAAAGTGCCTTCTGCTCGTATAAGGGAAGAAGAACTTAAAGATGACTGGGTCACATGAGGAGGTTGCTGCAGGAAGAAGCAATGTTGCACTAGGAAAAGGTGCATGGGAGTAGGCAAGAGAGAGATATAGAAATGTTGCCTGAAGAAAATCTAGAGATGGAAAATCCTGTGTGTATAATGGTATGAAAAGTGAGGAATATGATAGTAAATAAAGTACATACTACCTAATCTCAATACTTATATACCCTGGCCAGGTATATGGTTATTGAAGATAAGGCAAGTATGGAACTCATTAGATTGATATCTTTTTGATTGCCCTGATCAAGCAGTCATTCTGATACAATCAAATGAGTATCATGAAATAAGAAATATGGAATCAATAAAGGAAGATACTTTGTGCAATTAGAATAAAGGAAGATGCTTTGTGCAATTCCAACCCTAAACAAAAGAGGGAAAGCTATGTGACATCCCCAACAACAAACTTAGTGAACATGCTATGTGGATATTCTCAACAAACTTAGTGAACATGCTATGTGGATATTCTCAACAAACTTAGTGAACTTACTCCGTGAATACTTAGTGAACTTGCTTCGTGAATACTTAGTGAACTTGCTTCGTGAATACTTAGTGAACTTGCTCCGTGAATACTTAGTGAACTTGCTTCGTGAATACTTAGTGAACTTGCTTCGTGAATACTTAGTGAACTTGTTGCGTGAATACTTAGTGAACTTGCTTCGTGAATACTTAGTGAACTTGCTCCGTGATTACTTAGTGAACTTGCTTCGTGAATACTTAGTGAACTTGCTTCGTGAATACTTAGTGAGCTTGCTTCGTGAATACTTAGTGAACTTGCTTCGTGAATACTTAGTGAACTTGCTTCATGAATACTTAGTGAACTTGCTTCGTGAATACTTAGTGAACTTGCTTCGTGAATACTTAGTGAACTTGCTCCGTGAATACTTAGTGAACTTGTTTAGTGAATACTTAGTGAACTTTCTTCGTGAATACTTAGTGAACTTGCTTTGTGAATACTTAGTGAACTTGCTTCGTGAATACTTAGTGAACTTGCTTTGTGAATACTTAGTGAACTTGCTTCGTGAATACTTAGTGAACTTGCTTCGTGAATACTTAGTGAACTTGCTCCGTGAATACTTAGTGAACTTTCTCCGTGAATACTTAGTGAATTTTCTCCGTGAAAACTTAGTGAACTTTCTCTGTGAATACTTAGTGAACTTGCTCCGTGAATATTTAGTGAACTTTCTCCGTGAATACCTAGTGAACTTGCTCCGTGAATACTTAGTGAACTTACTCAGTGGATTGCCGAATGACTTATCTCTATTAGATATATATGTTTCTCTTTTAGTAAATATTCCTGGGTGATGATAGAAGTATGCTCTTTTATGCTTCTTCTTTTCAATGATATGAACATCGTATGTTAGGGGTTTATGCCTTGCATAAACAATAAACATTGATGAGGTTGAATTGATGAAAGGAGCTTTGTATGGAATCACAGAGTTCATGATATCTCCATGATAATAAGATAATATGTGGAGACTTGAGGGCATGATTAATGAATAATCTGTCCCTCCTTTTCCTGGGATTTCGAGGACGAAATCCTTGTTAGGGGTTTATAATTTGTAACATCCCTGACCTGGGTTATGAATTAACCCTAGATGTTTTGTCTAATAAGGTTGAGTAGATTCTTAATCTTATCTTGGGAAAAGTAATTAGGCCTCATAAGAAACTTATTTTTCAATTTTGGTCATGTTTGAGCAATGTTGAAGCAATGTTTGCTTATTTTGGACTAAAGTGCAAATTACCCAAGTCGAGGGGTTAACTTGCAAATGTTGCATGATAAGATGTTCCTCTGATGTTAAGACATCATAATAATGAATGTGATGTAGTGGTACGGTTTCCACAAGCTTGGGTACCAAGATTAAGCTTGTAAAGCAATGTTGTGCATTAAAACCTAGTTTTGGTGAAAAGTGCAATTTACCCAAAATCTAGGGTTCAATATGCAAATTACCACTTCAATAAAGTCCCTAATGTTTCTTGGCATCATGTAGAGCAAATAAAATGAGAGTTACTTCTCATTTGAATTAAGATGGAGGAGAGAGAATCTTGATATTAAAATAATCAAGATTTAATCCTAATTGAAACCCTAATTCAATTTAGGGCAAAAATGAATAAAAATAATTGAAGGGCTTTCAACCAAAATGTTTTGGGTTGATTTTGAATAAGGATGGACGTTCCTTTGCCAAGATAAGGAACGAAAATATCTTAAGTAGGTGAAATTCCACTCACCTTATTATAAAGAAAAGTAATTTCCACTCACATATGGGATATTAATATAATAAGCATTAAGGTGCTTAATTTGCTTTTCTTTAAATTGAGGATAATGAAGAAGAATTAAAGGCAAAGGGATATGCCTCGTATCCATGAAGTTGAGGGGGGAAGAGGCGGCCATAATTTTTGGATTAATTGGATTTTTATAAGGCATATTCTCTCTCATCAATTTCTTTATAAAAGTGCCATTTCCAAGCCCAAACCAAGTCCTTTTTCGGATTTTCTTCTTCCCCTTGCTTGAAAAACTGACCAAGGAGCTAGGGAGGAGCAGGGAGCACGTCCCCAACCTGTGGGTAAGCCCTTGACCTTCGTTCTCCTTGATTTCATGGTGGAAATCGAAAATAAATTATGGATTCCTTCTTATTTCGATCTCCTCTTCAACCCTAGCCAACTTTTGCAATCAAAAGCTTGAGGACGAGCCTAGGGGGAGTTGCTAGAGCTTCATCCACCATTAATGGAGTGAGCTTGGAGCTTTGGAGCTCAATTGGAGGTGGTTTTTATAACTCAAACCCTTAAACATTGCTATTGCATCAATTCTCTATGCTTTGTTGATTGATTTCTTCAATTTGATACACACTTGTTTCTTTGCTGCAATTTCCATCAAGAACGGTTGCTGTTCTTGGTTGTTCGAAGGAAGGGGATGATGACATCATCCTAGATGCTTATCCAAAGAAAATTTCCAAGCAAAACCGTTTTGATAGCTACTCCAAATCGTTTTAATTTGATTGGCTATGCGGTTTCAGCAAACCGTTTAAGGGCAAACGGTTTGAAACCGTTTAAGGGCAAACGGTTTGAAACTGTTTGGGAGCAAACGGTTTCAAGACCGTTTGAGATGGTTGACAAAGCATTGACCGTTTGGGAATTTTGTTCCTAATTATGTAGGCTGATAACCCTCCAAATTTTAGGGATTAATTCCAAAGGAATCGAGCGTTGAAGGCCAATCAATTAGGCAATCGAATTGAATTATGTGCTGATTTTCAACCTGATTAACTTGACCTGGTTGAGCAAACGGTTTCAAGACTGTTTGAGATGGTTGACCAAGCGTTGACCGTTTGGGATTCCTGTTCATAATTATGTTTATTAATAACCCTCCAAATTTGAGGGATTAACTCCAAAGGAATCGTGAGTTGAAACATAATCAATTAGGGAAACCTAATTGGATTAAGTGCTGATTTTCAATCTGATTTAATTTAACTTTTTGGGAAAACGGTCTCAAGACCGTTTGAGTGCGTTGAACAAGCATTTACCGTTTTGGATTACTGTTCCTAATGATGTGGTCTAATTACTCACCAAAGTTTAGGGATTAACTCCCAAGGAATCGTGAGTTGAAGGCTAATCAATTAGGAAAACCCTAATTGAAAACAGTGCTGAAATTCCAATGAGTTAAGTTGAGATTTTGGGTTGATTAGCCCAAACGGTTTCAAGACCGTTTGGGGATCACCCAAACGGTCTCAAGACCGTTTGGGGATCACCCCAAGACCGTTTGTAGGTCTGGGGTCAAGTATAGTTGACCAATTGAAGGTCCAAAGGTACTAATCATATTGCAATGTAGTGCTGATTTGTTGATCAACTCGATAGACCAATCCATGATGAATTTTCACTAGAGTCCAAAGGTTGGATGGGAAAACGGTCTCAAGACCGTTTGGGACTCAACCAAACGGTCTCAAGACCGTTTGGTGGTCACCCAAGACCGTTTGGAGGTCTAGGGTTGAGTATGGTTAGGTGTTTGAAGGTCTAAAGGTACCAAGCTGTGATACAATGCAATGCTGATTTGGTGATCAATCCAATGATCCAAACCTTAATTGGATGGCTTGGATTTGAGTGATATGATGGGAAAACGGTCTCAAGACCGTTTGGAGGTCATCCAAACGACCTCAAGACCGTTTGGGGTCAGGTCATACCCAATTTGGATAATGGTTCAATAGTTTCAAAGTAACCAATCTTGCATTGATGAGTGTTGTTGGATCTTCGATTCCAAACCCTAATTCAATTGAATCAAACCCTAATTTATGATAAATTGAGGGTCAATTGAGGGTCAAATCAGTTTAATGTTGACCTATTAAACTTAATTGAAGTATGAGTATAGGTCCAATTGATGATTGGTTCCATGAATTCAATGATTGAAGGAATCAACATTGAAAACCCCAATTCAATAGGACACCTCATGTCATTGAAGGTCCAATTGATCAAACCTTTTTGGAAACCTAATGTAATTAGGTGAGAGATACCCTTAATGGTACTAATCAATAATGCATAACAAATGCATGGATCCAATATATTATTAGTAAACCCTAGTTGAGGGTGTATCCTTATGAACCCTGGTTGAGGGTGTATCCTTATGAACCCTGGTTGAGGGTGTATCCTTATGAAACCCTAGTTGAGGGTGTATCCTTATGAAACCCTAGTTGAGGGTGTATCATTGTGAAACCCTAGTTGAGGGTGTATCATTGTGATTGTTTATAGGCAACTTTATATTAAAGCCATGCCTTAAACTAAGATAAGTCCATATCATGTGAGATAGCTGGACAATTTTACTTTGTGGCCTATGCATTATATGCTAAGGGTGAGTATTCTGTGATGGAATGTATTAAGAGGGGAAATACCTTAATACAAGATAAAGTTGGTTAACTCAAGAGGGTCTGAATTAATGAGAAATGGGGAACCCTAACCCTAATTTGGGGAAAAGGGAATGATAAGCCATGTTTGATAGTGAACCCTAATTCCTGGTTAAGGAATGATGGTGTTACTATTGTATCACATGATGTGATGAATATCTTGTATGAATGTTATCATGCCTAATAACCATGTAGGTATGATGAGATGATGAATATAGCCAAGTTTGGGCTGTGACATTTATATAATAAATGTTGATTGGCTTTTTGTGCGTTGATGTTGTTGTTGCTTAATAAAAGTAACAATGTGTACGGATCTTATGAACCATGTGAATAAGTTGTTGCCTAGTGAGAGGTGACAAGATGTGAATGGGCTTGTGAGCCATGTGAATAAGTTGTTGCCTAGTGAGAGGTGACAAGATGTGAATGGCCTTGTGGGCCATGTGAATAAGTTGTTGCCTAGTGAGAGGTGACAAGATGTGAATGGCCTTGTGAGCCATGTGAATAAGTTGTTGCCTAGTGAGAGGTGACAAGATGTGAATGGCCTTGTGGACCATGTGAATAAGTTGTTGCCTAGTGAGAGGTGACAAAATGTGAATGGCCTTGTGAGCCATGTGAATAAGTTGTTGCCTAGTGAGAGGTGACAAGGTATGAATGGCCTTGTGAGCCATGTGTGATGCTTGGGTAACAAGTATCATGTTTCTTTGTAGAATTTGTGTTAATAAGTTATGCTAGATAACTTGGATGATGTTACATTTCTATTATATATCTATAGTTCATTGATGATTATTCATATATGTTCTATTCATTACAAGTAAATGGATGAACTATGAGTCTACCATGGGTAGATGCAATGCTCTTATTGAAAATGGAGATTTTCTTATTATGTTCTATGAAGAATAATTCTGCCTATTAATGTAAAAGTAACCCCTGCTCAGTTTAATTTCATAATCTACTATAACAATGTTTCTGGCGGAGAGTTATATCTCTCGCTGGGGCAATTTACAATTGTCGCACCCCCGTGGGAAACATTTTTAGGTATGCATGAAAGGCAGAGCAGAAACCCTAGAACAGGGAAAGAGTAGCAGCAACAGCAACAGCAGGGACAGCAATAAGATCTCAGGTGGAGATATTGTCTGTCTAGTCATATAGATAGTAGTCCTATGTGTCGTCTCTGTACTCTCAGGTCCTCGGAGTTTTTAGTCAGTGTTTTTGATATATCAGTCTGAGGATTTGGCTTGATGCCTCGAGATTTGTATGCTGCCTGCATATATGTTTATAAGGCAGCTGATGATGTAGTCTCTGGAAAGAGATGGTACAGGATATGTACGTTTGAAACAGAATGTCTATGATATACAATGGCATTTGATGGAAAAGATTTCCTATGTGTGGATCTCTTTGCAAAAAGTTTTAATTTTTAGTGATTTTTGCTAATCTGATGCTTAATGAACGCTTCCGCATTAGTTAATATTGTTTTCACGAGATGGTCGTGACAGACACACTCTCCTACCACTAGTCGCTTTTTTGTAGTTGTCTTTCCCTTGTTGTGCCTCCCTTATCGGGTAGCACTTGCTTGGGCTCTCTCAGTTACCACAACCAGAGAGAACGATATCGTTGTAGAGCAACTAGTGTTTTGAGTTGTTGTTTGTGAGAAGCCTCCATTACCCCTATATATATAGGAGGGTCATGGGACATGGTTCTCTATCTCGGGCAATACGGGATTAAAGCAGGAGTAAAAGGGTTTGAGATTTTCCACAAAACAACCAACTGCGCCAGCTGAACTGATCGTTTCAACCCTGAAACGGATGATTGGTGACCTCAACCGATCGGTTCACACCTGAACCGATCATTTGGGACCCCTGAGCAGATCGGTTCACTACTAATTCGATCAGTTCATGGTCCTAGTCCAACTCAAATTGACTTTCGTATTTGTTTCCAACTAATCAAACATTAATCCTTATTCAAATCAAATTTGTACAAGTGAAACAAATTGTATTTGTAAAATAGTCTTCTGACTTTCCAAACGATCTCGGTTGGTCCATGAATCGACCAGTTCAATAATTGAGTCGATTGTTTCATGACACATGATCTGATTGACTCACCACATGAGCCGATCGGTTCATCAACCTGAGCCGATCGGTTCATCCCATGATCCGATCGGTTGGGGCAGCAGACTATGCAAAATTAGTCAATTGCAGTTTCAATCAATCTGATACTCTAATCAAATGGTCCAACACCTTGAACACTATGATATTGAGCTATCAATCAATTACATGTTTAATTGAACTACTAAACTCCTTTAGTAATCAATCTAAACATCATTTGTGGATAAAATCCTCTTCCAGGTCAAATCCTATGTGTATGACCCTGTAGGTCCATTTTACGTTGGCAGTGAAAGTCCATAACACTTATGACTTCACAAGCAAAGAGTGGTGCCTAGTCGCACATCAGTGCTACCCAAGTGAAATAGAAAGTTGGAGAACAACTTTCAATCCTACAATCCGTGAATGGTGTTACAACGAATGTATAATTCCTTTATCACTGATATCCCAAATGAACTTAAGGCATGGAACAATCATCCTTTCAACGTTCATTCACTTTCTTGATCTCAGATTAGATCGGAGGAGATATGTATGACACCGATATCACATACTGATTCACACATATGTGCACATGCCTATCTCAATCCTACTCATCAAGTGGCCATGGATATCAAACTCCCTTAGGAGGGACAAACCCCATATCTATCACTAACCCCTCAAAATCCCCATGTGTCAAAGCCACCCAATCATCACCTTTATAACAACCCATGTTTCAGGACTGCGTTTGATGATGTCAGAGTGTACCCAATGACATTTGTTGAGTGTAGTGATTTTAGGTCACAAAATCACACTCACCACCATCACTGTGAGAACTGATTGTGACTACCATGGCATGGTTCCATGTGTCAAACTCACGGTGGGTCTGTTCGGTAAACTTGTTCTCTAACAAGTACCAATGTGTTTGGTTTGATATTTCCATGTCATGACTAATGAGATTCTATCATCAACCAACACCACAATCTAGTCTTGTGTTTCATTGTTGTCTATCTACCTTCCATAATGACATCTGACTTGGGACATAATAAAAATGTACAAACTCTTAGCATTCGTATGATCTCATCGTTCAGGTCCTGAACCTAAAAGCATATGTCATTGAGTACTGTCATTCTCTAGACATTCAATTTGTTATATCATTATATCATATGAATGAACGAGAAAAAATTGGAAGCTTGCCTTTGAACTTCATCAAATCAATATTAATATATATCCCACCAATCATCCCATGATTGTCACTCGGGGCATACATACCAACAACCGCCTGGGGCATACTTCTTCTGCTACACTATTGTTTATTTCCAAATATTTATGAGAAATAATTTTTGTGTGAATCATGCCAGTTTGGCCAACAAACTCACCTTGTTCTTCATAAGAAGCAAGAAATTAGTTCTAAAAATTTATTTTACATTGTTCATGCATTTATTTGGGTTCCATGTTCTATTTCTAGCTTGTTTGGTTATCAGTATTTTATGATGTTTATTTACTATTATTCCATGGCAGCTTCGTTGGTTCTACCAAAGGATCGTAGTACCATTATACAAACTATCACCACTTTTTTACTGAGATCCAAAACCAATTCAAAACTACTGCAAAATCTTGTGAACTGATGATGCCTTAGAGTTTATGTTAAAAATTTTCGATCAGAGGAATAATTGCCATTTACTTGATGTAACACATACTCTTTTTCTTCAATATCATGTTCCTAAACATGTGTGGCCTAAAGCTAATTATATAGCATGCTACTTAACCAATTGTATGCCTTCTTCTGTGCTACATAATTAGGTCCCTATATCTCTTCTTTACCCGATTGCTCATTTGTTTTGTGTTCCATATACATGTTTGACAACACCTACTTGTTAAGAATCTCCACCCTAGGATATCTAAACTTGAACCCCACTCCATTAAGTGTGTCTTTCTGGGATATTCCCAAACTCAAAAAGGATATTAGTGTTATGATCATTTCAATCGACAATTCTTTGTGAGTGTGAATGTTGTGTTCTTTGAAAACACACCGTACTACTTTCATGAAGGGTCTACTTTATTTAGTGATCTAGTGATTCCTACTCCTCTTCCTAAGGTAGTAGAACATGATCACTCTAACAAATTGAAGAGGTGTCCATGAGAATATGCATAGTTATAGATCCCCCTCTGGCTCCTCAACAACTTTATTACTCCCTCTTCGATAGGTCACAACACCCCTTCGGTATTTTCTAACCTACATCTTCCTATCAGCCTAAGGAAAGGTGTTTGTTACTGCACTCATCATCCAGTTAGTCATTTCTATTGTACCAATGGTCTTGGTTCTATATTTGAATGTTTTACTACTTTTCTTTATATTATTTCTATGCCAAAGAATGCTAAACAAGCTCTTAAACATCCGGTCTAGCGTCAAGTTGTGTAAACATAAATTTCTATCCTACAAGATCACGAGACCAAGGATCTTGTTTATTGTCTTGAAAATTGTCCAACTACTGGATGTTGTTGTATCATTACTATTAAATATCAACCATATGGTTCTATGTTGAATATTGCCCTTGTAGAAAATGGCTACACTCAAACCTATGAAGCGCACTAATTTGAAACTTTCTCTCATGTGGCTCGCCTCAACTGTGTGAGGTACTTATTGTAACATCCCTGACCTGGGTTAAAGCTTAACCCTAGAGGTTTTGCTTAAGTAAGTCATTTATATTCTTGTATTTATCCTTTGAAGAGTAATTAAGACTCAAGAAGAACTTATGTTTCAATTTTAGTCCTTTTTGAATAATGTTGAAACAATGTTTTACTTATTTTGGACTAAAGTGCAAATTACCCAAGTTGAGGGGTTAATTTGCAAATATTACATGATAAAATGTTCCTCATTTGTTGAAGCATCATAATAATGAGAATGATGCAGAGGTATGTCTTGTGGAAGCCTGAGCACCATGAAAGAGATTATTAAGCAATGTTTGTGCATTAAAACCTAGTTTTGGTGTAATGTGCAATTTACCCAAAACCTAAGGTTCAACATGCAAGATACCACTTCTAGAGAGTCCCTAATGTTTCTTGGTATCAATTATAGACAATAAAATAAGAGGGGCATCTCATTTTAATCTCTTTGGAGAGATAATCTTGATATTAAAATAATCAAGATTTAAGCATAATTGAAAACCTAATTCAATTTAATACAAAAATAAATATATTAATGGAAGTGCCCTTCAACCAAAAATGAATGGGTTGAAATTTTATAAGAGTGGACATATTTGTGCCTTGCAAAGGCAACGAAATATCTAAGTGAGTGGAGAGCCCACTCACATTAGTTAAAGAAAAAGTAATATCCACTCAATTTTGGATATTATTATTATAATGGTTAAGGTGCTTAATTTTCTTTCTTTTAATTCATGGATAATGAAGAGGAATTACAAGGTGGGGGATATGGATTTGTATGAAAGGGATGGAGGAGAGTATGTGGCACCAATTCAGGGAATTAAAAGATTATTATATCACTTTCTATCTCATTGAAATTCCCTTATATACATCCCATTTTCAACCCACATGAAAGGCGTTTTCGATCCCTTTTTCTTTCCTTGCTTTGTCCATGCACAAAGGAGTTTAGGAGCAACAGGAGGACGTGCCCCAACCTGTAGGTAAGCTCCATAGTTATCTTCAACCTTGATTTCATGGTGGAAATCGAAATTCAATGCTTAATTTCTTATTTTCTTCATTCAATCTTCAACCTTAGCCATTCATTTCACTCAAAGACTTGAGAACAAGCCTTGGGAGGTTGAGAAAGCTTCATTCACAATTGAATATGTGAATCTTGAAGTTTGGTTTCAACTTTGAAGGCGGGTTATATAACTTGAACCCTTAAATGTTATTATTACATTCAAATCTTCATCACTTGTTGATTATTTTGTTCTTATTGAAATTCCTTTGATCAAATTGATAAAATTACCATAAGAATGGTAGTAGATTTTGAAGGATCGAAGCTTGAAGATGATCAGGTCATCTTAAGCATATAGATCATCATAGAATATGTGCAAATAGTTTTGCTTTTTGGTGATCAAACGGTCTCAAGACCGTTTGAGGGAAAATGGTCTCAAGACCGTTTGAGGTCAAGAGGACTCAAACCGTTTGAAGGTCAAATGTTGATGTGGTTGGATGATGATTGAATGGTCTCAATTTGATCTAATTCCAATGGTTTCAATGTTGCAGGGTCCATTTATTGCAAATCCTATACCCAATAGATTGTTTCAGTTTCAAATCAATGGTTGATGATTCGGTTTCAAGACTGAATGGATGGATTCGGTTTCAAGACCGAATGGATGATTTGGTTTCAAGGAAAAATGGATGGATTCAGTTTCATGACCGAATGGTTAATTTACCTCAAGATCGAATGGGTAATTCAGTTCAAAACCGAATGGGTAATGGATCTCAACCTTTAATGGGTAAATTGAACTTCAAAACCATTTGGATACTTCGACGGTTTGAAGGAGTTGACCATTTAGAGGTCTAAAAATTTCAAAACCGTTTGAGATTAATAATATTTTCTTCAAATGGTCTCAAACCGTTTAGGGACTTTGAGATCAAGACCGTTTGATGGTCTAACGGTCTTCAAGACCATTTAAAGGTCAGGGTACTTCAAGATCATTTGAAGGCCTAATACCTCAAGACCATTTGAAGGTCTATTTGATTCAAACCAAGAAAGGACCAATTAACTCCTTGATTTTTAATGGCATATATCAATGTTAAATCCAATGATTGTACCTCTAAAGTACTTAGGTAATTAGTACCTTTAGAATGGTTAACCTTTGATGCTTATGGAAGCAATGAATTAATACACTATGTCAACTCTTCATTCAAGTTGATTCAATCTAATCAAGATTAAAGTAATTAACCTCCTAGAGAGGATGAGAGAGAGGAACTTATACATGAGTGATAATCATTTAGTGATTAATCCTCAACACTTTCAACATGAATAAAATATGTAATTAGGGTTTGATCCATGATAATGAGATCATGAAACCCTAATCGAGAAGATTGATGAGCTCTAACCCTAATTTTGGGTAAAGCTACATGAAACCCTAATTTTAGGGGAAATGTTATAAGAAACCTTAATTCAAGGTAAGGATGTAATGAGAAACCCCGATACATGGTAATGTGATATGAAACCCTAATATAGGATGATGTTATGTAAAACCCTAGCATAGAGTGAGATTGTGCAAAACCCTAATAGATAAAGAAGGGAAACCCTATTCCTGATAATGGATAATCTTATATCAAAAATGGTTGAATAAATCAAATGAGTGACCTATGACCAATACATTACATGATAAATGTGATGAACTGGTGCATAAAGTATTAGGATGGGAAATGCCCTGATACAAGATAAATTGATAAACTTAAGTAAGATAAAATGACGAGGAAAGTGATACATCAAGACATGATAGATATCACATTCATCACCTCAAGGTTGATATACCTCAATGTACCTTAAATCTAGTATATTTGGATGAGAAACACATGAAATGGATCAAGTCAATTGTCACATTGAGATGTAATGCACTTTGATAAGTGTGGGCTAACATACTTTAATAAAAATGTTAAGCCAAGTCAATAAAGTATGGTGTAATCATATTCTGCTAAAGATGAGAGAGAAACTCATATCTTGTGTTGATAATTCATTTAATGATAAAGGATAAGAATAAATAAGTATGATTGAATACTTATGATATTAATGTATGTTCCTAGATGTGTGGAGAAATGAATTAGGGTTTGGATTGATAATATGAACTTGGAACCCTATTCGGCTATAGAGGGAAACCCTAACCCTAATAGTTGTTGCCTAGTGAAAGGTGACAAGATGTTTAGTGGATCTTATGAGCCATGTGAATAGTTGTTGCCTAGTGAAAGGTGATGATGTTTAATGGGCCTTGTGAACCATGTGAATAGTGGTTTCCTAGTGAGAGGTGACAACATGTTTAATGGGCATTGTGAGCCATGTGAACAGATGTTGCCTAGTAAGAGGTAACAAGATGTTTATAAAAGTTTCATGTAAGCAATGATAATGTTCAAATAAACTAGGAAATGGAAACTTGGTAACATAATAATAATAATAAATGGATGTAATAATAATATTGAAATCTTAATCATGCATGCTTTATGCTTATAGACAAATAAGGGCTATAGTGTTTTGAATAAGCTTAAATGAGATAAGAGGAATACTTGAGTTACATAAAGGATGTGAATATGTATGATGGCTTGGCCAAGGTTTAATACCTAGAAAAGGTGATGTGGTATTCAGTGAAGATGCACACGATTGACATAGTTCAATACCTGGAATAATGTCACAGGATTGGTCATAACCCAATACCTGGAATAATTACACATGATTGGTCATAACCCAATACCTGGAATAATTGCACAGGATTGGTAATAATCCAATACCTGGAATAATGTCACAGGATTGGTCATAACCCAATGCCTGGAATAATTGCACAGGATTGGTCATAACCCAATACATGGACTAATTGCACATGATTGGTCATAACCCAATACCTGGAATTACTACACAAGATTGGTAATAATCCAATACGTGGAATAATGTCATAGGATTGGTCATAACCCAATGCATGGAATAATTGCACAGGATTGGTAATAACCCAATACTTGGAATAATTGCACAGGATTGGTGATAACCCAATACCTGGAATAATTGCATAGGATTGGTAATAATCCAATACCTAGAACAGTGTCATAGGATTGGTCATAATCCAATGCTTGGAATGGTTGCACATGATTGGTAATAATTCAATGCCTAGAATGGTTGCACATGATTGGTAATAATCCAATGCCTGGAATGGTTGCACAAGATTGGTAATAATCCAATGCCCGAAATGGTTGCACAGGATTGGTAATAATCCAATACCTGGAATGTTTGCATAGAATTGGCATAGTCCAATGCTTGGACAAAATATGATGATGTATACTCACATGACTGGAACAATTCAATATTTGGCTAAAAGATTGGCTAATGTCATGGATAACATACCATGATAATGAGTATCTCAGGATAAGCTAGAGATGTTGATACAGTAAGATGGATAAATGACATAAATGTTCTTCATACTCCTTATAAAGTGAATAGATGAATTACTGTTCTATCATAGATAGCTGCAATGCTTTAAAATATGAGAATGTTCTAAACTGCTTATCCTCTGATCAATTTTATTCTATTAAACTGCAATATTAATGTTTCTGGCGAAGAGTCATATCTCTCGCTGGGGCAATTTCAATTGTCTCACCCCCGTAGGATCCAACGCTTTTAGGTGTACAAGGACGAGGAGGTAAGAACCATACTACAGGGGAAAGACAACAACATCAAGGACAACAGTAACATCTCAGGTAGAGATACTAACTGTCGTGTCTTGTAGATAAGAGTCCTATGTGTCGTCTCTATACTCTCAGGTCTTTGGAATCAATACTTAGTGTTTTCTTAAGTGATATGAGTTTTTGGCTTGAATGCCTCGAGATTGTATATTGCTCATGTGTAGACTTAAGAGAGCAATTGATTATGTAATCCTCGAGAAGAGATGGTACATGGTATGTACTTATGAACCAGAATGTACACGTAATACTTTGGTTCTTGTTGTTAAGAGTTTCCTGGAATTGGGTCTCTTTGAAAAAGGTTTTAATTTTTAGTGATTTTCAGTAATTTGTTGCTAATGATCGCTTCCGCTTAGTTAATGACGTTTTGTTCGAACGGTGTATCACAATTAGTGGTATCATAGATTAAGGTTCGCTGAGTCTACAGTGACATAGGACTAAGGTGTTGAGTCTGTGTTAGTGTCCTCCAGTATATCTTATAATGACTTATGCTTATGCAGAAGAAGGGAGATTGGTTAAAGATGTATGGAGAACATGAGGATCACGTTGCTGAAAGCAATGTTGCTGCACCAGTAGGAGGTGCAAGGGATCGGGAAAGAGAGGAATCCGTGCCTAAGAATCCCCATTTTGACGAATTTATGATAGAAAACCCAACCTTTCATTCTCTATTTAGGGAATTCATGACCACAATGAGGCATATGGTAGACCGGATGCCCGCACCAACACCTAGGGCACCAACTCCCAATGAGGGACATGGGTCTGGTAAGACTTTTGAATGACTACATCATGTAGGAGCTATAGAATATGCTGGGACAACTGACCCAGCAGATGTTGCTCTATGGCTCACTGAGTTAGAAAAGGCTTTTAAGATCCTTAGTATTCCAGATGTTGACAAAGTCAAACATGCTGTATACCTTTTGAAGGGTAGTGTTGGCCATTGGTGAGCTATAGAAGAAGTAAAAAGGAATGATGAAGAGGTTGGTTGGGAGGAATTTCATCAAGAATTCATCAATAAGAATTTTCTAAGAACATACTTAGATGAAAAGATCTCACAGTTTGAGAAGGTTCGGCAGGGAACCAGGTCAATAAATGAATATGAGGCTAGGTTTATGGAACTTTTACAGTTTTGTCCTCAAATGGCTTCTACTGAGCAGGAGAATATTCGACATTTTGAGAAAGGACTGAATGATGAGGTGTCTATCCCAGCAGTTGCATTAGAAAGTAAAGAGAAATTTGCCACATTTGTTGAGTTAGTTCAGAGAATAGAAAGGTCTGTGACAAAGAAACATGAGGCAAACCTCAAAAGGAGATCTACACAGTCACATGAACAGTGGATTGGTGGTACTAAACAACCAAAGTTTTCGGTAACATCGGTTCAACCACAATATAGTACATCAATGCAGTGGTCATCAAGTGAGGGCCAAACTTGCCATAAATGTGGACAGATAAGACATTTTAGGCAGTAGTGTCTAAGAAGAAATAATGTGGTGACCCAACAGTCAAGGCATAATCTGCAAAACCTACAAGGACCCCAGGTTAGTGAAATAGAAGGCCAAGGATGAAGACAAGTGTCACAGTTTGGTCCATCTACCTCTGGTAGTAGAGGATAAAGGCAATAGCAGATGACAACTGACTCCATTAAATTGGGTCAGATAAGGCACTAGATAACCCATAAAGGTAACTTGTCAGATAAAACTTTTCATTCTGAATTATCACTCCTTTTTCCTCTCTCTGCCTACTAATTATAAGAAAGGTAGTTAATGTTGAGCTTCCTTTAATTAGTCCTGTGAGGACATAAGGAAGAGATAAAAAGGATGAGAACCTATATTCAAAATAATATTCTCTTATATGTTTTGAAATTTTTCTTTTCATGTAGAAGAGATGTAAAAGAAACACCCGGAGAAAATCTAAGATATTAAATAATAAATTTAAAGAGATGTTAAAAGTATGAAACATAATATGAAACAAATGCATACTACTTAATTTAAGTTTTTGAATACCCTGGACAAGTATTCATCTATTGAAAATAAGGTAAGTATGTCACTCTTAGATTGTTATCTTTCTGATTACTCTGATCAAGTAGTCATTTTGAGACAATCTAAAGAGCATAATAAGGTAAAAGATGTGGCATGGATAATTCTACCACATCCTAATTGATATACTCAGTTAATCATGAATAAATTTATAAACAAAAGAAGATGTATAGTATAATGTATACCTTGGTCTGAGGACCTAGAGTTAACAGTTACCTAATGAGAGGTAACAATGTTCAATAATGGACTGAGGGTTGGAATACCCTAATCTAGTAATCATGATAATGATAATTCTGAGAGGTGGTGATATGTAATCATCTCTATAATTTCTATAATGAAGGCAAGGAACTTAAGAGGAAATAAGATTGAATGACACATGAACAATAGAAAGTTCACGTAATAATCTGAGGAGGTAATTTTTGTTGGTTACCTAGAAGGGCCAACTGTGAAATCAAACTAGTTATATAAAATACTATGGACATCATATGTTAGGGGTTTATGCTTTGCATAAACATACCATCAATAAGGGTGTACTAATTGAAGGAATAATTGTATAATCTTTGTGGAAAACCTTATTAAAGATAAAATGTATGATAAGACTTGCAGTTTGATGTGGATGACAAATCAGTGAGGTTTGACACCTGAGTTATTTAAGGTAGTGTTACCTGACACAGACTTGACTCTACAGTCAATAATGAAAAGGACAGTGAAGTATGTGTCCTATATGACAGATTCTATGATAACCCTATATGGAAGGACTTTGTGATGATCAAAGTTCCATGGCCTCTCCATGACATTAAGATGTTAGTTGGAGGCTTGATGATATGATGAATAAATAATATTTGTCTTTCTTTACCTGGGATTTCAGGGACACAATCCTTGTTAGGGGTTTATAATTGTAACATCCCTGACCTGGGTTAAAGCTTAACCCTAGAGGTTTTTCTTAAGTAAGTCATTTATATTATTGTCTTTATCCTTTGAAAAGTAATTAAGACTCAAGAAGAACTTATGTTTCAATTTTAGTCCTTTTTGAATAATGTTGAAACAATGTTTTACTTGATTTGGACTAAAGTGCAAATTACCCAAGTTGAGGGGTTAACTTGCAAATATTACATGATAAAATGTTCCTAAAGTGTTGAAGCATCATAAGAATGATAATGATGCATAGGTATAGCTTGTGGAAGCCTGAGCACCAAGAAAGATCTTATTAAGCAATGTTTGTGCATCAAAACCTAGTTTTGGTGTAATGTGCAATTTACCCAAAACCTAGGGTTCGGCATGCAAGATTCCACTTCTAGAGAGTCCCTAATGTTTCTTGGTATCAATTATAGACAAAAAAATAGAGGTGCGTCTCATTTGAATCTCTTTGGAGGAGAGAGAATCTTGATATTAAAATAATCAAGAATTAAGCATAATTGAAAACCTAATTCAATTTAATAAAAAAATCAATATATTAATGGAAGTGTCCTTCAACCAAAAATGAGAGGGTTGAAATTGTATAAGAGTGGACGTCTTTGTGCCCTTCAAAGGCAACGAAATATCTAAGTGAGTGGAGAGCCCACTCACATTAGTTAAAGAAAAAGTAATATCCACTCAATTTTGGATATTATTATTATAATGGTTACAATGCTTAATTTACTTTCTTTTCATTCATGGATAATGAAGAGGAATTACAAGGTGGGGGAAATGTCTTCGTATGCAAGGGATGTAGGGGAGTATGTGGCACCAATTTAGGGAATTAAAAGATTATTATATCACTTTCTCTCTCATTTAAATTCCCTTATATACATCCCATTGTCAACCCACATGAAAGGCTTTTTCGATCCCTTTTTTTTCCTTGCTTTGGTCATGCACAAAGGAGCTTACGAGAAACAGGAGTACGTGCCCCAACCTTTAGGTAAGCTCCATAGTCATCTTCAACCTTGATTTCATGGTGGAAATCGAATTTCAATGCTTAATTTTTTATTTTCTTCATTCAATCTTCAACCTTAGCCATTCATTTCACTCAAAGACTTGAGAACGAGCCTTGGGAGGTTTAGAAAGCTTCATTCACCATTAAAGACATGAATCTTGAAGTTTGTTTTCAACTTTGAAGGCGGGTTATATAACTTGAACCCTTAAATTTTATTATTACATTCAAATCTTCATCACTTGTTGATTATTTTGTTCTTCTTGAAATTCCTTGGATCAAATTGATAAAATTACCATAAGAATGGCAATAGATTTTGAAGGATCGAATCTTGAATATGATGAGGTCATCTTAAGAACATACCTCATCATATAATATGTGCAAACGGTTTTGCTTTTTGGTGATCAAACAGTCTCAAGACTGTTTAACACCAAACAGTCTCCAGACCGTTTGAGGGCAAACGGTCTCAAACCGTTTGAGGTCAAGAGGACTCAAACCGTTTGAAGGTCAAATGATGATGTGGTTGGATGATGATCCAATGGTCTCAATTTGATCTAATTCCAATTGTTTCAATGTTGGAGGGTCCATTGAATGCAAACCCTGGACCCAATAGATTGTTTCAGTTTCAAATCAATGGTTGATGATTCGATTTCAAGACCGAATGGTAGGATTCGGTTTCAAGACCGAATGAATGCTTCAGTTTCAAGACCGAACGGATGGATTCGGTTTCAAGACCGAATGGTTAATTTACCTCAAGATCGAATGGGTAATTGAGTTCAAAATTGAATGGGTAACGGATCTCAAGATCAAATGGGTAAATTGAACTTCAAAACCATTTGGATACTTTGACCGTTTGAAGGAGTTGACCATTTAAGATTAATACTATTTTATTCAAAGGATCTCAAACCATTTAGGTACTTCGAGGTCAAGACCGTTTGATGGATTAACGGTCTTAAGACCGATTGAAAGTTTTGGGACCAAGACCTTTTAAGGTCTAACGGTCTTCAAGACCATTTGAAGGTCAAGGTACTTCAAGATCGTTTGAAGGTCTAATACCTCAAGACCATTTGAAGGTCTATTTGATTCAAACCAAGAAAGTACAAATTAACTCCTTGATTGTTAATGGCATATATCAAAGTTAAATCCAGTGATTGTACCTTTAAAGTACTTAGGTAATTAGTACCTTTTGAATTGTTAACCTTTGATGCTTATGGAAGAAATGACTTAATACACTATGTCAACTCTTCATTCAAGTTGATTCAATATAATCAAGATTAAAGTAATTAACCTCCTAGAGAGGATGAGAGAGAGGAACTTATACATGAGTGATAATCATGTAGTGATTAATCCTCAACACTTTCAACATGAATAAAATATGTAATTAGGGTTTGATCCATGATAATGAGATCATGAAACCCTAATTGAGAAGATTGATGAGCTCTAACCCTAATTTTGGGTAAAGCTACATGAAACCCTAATTTTAGGGTAAATTTTATAAGAAACCTTAATTCAAGGTAAGGATGTAATGAGAAACCCTGATACAGGGTAATGTGATATGAAACCCTAATATAGGATGATGTTATGTGAAACCCCAACATAGAGTGAGATTGTGCAAAACCCTAATTGATAAAGAAGAGAAATTGTATTCCTGATAATGGATAATCTTATATCAAAAATGGTTGAATAAATCAAATGAGTGACCTATGACCAATACATTACATGATAAATGTGATGAACTGGTGCATAAAGTATTAGGATGGGAAATGCCCTAATACTAGATAAATTGATAAACTTAAGTAAGATAAAATGACGAGGAAAGTGATACATCAAGACATGATAGATATCACATTCATCACCTCAAGGTTGATATACCTCAATGTACCTTAAATCTAGTATATTTGGATGAGAAACACATGAAATGTGTCAAGTCAATTGTCACATTGAGATGTAATGCACTTTGATAAGTGTGGGCTAACATACTTTAAGAAAAAGGTTAAGCCAAGTCAATAAAGAATGGTGTCATCATACTCTGGTAAAGATGAGAGAGAAACTCATATCTTGTGTTGATAATTCATTTAATGATAAAGGATGAGAATAAATAAGTATGATTGAATACTTATGATACTAATGTATGCTCCTAGATGTGTGGAGAAATGAATTAGGGTTTGGATTGATAATATGAACTTGGAACCCTATTTGGCTATAGAGGGAAACCCTAACCCTAATAGTTGTTGCCTAGTGAAAGGTGACAACATGTTTAATGGGCCTTATGAGCCATGTGAATAGTTGTTGCCTAGTGAAAGGTGACAAGATGTTTAATGGGCCTTGTGAGCCATGTGAATAGTTGTTGCCTAGTGAAAGGTGACAAGATGTTTAATGGGTCTTGTGAGCCATGTGAACATCTATTGCCTAATAAGAGGTAACAAGATGTTTATAAAAGTTTCATGTAAGAAATGATAATGTTCAAATAAACTAGGAAATGGAAATTTAGTAACATAATAATAATAATAATTGGATGCAATAATAATAATGAAATCTTAATCATGCATGATTTATGCTTATAGCCAAATAAGGGCTATAGTGTTTTGGATAAGCTTAAAGGAGATAAGAGGAATACTTGAATTACATAAAGGATGTGAATAAGTATGATGGCTTGGCCAAGGTTTAATACCTAGAAAAGGTGATGTGGTATTCAGTGAAGATGCACACGATTGACATAGCTCAATACCTGGAATAATGTCATAGGATTGGTCATAACCCAATACTTGGAATAATTGCACATGATTGGTCATAACCCAATACCTGGAATAATTGCACATGATTGGTAATAATCCAATACCTGGAATAATGTCACAGGATTGGTCATAACCCAATGCCTAGAATAATTGCACAGGATTGGTCATAACCCAATACCTGGAATAATTGCACAGGATTGGTCATAACCCAATACCTGGAATAATTGCACAAAATTGGTAATAATCCAATACTTGGAATAATGTCACAGGATTGGTCATAACCCAATGCCTGGAATAATTATACAGGATTGGTAATAACCCAATACCTGGAATAATTGCACAGGATTGGTCATAACCCAATACCTGGAATAATTGAACAGGATTGGTAATAATCCAATCACTACTACAGAAATGGCTTATAAAGTCACATTCACAGGCATCGGTTGTATACAGGAAACTGACGACTAACACATACAACATCGGTTAAACAAAAAAACTGACATCTATCTATGAATGGCGACCAGACACGGGTATTTCTTTTCATTTAGCGTCGGTTTCTTAATAAGAAATCGGCGCCTAAAATTGACCACCGATTCCAAATTTTCCATCGAAAATATTACCTTCAAAATTTAACATAAGGCGTCAATTATTAACTAAAAAATCGACGACTAAATTAGCCGCATTTTAATCGTCGGTTTGTTTGGAATACCTGACACCAATGGGTTTCCCACGCTGACCGCGCAGAAATTTTTACACCCCCTGTGGCGTTGGTTTTTCTATGGTAACCGACTACTATTGTTATTAGCGTCGGTTTTTTAAATAACCAACGTTTATGGTTAACTTTATAGCGCCACACGAAGCTGACTGTTCCCCTTTCTCTGTTTCATCCCCGTGAAAATAGGTCTGGTGATTCTGCTCTGAGCTCTGCCGCCCGCCACTGCTCCGTGCTCTACCGCCTGCCGCTGCTCCGTGCTTGCGCCTTTGCTACTCCTTGCTCCGCCGGCGTGCCGCTCCATGCCCTCTATGCTCATGCTGCTGCTCCATAGTATCGACACCCCCTCTCTCCCTCTCTTCTCATCAGCCCTCTATTCTCACTGATGGCTCTGTGCTCACTGGAGGCTCTCTGTTCACAGGCCCTCTCCCTCTCTGGTCACCGGCTCCTAGATGTCCTCTCCACCTACTCCCTGCCCATCATTCTCCGTCTTCTCCCTGCCCTCTGCCACCCAAGGTCAGCCCCCTCTGCTAAGTGATGGACTTTGTCCTAAATTGTTGATTTTGATCAACTGATTAGTATTTTTTATCTACTGATTTGTACTTACTTATCTACTGATTCATATTTACCTCTACTGATTTGTATTTACTTTTCTACTAAATTGAATTTATATATCTATTGAATTGTATTTACTTATCTACTGATTTGTATTTACTTATATTAAACTTGTCCATTCTAGCATCATAATTTGATTTGATTATGTGCTTTGAACCTTGAAACATGTGTGTTAAAGATACATTGATGTCTCAAACTTAACTCACATGTGAGTCTTCAATTTCTAAAATGATTATGTGACCTAGTTTGTATGTTGATATATGAAGCTCTAGTTAAAACTTCAAGATTGACTCCTAATTAATACATTATAATAGTATTGAATCATGCATTTGTGTTGTTGTAGGTTCTATTGACTTGCTGTTGATTTGCATATATTTCTTCTTGTTATTTAATTATGTGTGTCTTTATCTTGATGATGAACATGCATGGGCACTCAAAATGTTGAAATCAATGTTATAGAATATGATACCTAGATTAAATGATGTTACATGAAACCTAGGATATGAATGATGAAACTAGGATTGTAGGTATTAGAATGACAACATATATACATGTATTTGTTGGCGTAGAAACCCATCCAAGATTTATTAATTAGGAGTAAATCTTGGATTGTCCCCGGTTTGGGACTATTCTTGAACACCTGATCTCACTTAGGATGTAAGTGTATAATGTGTATTGGGTTTTCAAGAAAATTTCGGCAGCATTTCCCCATTTGCTCTCTAAGTACATATGTACTTGGAGAACAGTGAGGAAATGCTACCGAAATTTTTTTGAAAACCCAATACACATTATACACTTACTAGTGAGATTAGGTGTTCAAGAATGGGATAGGTGGTACACATTTATTATATATAAGAATGACATCACATGTATTTGTTAACCCTAGACCCTAATCTTGTTTAATGTATACTTGTTTTCTCTTTGATCATAGAATGGATAGATCATGGATGTCCATTCATAATCGATGCACCCCAGAGTTTATGTCTGGTCTTGACCAGTTTATTAGATTTGCCAAGGAACATAGGAAACAACCTGGAGATAGGTTCTATTGTCCATGTAGGCATTGCGGTAACAACTTGAAAGTCGGCACTGGTGACGAAATCAAAAGTCATGTCATGTGCAATGGGATTATACAAGGCTACACAGAATGGCACTGGCATGGAGATATTTCAAACCCAAAACCAGTGGATGTCGATAGTAGTGCTTGTGTGGAAGAAGAAATTGCCTCCGATGACGTAGATGTGAATGAACCAATTCCAGTAGACATCGATGATGCGATGCTGGATAGTTGTGGGGTAGAGCACCCCAATCCACCTCCCATTTTTAGAAACATTATTCATGATGCTGAGATATCGTTATACACAGGTTCTACTAAGTTTATGAAGCTTAGCGCTGTGTTGAGATTGTATAACCTGAAAGCTAACAATAGATGGAGCGACAAAAGCTTCACGTCATTGTTGTCTTTGTTGAAAGAAATGCTTCCTGAAGGAAACGAGCTGCTAATCTCAACATACCAGGTAAAGAAATTGTTGTGCCCAATGGGAATGGATGCCAAGAAGATACACGCATGCCTGAATGATTGTTTATTATTTCAAAAGGACTATGTTCATTTGAAAGATTGTCCAAATTGTGGTGCGTCACGATATAAATTGACAACTTCGGGGGAGTCCAAAACTGGTTCTCCTGCCAAGGTGATGTGCTATCTACCTATAATATCACAATTTCAACACTTGTTTGCCAATCCGATAGATGCGAATAATTTGAGGTGGCATGCAGATGTTAAGAAAAATAATGATGGAATCCTACGACATGCGTCTAATTCCCCACAGTGGAAGAAGATTGATCTATTGTACCCTGAATTTGGTGAAGAAGTCAAGAATCTAAAACTTGGGATTTGTATAGATGGGATGAATCCGTATGAGACATTGAGCAACCAACATAGCACTTGGCCAGTCATGCTTGTTATATACAATCTTCCTCCGTGGCTGTGTATGAAAAATAAGTATGTAATGTTGTCGTTGTTGATATCGGGCCCTAAACAACATGGAAATGATATCGATGTTTATCTTGAACCTCTGATTGATGACTTAAAGAAACTCTGGGGTGAAGGTGTGATGACCTATGATGCTTCACGAAGAGAGACATTTCGTTTGCATGCTATGTTGTTTTGCACTATTAATGACTTTCCAGCATATGGGAATTTGTCTGGATATAGTGTCAAATGAGTTAAAGTGTGTCCTATATGTGAAGAGAACACTGATTCAACAAGACTAAAACATGGCGGTAAGACTATATATCTCAATCATTGAAGGTTTCTTACAAAATTCCATCTGTATCGTAGGAAGCGCAAAGCATTCAATGGATTGAATGAGGAACGGAGTGCACCTAAACCTATACCAGGGGAGGTTGTTTATGAAAGAGTAAAAGACGTTATCAATGAATTTGGTAAGAGATCACAATGTACTATGGACACACAGAGTGACAAATCTTTATTCAAGAAGAATTCAATATTTTTGGATCTTCCTTATTGGAGTTCTTTGACAGTCAGACATTGTATCGATGTCATGCACGTTGAGAAAAATGTCTGTGATAGTGTCATTGGTACTTTCTTGAATATACCAGGTAAGACTTAAGATGGGATAAAATCTAGTCTGGACCGACATGAAATGGGAATAAGGTCAGAATTAATAGACTTTCGTGAAATGGGAAATCGGAGAACATAGTTACCTCTCGCTTGTTACACATTGTCTAGAAAGGAGAAGAAAGCTTTTTGTGAATGTTTGGTAAATGTTAAGGTGTCACAGGGTTACTCATCCAACATCCGTAGATTGGTATCAATGAAAGATCTGAAGTTGATAGATCTTAAATCTCATGATTGTCACACTCTAATGCAACAAATATTGCCTGTGGAAATTAGATCTATATTGCCAAAGCATGTAAGGTTTGCAATCAGCAGACTTTGTTTCTTTTTTTCAACAGTCTGTGCAGCAAAGTTATTGACCCTTATACTCTCGATAATTTGCAAAGAGAAGTGGTTGTTACCCTATGTCAGCTTGAGATGTATTTTCCTTCGTCGTTCTTTGATATCATGGTACATCTTGTTGTCCACTTGACTAGGGAAGTGAAAATGTTAGGACCAGTTTTCTTGCATTTGATGTATCCCTTTGAACGATACATGAGCATTTTTAAAAGTGATGTTCAAAACCGTTATCGACCTGAAGGGAGTATTATTGAGGGTTATGTGGTGAGAGAGGTTATGGATTTTTGCAATGACTTTCTCAGTGGTAATGACACTCCTGGTAATGACAAGAATATTGAGGAGCAATTTGGCAAAAGAATTTTGGGATCACGGGTGAAAGTAATCAGCCGTGAGCAGTTGGAACAAGGTCACTTGTATATTTTACACAACATGGATGAAGTAAGTGTTTATATCGAGGAACATACCAATTTCATCAAGAGACAATATCCTCGAGCCAATACAATGTGGCTTGCTAGAGAGCATAACAACACAATTATTAAGTGGTTCAAAGATAAAGTTTTACATCAACTATCTCAAATAGCAGATGATATTACTGAAACTATCAAATGCCTCGCCTTTAAACCGAAATTGAATGTTATGTCTTATGAAGGGTATGACATTAATGGATTCACATATTACACAGTGCCAAGATGATAAGAGTGTCATCCAAAATAGTGGGGTCACCCTTCAAGCGTCAACTATGTTATTTGCAAGTGCAAAGGATAAGAGTCCACGTGAAGCTAAAATGTCATATTACGGTGTCATTGAAGACATATGGGAGTTTGACTACATAGATTTCAAAATTCCGCTCTTCAAATGTAATTGGCTTGATAACACCAAAGGAGCTATAGTGGATGAATTGGGTTTCACTTTAGTGAACTTTGAAAAGATTAGCGAGAAGGCTGAACCATTCATATTGGCATCACAGGTGAACCAAGTATTTTATATCGATGATCCTGCAAATGATAAATGGTCGGTTGTTCTTCATGGTAAAAGATAGTTCATTAAAGATCCTATCTATGAACAAGAGTACTATGATAAGTATGATGACTCCAGTCCATTCTCAGTTGGGTTGCCAACACCAGAAAATATTGAAGCTAATGATGACTTGTATGTGCTCGAATATCACAATGAAGGATTATTAATTGATAAAAAATCACAATATTAGATGCATGTTTATATTTTTTTATATGTTTTATTTTTTTGAATGTGAACTTTACAATGTGAATTTTACAATGTGAATTACTTTACAATGTGAGCTTTACAATGTGAATTACTTTACAATGTTAATTACTTTACAATGTGAATGTGAACTTTACAATGTGAATGTGAATTTTACAATGTGAATTACTTTACAATGTGAATGTGAGCTTTACAATATGAATTACTTTACAATGTGAACTTTACAATGTGAATGTGAACTTTCAGATGGTAGAGCATTCTCCGGATGACTGTGCTGATGATTACCGTGAGGGTGAGGACATCAATGCACCGCCTCACAATGTAAGTTTTAAAAATATATATCATATATTTATATCTATATGTCCATTTCTAGTTATATCATGTAAGTGTGTTTATTTTGTCAAATTCTAGGTTGATGATGCAAATGTACCCTCTGAAGTACTTGAGGCACTTGATGAGTAGCACCAAAAAGTTGACAAGAGAAGGGGCATCACTATGATGAAGAAGTTAATAGCGTAAAGGGGCAATGGACCCAAACTTATTATGGATTTTGATAATGCAGGAAATGCAATTGGAGTGAATCGCAATTCGTTTGTTTCATATCTTGGGTATGTTACTTGTTGCCATTGTGGTTGTAAGATAGATTCTTGGCATAAAGTTCCTAAGGGGAAGAAAGACATAATATGGAAGGATTTATGCATGAGTCATTATTAATTTGCAATTCTATTTGTTAGATTACTAATTTTTTAGATACTAGTTAATAGAAATTCTATTTTGCAGAGTATATTTGAATTGGATGAAAAGCTGTATTGTAAATGTGTGATGCAACACTGTGGGAGAGTCCTAAGGAACTATAGGACAAATCTCACCTGAGAATACATAAAAGAAGGTGACAAGCGGAAGAAGACAACCACAGAACATTGGAACTTCCTGGACCAAGAAGAATGGGATGCATTTTTTGCTTCAAGACAAACTGATGAATTCAAGGTATTAGGCGTCACCCCCAATTTAATTAATATACATTGTATTCACCTATTCAAGATTAACATTTAGTGTTACTAACCAAATCATTACTGTGCATACTAACTAGGCCCTCAGTGAGGCACAAAAACAAGGCATGCACTGAATGTGCATGACCACACAATGGGTCCAAAGGGGTATGCAGGCATTCGCCAAAGAGTACAGTCTTAGGAGACTGCTCAGTCTGCTGCTACTCAGGAGTCCTCTACTATAGGTATCACACCTCTTCCTCACCATGATGTCTAGATACCTGGGAGACAAAATAAGAAGGGAGAAATAAGGAAGCCCGCAACTGCTGAGGCGGCTGCAAAAATGGTAAAATACAACTCTTACAGCAATCGTTCAAATATTGATTATTTGTGGTGTTTACTTGATTACAAATTTTTGTTTTGGTGATTAGCGGGAGCTGCACGAGCTGAGGAAACAAGGAAAGTTCATCCCTGAGGGCACAAGGGATGAATTGATAGTTGCTCTGGGTAACGTAGAGCATCCTGGATGTGTTAGGGTTGTAGGCGCTGGTGTGGGCATCAAAGCATTGTTTGGGCCATCCCAATGCAAACATGCCCCAAAAGCAGGACTTTCACAAGAAGAGGTAACCTATTCTTTCTTTATAATGTTACTATAAAAGAGAATTCAATAATCAGAAGCTAACATTTCTTTTATCCATGTATAGGTAGATAAGCTAGTTGATAGGAAACTCGAAGAAGCATTGAGCAAGTGGCAGGCATCTCAGACTGCCACTTAGTAGATAGTACCTATGGCATCCCACTCTACTCCTACTGTAGAGGTTGCGAGTAATCATGTAGACCCACCACCTAGCACATCCAATGTAAGTATTTTTATGACATAATAACTAGTCTTTTCAAGATGATATGTTTTCAAGATGATATGTATATATGTATATAACATTCTTTACTCAAAAATTTGTAGGGGTTGAAGCCATGTCATCTAAAAAGTAAAAAATTTGTCGTTGCAGAGGCGTCGGCTTACCCATCCCTACTAGGGGAAATGTTTCATGGGTCTCCATTACCAGCTGGTTGGGTTCGTGTGAGCCCGCTACGTATATTCCCTAACTGGATGCATCTTCCATTACCATATGCCCACCCAGATTGTGAAACGCTTGGTGAGGCAGAAGGCGGAGTGGTATTGTGGCCAAAAGAGGCTATCCTCTATACTGAAACTGTATGGTAAATTTACATTACGTTAAATTGTTAGTGTGTGTATATGATGTCAGTTGATCTGAAATTATATATATATATATATATATATATATATATATATATATATATATATATATGTTAAAAAGAAGACACCCACAACATCTAGACCTCCACCTCCACCTCCTACATTACCAAGTTGGGTTCCACAGGACCTACCTGTCCCGTTAGGTCCTGATTGTAGGGGTATGGCAATATGGTTAGGAGAACATGATATAAATTGCCCTATAACTATTTCTATAGATGCGGATGGTGCAGGTCAATCATATGAAAGCAACCTATTTATACAAGATATTTTGGAGTTGTTTCGATATGACTGGCTGAATACATCTGTGATAGAGCTATGGATAAGGTGAGATCTTCTTTATACATCCATATACCTTGTGTAGGATCTAGTGATCTAGTTTCTTATTTATTAATGCATACGTAATACATGTTTTGTAGCTACTTAGACAAGATATGTGAAGATTTTTCATTCAAACATGTAGGATTTTTTATTCCATATTTGATTAGTCTAGTTGCTAAAGACCCTCCGTCAGTTCAACAATACTGTTGTGATGCTTTTACAAGTTTTTCTCAAAATAAGAAGACGTTGATAATAGCTCCATTCAATGTGGAGTAAGTTTACTTTGCTTATAATTTGGACTTAAGAAAATTACATTTTTATTGTGGATTTTGAGTTATTAATTTTTAACTTTTTTACCTCTAGTGGTATGCATTGGGAGTTACTAGTTATTTTCCCCGAGATATTCAATGTCTATTATCTAAATCCTAAGGGGACTAAATTAAATTCAAAATATGGACGCAAAATGAAAATGACATTATTCCGGTGAGAAATATTTCATTTTCATATTCGTTAACATATGTTATTACATTACAATGTACTGTGTTACATTAACATGTAGGGGTTTAGATGAGTTCAAAAAGGCTGGAGGAAAGGTCCCCAGGAAAAAGAACCAGCAAATAATTTGGACAAACGTGAAAGTAAGTTCCCGACTACAATGTATATATTATTTATGTGAACAGTGCTTAATTATTTGTATTTTTTAATATTTTGTATATTTCAATTTATAGCGTGCTACACAAGACAATGGATGGGCATGTGCATACTATGTGATGCGATTTATGCACATTATTATCAAATATGCCGCAGTGGACATCGATACCATTCATGAGGTATTATATATAGTCTCATTAGATAATATGAAATATATCACACTTATTTATATATTATTAATTATAGATATACATCATTCTCTTTTCAGGTGTTTAAAACTGACCACAATACAGGAAAGGCCTTACCAAATATACATGCTCCCTATACAACGGAAGAATTAAATGATGTAAGAGAAGAATGGGAAACAACCATACAAGTAGTGGGGGTTTTAACAAATAATTGGGATGTTGATAGAGAATAATGACTAAAGAATGATATTTTATAAATGAATTTTTGAATTATAATATGTGTGAATGTTTCTACATGTCTGAATGTTTCTACATGTGTCTTAGTGAAAATGAAAGAAATTGTTGGTTGATATATGAATGTTTCTACATGTGTGAATGTGAAAATGAATGGAACTATAGATTGCTACATGAATGTTTCTACATGTGTGAAAATCGAATAGAACTGCAGGTTGCTAAATGTGTGAACATTTATGTTGTTAATTTTGCAAGTTTATGGCCTGTTGTTGGCTGATATCAATGGATGTCGTAAAAACTGCAATTCATAACTAAATTGTAGGTTTCTCATCCTGTGACCAGCCACAGTAGGTCTGCAGACTAACAGAAGAAAATAAAAAGATAAAATAGGCGTCGGTTATTTGTATAAACTGATGACAAATGGTTACAGTGTTGGTTGCCCAACTAGAAACTGACGTCGATTTCCCTAATGAAGCCAGACACCATGATTGTGCTAGCCAGTACGGTCGTGGCAGCGGGCCAGACACCACGGTAGTGCTGGCCAGCACGGTCGTGGCAGCGGGTGAGATGGTTTCAGTTATCACTAATAAATCGACGACGATAGTGCCCCAGATGGCGCCCTTTTTGTGGTGCGAAGGTATATGGCGTCGGTTTCAAAGCTAATAACTGACGCCTATACCCCCTGTTGGCGTGTTTTTAGGGGCACGTGAAGGGTTGTGGCGTCAGTTTGAGAACAGACGAGTAACAGTTGGGCTTTTAGCGGCGCCCACATAGGTGTCGCTTAAAAACTGACACTAAATGCCTTAAATAACCGACACTAAAGGCTGGTTATGTACTAGTGAATACCTGGAATAATGTCACAGGATTGGTCATAATCCAATGCCTGGAATGGTTGCACATGATTGGTAATAATCCAATGCCTGGAATGGTTGCACATGATTGGTAATAATCCAATGCATGGAATGGTTGCACAGGATTGGAAATAATCCAATACCTGGAATGTTTGCATAGAATTGGCATAGTCCAATGCTTGGACAGAATATGATGATGTATACTCACATGACTGGAACAATTCAATATCTGGCTAACAGATTGGCTAAGGTCAACATATAGAAATGAGAATGATTCATAGATAACATACCATGATAATGAGTATCTCAGGATAAGTTAGACATGTTGATACAATAAGATGTATAAATGATATACATGTTCTTCATACTCCTTATAAAGTGAATAGATGAATTACTGTTCTATTATAGATAGTTGCAATGCTTTAAAATATCAGAATGTTCTAAACTACTTATCCTCTGATCAGTTTTATTCTATTAAACTGTAATAATAATGTTTTGGTAGAGAGTTATATCTCTCACTGTGGCAATTTCAATTATCACACCCCCGTAGGATCTAATGTTTTTAGGTGTACGAGGATGAGAAGGTAAGAACCATACTACAGGGGAAAGACAGTAGCATCAAGGACAACAGTAACATCTCAGGTGGAGATACTGACTGTCGTGTCTTGTAGATAAGAGTCCTATGTGTCGTCTCTGTACTCTCAGGTCCTTGGAGTCAGTACTTAGTGTTTTCTTAATCGATCTGAGTTTTTGGCTTGAATGCCTCGAGATTGTATATTGCTCATGTGTAGACTTAAGAGAGTAATTGATGTATGTAATCCTCGAGAAGAGATGGTACATGGTATGTACTTGTGAACCAGAATGTACATGTAATACTTTGGTTCTTGTTGTTAAGAGTTTCTTGGAATTGGATCTCTTTGAAAAATGTTTTAATTTTTAGTGATTTTTAGTAATCCGTTGCTAATGATCGCTTTCTCTTATTTAATGACATTTTGTTCGAACAGTGTATCACACTCATCTCTATAGATGTCAATAAGGATCAACCTCTTTATAAACTTGATGTCAAAAATGCCTTCTTGTATGGTCACCTACATGAGGAAGTTTATATGGAGCAACCACTTTGTTTTATTATTCATGGATGGTATTCCAATGTCTGCAGACTCAGGAAGGTGATATATGGCCTAAAAAATCCCAAAGGCATGGTTCGATAAATTCAGCCAGATACTTCTCCAATTTCAATTTATCTATTCACATTCTGATCAATTTATTTTTATTTAAAAAATAGCTCTGGACTTGTTGTGCTCATTGTTTATATGGAGGATATCATTTTGTCTGGTGATGACTGTAAAGGTATTTTAGCTACCAAACTATATCTCAAACAACATTTATTACTAAAGATCTGGGTAAACTCAGATACTTCTAGGAAATTGAAGTTTCGAAATTTTCTTCTGGTGTCTGCCTTTCACAGTGCAAATATGTGATGGACCTTCTAACAGAAGTAGGTATGCTCGGGTCTAAATTGGGTAGTACTCCTATGGATCCCAATCCCAAATGGGATGATAAATCTTCTCCTCCATACCCTGATAATCTTCAATACTGACTAATAGTTGGTAAGCGTATCTATCTCACTATGACGAGAGTCAATATTACTATTGTTGTAGGACTTGTTAGTAGGTATTTGGACAAGCCTAGACAATGTCATTGGGATGTTTTTTGTCACATTATTAAATATCTAAAATCTTCTCTCGGATAAGGTTTACTATATCACAAACATGGGCACTACAAACTTATTGGGTATCCTGACTCATATTATGTCGGTAGTTGATGTGACTGAAAATCTACTTCGGGATATTGTTCCTTTATTGGTGAAAACCTAGTTACGTGACGAAGTAAAAAGTAGATTGAGGTTGCTCGTTCAAGTGATAAAGTAGAACATGGGGCTATGGCACACACTACTTGTGAACAAATATGCATTAAAGTACTCCTTAAGGAATTGTTATTTCTCTCTGATCCTATTCCTATGCACTGTGATAATAAAGTTTCCACTTTTATTGCCAACAATCCCACTTTTCATGAGCACACAAAGCGCATTGAAGTGGATTGCCACTTTTTCATGGAAGCAGTTCTTTCTAGACATATTTGTACTCCTTATCTTTGAGCAGAAGATCAAGTTGTTGATATATTTACCTAGATACTTCCCAAGACTCACTTTGCTACACTAGTGGACAAGCTATGCATGATTGACATCTATGCTCTATCTTGAGGTGGGGTATTAGTATATATTCTTTATGCATTACCTTGTGTTGTGTGGTTTGTTATCTTGTGTTGTATATTTTGTTATGAGCTTAAAACTTGTCTAGTATTTAGATTTTCTTTTATCTCATATTGCCTAGTTTTGGTTCCCCCTTACTCTCTTGTCCTATAAAAGGGAGTGCACTGTAACTTTTTGCAATATATCGAATCAAGGTTTTCCCACTCTATAGATCCTTTATAGGACATATCATATGAGGAGAAGGAGTTAGTTTAGACCCCAAGAAAGTGGAATATGTTATGTAGTGAAAGTAGCTTACTGAGATCAAAAGTTTTCTTATATTACTAGGATATTATATAAGGTTCATAAAGAACTTCAATATTTTAGCAAAACCACTTACACAATTAATAAGAAAGGATGTGCCTTTTTTTGGTCTGATAACTATGAGAAAAGCATCCAAATAATTGAAAGCAAAGATTAACCTCAATAACAGTTTTGATCCTACCAGAAGAAAATAAAGGTTATGTATTGTTCTCTGATACATCTAGAAGAGTATGAGATTGTATCCATATGCAAGAACGAAAAGTTCTACTGTATGATTTGAGAGAGCTTAAGAAGAATGAAGAGAACTATCTTATGCATGATCTTTAGTTGGCAGTCATAGTACATGGCTTAAAGACATGGAGACATCATCTTTATGGTGAGTCATATCAAGTTTTTACTGACCATAAGAGTTTCAAGTATATATCACACAAAAGTACCTTAACCTGAGACAACAAAGGTGGATGGAGCTTCTAAAAGACTATGATGTTACGATTGATTATTACGCTAGGAAAGACAATGTTGTGGCAGATGCTCTAAGTAGGAATCCACATAACTTGTGGATATGTTTTCTATGGCATGTGGAACAAGAGACTTTCTATTGAAACTGATAGAGATGAACTTAAAATTAAGTGTATCAGAACAAGATTGGATGATTGCATAGATGTAGGTTAGACCTACATTTTATGATCAGATCAAATAAATATAGAAACATGACAATGATATACATTATATTATGCATGAGATGACAGACGATAAGAGAATAGAGTTTAGATATTTAGTTGATGGGATGTTGTATCAGCAAGATATATTGTGTGTTCTACAATAGTTTAAAGAAGCAGATGTGAGAAGCTCACTCTTCTATGTATGTGATGCATCTCAACGGTTCCAAAATGTACAAAAACCTCAAGGAATTATATTGATGGTTAATGATAAAGAGGGATGTTGATGATTATGTAGTTAGGTGTGGTGATTTCCAACAAATTAAGTTTGGACACTAGAATTCGGCAAGTACCATACAACCACTACCTATTCCTATGTGGGAGTGGGAACATATCATTGCTCTAATACCATGTAAACTAAATTAGGAGATACAACAACTTATGTTGTCTTGTATTCATAGGGAACACCTATGCATATGCACTTGGGCGATTTCAAATAACCCAACGGTCATCCACTATAGTCCCCTTCACGTAAACCAGCCCCCTTCTCTGCTAATCCCCTTCACCTATGACTTCCATAGCTGTGACCCTCTCCCATATCCATGTTGATCAGGAGTAGTGTGGAGCCGACGATGAAGATCAAGAGTTTGCTTGCTATTGCGGATTCCCTAATTACTGGAAGGGAAGACTAGGTATTAGACGAAGCCCTAGAATACTCAGATAGTGTTCTGGAGCAAGGAAAGGGAATCGCTCGACACTGCCTCTTTCCCATCTGGCACCCTCAGTCAACACGTTTTGATGCGAGTACACCTTCACGTGGTCTTGTGGTTACGAAGACGGCTAGGTACAAGAGAAAAAACATGCCTAATCTAGAACAAGGAGAAATTCCTCCTACTAGTGTGCATCATGTATCAAGCCACCAACCACGGTCATTGTGCCCTTCTCATAATTCTGATAGAGGGATCTTATATTGTCCCTTTAGAAATTTTCTTTGTTTCCCAGATGGTAGAGAGGGTAGAAAATGCTTCATACATATGATCTCTCATCTCAAGAGAGCACACCTCCAGTGAGGAGTGATGTACCACGTTGAGGAGAGCTCTTAAAAAATGACTATGGCTTATTCCTTGTCGTAGATGAAACCTTGAGGGTCCTTGATCAGTGGTTATGCAGGAAGTATATGAAGATACAAGCCGCGAGTCATGCATGCCATCATCATTCTCTGGGTCACTAATGATAGAGGAGAGATTGAAAGTTGCATTATAGGATTCTTAAAGCCTCTTCAAAAGAGTCTTGAGATCTCTATTGCTATGCAGGGGTTGTTCGTGGATGTTTTTCTTCTCAATCGGGTCTTTAGAGCACCTATCACGGTAGTGAGGAGCATTCCTCATAGTTGTCGATGCAATGACCACATTTGTGCTTAATTAATAAACTAGGGTTTACCTGAATGATTACATGCTTGATTAGATTGAACATTGTTTAGACTTGATTAATGATAGTAGATCAATTGTGATGTTTCAAACCTAAGAAGAAACTCTAACTATGATTTTAGTTTGAAGAATTAGGATTTGATAAATGTAAACCCTAATCGGAAAAAATTAGGGTTTTGATAGTACATGAATATGGAATTTGATCAGGATAGCAGTGTGGTAAATGATTTTTCGTGTTTTTTGCAAATTTTTTTATTTAATTGAATTTTGGATATGATATGTATAACTCAATCATACATATTGGAGAAAAATTTCAGAATATTTGAGTGTTCTTTGAATGTGGTTCTCGGTCAAACTATACTTCGACCAAAATGCTGACAGAGTACTTTTTAGTAGTATAGTGTTTTATTTTTAAATATTTATTGGTAACAACAAATTATCTGACATTTTAACTGGATGTCTAAAACTTAATAATAAACAATATGTAAAAATTTTATAATTTTTGGATGCATTTAGACCTTATCAGTAGACGAATTACAGTAACTGACATTTCTGAAAAATTCTGGATAGCAGTGAACTATTCAATTTTTAGTTATTTAATGTGAGATTGGAATGATCTCAAATTTTAACTAAAGCTTATAACTTAATTATACACAAAATGCTAAATTTTCATAATTTTTGGAGAAATTTTGATCTCTGAAATACACGAATTACATAAACCTTTTTATGACAGAAAAATCTGTTGAAATAAGAAAAATTTTAGTGAGGGGTCAAAGTGCAATTGACCTAAGTAGGTCAATTGCTCTATATGATCAACCTAACACAAAAGGATATCTCATAATTTGTGATTCAAACCAGAGAAAAAAAATCCTAGAGAGAGGGGGAGAGTTAGGGTTTGAGAGGAGAAATTGATGGAGATGTTGACCTAGGGTTTTGCGGTCCGAGGAATGATGAAATCATGTAAGTTTAGCTTCTTTGGATATAGTTTCATGGTGAATATTCTATCACATGTCAAAATTCCATCCCTCCTCTGATTTGATCCAAAATGGTGTCAAAACTTCACCTCTTTTTCACTCTTTCTTCATAATCCCTCATTTTTAGGGTTTCCGAGTTGAAAGAAAGAAGAATTGGGTGAATTGCTAGGGATTCGATATGAGATCGAGATTTTCATGGATGAGATACGTTTTTAAGGTGTTTTCACACCTTAGGGTGAGTGGGAACTTCCTTTAAACAGTATATTACAAGAAAATTGGTTAAATCATCCATAATCTTTAATTCCTTAGTATGTGACTACAAGCCCAGAATTGTGTGTTTGATCTAAGTTGTTATAAATTGATATGAAACATATTCTTCCTCTGTTTGGATGAATTTCAGATGATAAAATCATATTAGAAATGTATTCAATACATCCTAATGAGAATTCTCTAAGTATTCGCAGAGGTTATAAGAATAAACTAAAATATAGGGAATTTGTTTATGACTGAAATTCTTGTATAATTAAGTAGAGAAATTTGTTTATCTGGATTCCCTTGGTTATGAATGATTGTTTATCTGAATTCATAGTACATATATGTCAGATACTATCTTGGATTTCATTTAAGGTGAATAGTGTTTGTTTGATATCTCAGTAAAGTGGGTAAAACCCTAGATGCAAGGATAGTTGGATATTTGCGAATAGATATCGTGAAATCCATTTGAACATATTTTCTTGACATGATAGACTTTATTTATAAAATTTTATTATTGATGCATGTTATCTCAGTGAATGGCATGGAAACCCAAATTTAGCTCAGTTCCAAGGTTTCATACATATATTGATTTTATATGATTTGTTGATAGTAGTTTTTAATCAATGAATGTTTATGTTGCATGAAATTCTTATGAGAGCCATGTGATAAGTGAATGAGGTAAATGAAACCCTAAGGATAGGGTGTTCAATGAATAAAGTTTTTTTATATCAATGTTCTCAGTATGAGATGTGGTTCTTCACAACTCAAGATTTGGGTTGAGGTGCATGTTTTCCAAGAAAGTACAAATAATTTACAGGTGCAAATGACGATTACTCGTATGTCAAGTAATTAACTCTTATAAGTGTATTAAGAAGTTCAATTGCATGACTCTAGTATATAAAGTATCAAGTGGAGATGTATTATGTTATTTAAGAATTGTAGTCTGCCTGCAGGTATAAAATGTTGATTTCTCAGTATATTACAGTGTTTTGAGTATATTGCTCTGCCAAGTTTAGAATGATATACATGATGTATTATAACTTCAAATAAATAGACATGACACCATAGAGATACCAGAGTCAAGTATAAGCAAGAGAAAGGTACAATGTAGAAAGAGCTTTTTAGGAATAATAAAATATTAGACTTAAGAGCCATGAACACCGTAGAATCCCTATGAGAGTTCTACGCCTTAGGGATGAAACTAAATAACCCTAGTGGTGCGTCCATTATATGGAGGTCGGAATGTACCGACAGGTGGTACGGGGGACGAAGCCCTAATGGAAGTCTCCTTAATATACAACATGTAGTATCCAACATCAACCAGAGGGCCTGGTGGCACTAGAGTACAGAAAATCCAATAGGTGGCTTGACTCTCTGCCTAGGTGCTCAGGTTAGAGAAGGAGTCTAGTTCAATGGCATAATAGATGTGTTGAGGCCCGAGAGCCATTTTCCTATTGCAGACCAGAGAGTAGTCAGACTTAGCATTCTTGGGTGTGTCAGCTAAGTCTTGTATAGTCAGATCGTAGTTCGCTATGAGCCTTCATATGTAGAGTGCTCTGCATATGATCAGGGCATAAGCTAAAATATTATAATATAAGTTTTAAAGAGTTTCTTATAAGTAAGAAAGGCTAACAAAGATTCGAGTATAGTTTCCCAACAATTATTCTTTATATGTTTTTGAATTATTAGTTCTCTTTGAAATTAATCAAGTATGCTCATATATTGATTTACTATTGTTGATATCTAGAGTATCCTACCATATTTATGATTGTAAATGATCAATCTCTTTAAAGCTTATTGTTGTTATAATTGATATCAGTTGCTCAAAAGTATATCTGTAATTATATCAGTGCTTTAGACTATTTCTTTGAAATACTCACTCACTGAGGGAGTAGGCTCACACCTCTACTCACATTTTTTAGGGAAATCATGTGGACTTGAAGAAGATATCATTGCATTAGAGTAGATCTGCCACAAAAGTTAAGTCTGAGTATAGTTAAGTTCAATCGGTCCCTATCACTCTAGGTCATTGTATAGATGTGAGAGAGTTGTAAATGATGTTTGTATCTATGTTTCCTTAATAAGAGAGACTGCAAATGATTGTCAAGTCGTATGTACATGGAAGTGTGAGAAACATAATGAATGAATGGATGTGTATCATTAAATGTTGAAATTATATTAGAGAAATGAAAGTTTATTTCTCTTATAAAGTTAGTTTATGTGGTTCAATGCGAGGAAACAAAGAGTTTGAAAAGGAAGAAAAAGTTAAGGGTGATTTTTGTATTACGTTAAATCCTCAATTTATACCCTAATCTCATGATTAGTGGTAATTGTGAGATCGGGGTCTAACAACTTTCGTATCATAGATTAGGCTGAGTCGTTAGGGACCATTAAGTTAGTAAGATAGTTTCATAAGTGTGGAAGATAGGAGATGTTATGATGTTAGCTTTGGGGATTTGAGTATTTGGATATTCAGGCCCGGTATCTGAGTACTTGTATCAACCAGTATCAAGCTACTCTGTCTATTCTTTCATGTATGCCCTGGCCAGGTATACAGTGGAAGGATGGTCTAGAGAGAAACCCTAGAAATACTAGGGTTAGAAACAAGATAAGTAACATGAATTAAGAGCATAAATATAAAATGAGATAGAACTTTCATTTCATATTTTTGTTTTATTGGAGATGAGTAGAAAAGCTCTTATATGTTGAAATTCAGATATTCAGTATTTTGAAATATATATGGGTCTTTAAGATTTGTTGTACACTATGCAATTGTAGCATTTATTGATTACATTCTTTGTATCAAGTAGACTAGAAATGATCTTTGAATGAGCTTTCCTAAGTGGATAAGTTTTCTTCCACACATTTGAGATGAATAGGAGTTGAGTAATCCTGGGTAGCTCATGGATTCAGGACTACAGGTTCGGCCTGGTCCGGCTGGCAGGATGCATTATTGGGATCTAATGACTCCTATTAGTAACATAACGAGAGTAAATTTTGGATAGATTAGATCCAAATTCTAGTATGAATGTATATACTCTAGGATTTTGAAGTATAAGGGAAAGACTGGGATAACTAAGAATCAGTTGGAACTAATATCTGAGATCCAACTTTGGGGCCTCATATGAGAAACCCTTCATTGGGAAGAAAGGAACACGACATAAGGTTCAGATTAAGTTTAATTATTAGTATTATATGAACTCTAAATATGAAATATGGAAAAGATATGAGAAAAGTATGTAAGGGGCCAAGATAGTAAGAATCAATCATGAGGAATGGATTATATAACCGAGTACAATGTTTTTATGTACTCCAAAGGAAAGGGAAAATAGAAGAAAAGAGCTAAGTATACAATAAGTACATAGAAGTGAAGAGTCTTAAGAAGAGTTAAAGTGAAGAGAACTAGATGCGCATGTAAATCATAAAACTAGGATAAGAAACTTAGTTGAAATAATGAGAAATGTTGGGAATAATGAGCTTGATTAAGGAATGAGGGTTATGATATAATTGAGAGCATGGAATGTATACCTTTATTAATAAGTTTAATACATTCATCCTTACTGCCTTTGGATTCTAAGTCTCTAAAGAACAACAAACTAGTTTCTAAAAGAAGAACTAAAGTGTAGCTAAATAAATGAATAAGTCATACAAAGGTACACTATATTCATAAAGGAAAAACTTGATTAAAAGAGATACTAAGTTTGACCCATGCATGATCCGTTTGATTTAAAATGAAGGATACATAATGTATTAAACATGAGTTGAAACTACTAGAGAGATTATGGATTTATAATTTCAACTTTACATTAGCAGAAGGATAAAAAGAAATATGTGCAACATTGTATATATGATCATACACCTAAAAGAAGCAACATGATCATAAGAGAAAACTAGAAGTTAAAGATGATATGTGGAATAACAGTATATGGTAAGGGGATTATGGAAAGTAATGAAAAGGTTTGAATCATGGTGGATTAATATGGATTATAAGAGATAGAGGTTGCGAGATACAAGAAAGTGCTAATTAGTCAAGTATCCTTGATGATAATTAATTAAACCTACATATGAGAAATGTATTAATGAATGTTTGAAAATAAGAATTCTAAGTCTCAAAATCATCTTCTCTTTCATATCTTCCTTAATGAAAGCAATGTGGGAATGAAGTGATAAGAAAATGAATCATATCTGATGCATAACCACCACTGTAGAGGCATCTAGTGAATGTAATAATGGCATACAATATGATGATGAAACCCTAGCAGGGTAAATTGAGAATGTAATCTATTTGAATGGCCAAGTAAGAGAAGGAAAACTCAATTGATAAGATAAGAAAGACCTTAGTAAAACTTGTGAGATCCAAAGTTTGAATTTCAAATTAAGGGAGAAAAGTCACATCACAATAACGTCATGCTTCTGATAAGGACCAAACCCTAGAATGGTTAGAGTTTTAGTAGTTCAAGGGATGTTAATAGTGATTTGACCTTGAATACTAGCATCTCTATAAAACAAGATCATGATATTTTCACTATGAGAAGTAAAATAGCAGTGATAGTAATCCAGGGTTTAAAGATAGCTATTGTAAAAGATAGATAAACAATATGGAAATGATTCGGAGTAAAGAGTAAGATATAAATTTGAAATGTAACAAGTGTGTTTTGAACAAAAGGAGAAATACAATATGAGTGAAGTGCGATATGAGATAAATTCTTGCAGTGATAGCAAGAATGATGAATAATCTATTTGTACCTTGTATGTTTCAATTTTAGGGATGTTTAATCTACAAGATTAAAATGAGAAGGATAAGCAGCAAAAAGTAAGTAGTAATGAATGAGAAGAGAGATAAGAGAAAATAATGGTTTATGTATCCATGATACAATGCGAATGTTGTGAGTAGTATTGTACAATTGTTGTTGAATCTAGTCTTACAACTCAAGACTGTTTTACTATTTGAGTAGAATAATAGTAAAATTCAAAACAACATGGTGAACTCTCTTTTGTGACTTAGAGGTAATACATAACAATAGTACATATTGAGCCATATGAATTGAGATAGTTGGATCGGATTATCAATGTTGAAGTAACACTTCAAGAGTATGAAAATATTGAAATGGTTGTTTCTCTCTCTATGCTATGATTGATTGTGGCATAGAGAATTTGTTTGTTATCATTGAGAATTGTTTTAACATGTTGTGAATACTACATTCAAGTATGAAATACAAGAATGTTATGACATGTAAGATTTCAGAAGCATGAAATAAACATTGAATATACTTTGTTTGCATATTTATGTTTTGGGGATGAAACTTTTTAAGGGGGTGAGAATTGTAATGACCACATTTGTGCTTAATTGGTACACTAGGGTTTACCTGAATGATTACATGCTTGATTAGATTGAACATCGTTTAGACTTAATTAATGATAGTAGATCAATTGTGATGTTTCAAACCTAATAAGAAACTCTAACTATGATTTTAGTTTTAAGAATTAGGGTTTGAGAAATGTGAACCCTAATCGGCAAAAATTAGGGTTTTGATAGTACATGAATATGGAATTTGATCAGGATAGTAGTGTGGTAAATGATTTTTCATATTTTCTGCAAATTTTTTATTTAACTGAATTTTAGATATGATATGGATAGCTCAATAATTCATATTGTATAAAAATTTCAGAATATTTTAGTGTTCTTTGAATGTGGTTCTCGGTCGAACTATACTTCGACCAAAATGCTGACAGAGTACTTTTTAGCAGTATAGTGTTTTATTTTTAGTTATTTATTTTTTTACAAAAAATGATCTGAAATTTTCACTGGATATCTAAAACTCAATCTTAAACATTATTTAAAATTTTATAATTCTTGGATGTGTTTATACGTTATCATTAGATGAATTACCGTAACTGACATTTCTACAAAAGTTTGGATAGCATTGAACTATTCGAAATAGTAGTTATTTAATGTGAGCTTAGAATGATCTCACATTTTAACTGAAGCTTAGTAACTGAATTATAAACAACATTCTAAAATTTATTAAATTTTGGAGAAATTTTGATCTCTGAAATACACGAATTACATAAACCTTTTTATGATAGAAAAATCTGCTGAAATAAGAAAAAGTTTAGTGAGGGGTCAAAGTGCAATTAACCCAAGAAGGTCAATTGCTCTATATGATCAACCTAACACAAAAGGATATCTCATAATTTTTTATTCAAACTAGATAAATAAAATCATAGAGAGAGGGGGAGAGTTAGGGTTTGAGAGGAGAAATTGATGGAGATGCTGACCTAGGGTTTTGCAGTCCGAGGAATGATGAAATCATGTAAGTTTTGCTTCTTTGGATATAGTTTCATGGTGAATCTTCTATCACATGTAAAAATTCCATCCCTCCTCTTTCTTGATCCAAAATGGTGTCAAAACTTCACCTTTTTTTCACTCTTTCTTCATAATCCCTAATTTTTAGGGTTTCCGAGTTGAAAGGAAGAAGAATTGGGTGAATTGCTAGGGATTTGATATGAGTTCGAGATTTTCAGGGATGAGCTATGTTTTTAAGGTGTTTTCACACCTTAGGGTGAGTGGGAACTTCCTTTAAACAGTATATTACAAGAAAATTGGTTAAATCATCCATAATCTTTAATTGCTTAGTATGCAACTACAAGCCCTGAATTGTGTGTTTGATCTAAGTTGTTGTAAAATGATATGAAATGGAATCTTCCTCTGTTTGGATGAATTTCAGATGATAAAATCATATTAGAAATGTATACAATACATCCTAATGAGAATTCTCTAAGTATTCACAGAGGTTATAAGAGTAAACTAAAATATAGGGAATTTGTTTATGACTGAAATTGTTGTATAATTAAATAGAGAAATTTGTTTATCTGGATTCCCTTGGTTATGAATGATTGTTTACCTGAATTCCTAGCACATATATGTCAAATACTATCTTGGATTTCATTTAAGGTGAATGGTGTTTGTTTGATATCTCAGTAAAGAGGGTGAAACCCTAGATGCGAGGAAAGTTGGATATTTGTGAATAGATATTGTGAAATCCATTTGAACGGATTTTCTTGACATGATAGACTTTATTTATTCAATTTTATTATTGATGCATGTTATCTCAGTGAATGGCATGGAAACCCAAATTCAGCTCAGTTCCAAGGTTTCATACATATTTTAATTTTATATGATTTGTTGATAGTAGTCTTTATTTAGTGAATGTTTATGTCGCATTAAATTCTTATGAGAGCCATGTGATAAGTGAATGAGGTAAACGAAACCCTAAGGATAGGGTGTTCAATGAATCAAGTATTTTGATATCAATGTTCTTGGTATGAGATGTGGTGATGCACAACTCAAGATTTGGGTTGATGTGCACATTTTCCAAGAAAGTACAAATATTTACAAGTGCAAATGATGATTACTCGTATGTCAAGTAATTAAATCTTATCAGTGTATTAAGAAGTTCAATTGCATGATTTTAGTGTATAAAGTATCAAGTGGAGATGTATTATGTTATTTAAGAATTTTAGTCTGCCTACATGTATAAAATGTTGATTCTCAGTATATTACAGTGTTTTGAGTATATCACTCTGCAAAGTTTAGAATTATATACATGTTATATTTTAACTTCAAATAAGTAGACGTGACACCATAGAGATACCAGAGTCAAGTATAAGTAAGAGAAAGGTACAATGTAGAAAGAGCTTTCTAGGAATAATAAAATAATAGACTTAAGAGCCCTGAACACTGTAGAATCCCTATGAGAGGTTTGCACCTTAGGGATGAAATGACCTAACCCTGGCGGTGCATCCAGTATACGGGGGTTGGAACATACCAAAAGGTGGTATGGGGCTGAAGCCCTAGTGGAAGTCTCCTTAATATACATCATGTAGTATCCAACATCAACTAGAGGGCCTGGTGGCACTAGAGTACAGAAAAGCCAATAGGTGGCTTGACTCTCCACCTGTGTGCTCAAGTTAGAGGAGGAGTCCAATTTTTCTGGCATAATAGATATGCTAAGGCTAGAGAGACATTTTCATATTGCAGGCCAGAGAATAGTCAGACTTAGCATTCTCGGGTGTGTCATCTAAGTCTTATATGGTGAGATCGTAGTTCGCTATGAGTCTTCATATGTAGAGTATACTGCATATGATCAGGGCATAAGCTAAAATATGATAATATAACTTTTAAAGAGTTTTTTATAAGTAAGAAAGGCTAAGAAAGATTCAAGTATAGTTTCCCAGCAATTACTCTTTGTATGTTTCTGAATTATTAGTTATGCTTGAAATTAATCAAGCATGCTCATATATTGATTTACTCTTGTTGATATCTAGAGTATCCTGCCATATTTATGATTGTAAATGATCAATCTCTTTAAAGCTTACTATTGTCATAATTGATATCAGTTGCTCAAAAGTATATCTGTAATTATATAAGTGCTTTAGACTATTTCTTTGAAGTACTCATTCACTGATCGAGTAGGCTGACCCCTCTACTCATAATTTTTAGGGAAATCACATGGACTTGAAGAAGATATCATTGCATCAGAGTAGATCTGTCACAAGAGTTAAGTCTGAGTATAGTTAAGTTCAATCAGTCCCTGTCACTTTAGGTCCTTGTATAGATGTGAGAGAGTTGTAAATGATGTTTGTATGTTCATTTGCTTAATAAAAGAGAATGCAAATGATTGTCATGTCATATGTACATGGAAGTGTGAGAAACATAATGAACGTATGTATGTGTATCATTAAATGTTGAGATTATATTAGAGAAATGAAAGTGTAATTCTCTTGTAAAGTTAGTTTATGTGGTTCAATGCAGGAAAACAAAGAGTTTGAAAAGGAAGAAAAAGTTAAGGGTGATTTTTGTATTACGTTAAATCCTCAATTTATACCCTAATCTCATGATTAGTGGTAAGTGTCAGATCAGGGTGTAACAGTCGACTTGCTTTCTCTCAAGACTTAAAGGAATCTCTTTACAAAGTGATCGATGAGCCAGGATACTTATCTGCTTGGGTGATATTAATGCTTCATTCACATTGTACTTTGTAGGTGTTTTGTCCTTAGAACAGACGGGATAGCATGCCCGACAACAGGAAATCTCTGCAACAACATCTTATTCTTACCTCATTTTCTACATGGGGAGAATCTGGCGGTATTGCTAAGATAGTGGACAAGGTGTTGAACACTCTTGAACCTATAGCTATAGACCATGACAATATCTACTCTGAGGAGGTAGATAAAAAAGTAAATCCCAACATCAGGAATTGCATTCGTAATGTTGCAGATGGTCATTTTACAATAGTCATGAAAGTGTTGTCTTCATCAGGTGTTGCACCATAAAATGAAGATACTGATCCAACCCTATTCTAGGGTTGTATCTCGTGTCATTTTGTACTTTTATCACATTCAAATGCATTAGAATTACATGTTATTCTCCCCAATATGATTATCATTGCAAATACGCTTATGGATGTTCTTTGCACTGTTTTTTAGGTACTTGGACCATGCTTAGATGGACGAGGGAGAGAGAGGGACCCAAAGAAGGCCCCAAAGTCTCCCTCAACCTACCTCCAGTGGCCAAGACTCATCCCTGAGCAAAGACATCCGAAATTGACAAAGTAAGAAGAGAAATTAAAAAGTCAAGCCTCACCACGATCGTTGCCCCAATGCCACGGTCGTGGCTTTTTTGCCAAAATCCAACAGGTTGCAACAGGGAAATCCTTAGATCGCCCACGACCGTGGCCTCCCAGCCACGAACGTGGCCACTGAAGACAACACGGCCGTGGCACCCTGCCACGGTCGTGGGAATTAATTTGCAAGAAGTCAGGTTGCAACAGGGAATTGGCCTCACTGACCACGACCGTGGCCAAGTTGCCACGACCGTTGTCGATGCTAATCAAGACAGCCGTGGCCCCTCCCCACGGTCAACTCCGACCCCTCCAAAATGGTCGTGTTACCCAACACGGTCATGGTTCATGCTACTCACCATAACCGTGGCACTCCGCAACGGTCGTGGCCACCACCATCTCACCACTTCCTTCACCCCACGACCGTGTTCACCGCCCCACGGTCGTCCCCCACTACCCTCACCACGGCCGTGGTACACCCACCACGACCGTGGTGATCACCTACCCTATACAACTTTCCACTGTTTTTCCTATTTTGCCCCCACTTAGCCCTAGCTCCTATATAAGCACTATTTGCTTCTAGGGCTCGAGAGAGAGCACTCCATAGCCATCACCTAGCTGCCCCCTTGCATCCATTGCTCCCATCCACCCATTTCCTTGCATTCCACCCCATTTCCATCCATTCTCCACTCATTTCCACCATAGAAACCTAGTTTCTCTAGGTTTCTATCCATCCATTCCACCATTTTCATGCACCCCTGCACCATTGGAGGAGGGAGGACATCTGCAGCTGCTTGGAGGTGAAGAAGGAGGCTTCTACATCAAGCTTCATGGAGTCCCTACTTCTTCTACCCATTTCTTTTCCTATTTTCATGATCATGTATAGCTAATCCCCCTTGTGGTGGGTTGTTTGGGATTAAAATGTTACTTTGATACCATGTTGGGGGATAAATTCTTGTAATGAACTTGATTCATATTTATGATGATTACTTCTTGCTTCCATCTCTTTTCCTATCTTATTGCATGTGGTTTGTGCTTCTTGTATGAATTGCTTGTTTTGAGGTTTTTGATGACACTTCATTTCTAAGAGGAATTGGGGTGTATGTGGCAATCTTAGGAATGGCTCCTAGGTCCAATTAGTGGATCCCTAGCCAGCCCCATTTGTTCCTACATACACATCCCTCCTCCTACAAATGAATGGGACATTTAAGTGGCTAGTGTAAGTGAGAGTGATGCAATTGCCTAGGTCCTTCTAAAGGCTAGAGTGGCTAGTGGCATGAGGTTAAATCCCTTCATCTCCACTCCCATCTCTACCCTCAACCCTCAATTGTCCACTATAACTTACCCTAAAAACCTAGATTTGGCCAATCCCACTAGAACTACACCTAACCCTAGTCTTCTACTAGTAGTATAGGGTTTGTTCTAGTGGCATTTCCCTTGTTGTTTGGTTTGGTAATCTAGATATTAATCGAGCACTATGCATGTTTAATGAGCTCCCCCAACTAAAATCAAAGTGACATTCCCCAAACGGCCCACCCACCTTAATCACCTTGCTTAAAACCCTAATCGCTTAGTTTGCTTGTTAATGCTAGCTTAGTTCAATTGCTTTAGTCTAACTTAGTCAATTGCTTAGTTTTACTCTTTAGTGCTAACTTAGGCTCTTCCTCTTGCTAGTGGTTAGCTTAGTTCGTATTTGCTCCTCACCTTGCTAGAGTAGTGTAGCCCTTCTTACTCCTGCTTAGTTAGTCCGATAACTTAGTTTACTAATTTTCTTGCTCTTCCATAATTTAGTTTCCTCTTCGCATCTCTTACTTTCTCATTAGTGTAATCAACCGATCAACCTTAAAACCCTAAAAACCTTACTCTCCGCACTAGGAACGTAGCTCACACCATCTAACTATAGCGCCCCCTCTATCTCCGCGGATCGACCCCGTACTTGCCGCCTCACCTATACTATGACAGGACCCCGTGCGCTTGCGGGCGTAGTGTCTTAGTAGATGTAGGTAGTTAGTGTGGGACCATACAAATATCGAAAGCAAAGATCCCATCTCATCCCGTGCCTCCTGACCTCATGGATTGCACTTGTTGCAAGCCTCTAGCGGGAACGCACCAAGCTTTCTGGCGCCGTTGCCGGGGATAGAGGCGCTCGGCCTAGTTAGATAGTGTAGCTTAGCCTTTCCTTTTGCCCTCACCATTGCTATTATTTATTCTTTATGTTACACTTGCATATTGGTTCGCTAACTTGGCTCCTTATTGTTTGTTCGTGACTTGCACAGGTGACAGTTGTGCATGCGTAGCACGCGTTCAACTTGCACTGACTTGGTGGTTTACGACCTCCAGATTGGGAGAAGAAGGCGTCAAGCTCGCCGCAACCTACACCGAGAGGCCGAGATGGCACAAAACGACCCGCCACCGGAGGTTCCACCGCCACATCGCCCGCTTCATGAGTACGTCACGCCGGGGAACTACAACTCCCCCATCGCCACTCTAGTTGACCAGATGCCAGGTCAACAGTTCTCCATCCCGCCGACACTCTTGGGGCTTCTCCCTACATACTTCCGTATGGAGAACGAGAACCCCTACCACCACATAGACGCGTTCCTTGAAACGTGTTCTACCTTCCGCACACCTGCCGCCACCGACGACTCAATCAGGAGGACGCTCTTTCCTTTCTCCCTCAAAGAGAAGGCCAAGGAGTGGTACATCTCGAGGCCAGAGTTGGTCACTTGGAATGAGGTGAAGAACGAGTTTCTCAAGAAGTTCTTCCCCATCGCCAAGTTATCCTACATGAGAAGATGCATCACATCATTTGCCCAGAAAGACAACGAGCCCTTCCATGAGGCATGGAAGAGGTTCCAGAAGATGCTTCGTGACTGCCCTCATAATGAGGTTCCTCTTTGGCAGCTAGTTCAGGCCTTCTACACCGGGCTTGAGGAGAAAAGACAAAACAACGTCGATTCTTCTTGCGGGGGCACGTTCATGGCAAAGCCGCCCGAGGAATCATGGCCGTTGTTTGAGCATCTCTCCGAGAATTCACACCACCGAGCTTCCACTAAAAGGGGACATTGCGGCCGGAACTACACCCATCCCCCTTCTGCCGTGGCTCCCGCATGCAATGCCACCGACCCCGACATGATGAAAATGATGGCAGATATGATGTAGATGATGAAGAATCAAGTGGGTGGCTCTTCTAGCCAACCCGCAATGGCTGTGGACACTGTAGATGAGGAATTTAACGCTTTACATTCCTATGGTGGCCGCAAAAACTAGGTCCCAATGTCCCAATCATACACCCCCGAGTGGAGGAACCACCCAAATTTCTCTTGGAAACAACAAAATGAGGATGGGCACGGACAGGGGCAGCAGAAGCCACACTACAGCTCCAAGTTTGAGGACGAAGTTCTAGGAAGGCTAAGGAGCCTAGATGAAGTAAAAAAAGATGTCAATGCACATGGGCAGTCTATAAACTATCTTGAGCAAAGGTTGAACCAAATTTCTCTCTCTTTGGCTAGAAGCGAAGAAGGTAGACTTCCATCTCAACCACTGCCAAATCCAAACAATGATGGGGTTTTTCTAGGGAACACTTCGAGTGCCTATGTTCTACCATCTTACCAAGCCCCACCAAACCCCTATGCTCCTCCACCTCCTCAAGCACCGCTCAATTATCAATATGCTCCACCTCCACCTCACACTTACCAACAACCACCTCCACAATATCACCCCCACCACAACAACAACCGCAACCCCAATTCATCCTTCAAAATCCCAACTCCCCTCACCAAAGGCCTCCACCACCCCAACAACTACAACCACCTCCACAAGCTCCCTCTTCTACCACTCATGAGCATGTGAAGGCTGTGACTACGTTGAGGAGTGGCAGGACCTTGGAGAGGCCCCATGGTACAATTGTTGGTAGAGATAACACTAAGGCAGAGCAGGTTGATACTGAGATGCAGATTGATGATATTGTGATAAGAGGCAGTGTTGATACCGTGACGCCGAGCAGTGATACTGTGATTCCAGTGATACCAATGGATGATACTGTTGATTTGGACTGATTGGGTTCCCAACTCCCTCCATATCCTGATGAACTCGAGGAGCCTTCTGTTGCAAAGAAAAAGAAGAAGCATGTGGATGATATTTTGGATATCTTCAAGCAAGTGAAAATCAATGTACCTCTTATAGATGCAGTCAAGCAAATTCCGTCCTATGCAAAATTCCTTAAAGAATTGTGCACCTTCAAAAGAAAGATAACAGGGAGGACGCCTAAGAAGATCAAGCTCACTGAGAAAGTGAGCTCCATTCTCCAACACACCATCCCCCGGAAAAGAAAAGACCTCGGTGCTCCCATCATCTCATGCTACATCGGAGCACATGGCATAGACCAAGCTCTTCTTGACTTGGGGTCCAGCGTAAACTTGATGTCGTATGATCTGTTTGCTGAGCTCCAAATGGGGGAGTTGAGGCCAGCCCACTGCACTCTACAGTTGGCCGACCGATCTGTGAAGATGCCTAGAGGGCGTGTGGATGATGTGCTGGTCCGTCTTGATGAGGATACTTCTGCCTTCTTCCCAGCCAATTTTATCATTCTTGATATGGAAAAGGAAGCTAGAAAGGTTCCAATCATCATGGGGAGACCTTTCTTAACCACAGCTGATGTCGTGATCCATGTGAGGACTGGGACCATGTATGTTACATTCATGCACATGAAGATCCGGTTGAACATTTTCAAGTCTTCTACTACAGCTGAAGTGATAGGGGCCACCGAAGAAGATTGTTATTTGGTGGAATGCCTAGATGAGATTGTTGAAGAGTTCCTACCTACATGGATTGAGACTGCTACTCAAGGTAGAGGTTTTGAACCAATTGTTGAGTTCTCTGACGATGATGATGAAGATGAGGAAGAGTGTGAGCTAGCCTTAGTGGCTGCAAGTCAGGACCTCCCTTCTATTTCTGCACCTTTGAAGAACTCCCTTGAAGCACCCCCCGTTCTTGAGTTGAAGAAACTTCCTAAAGGATTGTAGTACACTTTCCTTGGCTCAAATGACACCCTCCCGATGATCATTTCCTTTATTCTCTCTCCTGAGCAAGAAGATGCCTTTATGGAAGTCTTGAGGAAGAACATCCAAGCCATTGGATGGTCTATTGCTGACTTCAGAGGGATTGACCCCTCTATCTATGTGCATCGGACATACTTGGAAGAAGATGCGAGGCCGACCCATCAAATGAAAAGGAGGCTAAATCCCAAGTTGAAGGATGTTGTAACTCAAGAGGTTGTGAAGTTGCTTGATGCAGGGATCATCTATCCCATCTCTGACAGTACGTGGGTGAGCCCCATCCAAGTTGTGCCCAAGAAGGGTGGGATTACGGTTGTAGAAAATGTCGATGGTGAGCTTATGCCGGTGAGAGAGCAATCCAAGTGGAGAATGTGCGTGGATTACCGGAAGCTCAACGAAAAGAAAAAGAAGGATCACTACCCACTTCCATTTCTTGATCAGATTTTAGAGAGATTGGCTGGGTAGAGCTTCTACTATTTTCTTGACAGATACTCAGGATATTTTCAGATTGATGTGCATCCGGCGAATCAGGAAAAGACGACATTCACTTGTCCAAGTGGTACTTTTGCCTACCGGAGAATGCCATTTGGATTGTGCAATGCCCCTTCCACTTTCCACATATGTGTAACCTCGATATTTGCTGACATGCTTGATTCGTCACTTGAGGTTTTCCTGGATGATTTTTCAGTTTTGGGAAAACCTTTGATGAGTGCTTGCTACATCTAGCTGTGGTTCTGGAAAGATGTGTGAAAGTTCGCTTAGTTATATCTTGGGAAAAAAGCCATTTCATGGTACCTGAGGGTATAGTTCTGGGACACCGAGTTTCTAAAGATGGGATTGAAGTTGACAAGGCCAAGGTGGGCCTTATTTCTACACTCGACTTTCCTTCGACCGTAAGACATGTTCGATCTTTCTTGGGACATGCAGGCTTTTACCGGCGTTTTATCAAGGACTTTAGAAAAATCTCAAGACCACTCTGTCGATTACTTGAGAAAGATGTTGAATTTCAGTTTGATGACAAATGTGTTGAAGCCTTCAATCATTTAAAAGAAAGGCTCATCTCTGCTCCTATCATGCAGCCCCCGGATTTCTCTTTGCCTTTTGAGATCATGACGGATGCATCCGATATGGCGGTGGGGGCTGTGCTGGGTCAACGCATTGGCCGAATTCCTCATGCTATTTATTATGCAAGCAAAACATTAGACGATGCTCAAAAAAACTATACAACTACCGAGAAGGAGTTGCTTGCGGTGATCTTTGCTCTTGACAAGTTCTGGCCGTATCTCTTGCAAAACAAAGTGACAATCTACACGGACCATGTTGCGTTGAAGTATCTTATGTCCAAGAAAGATTCAAAGCCAAGGTTGATCCGATGGATTTTGTTACTCCGAGAATTTGACATAGAAATTGTGGATAAGAAAGGGATAGAAAATGGTGTTGCAGATCATCTCTCCCGCCTTGATGGACCTTTTGATATGACAAGTCCAATCAAAGATACAATGCCACATGAACAACTCCTCTTAGTCTCATCTGTCCAAAAGCCATGGTACAAGCACATAGCGAACTTCCTAGCCAGTGGGAGGATACCGAGCATGTGGACAAGGGAGGAAAGCAAGAGATTGTTTGCTATGGTAAAGAACTACATTTGGGATGACCCACACCTCTTTAAGTACTACCCGGACCAACTCATTAGGAGGTGCATTCCGGAGATGGAGCAGCAAGAAGTCTTATCTATGTGCCATTCCGGAGTGTGTGGAGGCCATTTTGGAGGGAAACGCACGGCCGCCAAAGTTCTTCAATGTGGATTCTACTGGCCGACTTTGTTCAAAGATGCTCATGACTTTTGCAAGAGTTGCATCAAGTGCCAAAAAGTGGGCACTATCTCAAAGAGGGACATGATGCCTTTGTCACCTATCCTGGTGGTAGAAGTGTTTGATGTTTGGGGGATTAAATTTATGGGTCCTTTCCCTCCTTCTTTCGGGTATGTCTACATCTTGGTCACCGTAGACTATGTATCAAAATGGATTGAGGTTGTGGCAACAAGGACAAATGATCACAAGGTGGTGTGTGATTTTGTGAAATCCAACATCTTTAGCCGTTTTGGTATTCCAAGGGCTATGATTAGTGATGGCGGGAGTCATTTCATCCACCGCACCTTCGAAGGGCTGCTAAAGAGACATGGAGTTAACCATCGTGTAGCTACTCCTTACCACCCTCAAACGAGTGGTCAAGTTGAGTTGGCAAATCAGGAGATAAAGCTCATCTTGGAGAAGACGGTGCGACCAGACCGCAAGGATTGGTCACTTCGTCTCAATGAAGCTTTATGGGCATATAGGACTGCATACAAAGCCCCGATTGGCACTACGCCGTTCAAGCTTGTCTATGGTAAGAGTTGCCATTTGTCGGTTGAGATGCAGCACAAGGCATTATGGGCCTTGAAGACGATGGACTTCGATGAAGAGAAAGCCGGAATGAAAAGAAAGTTCAATTGCATGAACTAGAAGAAATGCGGCATGAAGCATATGAAATGTCAAAGAGCTACAAGGAAAGAACCAAGTTTCTACATGACAAGATCATAAAGAAGAAAGAGTTTGACCCCGGCAAATGGGTATGGCTATACAATTCAAGGATGAAGTTCTTCTCCGGAAAGCTTCGTTCTAGATGGGAAGGTCCTTACCTTGTCAAGAAGGTATACCCATCCGGGGCAGTGATCATTTGTACAAAAGAAGGAGCTAAGGAATTCACTGTTAATGGGCAAAGACTAAAATCTGTTGTTGAGGTCGGCCCGGACAAGGCCAACCAAGATTTCGATATTGTCATGCTTATAGAAGAAGAATCTGAGGAAGAAGAATGCTTGGACAAGGATGAGAAAGGGATTTACTACAAGGATCTTTTGAAAATTCCAAAAAAGTGAAAAAGTCCAATGATCAATAAGCCTGGATGAAGGTGTTAAATTTAGCGCTAGTGGGAGGCAACCCACGTGGTTTGAGATTCTCAAACCCTTCTTTTGATACTTTAGTTTTGTTTTACACAAATACACACACGCACACTTGTGCTTTACAGTTTTTGTTTGAGTTTTGATGATGGCAGGTGATAGACATTAGAGAGAGAGGATCTAGAAGTTAATCGTGGTCATTCAGTCATAGTGGTGGCAAAACGAACAAATAAAATCCAAAGCTCAAGTTTTAAAGTTTGAAAACTGAAGAAACAACCCCCACACGGCCGTGGAGACAGACCACGACCATGGTGTTCTTGGCCAAACATGGTTGTGGCCCTTCCCCACGGCCGTGGGAATTATTGCTGCAAATTGGCCAAAGTTACAGGTTGTTTTGAAGATCGGCCACGATCGTGGCGAGTCGACCACGACCGTGGTGGATGTGGCCAAGCACGACCGTGGTCTACGGCCACGGCCGTGGGAATTATTGCTACAAATTGGCCAAAGTTACAGGTTGTTTTGAAGATCGGCCACGACCGTGACGAGTCGACCACGACCGTGGCATGAGGACAAGCCCACGACCGTGGCTGGACACCACGACCGTGGCGAGGTCAGACCAGGGTTCTCTTCATCGACAACAAGACCGTGGCACCCACCACGGTCATGCTACCCAACCCTGGCCACGACTGTGGCCCGCTGCCACGACCGTGGCCGAACCCAGTTCAGGAAAAAAAATACTTTTAAGTGTCCAAAAACGACCCTCCCCCTCATTCTTTTGTCTTCCACCTCCAGAAAATGACTGTGGCGGCGAAAGACGTTCCCGTTCTCCCCCATTCACCACCAAATCCACCACAATCCACCCCCTTTTGATCCCCAATCCATCCCAAATCGATCCCCAGCCTTCCCTCTCCCATTCCCACCGTCCAATCTCTCCCAATCGCATCTCCATCTCCATTTCCATCTCCATTCCGCCCAGCAACTCCCCTACACAAAACCTCCACAAAAACCCCTCCATTCTCGCCCAAATCCACCACTAATAATATAACTACCATCCGTACATCACTATCCTTCCATTCCACCCATAAAACCACACCCACACCACCTTCTCCACCAAATTCGAAAATCTCCCTCCTACACCACTTTCACCTCCACTTCCACAATGAAGAAGATTGGGAAGGCTATCACAAAGGGGACGAACATCCTCATCGAAGGGAAACGACGTTATAAAAATGCCTCCTCTGATATGTCTATTCCATCCCACACCCCATCACCTACCGCTTCCGCCCACCATTCCCTCTGCCGGTCGCAATCGGTGAGCGGATCACACTCCCGCTCATCTGATAGCCACCACATCACAGACGCTACCTACGAGGGGAGAAGACAAAGAAGAGGAGGAGTCCATGGGGGTCGACATGGATAACCTCATTGATGAGATTGAGCCGGTGACCGCAAAAAGAAACTAGAGATCCAAAGTGGCGCCGTCCTCATCCAGGCTGCCTCCGAAACCCGCACCACCCCGCCACTCGACATCCAGTGCGATGGCGAGACGTGACGTGCAACCGCAACCCTCGCGGCAATTGCAGCACGATGAGGAGCAGTTGGCCCACTGGTACAATTTTGATACCAGCTCGGGGTCGCAATCCTATGCGATGGAGGAAGAACAAGATAGCGAGGAGGAAGAGGTGGAGCTGGAGCCAGAAGGAGAAGATGTTATGACATTTTTGGAGGCATACAGAGAGAAGACCCTAGTCAAAGCACCGGTGGGGGTGTCCTATGGTAGAGGACACAGGAAAAAGAAAGTTGATCTTATCTACCCTGAGTGCATGATGAGGCGAGTCGTCGCCACCAAGTACGGGTCTCAGAAAGTGATCGAGGATCTAGGGATCAAGGAGGAAGTGGAAAGGAACTTAAAGAGAATAGGGTTGTGGGATGTCCTTTTCACACCGCAGCTAACCTACGTCACCTTGACCCAAGAATTCTTCGCTACTCTCGAAAGGACTAAAGTGAGGGGTTCTGACGCAATCAAATTTGCCATAATGGGTAATATGCACACCCTCACTTCCACTGAGCTGAATGGGATATTTGATGCAAGTCCTGAAGAGGCCGTCAAGATGGATGACGGCTTGCTAGAGAAGGTGAAAGAATTGGATTATGCCTATTTCTGGGAGACAATCACAGGCAACGACGTGTACAATGCAGGAATATCAAAGACAGCCACCATAAGCAATCCAATGATGCGCTATGTGCAAAAGGTCGTGGCAAACACAATTGTAGGGAGATATGATAATCAAGGATCCATCTCACAAAAAGATATGTTTGTCGTGATATCAATGTACCTCAAGAAGCCCCTCGACCTTGGTGTTCTATTGATTGATCATATGAAGTCCATACCCTACAAGAGCACAAAACCCTTTGTCATGGGTGGGTTTGTGACTTCGATTGCACTAGCGCTGGGATACGATCTCTCAGGGTTGCAGGACGCACTTGAGGCAGAGTTTGTGGACCTCAACTACTTGGTGCGCTCGCACACTATAAAGATAATGGAAAAGAAGATGATCTATCTTACTACTAGTGTGCCGGACTTCGAGCTCGAGTTGCCATACCACGCGGTGCCTCTTCTTTCCGCATTGGGAATTAATTTCAATTTGAAAGAAAAACTTTTCAAATGGCAGCAAGAACACCCATGAGAGACGTATACAAGGGGAGCCACTTCCGTACATGAAGAAATCGCCGAATCTAATGTACAAGGGCAGGAGCATGAAGCAAAAGAAGAACGGCAGCCCCGAAGAATTAGAAGGAGGGATGAGGGGACATCCCAGCTGCAGCCGCCCTCAGGGAATGCCTATGACATGGCTACCATCCAGGCACACCTTGAGAGTATTCAGAAGACTCAAGGCGACATGCAGCTTGTCCAGCAGTACATGTGGCAAGATCAACAATAGATGCACTACCAGATCAACCACTTGTACCAATACCAACATGCCCAGGCAGCACGAAACCCCGAATGGGGTGCAGACTTTTGGGGTGGTATAGCTGGACATCCACAGGCGTGTCCTCCACCCCAGGACGACTACTGGGGTCACTATTACCAGCATCCTCTGTCAAGCTCAGCTCCAGACTCGGCTCCTCCTCCATATCCTCCGAACATGCCAGACCAGCCACGACACTTCCCCTATCTCCCCTAAGCTATAGTTTCATGCTGAGGACAGCATGATTCTAAAGTTTGGGGTGGGTAGGGCAGTACGTATCATCCTATCTCTCTAGTTTTGGTCATTTTGATATCACCCTGCCATCTAGTTTAGTTTTACTATTTTTGTTCTTTTCATTGCATCTTTGCATAACATGTAGTTGATTTCTACATTTTTGAGTAATTTTTCAAAATTTTTGCTTTTTCAGCCATGCATTGCATATCATGTAGTTTTTGCTAATTTCTGCATGTTTTAGCTAGGATTTACTTTCTTTTTACCTAAAGTTGTGATTGAATGTGATTTAGTGCAATGTGGCACCTTTTTGACCAATTTTGCCCAGATTTGATGTTTCTTGTCCAAAAAGCGTGTTTTGACTCAATCTTTACCATATTGAATGAAATTGCTTATCTTCGACAAATACAAGATGATATGTTGTGATGAAGTGTTATGTGGTATCAACGAGTGACTTCTTACATGCTCATCACCTCCCTTGGGAATGTGTTGGTTTGATTGAATTATGATCCGAGCAAGCATAGAACGTTTAATGTTTGTGGAGTTACTGGTTTGATATATGGATTTCATTTGGTTCATTCATGTGATGTGATATCTATGGTGAAGTGTTGGACTAGTTTTCATGTAGGAGATCTTATGTGGAAGAGTATGCCAAGTGACCCCTCTTTGACCTGACCACTCTTTCATCATCTTCATACCTCTCCGCCTCATAAAAAGATGCCAAAGCGCACATATTAGCCGTGGCCACCTCCAAAAGTTTGGGGTGGCCACATCTTTATCTCTTCGCTTCACTCTATCCACCATATGCCCTATCTACACCAGGGGAAAGAAAAAAAGAAAAGAAAAGAAAAAGAAAAACAAAACAAAATAAAAGGATGCTCCTGTTTAAGAGCATTCAAATAAAGAAAAGATGAGTGTGTAAAAACACTCCAAAAATCTTACCGCATCCCTTTCTTCCACTTTTATACCCATTGAGCTAGGAAACTTCAAACCTAGCTCACTTTATCCCTTTTCCACATCCATGTGGGTCATTTGGCATAACTTGAAGCATAAGGTTGAATGCATGAAAGTGAAACAACACTCCTAGTCATCGGCGATTAACATCATCATGAAACGGTCTACCCGGAACCTTATGAATGAGATATTGATGACTTGTGCAATCCATGCATTATATGTGAAGTTCTGGTGCTCTGTGCTCCCTTCATGGTTGGTTTGTGAAAGTAGAAGAGGAGGGAAGTGATTTTCATGTACCTAGTCACCATTGATCCCATTTAGCATTTGTCACCCATCATATTGCATTTGTCATACCTTTTGATTGTGGAAAAATGGAAAAGAGATTGAGTTGGAGCATACTTGAGGACAAGTATGTTTCAAGTTTGAGGTGGTGATCCAACCCTATTCTAGGGTTGTATCTTGTGTTATTTTGTACTTTTATCACATTCAAATGCATTAGAATTACATGTTATTCTCCCCAATATGATTATCATTGCAAATACGCTTATGGATGTTCTTTGCACAGTTTTTTAGGTACTTGGACCATGCTTAGATGGACAAGGGAGAGAGAGGGACCCAAAGAAGGCCCCAAAGTCTCCCTCAACCTACCTCCAGTGGCCAAAACTCATCCTCGAGCAAAGACATCCGAAATTGACAAAGTAAGAAGAGAAATCAAGAAGTCAAGCCTCACCACGACCGTTGCCCCAATTCCACGGTCGTGGCTTTTTTGCCAAAATCCAACAGGTTGCAACAGGGAAATCCTTAGATCGCCCACGACCGTGGCCTCCCGGCCACGACTGTGGGCACTGAAGACAACACGGCCGTGGCACCCTGCCACGGTTGTGGGAATTAATTTGCAAGAAGTCAGGTTGCAACAGGGAATTGGCCTCACTGACCGCGACCGTGGCCGATGCTGATCAATACGGTCATGGCCCCTCCCCACGGTCAGCTCCAACCCCTCCAAAACGGTTGTGTTACCCAACACGGCCGTGGTGCATGCTACCCACCACGAACGTGGCACTCTGCCACGGCCGTGGCCACCACCATCTCACCACTTCCTTCACCCCACGACCGTGTTCACCGCCCCACGGTCGTCCCCCACTACCCTCACCACGGCCGTGGTACACCCACCACGACCGTGGTGATCACCTACCCTATACAACTTTCCACTGTTTTTCCTATTTTCCCCCACTTAGCCCTAGCTCCTATATAAGCACTAGTTGTTTCTAGGGCTCGAGAGAGAGCACTCCCTAGCCGTCACCTAGATGCCCCCTTGCATCCATTGCTCCCATCCACCCATTTCCTAGCATTCGACCCCATTTCCATCCATTCTCCACTCATTTCCACCATAGAAACCTAGTTTCTCTATGTTTCTATCCATCCATTCCACCATTTTCATGCACCCCTGCACCATTGGAGGAGGGAGGACGTCTGCAGCTGCTTGGAGGTGAAGAAGGAGGCTTCTACATCAAGCTTCATGGAGTCCCTACTTCTTCTACCCATTTCTTTTCCTGCTTTCATGATCATGTATAGCTAAGCCCCCTTGTGGTGGGCTGTTTGGGATTAAAATGTTACTTTGATACCATGTTGGGGGATAAATTCTTGTAATGAACTTGATTCATATTTATGATGATTACTTCTTGCTTCCATCTCTTTTCCTATCTTATTGCATGTGGTTTGTGCTTCTTGTATGAATTGCTTGTTTTGAGGTTTTTGATGACACTTCATTTCTAGGAGGAATTGGGGTGTATGTGGCAATCTTAGGAATGGCTCCTAGGTCTAATTAGTGGATCCCTAGCCAGCCCCCTTTGTTCCTACATACACATCCCTCCTCCTACAAATGAGTGTGAGATTTAAGTGGCTAGTGTAAGTGAGAGTGATGCAATTGCCTAGGGATTTCTAAAGGCTAGAGTGGCTAGTGGCATGAGGTTAAATCCCTTCATCTCCACTCCCATATCTACCCTCAACCCTCAATTGTCCACTATCACTTACCCTAGAAACCTAGATTTGGCCAATCCCACTAGAACTACACCTAACCCTAGTCTTCTACTAGTAGTATAGGGTATGTTCTAGTGGCATTGCCCTTGTTGTTTGGTTTGGTAATCTAGATATGAATCGAGCACCATGCATGTTTAATGAACTCCCCCAACTAAAATAAAAGTGACATTCCCCAACTGGCCCACCCACCTTAATCACCTTGCTTAAAACCCTAATCGCTTAGTTTGCTTGTTAATGCTAGCTTAGTTCAATTGCTTTAGTCTAACTTAGTCAATTGCTTAGTTTTACTCTTTAGTGCTAACTTAGGCTCTTGCTCTTGCTAGTGGTTAGTTTAGTTCGTTTTTGCTCCTTGCCTTGCTAGAGTAGTGTAGCCCTTCTTGCTCCTACTTAGTTAGTTCGATAACTTAGTTTACTAATTTGCTTGCTCTTCCATAATTTAGTTTCCTCTTCGCATCTCTTACTTGCTCATTAGTGTAATCAACCAATCAACCTTAAAACCCTAAAAACCTTACTCTCCGCACTAGGAATGTAGCTCACACCGTCTAACTCTAGGACCCCCTCTATCTCCGCAGATCGACCCCGTACTTGCCGCCTAACCTATACTACGACACGACCCCGTGCACTTGCGGGCGTAGTGTCTTAGTAGATGTAGGTAGTTAGTGTGGGACCATACAAATATCGAAAGCAAAGATCCCATCTCATCCCGTGCCTCCCGACCTCGTGGATTCCACTTGTTGCAAGCCTCTAGCGGGAGCGCACCAAATACCATAAGGGTTATGGAGGTGAAACACTCATACATTCCACCTTCTTCCTTGTCGGATTCTCTTTTCTCTGAAGCTCCTCTTGTAACAAAATTTGACACTACTCTTGGGTGTGCAAGTCTTTTCCTAAAGGGACTTCTTGTGGCAGAGACAGTTTAAGGGCACAACACATCTTTGATGCAATGTGAGGAGAGGATTCTATCATGGCCACTGACCTCCTACATGCCATCATCCTCATGGTTAATTTATGGTAGGGAGGGATATTTCCCTTGTGCTTGGTAGAGTTTATAACTTCTATTTTGCTTACACCGCTACTTAAGCCTGACAATGACATATGCCCCATCACAGTTGGCATGATTTGGAGATGCCTAGTGTCCAAAGTTGTTATGGTAGGAGTGAGTAAAGATATGGACAAGTATCTTAATGACTTCTAGTTTGGAGTGGGGGTATCTAGTGGGGTAGAGGCTATTTTTCATAGTGTTAATAGAGTGTTGAACATGCGGTATAGCGATGGTTCTCTATCCATGCTCACAGTGGTTTCTAATGCCTTCAATCGGTTGACAGGTCCACCTTACTTTGAGAGGTAAGGGAAAGATGCCCATCTATTTCCTTATGGATGCAATTCTTGTATGGCCTGGCAGCAAGGCTATACCTTAGGGATGGACATATCTGGTTAGCCACTGGGGTGCAACAAGGTGATCATTTGGGCCCACTTCTTGTTTTCCTTGTACTATATCCACTTATCCATCATATCAGGGATAACTACAAGCTTGTACTTCATGCATGGTATCTTGATGATGGAATAGTTATTGGGGACACAGAGGAGGTGGCCAAGGTTCTGGGTATCATTCAACGACATGGACCAGATTTCAGTTTGGTTTTAAATTTTCAAAAAATTGATCTTTTCTGCCCTACCTATAACGCTAGGGCACTACACAAAGAGTTTTTCCCGATGGATATTGGAAAACCTTTGTTAGGGGTGAAGTTTCTTGGAGGAGCTTTTAGTAGAGATAGAAATTTTATTGAGGGTTTGGCTATGGAGAGGGCTTCTAAGGCTGTAAAGTTGATGCATCTTCTACCTTAGTTGGGTGACCCCCAAAGTAAGCTTCTTTTACTCTGATCATGTATGGGTATAGCAAAAAGTTTTATTTGGCTTGGGGACTTATCAACCTACGTACATGGAGGAGGTAGCAATATTGTTTGACAGAGGCTTACGAGGGTCTATTGAAGACATTGTAGTTTGTAGATGTCCCTTTTTTTGAGACCTCCAATGGAGGGTGGCTTCATTTCCCATTTGGCTTCATGGATTGGGACTATATTCCGTAGTTGAGGCTTCCTTGTATGCTTTCATGGCATCTAGGGCCCAATCTTGGGTGCTTCAGGATCACATCTTGCAAGATAGTGAGATTCATAGTATGGACTCTGACATTGATTATGCTCTAGATCATCTTCGTGTCACTATTCTCTCCTTCGAACTCAGTTGTTTTTCTAGAAAAGACACCATCCCCCCAAAGGCCCAAAATTCTTTGGCGAGTGCTATTTTTAGTAAAATAATTGAGGACATGAAGGTCAAGTTTAACTAGACCATTAGATAGAAGGTAGTGTTTGGGTGTCTTCAAGCTGATCATGCTCAAGATTTTCTCCTCACTATTCCTATTGATGGACTTGGTATACTCATGTCACTCATAGAGTATTGTAGTATCCTTAGATATCATCTCATGATTCCTTTATTTCCATCCAATGAGACATGTCCAATTTGTCATAAGGTGTGCTTGGAAACTTTTGGGGAGCATGCGGTTCATAGCAGGGAACTTCCAAGTTTGAAGTACAGACATAATATTGTTTGAGATGTTCTATTTGATGTACTCAGATGTGCAGGTGTTGCTGCTAAGAAAGAAGCACCTGTGAACTTTTTAACTGATCCACAAAATGAGAGATCCACACTGAGACCTACTGATGTTTGGATTTTTGGATGGGTAGGAGGGAAACGTGTGTGTAGATTTGATAGGAGTTTCTCCACTGGTGGGATTGAAGATTGGGGCCTTTACAATGGGACATGATTCCCTTAAAGCTGCTTCAGCCAAAGTGGTCAAGCATGAGAAAGCGTGTATTGAGAATCAACATGCCTTCATCCCTTTTGGATTTTTAGCACCAAAAGTTGTGGAGCTTCTAAAGAGGGTCCAAAAAGTTATGAATAGTAATGTTATGGATCCTAAGTGTATGGATGTATTATTTCAAAGGATTGGTTTTGCCATCCAAAAAGGACTAGTGGCGCAGCTTGTTGCCCACTTGTCTTCTGTTTTGATGTAAAACTCTCATGTTATGTATTATAATCATGGCTGAATTGAGAAGATGCATTAAAAAGAACCCAATTAGACAATGTGGGACTAATTCCCTTTATACACAAGAATAGAATAAAACAATAATAAATAATAAATGTTTATTATTGTAACACCCCTCAAGTTGGCGCATCTATATCATAGGTACCAAGCTTTTTACATAGGAATTTGACCCTACAACCATTAAGAGATTTAGTAAATAGATCTAATACTTGATCTTCAAACCGAACTAGGACAAGCATGATTTGTTGATCTTATATCTTTTCCCAAATGAAATGACAATCAACCTCATTTTGTTCAGTTCTTTCATGAAAACTAGATTGAAAGCAATGTGCATAGGAACTTGGTTATATCAATAGAGATCCATTGCCTCATAGTGGATGCATCCAAGTTCTTCAAGGATGTTTGGGTCCATAAGAGGTCACTAGTCACATGAAACATGGCTTGGTATTTAGATTTAGTATTGGATCATGCTATGACAATTTTCTTTTTGCTTTTCCAAGATGCTAGATTGCCTCCCACAAATACATAATATCCTAAAATAGATATGCGATCATTAACACATCTGGCCCAATCATCATCGGAGAATCATTGCATTTTGAGATGTTCGTGATTTGAGTGTTATTTCCCTTTGCCTAGACTCATCTTGAGATATTTAAGATCTGAATGACAGACTCCATGTGACTAATATGTAGCCTATCTATAAATTAACTAACGACACTAGTAGAAAAGGATATATTTGGAGGAGTAATAGTAAGATAATTAAGTTTTCCGGCCAATCTTCTATATCTCCAGGGATCATCAAGTGGATCCCCATGCTCCTTATATAATTTGACTCTGGGATCCATTAGAGTATCCATAGGTTTTGCACCTAGCAATCACATTTCTTCAATTAGATCAACAACATATTTTCTTTGTGAATTAATTATACCATCTGGGTAGACCTGTAAATGAATCAAATACAGAGCGGATACTACTATATTTGATATCTGAATCTAGAAAAAAAAATTGATCCGATATCCAATCCGATATCTGACGGATATCAAGTGATAAATTCTGAATCCGATCTGACAAATAATATCCGAATTCGGATATACATCTGATCCGAACCGAAAATCATAATTTTATTGTTATTAATACATTATATATAGAAAACATTGATATCACTATGAATATATATGATAAAATATCTGCATTTTATGTTTTTATATCTAGATAATATATATTTTTGAAATTTCAAATTTTTTCAGAGCGGATATAGCCATATCTGAAATACTATCTGAAATTTTTGGATATGAAATTTGATATCTTAAATCCAATTCGAATTATGGGGATGTCAGATTTTTTTCAAAATTTTGGACTCGAATCCGGATCAAATTTGTAGATTTGGGATATCCATTTGCAGGTCTACATCAGGGGATCTAGCCACCTCAATACCCAAAAAGTAATTTAGGTGGCCTAAATCTTTTGTGTGAAATTTATTTTGAAGAAACTGCTTGAGATGTACAATACCATACCAATTATCTATAGTGATAACAATATCATCAACATATACCATAAGGAGGGCAATACTTGAGGACCCTTGTTGGTAGAATACTAAATGATCAAGATCATATCATGGGAGACCAAATTCTAGAAGTGCATTGATAAACTTGCCAAATCACACTCATGGAAATTGTTTTAGCCCATTGAATGACTTATGAAGCTGACAAACAAGATGAGACTCCCCCTGAGAAATGAACCTAGGGTGTTGATCCATATAGATTTCCTCTAGAAAATCACCATGGAGAAAAGAGTACTTAATATGTAGTTGATGCAAAGGCCAAAAAAATGAGCAGCCACAGAGATAAAAAGTCTAACATATAACATTTTAGTCTTAAGGTTGTCTTGTCCATATAGTTTAGTGTATCCCTTGGCTACTAGTCAATCCTTGAGATGATCAACAACACCCACAGGCCCTACTTTCATAGTGAAGACCCATCTACAACCAACATTAGCCTTATGTTTTGGATTAGGGACAAGACTCCATGTGTGATTTTCTCAGAGAGCATTCATTTCATCTTCCATGGAAAGATACCATCCTAGGTGACCCATAGAAACAAATACAAAATTGGGTACAATAATATCAGATATGGATGGGATAAAGGTTTTGTATGAAGGAGATAAATAGTCATAAGAAACAAAATTGGAACTAGGATGAAGAGTACATGACCGTTTTCCTCTACGAAGTGCAACAAGTATCTCAAGAGAGGCTACTGACAGGATCTCCAAACTAAGTATTGATTGAAGTGGGGTTGCCATCTACATTGTCTAATACGTGTTCCACACTATTTTAATCCACGTGTGATTCATCTTGTATAGGTGGATCAGACGAAAAGATTTAAATGGATGTGGGAAGCGGGAGATCTTTCTCAAGTTCCCTAATAGACCAAGACTCTCCAAAAAAATGGGGTTTCTTCAAAAAAAAAAGGTGACATGATCAGACACTATAAATTTGCATTCGACCGGGTTGTGACATTTGTATCCAATTTGAGTTTTGGAATAACCAAGGAACAAACATTTGGAAGCTTTCAAACTGAGTTTATCCCTATCGGGTTAAATATTGTGAACAAAACAAACACATTCGAAAGTTTTGGGAGAAACACTATATAGGTTTGGACAAAGGAGTTTGAATGGTATGAAATTGTTTAAGGTATATGATGGAATGTTGTTAATGAGATATTTAGAAATAAGAATAACATCACACCAGAACTTGTTTGGGACTTTCATGTGTAAAAGAATAGTGTGAGCTATTTCAATAATATGATGATTCTTTTGTTTGACCACACCATTTTGTTGAGTGTGTGTAAACAAGGGGACTGATGGATTATCCCTTTTCAAGAAAAAAATTTGATTAAGATCATGACTAAAATATTCTTTGGCACTATCAGTTTGAAGAATACAAATGCACTGAGAAAATTGTGTTTCAATCTCATTGTAAAAACTTCATATTATAGATAAAGTCTTTGAATGAGATCTCATTAAGTATAAATATGTGAATGTGAAAAAGTCATCAATAAAAGAAACAAAACACTTAGAGATAAGTTTTGAAGGACCCTGACACAGTCCCAAACATTTAAGTGAATGATCTCAAATTGTGACTTAACACTCATCTAATCCTTAGCCCTAAAGTTAGATCAATGGTGCTTTCCTAAAGGACATAACTCACATTCTAATATACTAGAACTAGATAGATGAGGGTGAAGAATCTTGAGTTTATCCAGAGACATGTGTCCAAGCGGACTATGAATATGAAGAGGAGTAGATACTATACACACTTTAGAAGTTAGACCAAGATAGTAGAGACTTGTAGGTTCATACCCTCCACCAATCACCTGTCCAGAGGACCTTTATAACACAATCGTCAGGGTTAAATGCAACTGGGTCTTGATGAGAACAACTTAGTTTTCTTATGGAAAGTAAATTAAAGGGAAACCCAAAAACAAATAAGGATGATGATAGTGCAATAGTTGGTAAGCATTTGATGGTTCTTGTACCTTGTACGGTCACTTTTGAACCACTGTCAATGATGATTGGTGGAAGAGATGATCTACTAGTTGATAGCCTAGATATGAGGCATCTTATACATGTAATGTGATCTCTTGTGCCCAAATCAAGAACCCAAGAATACTAACCTATATAAGAAGGTTGATATATGCATGTAGTGTGATCACCCTAAGGACCAGAATGTTGGTCAAAGGAGGCCATAGCAGCAACATATGATGAAGCTTGTTGGGAAGCCTTGAACCAGTAGAACTAGTTGTACTTGTCATTAGTAACCAGAATTTGGTGTGTGGTATCTTTCAGGGTATCTACAATGGATGCAACATTGGCAAATTGAGTTCTTATACGATATCCATGGATATCATAGCTTGTTTCTTTGTAGTGACCCATCTTTCCACAATGGGTACATTTTGGGTGGACGCATCCTCTAGGAGGTCTTCCTTTAAGATCCTCATCCTCCTCATCCTTGTGTATATTCAGTGAAACCAGTATTGGTAGAAACCATGGTGGATTTATCTAAAGTGGTGTCTGGAACATGATCTATAAAGGCATGTGAGACTCTTTGTTGGGCTTAAACTAATTCAGGAAGTTCAGATTCAGTAAGGATTTGACTACATACTTCTTCATATTCATGTTATTGACCAACTAAGAATTTGATTATTGTCATTTGATCTCCCTATTTCTGGAGTTTTTTGAGATCTAGAGTCAATGAAAGTAAAGAATGAAGATCATCAGTGATTTTAGGTACTTCCCCAAAGTATTGGAAGAGACTTATCATTATGTTGAAGATTATATATCTCCACATCCATCTCATATATATGTGAGATATTTGATTCATACATGAGATTGAGATGATCCAAGACATCCTTGCATCTCTCAAAGTGGCTAGTGAGATCGAAAACATGTTCCTCCATGGAATTCCACAAAATAAATAGAAGATTTACATAAGTTTGCTCCCATTTATCAAAAGAATCATATTTAGGATGACCCTCCTTAAGATGTTTATACTTCTCTCGTCCTTTGAACTAAATCTTAACTGAATGACTTCATTGAATGGGGTTCTTGTCATTGATTTTTTTTAGTATTCATAACCTGGTCACAAACAAGGAGAGCGGAGATTGATACCTTTACGTCTTCTTTAGACATGATGACAATAGACTATTTACACAATAGACTATCTTTGGGGAAAACATCTAGCATTGTTTAACCCGAGCTTCAAGAATGATCCCCCTCTTCTCAAAATAAACCTCCTTGACTTAGATCCAGAGAGGAGAGGGGAAAGATGATCCAAACAAGAAAGATAATGAAATGGGTGATGGTTACAAATTCTACCAAAAAATAGATGACAATCCAAATGTGATTCAGATGATGGAGATGACTTCCACCACAATAGCGACGACGACCCATATTTGGGTGATCCGGGTGATGGAGATGATTTCTGCCACTATAAGGAGGATGATAATTGTGGATATGACTTCCACTATAAAGAAGACATGATGATGATGGAGATGACTTCTACTATGGAAATAAAGAGAAGTTTGTGATGATTGTGAGGGTGACACCTTGAGGATGGCATCCATCATACGACTCTCTCTTGGGAATTAGGGCAATGTTTGCTCTAATATCATTAACAAAAATAGAATGAGGAAGAGAATTTTATTTTGTTTTGTATTCAAAAGGCACACCTATATATATGGACTTGGGTGGTGGCAAATAACCCAATTACACAATGTGGGACTAATCCCATATATACAAAAGAATAGAATAAAAGAATAATACATAATAAACACTTATTATTCTAACAATTATGGTCTTTGTAGTCAGGTTACCTAGGACACCACATGGTTTTGATTCTATATGGTTAATAGTGGATAGATTAGCTAAGTCTTCTTACTTTCTACCTGTTAAGACAATGTGGGATACCCCAAATCTAACCAAAGTCTACATAGATGAGATAGTCAGATTATATGAAATACCAATTTCTACAATTACATATAGATTATGGAATATGTTGCATCAATTGTTGGGAACAATATTGAAGTTTAGTATAACACCCCTAATACATATGGACAATCTGAACAGACAATTAAAACCCTAGATGGCATGCTAAGACCTTGTGATTTGCAAATCAATGGCAGTTGGAATGATCATCTTAGTTTTATGGAGTTTTCTTATAAAAATAATTATTGTTCCATTTCGGATAATGGAACCTTATGAAGACTTGTATGGAAGGAAGTGTGTATCTCCTATTTTTTGTTATGAAGTTGGAGAAATACAAATTCTAGGTCTAAAGTTGGTGGAAGAGACAACAAAAAGGATATTGGTGATCATGCAACAATTGAAAGTTGTACAGGACATATAGAAATGTTATGTAGAGGAAATATGTAAGTCGTCTCATTTCTAGGTTAGATATGAGTTTTAATTGAAAGTGTTACCATATAAAGTTGTATTGAGGTTTGGAAATTTAGGCAAACTAACTCCTATATACATAGGTCCCTATCTAGTCATTTAGAGAATAGGACATGTAATATATAAACTCGAGTTGCCTCCAGAGCTAGAGAACTTACATGATGTATTCATGTATCCAGTTGAAGAAGTGTCATCCATGTACAAAGAAGATCATAGACTCAGAACCAATACAAATAAGAGAAGATGTTTCCTATATAAAGAAGATATAGAAATATTGGATCTTAGGTTTCAAAATTTTAAAAAGAGGTAGATAGCCCTAGTACAAGTTCAATGGAAGAATCATGATGTAGAAGAAGCTATATGGGAGTTAGAATTAGAAATTTGTAAGAAGTACCCTTTTCTCTTATAAGGAATTTCGGTATGAAATTTATACTGGAGGATATTGTTACAATATGTATCACTCTTAACTAGTAATATAGATTTAAAAGATATTACTAGTACTAATTAAGCTTGTTATAATCTTGATTATCTTGTAAATTATTTTATCTTTGATATTTTAAAACAAAATGAGGAACATACATGTAAATAATTTAATTTTCAATCCACAAAAATAACAAAGAATAAAATCATAGTTGAAATGGAGAAGTTACAGACTTTTTAGTCTTGAGCAGGATTTTCATCAATTCACAACCGAAGGATAAAGATTGAAGGTTTTGTTGAGTGCTCAGATTAATGGTTGTATGGAGATTTAAGTTGATGTTTGTTGTAGATCGATGGAAGTGTTATCCATAAACTGAAGGTTTGGTTGGTGACATCAAGTTAAGGTCAACTAGACTGTTGGTTTAGTGTGGATTAACTTTTGAAGGTTTTTGCTAGATGTTACCAACTGAAGGATGGTTTTCCAAGCATCAACCAAAGGTTGGACCAGTTAGTGCCTACTAAAGGTTTGGCTGAGGAACATCAACTGCAAGAAGGGAAAACTAATGGTTCTAGTGACTGATAACTATTCTGATAGACATCAATTGAAATCTCAATGGTCGAAGGTGACAACTGATGATTCTCCAGACCAAAGGCTGGTGCCTATCAGTGGTTGCACATACCATCAATAGAGCCTAGAAATGGCTTGCTTGTTGAGGGCAGCAATCAAAGGAGTACCAACTAAAGGCTTCCCTTTTGATAGTTTGAATGTGATGCTACCCAACTTGTCAAATCGCAAAGAGCTTATATTTCTCTAAACATTCATAAAAACCAATGGAATGAGATTCGTTATTCTCATACTTCCATTCTCTATCCATTAGAAACCTTTGAGTGGTGAAAGAAGGCTGATCATAGAGGTGACCTTGGAAGATGGTGAAGAGAGGGATTAGCAAAAGAAACCAAAGTTTTTTGCATAGATACAACTTGGTAAGCATGTTTTCACCTTTGCTCTTCTTCTTCTCTTTGTTTATTTTAATGTGAAGATGTTTGGTATGTAAACCAATGGTCATATTTGACATTTGTTTCTTTGTCTTCTATCTTCGGGTGACCTCTTTAGGGTATATTTACCTTCTACAAAATTATTTTAGGTGTGATCTAGAGGTTTGAAGCTCAAATTAGACATGTGCAAGCTACAATATGAGATCACTAAGAAAAATCACATGCATGTGAGTGGAAAATCACCTCTAACCTTAATTTACAATATATAAGTTTGAAATAATGATGTTTCTATGTTGATTCTTACTCAGTAATTGCTATTGTGAAAAACATTGTGTATACATAGTTATTTTAGCAATGGAGAAATATTATTCAGTATGTTTGTTCTATGTGTTGATATGTTCAATTATTGTGTGATCTACTATAATGATAGGATAAATGGAATGGTGGATTTAGAGGCACTGGAAACCTGGATTTTGCTCTAAGTTTGGATCTAAAGAATTGAAATATGATAGTAGACAATTCTAATAGTTGTTGTTTTTCATATTATTATTGTTGTTATTTCCAAATGCTCAATTGTAAAAGGTAGGGTAATATTAAAAATGATAAAGATTTATATGGACAAATTAAATATATTAAACAATAGATTTCCTGAACAATGTAAAATCCTTCACATGAGGCATGCATTGTGGGGAGGAAACATGCTTCTTATAGGAGGATAAGTTGAGATATAGGCAGCCGAATAGTATAGGATCATGGTGTTGGGGTTTATTCCAGTGAGGACAAACTCATTATAATAGTGTCGTACCCAACAAGAACTGAAGATACCAATGGTACATGTGGTAGTGGTCATTTGGTTAACTCTAGAGGTACCACTAATGTTGATTAAACCAAGTGCTTTGACTCTCTACATGAGTACCCAAGTTTAAAGGATGAGTCCAAAATTCTATTTTCTCCCATTAGCCTCTAATTCTAGACATGGTGAGGCTCATCAAAAATAGGTTAGCTTGAGATTTCAGACTTGGGATCATGGGTATTCTTCTATGTCTTCTACATTGAGATAATATCTTCTTGTGATGCGTTTTCACATGTTGTGGTACAACTCATGTGGGTGTGTGGCATATAATAGATTGACTAAAGAACTAAATAGATATATAGTGATTTCTTATGATTAGTTGTTATAAATACTCTTGTTATGTTTGGATAACTTGATTATTTTCATTTATCTTGTATAGCTTTCTTGCATATTAAACATTTAACACATCTCAACTAATTTATCATGGTTACCTGTTGATTTTCTACACATTGATCCAATAGCTCATCAAACACTAAAACATTCTTTATGTGAAGGACCAACTCCTCGAGAAGAGACAAAAGCCAGATTTTATCAAGAATAGAGTATAGGTCATGAAGAAGTTCTTAGATTAGCTAGCAGGTCTCTTATCCCTCCTCTAGACCTTGGGAATGAAAGATTAAGAAAGGAGAGTAGTTTGTAAGTAATTGTACTCAATGTATATGAAGTGATACTCTTCCTTCAATGCAAAAGTCAAACTTTGTTGTAAACCTTCATGTTTAGATATATACGATATTATCTTTCTAGTTATGATAATGTTATTAATAAAAAGAAAGGACAGATTTAAGGTTGATTTTTAGTAAGTGATTAAAAATGAGTGATTAATTTAATCCTTTCTTTATGGGCCTAAACCTTAGCTAGTAGGTTTGGGTCTAATCATAAATTTTTAGACCTACAAAAGGCAACTAGTCACTAAAGGTTTCAAACAAGTTCAAGGTTTTGACTATGATGAAGCTTCCTCACTAGTCACCATGGTCAAATCCATCGGGATCGTGATAGCCGTTGCAACATACCAAGATTATGAAATCTGGCATACGAATGTCGAATTGCATTCCTTTATGGAAGTCTACTAGAGGATGTGTACATGACACAAGCTAAGGGTTTTGAATCTCCAAAAGATGTTGGAAAGGTATATAAGTTACAAAGGTTAACATATGGATTCAATTAAGCATCTAGAAGTTGGAATATTGGTTTTTTTGAAGCCATCAAAGAGTTTTGCTTCATCAAAAATCAAGATGAACCTTGTGTTTACAAGAAGGCTAGAGTAACCATTGTAGTGTTTATCATATTGTTTGTAGATGATATAATACTCTTGGGAAATGATATTCCAACTCTATTGAAGGTGAATATGTATTGGGAAATAGTTTCTCAATTAAAGTCATTGGAGAAGCCACATATATTCTAGGTATCATGATCTATAGAGATATATCTATAGGGTTTCTTAGTTTAAGTCAAAGCACACACATTGACAAAGTGCTAAAATGGTTATGCAAGAGTCTAAGAAAGGGATCTTACACATGTCTGATGGAGTAAGTATTTCTGAAGCCAATTGGCCCAAATATTTGGGAGAAAGGGACCAATTGTGTAAGATTTCATAAGCCTCTATAATTAGATCTATCATCTATGCAATATAGTGTACATGACAAGACGGCGTACGCCTTGAGCATGATGAGAATGTATTAGGAAGACCTAGTGAAGGTCACTAGATTATAGGGAAGAACATCATCAAGTGTTTGAGAAAAAGTTAGGATTATTTGCTAATATATGGAGGTGAGGAGGAGTTGGTTCTAAGGGGTTACTCTAAATTGATATAGATAATTATCGATCACAACCTGGTTATATGTTTTGCCTTATGGTGTTCTTTTCAGTTGGAATAGTTCCAATCAAATGACAATAGTTGATTCTACAATAATAGAAGATGAATATATTTTTACATCATATGATGCAAAGGAGGTTGTATGGATAAAGAAGTTCATTGATGAACTTGGAATTGTTACTAGCATTGTTGATACAATAGAGCTATATTGTGACAACAATGGGGCTATCCAAGACAGTGAACCTAAATTGCATCAACATTCCAAGCATATTCTTCCCCACTTCCATCTCGTATGAGAAATTATTGGTTGAGGGGATGTGAAGGTTAGTAGGGTATTGAACAACAACAATATTGTTGATCCCTTGAAAAAAAGTGTTACATAGAAAAATCATGATGGTCATGTTACGCCACTTGGTAATATATGTGGGAGTGATTGGATTTAGTGTAATTGGGATATTATTGGTATATATGTACTAGAATTAAATCATTAGATGATGGCAATTTGAATATTTTATAATTTTGAATTGATTAGAAAAGGTTATTCCAATTTATTAATGCACATTTAGTTACTATGCTACTAATGTGCATAATAAATAACATTAGAATTATTGGTTCAAGTCCATGGGACTTCAAATATGTTACTTGAACATGGTATCCTAATGTATGTTAAGGTCAATATTCTTAAATGTCACTAGTCAGGTATTATTATGGATTGAGCAACAATAATACAAGTGAGATTGGTATGTGTGATGATTGATGACCATATATCATGGGTCATAGGCATTCGATACTGATTAACCTAAATTGTGCATCCAAAATGGAGTGGATCCAGAGTAGTTAGACTCTTAAGATAGTAACCTGACACTCAAGCCCTCACAACTATTATATGGGGTCTGACATAGTAATTGGGGTCGAACCACAGGGGCAAGGTTAGCAAGTGTTAAGCATGTTGGGTCTCACACTCATATACTCTGGACAAATATATGATTTTAAAAAGGTTTCTCCCTAAGGAATGATGGTGCTAAAACCAAAACAAAGAAAGATAAAATAAATAAAGAAAATAACAACAAGTGAAAATAAGGACAAATGGTAGGAAACCAAGATATGGAAGGGAACTTGAATTGGGTTTCACCTACTAAGATCTCTCACCAACATGAAAAACTCACTCCCCCTTGTATACTCCTATCGAGATTGCAAGCAGTTATATAAACATTTATTCCCTCATCTCTCGAGATAAGCATAGATCTAGGATCTAAGGTAACCACCCTCTCAAGATGACAACCTTACACCCACAAAGAAAAACATATGACCGTAAGCCTTTGCAATCCACAAAGAAGATACTACTCTTTTAAGGTACCAACGATCAAACATCACAAGATGGTAGCTAAGCTTACAAGTGAAGCTTTAATAACAAGCATATGGAGATAATCTTGATATGAGTATATATGTATTCAAAGGGAAGCAAGAATATACATGTTGGGAGAGCCTTAGTGGCTACTCCCAACCCAAGTTAAGTGTTTAGCCACATATGTTAACGGGCAGCATAATGACATTATCAAATGATAGATGCATCATAACCACAAAGAGGGAAGGGGTACAATGTAGTGGAGATGACAAATCTAGAAGAGAGAAAGAGAAGATGGTGATACACCAAAGTACTCCTTCAAATATTGATCTGGGATGGATGGTTTGGATGCTCTCCTTCTTTTGAAGGAGAGGGGCCTTCAATCTTCTCTCTCCTCAGCTTCCACCTTTAGAGATTGAAGACTAATTGGATTGGATGAGGGTGGGTATGGAATTTGGCAACACTTCATGGTTCTTGATGATCTTATGATGTGACAAGTCGAGGTGGGTGGCCTATTTATAGGTGTTTTCCACCAACTTAACCACTCACACCACAATCGAGGCTTGGCATCGATCAAGGCTTGAGTGTGTTCGATCGAGACCCCTCATCGGTCGAGGTCACCACAGCGATGGGTAGAGTAAGTACCTCGGTCAAGGTATTGCTCTACCGCGGTCATGGTCCTTCCTCAGTCGGGGTACTCCATTGCCTCAGTCATGGTGCTACCTTGGTCGAGGTCGACCGAGGTTTAGTTGGATGTGTTGTGGGCTGCCACTAAAAGGGTGGGGTGCTTACACCTCAGTCATGCCATCATCGAGGTGAATGGTGGTATTGGGCACGGTGTGGGAATCCTCCTTGGTCGATGAGCCGTGGTTGAGGTGTCGACTGCGGTCATGGCTTGATGTGACACTGTAAGGATGGAAAAGTGTGCAATTAAGATTCTTGTCATAAAAGTGCTAAAATAAGTGGAAAAGTATATAAAATGTATGTTTGGAGAGATACAAAATAGGTGTAAAAAGTGTATAAAAGTTGGTGTTATCAACTCCCCAAACTTAGAATCAAGTCTGTCCTCAGGCTAAGGGTAGGTTCCAAATCATAGAGAGAAGAGAAATTTTTTGACAAAAAAAATTGCGACACTTAACATTACTGAGTTATCTCATTCTTACACCAAGACACTTGTAGTATGTTTCCTCAATCCTAAAATCTCATTCCCCCCATCTCAACTAGAGTTGCACAACTTCGAATTCTTGCCATAGCCTTTGGTAGTAAAAGGTATATTCATCTCAATGTATCACCCTTTCCTGTGTTAGTTTACCAACCATACTAATACAACATCTCCTAGAGGGGTAGCTTTTACACTCTTCCTTTATTTTTCAATTGGCCCTATGATGATGTGTTCGAGTAGGCTTCAAGCTTAAAGTGTTTTCCTTTTCCCCATGAACTTCCTTCACCCACAACTGTTGTAAGGGCAGTGTTTCCCTTAGGGGCTTCTGACATTTAAGTCAGGTGGTTGTGTGAGGTTCATTCAGGATTGAAGGTGGGTAGGTTTGGCTTCAAGGCTCCACTTACGGGTACGACATATATGCATTCATGAGTGCAGCTATACACCGACCGGGTGGAACCCCTTGGCATCTTTTGGGCACAACTCTCGATATTTTTTTGTCTTTTTTATACCTCCTCTCTGGTTTGGTTGAGTGGGTTTTTCACTTGGTTTTCTGGGCGGCCAAGCCTATTTTCATCCCAAAGTGGGGATATTTAAACTTAAAAGGGGTAGCTATTTCCTTGTCCGAAAAAGTGAGGATTTTTAGGCTGGAACCGTTAGGTTAGGGTGGTTGGTCAGGAGTATGGCTTGATGAAGTTCTCCAGTTTCTAAGGATTTTGTAAGTTTAGGATTGTTACACACACAACCTCTTATTTTAAGAATGAGATAAAACTATATTGTTATGCTTCTTGTTTTACTTCTATATGCATTAGTTGCTCGTACATTCATTTCTAGAAATTCTAGCACTACAACCTTTAGCGCGGGAATAGAGAAACTAGAAGGTAACTATGCAAAATTGTGACTTATAACAAAATTCCTTAAAGCATAAACCTTTCATTAAATCAGATGGTGGGACCTAAAAAATATGTATAAGTGTGCTTAAGTATGTATAAGTAAAAAATTTCAAATTTTTGCAAATTTTTGAGATAGAATTGTACCTCACACGCCCATTTATAACTCCTTCCCCAAACTTATCATTCACCCCGACTTGGGGTGTCAAATAAGAGTTAGGTGTATAAATGGGCTTGCTTTATTTTTTCTAGCTGGTCTTGGTGGCCTACTTTGACTCAAGGAGCATGCTAGCGTACACACCACGTAGTGGGTGGTACTTCTCGTACTACATTCCTTCCATCTCTGTATTCAATGTGGATGGGGTTGTCATCCAGGCTAGACAGTAGAAACTGTAGTCATTTGATAGAGGCACTTGTTGAGGGCTCCTGTGGTATAACTGTATCTTCTTGAAGTCTTTGTCTTCTTTGTATTTGTACCCATTGTCGTGACTCTTCATCATTTCAACAATCGCCTTCACGCATGTCACTACCTTCTCTTTTGTAGGTGTCTTTGCAGTACTCATGTTTGTTTTCTTGTTAAGAGCGAAGGGTGTGTTTGAGCTATTATACAATATTGCAGTCATTTTGACTACATTGACTACTAGCAAAGTCCAATTACTATCATGAAGTATCAGAAAGAATATTTAGTTTGGGAGAGGCATCGTTAGGCGTTGTTGCAAGTGTTACTTTTCACCTAATTTTTTGTCTCGTAGGATGTCATCTACCAATAGAAAATATCCCATGTGCACATTTGACATGTTGTTGTTTAGTAGAGCTTGATAAGCAGACATTGTGTTGACTGATAGGTACCCTCATATTTTCAAAGTGTCTCAGAGTTCGTCCTTCAACACGTAGATGTTGTCCCTTTCAAAGACTGCCTCTGTTGGTGCATCATCTTCCTTAAAAGACTTCATTAATGCATTGTGGTCTTCCAAAGATAAACTCACGTAGCTCCATATGTCGAAGTTTGTGAAGGTTGGCATTATTTCTCCAATAGTTCCGTCTAGTTTATCCTCAGGCAGATCTTCTTCTTCAATCTCGCCTTCTTCTGGTTGGCCCAGTAGAGGATGTTCTTCTTTGTTTTCTGCTACTGGAGGTTGTTCTAGCTCAGATTCTGGTATTCCTTCTACAGTCATTCCAGTATCAGCTTTCCATCCTTCCTTCTAGGATGCTGCTATGGCTGGCTTTGTAGGGTCGACCCACAGTGTCTTGAGTTTCTCCCTCCGTGTCTTCTTTTTTGGGAGGGTGATTTCCTGATGAAGCCTCTGTGGTACTTCGTCTGGAGGCATCAGTGGATCGTTGAAGAAGCGACAGTCGTAGATGACCTCCATTGCATACATATCGTGCAGTTCATGTAGATCTTTTGTGCAAAGATCTTCCAACGAGATACCCGTATTGATGGCTTCCATCATTCTTAGCAGTATGAAGGTGCAGTCCCCTATTCCAGCTTCCTCTTGGGGGACTTTTTTATAGATGGAGAACTACTTCCACATCCCCATGTGTCTATTTTCTGTTGATTGTATCACTCTTTGTCGGCGTAATGGCACCATTAGAATGTTTGTCACTTCTTTATTCTTGTAGATCAGGGATGTGTTGTCCAGTTAGGTTGTGCATCAATTGAACACCGTTGTTCGTCTTTCATATAGGTTGATGAAAATTAGAGCCCAATACTTCACAGTTCTTATGGGTAGGATTATAAATTTGGTTTCTGCCCTGCTTACTGCACGTTGTAGTTCGATCACATCAGTAGCTTTATCATTGTCTTCATAATGGAGCCTTGTTAGATGTGTGGTATCATTGAACACCGGTTTTACTTTATCTATATGTAGAAATTCTTCAAGGAGGGTGGCACACAACACTTTAAACAGATTCTTGTGCATGCATTCTCTTGTCTGGAACATCCCTATGAAGTGGTATGTGTTGAGTGACCTACCCTTTTTATGGTAGATGATGCCAGCTCTAGGCAGGTTGTCATCCAGTACATTGGCAAGGATATGGACATCTCTGCATGTTATCCTTGACAATGTCTTCATGTCCATACCTGCCATATTATAGGATAGAGGAGGAGCCACACCTAATTCTACTTTATTGACTGGTGTGCTCCATTTCCAGGATGGCTCGTTCACAAAGAAAGAAGCGAGCCCACCTTCTTCATCTTCTGAGGTGCTCTCTTATGCCGCTTGGACCTCTTCTTGTGGTGTTGCCATTGTAGGAGGAGGAACCCTTGTTTCTGTCAGTATCTGGGTTATTGCCTCATCTTTGTCTTTAGTGGACATCTCTACAACTACACCTTCTATTGGGTGACTCACTTCTGGCGGTTTCTCTAGCTCTGTAGCATTTAGAGAAGCTAATGTCGCCACCATCTTTCCATCGTAGAAGGAGCCATCCTGATCATAGTGTTCTGGGTCCTTTAAGAAGTCATTGCATATGCCCATCCCATACGTCATGTCATGTCATCTAGGAACTTATTTAGATCTCTAATTTCTCTTAATGTGATATCTTTTGTCATTGTGATCTCTAATATGGTGAAGATGGCCTGTGTGGGATCTTCTGGTGCAGCCTTGTCTTCATCCGGGCTGCTATTCAGGTCAAATCCCTTTAACAACATGTTGGTTTTCTTTGTTTCATTGTCTTTATGAGTGTTCGACCGTGATGGTGCTTCTTTCATTTATGGTTCAGCCATCGGGGAGGCTTTAACGTTGGTGCTTTCTTCCTTCGATGTTGCTCCTGCACTAGTTCCCCCCATGTTGTCATCATCTTTTTGGGGCTTGAGGTGCTCGAGGAAGTGTGTGAGGTGGAGGGACTCATCAAATGCTTGGTCTTCTTTCTTTGTCGTCAGTCGTCAATTTCTTGGCATTTGGCTTCCAGCTAATGACGTTCTTCATCTAGGCATTGACACTCCATCTTGAACTTGTCCAACGCCACCTCATAGACTTTCCTCATCAGCTCCTTATCTTCTCACAAGGTGTCCCTCTCCTTCCTGAGGTCTGCCATCTCCTCTGTGATAGTCTTTAGCACCCCCATTAATGCATTTTGGGTGTTGATCACCCCTTGTATAAATTGGGGGAGGGCTTCAGTCCTCTTGTTCAGAATATGTACCTATGTAGTTAGCGTACATAGGGTGGAGGTAATATTTTCATTTAAATTAGAAGTTTGATGCATGTGTTGTCACATGACATCAAACTCGTTGCCCAATACGTCACTGAAAGTGTGCTGGCGAGGTTGTTGTGGCTCCACTGGCATCGTGGATGCTCTTGACTCATGCGTTTGAGGAGCTGGTATGGCGGGGCTGGTGGTGCTTGCTTCTGGCTATCCCGGTCATTGTAGGATGACGTCTAGAACTATGGGGTCAGTTACAGCCTCTGGTTCCTTGCGAGCCTGGCTGATTTCTTGTTTGGCCTGTACATGTTGATCTGTTGTTGTAGCTTCAAGTCTTGCATGTTCGTCCTCTTCTATTACTGTGACTTCAGGTTGACACCCCTCACTCGTCATCTTCTCAATTGCAAAGCGTGGTGAGGGCGGACTCAGTGTGATAATCTTTTCAGCGGTCTTCTTCTTCTTCTTTCTTATTGCCAAATTTTTCCTTTTCTCTGGCTTCTTTTTTTTCTATAGATTTAGCTTTGTCGCTTTTCTCAGTAGCTACCGACGACTGATCCATTGTACTGCAGATGGCCCCAGAGTACATTTTGTCATCATCCTGTTGTGGGGGTCGCTGCTTGTAGGCATCATAGTATGTCATTTCTGGGAGGAGGAGTGTCTTGGAGTAGCTTTTCTTGTAGAAGAGCTTGTTTTCCTTCTACGCCAAGATCCCTATGTTGATGAGGGACTTTATGTCAATATTCGTGTGCCCCTTCATCTTTTTCTACCTCATAAACATGTTTGCATCCATGAAATGATATGCAATCTTTGTGATTTGACCTCCCATGTAGAACACCTTAGTTTGCTTTGCTTCCCTTCCCACTACTACAGATAGGTGTTCAATCAGAATCCTACCTATGTTCACAGACCTCTTATTCAACATGGACCAGATGACGAAGAGGTCTCATTTCATCACACCTCTGATTTCTGGCCTTGTGAATGTTATATTGGCTATGATCTTCTACATCCCTCGGATGAAACACATTCTGATGAGGGTTGCCCTAAATTTCTTGGAGTTGTATTCTAGCTTCCCTATCAGTTTTTTCCACATCCTGTGGCTGTTATATCCAATCGTGTCCTTCTCTCTGGGTGTGGCAGAGTAGGCTTGTGCTTCCTCAATTGTTTTTGTGAATATGGTGTTCAACATTGTTTCTGTTATTGTGAGAGTCTTCCCTTCAAGTCTCACTTCTATCTTAAAGTTGTCGCCAACCTTTTTGCATTCCCCGTCACTAACTGAATATTTTTCTAGGGACGACAGGAACTCCACCGTCAGTTGTGTTAGTGAGGGGGCTTTTGAGGTGCACATGGTGTGTAGGTTTGCACCCTCTAAGAAGTTGAACACCCTATCGTAGACTCCCATCTTCTTGAAATCTTCTATGTCCAGGTATCTAGTAGGATTGAATCCTTTTGTCTACAGCATCCAGTCGAATTGTGACTGGTGTATGGAGTCTCTAGGTAAGAACGCTGGTTTTTTCCCGTCAAGGGCCACCTCCTCATTCTCTTCCACTTCTTCATGGGTTGTTTCTTTCTCCTGCCCCTTCATTTTCTCTGCAGTTGTCACCTTTCTCTTTTTGCTTCCCTCGACTTCCTTGGGTTCACCCTTCGTCCTCTCCAAGTTCTTCAGTTCAGCTAGTGAAGGATGATATTCTGAGGTCTCCATCTTGGATATACTAGGAGACTCCTCCGACTCTTCTGACATCTTGTGGGCCAGGATATAGTCGTACTTTTTTTCAACAGTTGTAATTGGAGTTTCTATGATGGAGAGAGGTCTTGATTGTCATTCAGTGCATTGGTGATCTTCTCAAGGATTTCTTCAACACCCTTGAGTGAAGTCACTTTCTTCATCAAGGTATCTTCAGTTGAGGTTGACATTCTAAAATTTTCACATTAATTTTGTTGTTAGCACAATTGAATTATCTTTTAGTTAATCATCATCAATTTTATTTCATTATATTATATGTATATGTCCATATATATTTTCCAAGTCCAAACTTTTCCTCTCTTTTCATAGGGCCACGACCGTGGCAAGTGTTGTGACCACAGCTTCACAGATCATGGATGTCCAAACACTAAAAGGATGGGCCACGACCGTGACATGGGTGCTACGATTGCGATCATTTATACTTAAAACTAGGGAAGCCACGACTGTGGCCAAGAAACACTGCGACCGCGGTGAGTACCATGATTGTGGTCATTTATAATTAAAACTAGGGAAGCCATGACTGCGGCCAAGAAACACTGCGACCACGGTGAGTACCACGACCTCAGTCGATGCTTGGTCTCTTTAACTACAACTCAAGATAGATTGTTCGATTGGGGCAAGATGAAGGTTAAGGCAAAGCTCCAAAACCTAAATCAAGAAACCATCAGCCAAGGTCAAGGCAGCGGATATCGCGATTGAGTCACATACCAAAATGCAACGGAGGTCGAATTAGCATAGTAAAGGTCACAAAAGGGGGTCGAGGTGCAGTCGAGCATCACCGGGTTGCAGGCAGTGGAGTCGCGATGGTTGTCGCGACGCTAACGAACAGTTTTCCAAAAGTAAGGGAAAGCAATGAAGCCCAAGAAAAACACTGACGAGCAATCAAAGATAGTCGAGAAAACAAAGGGTGAATACCTTGGTTAGGGCAGACAGAGTTAATCGTCGTCAAAGGTGAGGGTAGAGGTTAGACACGGTGGAGGCATAGCTTTGACAATTGGGGTTAGAATTAGAGTAGGTGATCTTCTCACACACTCATGTCAGGTATCCCCTCAGAACAGTTCGTGAATTCTCAAACCTTGAAGGAAAGAAAAGAAGAAATAATAAAGGAAAAAAAAACTATTTTGAAGGGTTTAAGCATTTATACCCTAGAGGTGCCGCAACTGTAGTTTAATGGTTGTCACAACTGCGGCCAAAATCTTCCTTAGATATGCCGCGACTGTGGTCTTTTACTGCAAGGAGGGGGTACCGTGACCATGGTGTACCCCTCCTCGAACGCGGTCTAGGCCACGACCGTGGTCCTTCTAAACCAAAAGAATCATGAATCTGAATAAAGCAGGACTTTTTTTTTCCAAACAAACCACTTAGGTAGAGAGATCTTTAACCACCAAAAAATAATTGCATCATACTAGAAAAAGGGAAACTGAAATATAGGAAAAAGAGAGGTACATAGCTCATCGTACAAAAGTACAAGATAAATAACAATATCAGCTAAAGAAAATAGCAAAGATTTGGGTTGCCTCCCAAGAAGTGCTTGTTCAGTGTAATGACCACATTTGTGCTTAATTGCTAAACTAGGGTTTACCTGAATGATTACATGCTTGATTAGATAGAGAATCGTTTAGACTTGATTAATGATAGTAGATCAATTGTGATATTTCAAACCTAAGTAGAAACTCTAACTATGATTTTAGTTTGAAGAATTAGGGTTTGAAAAATGTAAACCCTAATCGGCAAAAATTAGGGTTTTGATAGTACATGAATACGAAATTTGATCAGGATGGTTGTGTGGTAAATGATTTTTCATATTTTCTACAAATTTTTCATTTAATTTAATTTTGGATATGATATGGATAACTCAATCATGCATATTGGAGAAACATTTCAGAATATTTGAGTGTTCTTTGAATGTACTTATCGATCGAACTATACTTTGACCAAAATGTTGATAGAGTGCTTTTCAGCAGTGTAGTGTTTTATTTTAAATTATTTATTGGTAACTACAAATGATATGAAATTTGAACTGGAGATCTGAAACTCAATCTTAAATAACATGAACCAATTTCATAATTTTTGGATGCATTTAGACCTTATCAGTAGACGAATTATAGTAATATTTTTATGATAGAAAATTCAGCTGAAATAAGAAAAAGTATAGTGAGGGGTCAATGTGAAATTGACCCAAGCAGCTCAATTGCTCTATATGGTCAACCTAACACACAAGGAGCTCTCATAATTTTTGATTCAATCTAGAGAAATGAAATCCTAGAGAGAGAGGGAGAGTTAGTGTTTGAGAGGAGAAAGTGATGGAGATGCTGACCTAGGGTTTTGCGGTCTGAGGAATGATGAAATCATGTAAGTTTAGCTTCTTTCCATAGACTTTAATGGTGAATATTCTCTCACATGTCAAGATTCCATCCTTCCTTTTATTTGATCCAAAATGGTATCAAAACTTCCCCTTTTTTCACTCTGTATTCATAATCCCTCATTTTTAGGGTTTTCGAGTTGAAAGGATGAAGAATCGGGTGAATTGCTAGGGATTTATTATGAGATCAATATTTTCAAGGATGAGCTACGTTTTTAAGGTGTTTTCACACCTTAGGGTGTGTGGGAACTTCCTTTAAATAGTATATTGCATGAAAATTGGTTAAATCATCCATAATATTTAATTGCTTAGTATGCGACTACAAACCCTGAATTGTGTAATTTATCTAAGTTGTTGCAAAATGATATGAAATAGATTCTTCCTATGTTTGGATGAATTTCAGATGATAAAATCATTATATAAATGTATATAATACATCCTAATGAGAATTTCCTAAGCATTCACAGAGGTTATAAGAGTAAACTGAAATATAGGGAATTTGTCAATGACTAAAATTGTTGTATAATTAAATAGAGAAATTTGTTTATCTAGATTCCCTTGGTTATGAATGATTGTTTATGTGAATTCATAGTACATATATGTCACATACTACCTTAGATTTCATTTAAGGTGAATAGTGTTTTTTTAATATCTCAGTAAAGAGGGTGAAACCCTAGATGCGAGGAAAGTTGGATATATACGAATAGATATCGTGAAATCCATTTGAATGGATTTTCTTGACATGATAGACTTTATTTATTCAATTTTATTATTAATGCATGTTATCTCAGTGAATGGCATGGAAACCCAAATTCAGCTCAGTTCAAAGGTTTCACACATATATTGATTTTATACGATTTGTTGATAGTAGTCTTTATTTAGTGAATGTTTATGTCGCATGAAATCCTTATGAGAGCCATGTGATAAGTGAATGAGGTAAATGAAACCCTAAGGATAGGGTGTTCAATGAATTAAGCATTTTTATTACCATGTTCTCAGTATGAGATGCACAACCCAAGATTTGGGTTGATGTGCATGTTTTCCAAGAAAGTGCAAATAATTTATGGGTACAAAAGATGATTACTTGTATGCCAAGTAATTAGCTCTTATCTGTATATTAAGATATTTAATTGCATGATTATAGTGTTAAGTGCCAAATGTACATGCATTATGTTTATTTAAATATTTCAGTCTATCTGCATCTATAGTATGTTGGTTTCTCAGTATATTATAGTCTTTGAATATACTGCTCTGCCAAGATTAGAATGATGTACATGTTGTATTATAAACTTCAATTAAATAGATGTGGTACCATAGAGATATTAGAGTCAAGTATAAGTAAGAGAAAGGTACAATGTAGAAAGAGCTTTCCAAAAATAATAAAATAATAGACATAGGTGCTGTGAACACTATAGATTCCCTGCATAATGTCTGCACTGTAGGGAGGAAACGATCCACCCTGGAAGAGACCAGTATACGGGGATTGGATCACACCCACAGTGTGTGTGGGGATATGAAGCCCTTGAGGAAGTCTCCTAAGAGAAGATATGTTACCCAACATGAATCAGAGAACCCAGTGGTAACTCAGAGGTACCCACAGAGCGTACCAAGATGAGGCCCACAGAGCATCTCTGACCCTCCGCCTATGTACTCAGCCTGGAAGGAGAGGTCCAGTTAATGGCCAGATATTTATTTGCCTTAGTCAGTTGTGACGGTTCGAGTCAAGTAGACTCAGATTTAGTTCTAGGCTTAGCTTCCTGGGTTTTAAGCTAAGTCTTGTACGGTTAGATTGTAGTTCGCTATGAGTCTTCATATGTAGAGTACACTGCATATGATCAGGGCATAAGCCAAAATATGTTCATATAAGTTTAAAGAGTTTCTTATAAGTAAGAAAGTCTAAGAAAGATTTGAGTACAGTTTCCCAGCAATTGTTCTTTGTATGTTTCTGAATTATTAGTTCTCACTGAAATTAATCAAGCATGTTCATATATTGATTTACTCTTGTTGATATCTAGAGTATCCTGCCATATTTATGATTGTCAATGATCAATCTCTTTAAAGCTTACTGTTGTTATAATTGATATCAGTTGCTCAAAAGTATATCTATAATTATATCAGTCCTTTAGACTGTTTCTTTGAAGTACTCATTCACTGAGCGAGTAGGCGCACCCCTCTACTCAAAATTTTGAAGGATATCACATGGACTTGAAGAAGGTCATTGCATCAGAGTAGATCTACCACAAGAGTTAAGTCTGAGTATAGTTAAGTTCAGTCGGTCCTTGTCACTCTAGGTCCTTGTAAAGAAATAAGAGAGAGTTGTAAATGATGATGTATAACATTATTCCTCTTTTAGCAATATATGTGAATCAACAAATCTTATGTGCTTTAAAGTAAGAGAAACATAATGAATGTTCATACATGCATTTTTACTATTGAATTCAGATTAGACAAATAAATGCTTAGATTCCATTATAAAGTTAGTTTAAGTGGTTCAATGCGAGAAAACAAATAGTTTGAAAAAGAATAAAAAAAAGTTAAGGGTGATCTTTGTATTACGTTAAATCCTCAATTTATGTCATAATCTCCTGATTAATGGTAATTGTGAGATTGGGGTGTAACAACTTAGTATTAGATCTTAGGATGAGTTGTCAGGGACCATTAAGTTAGTAAGTTAGAGTCATAAGAGTGGCAGCTAGGAGATGTTATGATGTGAGCTTTGGGGATTTGAGTATTTGGATATCCTGGCTCGGTATCTAAGTACTTGGATCAACCAGTATCAAGCTACTATGTCTATTCTTTCATGTATACCCTGGCCAGAGATACAGTGGAAGGATGGTCTAGAAAGGAACCCTAGAAATATTAGGGTTAGAAATAAGGTAAGTAACATGAATTAAGAGCATAAATATAAAATGAGATAAAACTTTCATTTCATATTGTTGTTTTATTGGAGTTGAATAGAAAAGCCCTTAAATGTTTGAATTTAGATATTTAGTATTTTGAAATATATATGGGTCTTAAATATTTTTTGTACATTATGTAGTTGTAACATTTATTGATTACATTCTTTGTATCAAGTAGACTAGAAATGATCTTTGAATGAGCTTTCCTAAGTGGATAAGTTTTCTTCCACACATTTGAGATGAATAGGAGTTGAGTAATCTTGAGTAGCTCTTAGCTTCAGGACTGCAGGTTTGGCCTAGTCCGGCTGGCAGGATGCATTACTGGGATCTAATGACTCCTATTAGTAACATAACAAGTGTAAATTCTAGATAGATTAGATCCAAATTCTATTATGAATGTATATACTCTAAGATTTTGAAGTATAAGGGAAAGATTGGGATAACTAAGAATCAGTTGGAACTGATATCTGAGATCCAACTTTGGGGCCCCATATGAGAAACCCTTCATTGGGAATAAAGAAAAATGACATAAGGTTCAGATTAAGTTTAATTATTAGTATTATATGAACTCTAAATATGAAATATGGAAAAGATATGAGAAAAGTATGTAAGGGGTCAAGATAGTAAGAATAAATCATGAGGAATGGATTATATAACTGAGTACAATGTTTTTATGTACTTCAAAGCAAAGGGAAAATAGAAGAAAAGATCTAAGTACACAATAAGTATATAGAAGTGAATAGTCTTCAGAAGAGTTAAAGTGAAGAGAACTAGATAAGCATATAAATTATAAAACTAGGATAAGAAACTTAGTTGAAACAAAGAGAAATGTTAGAAATAATGAGCTTGATTAAGGAATGAGGGTTATGATATAATTGAGAGCATGGAATGTATACCTTTATTAATAAGTTTAATACATTCATCCTTACTGCCTTTGGATTCTAAGTCTCTATAGAACAACAAACTAGTTTCTAAAAGAAGAACAAAAGTGTAGCTAAATAAATGAATAAGTCATACAAAGGTAGATTATATTCAAGAAGGAAAAACTTGATTGAAAGAGAAACTATGTTTCACCCATGCATGATCTGTTTGATTTAAAATGAAGGATATGTAATGTATTAAACATGAGGTGATACTAGTAGAGAGATTATTGATTTAGAATTTCAACTTCACATTAGTACAAGGATAAAAGGAAATATATGCAACATGGTATACATGATCATATACATAAACGAAGCAACATGATCATAAGAGAAAACTAGAAGTTAAAGATGACATGTGGAATAGTAGTATATGGTTAGGGTATTATGGAAAGTAAAGAAGGGTTTGAAACATAATGGAGTAATATAGATTATAAAAGAAAGAGGTTGCGAGATTCCAGAAAGTGCTAATTAGTCAAGTATCCTTGTTGATAATTAATTAAACCTACATATGAGAAATGTATTATTGAATGTTTGAAGATAAGAATTCTAAGTCTCAAAATCATCTCCTCTTTCACATCTTCCTTAATGAGAGGAATGTGGGAATGAAGTGATAAGAAAATGAATCATATATGATGCATAACCACCGTGGTAAAGACATCTAGTGAATGTAATAATGACACACAATATGATGATGAAACCCTAGCAGGGTAATTTAGAATGTAATCTATCTGAATGGCCAAGTAATAGAAAGGAAATTCAATCGATAAAATAATGAAGACTTTAGTAAAACTTGTGAGATCCAAAGTTTGAATTTCAAATTAAGGGAGCAAAGTCACATCATAGTAACGTCATGCTACTGATAAGGACCAAACCCTAGAATGTTTAGAGTTGTAGTAGTTCAAGGGATGACACTAGTGATTTGACCTTGAATACTAGCATCTCTATAAAACAAGATCATGAGATTTGTACTATGAGAAATAAACTAGCACTGATAGTAATCCAGGGTTTAAAGATAGCTAATCTAAAAGGTAGATAAACAATATGGAAATGATTCGAAGTAAAGAGTAATATATAAATTTGAAATGTAACAAGTGTGTTTCGAACAAAAGGAGAAATACAATATGAGTGAAGTGCGATATGAGATAAATTCTTGCAGTGATAGCAAGAATGATGAATAATCTATTTGTACCATGTATATTTCAATTTTAGGAATGTTTATTCTACATGATTAAAATGAGAAGGATAAGTAGCAAAAAGTAAGTAGTAGTGAATGAGGACAAAGATAAGAGAAAACAAGGGCTTTTAGTAATATGTGAATTTGTTTTTAGAAGTATAATTTGTTGAAGGTATATTAAGGGATGTAAATTGGTTCCATGTATGATTTCAGTGTACATGTGCAAGCAATATGTTAATTAAAGGTGTCTGATAGTTGTAGTCATTCATACCAGTAATCTATCTTAGTATTGTACAATTGTTGTTTGGTGATATGGGTCAAATGATGATAAAACAAATGGAGGGTTACTCTGAATAAGGTAGTCTTACCTATTCACTCATATGAATAGAAGGGATGATAACCATATTGTATTGATATGTAACCCTAATGAGGTATAGCTTGTTATACCAAGCTTTAATTTAAATAACTGATGGTAATCGGGTATGAATAGTCCTTGAATGACTAATACAATCATGGAGTACTCTGTTACCGTTGTTGAAACCCTAGTATGCTATAACCCGAGGGTTACTCCTTGAATTATGTGTGGGTTCATACTTGAGAATAATATAGAATGTGTTCGTCATGCTTCACCTTATGCATCCATGATGCAATGGGGATGTCATGAGTAGTATTATAAAATTGTTGTTGAATCTAGTCTTCCAATTCAAGACTATTTTGTTGTTTGAGTAGCACAATAGTAAAATTCAGAAGAACATGGTAAACTCTCTTTTGTGACTTAGAGGTAATACATAAGAATAGTACATATTGAGCTGAATGAATTGAGATAGTTGGATCAAATTATCAATGTTGAGGTAACACCTCAAGAGTATAAAAAAATATTGAAATGTTTTTTCTCTCTCTATCTTATGATTGATTGTGGCATAGAGAATTTGTTTGTTATCATTGAGCACTGTTTTAACATGTTGTTATTAGAAAAGAGATAAAGGACTTAACGTTGAAAACTACATTCAAGTATAACATATAAGAATGTAATGACGTAATATTTCAGAAGCTTAAAAAAACTTTGAATATACTTTGTTTGCATATTTATGTTTCGGGGACAAAACTTTTGAAGGGGGTGAGAATTGTAATGACCACATTTGTGCTTAATTGGTAAAATAGGGTTTACCTGAATGATTACATGCTTGATTAGATTGAACATCGTTTAGAATTGATTAATGATAGTAGATCAATTGTGATGTTTCAAACCTAAGAAGAAACTCTAACTATGATTTTAGTTTGAAGAATTGGTGTTTGAGAAATGTAAACCCTAATCGGAAAAAATTAGGGTTTTGATAGTACATGAATATGAAATTTGATCATGATAGTAGTGTGGTAAATGATTTTTCATATTTTCTAAAAAAATTTAATTAATTGAATTTTGGATATGATATGGATAACTCAATCATTCAAATTGGAGAAAAAATTTAGAATATTTGAGTATTCTTTGAATGTGGTTCTCGGTCGAACTATACTTCGACCAAAATGTTGATAGAGTGCTTTTCAGTAGTGTATTGTTTTATTTTTACTTATTTATTGGTAACTCCAAATGATTTGAAATTTTAACAGAATATCTAAAGCTCAATCATAAACAATATATACATTTTTCATAATTTTTGGATGTGTTTAGACCTTATCAGTAAACAAATTACAGTAATATTTTTATGACTGAAAATTCAGCTGAAAAAAGAAAAAGTATAGTGAGGCGTCAATGTGCAATTGACTCAAGCATCTCAATTTCTCTATATGGTCAACCTAACACACAAGGAGCTCTCATAATTTGTGATTCAATCCAGAGAAATGAAATCCTAGAGAGAGAGGGGAAGTTAGGGTTTGAGAAGAGAAAGTGATGGAGATGCTGACCTAGGGTTTTGCAGTCTGAGGAATGATGAAATCATATAAGTTTAGCTTCTTTGCATAGACTTTAATAGTGAATCTTCTCTCAGATGTGATCTAAAATGGTATCAAAAGTTCCCCTTTTTCTCACTCTTTCTTCATAATCCCTCATTTTTAGGGTTTCCGAGTGGAAAGGAAGACGAATTGGGTGAATTGCTAGGGATTTGATATAAGATTGAGATTTTCAAGGATGATCTGTGTTTTTAAGGTGTTTTCACACCTTAGGGTGAGTGGGAACTTCCTTTAAATAGTATATTGCACGAAAATTAGTTAAATCATCCATAATCTTTAATTGCTTTGTATGTGACTACAAACTAAGCATTGTGTGTTTGATCTAAGTTGTTGCAAAATGATATGAAATGGATTCTTCCTCTATTTGGATGAATTTCAGATGATAAAATCATAGTATAAATGTATACAATACATCCTAATGAGAATTCCCTAAGTATTCACAGAGGTTATAAGAGTAAACTGAAATATAGGGAATTTGTCTATGACTGAAATTGTTATATAATTAAACAGAGAAATTTGTTTATCTGGATTCCCTTGGTTATGAATGCTTTTTTATCTAAATTCATAGTACATATATGTTAGATACTATCTTAGATTTCATTTAAGGAGAATAGTATTTGTTTGATAACTCAGTAAAGAGGGTGAAATCCTAGATGCGAGGAAAGTTGGATATTTGCGAATAGATATCGTGAAATCCATTTGAACAGATTTTCTTGACATGATAGACTTTATTTATTCAATTTTATTATTGATGCATGTTATCTCAGTGAATGGCATGGAAACCCAAATTCAGCTCAGTTTCAAGGTCTCATACATATATTGATTTTATATGATTTGTTGATAGTAGTCTTTATTCAGTGAATGTTTATGTCGCACGAAATCCTTATGAGAGCCATGTGATAAGTGAATGAGGTAAATGAAACCCTAAGGATAGGGTGTTCAATGAATAAAGCATTTTGATTACCATGTTCTCAGTATGAGATGTACAACCCAGGATTTGGGTCGATGTGCATGTTTTCCAAGAAAGTGCAAATAATTTATGGGTGCATATGATGATTACTCGTATGCCAAGTAATTAGCTCTGATCAGTATATTAAGATGTTTAATTGCATGATTCTAGTGTATAATTACCAAATGGACATGAATTATATTCATTCAATTATTTCAGTATGCCTACATGTATAGTATGTTGATTTCTACGTATATTATAGTGTTTGAATATACTGATCTGCCAAATTTAGAATGATGTGCATGTTGTATTATAAACTTCAATTAAATAGATGTGGTACCATAGAGATATCAGAGTCAAGTATAAGTAAGAGAAAGGTACAATGTAGAAAGAGCTTTCCACGAATAATAAAATAATAGACATAGGTGCCCTGAACACCATAGATTCCCTACGGATGTCTACACAGTAGGGAGGAAACGATCCACCCTGGAAGCGACTAGTATACGGGGATTGGATCGCATCCACAAAGTGTGTGGGGAGACGAAGCCCTTGAGGAAGTCTCCTAAGAGAAGATAGGTTACCCAACATGAATTGGAGATCCCGGTGGTAACCCAGAGGTACCCACAGAGCGTACCTATTATAACCTCATTTTTCAAAAACTATGTAATGAGATTTGTAAATCTCCTTTTAAAAGATAAATGAAATCAATGGTTGGTTTGTTTGTTTGGATTGAATGATTTTCGTGCTTAATAGCCTTGTTTGTTTTCTTAATGGGATCTACTTGCTATTAAGCCCAATTGAAATAAAAAGAAAAGAAAAGGAAAAGGAATTTATTTGAATAAAGGGATATATAAGAAAAGGGATAAAAGAATAATAGGAAAAGGCAAAGGCATATTTCCCAAGGTGAGATTTTGTGCCTTTAGGGTTCCTTGAGGTCTAAGGAATCCAAGATGATAATTTAATAACAAGGGAAAAAGAAAATATGTGAAAAATGTATATAATTAATTGATGACTTGCAACTAAAGAAAAGGACCCATTTTCTTTAGATAATAATCCCAAATTTAGCATGATGAAAGATTAAGTCTTTAATGAGTTTCCTTTAAAATTTGAGGTAAAAAGGATCTATGGATTAGGAGTTATGATTTTCTCAAATTATCTTCAAAAATATGAATTATCTTGGATATATAGGAATTCTTTTCCTTTTTGGTTGAATGCAATGGATGAGGGTCGTTGGATCTTGATCCAATGAGCATCGCTCATTGTCCAGTTCCAAAGGAACTCAAACTCTGGCCGAGTAACAAAGGGATTTTCCCCCTCGTTTTCCTCTCAATCTAGTGCATGTGCAACCATGGAAATAATTCCATTAAGTTTGGGAGAGGATCACGAACCCTCTCGACCCTGGTTTGATGATCTCTTGAAGCATCTAGGTGAAACGCCTAATTAGACGGAGGAACAGGCGGCAGAAAGGATAGAGTAACCCTAAAAGAGCCCCCAAATCCTATAAATAGACCCCCCTCTTGCTTCCCCACATCCTCACGAACCCAGACGGCCGCTTCCCGAGCCCTAGCTCCCTCTCTAGCTCTGGATTGCTCCCGCTCCGATGATAGCTCTGCCGCAGCACCGTCGTAGGATTACATGAGGAAAAGAAGGAGTAGGATGAGCAATGACTGTTGGATAGCGATCCATAGTAGTCCACGTGCTGATCCAACAATCCAAGGCCGAGCAGAGTAACTGAAGTTGCACGCGACGTGGAACGTCGGATTAGAAGGTGGACCATCGGAACACTAATTGAGTGACTCCAGATTTTTGGTAAACTCCTCTCTCCGACTGAAAATCCAGAAAAAGGTTTTTCTTGCAAAATTCATAGAAATCGCTAGGATTATCATATTAACAAACTTTATATATGAAAGTTGATCAGGAAAATACAAGGAACAAGATAAAAATCGTTTGGAAACCTAATTATGTCTCGTTTTGCAAAAGTGTATTAATTTATAAGAAAAAGGTATTAAAAGGTAATTAGAAACCCTAATTGAGTAAAAAGGATGAATCTTTATGGTTTAATAGGTTAATTTGAGAAGTATTAACTTCTTGGATATTAAAGTACAGTTTCAATCCGTTTCACATGAAAAGTTGACTAATTTAGGGTTTTAATCTATGTATGAAGGATAATACATATAGAAACCCTAATTTAGGGTAAAAGAAGAGAAAAACTTTGTTTAAATCGGATTACGGAAATATGTTACCATATAATGACCCTAAGCCTGTTAGGAGTGTTAAGATGAGAAATTTAAGGTTTTTATGTAGTTTTGTTGAATTAGGGTTTATAATACTAAAAGTGGAGGCAAAACCCTAATCGCAAAGGAAACCCTAAAATTGGAATAGAAATCCTAAGAAACAAGATGGGTTTGGGTAAATCTTGATAAAAGGAAATCTGTATGTTTATTTTAGGATTTATGTGCATACTTTCTTACTTGGTTGGGTTTTCTCTACTTAATTGATTCTGTCTCAAAATCTGCAATCACAGGTATGTGGTTACGCTTATGAATATCCCAAATTAGTTTTCCGAGGATTTCTGAAGTTTCATCAGTGACTTGAATTATACTGTTGGATGAATTTAATTCATGCAAACTATAATGTGGATATTACTATTACCTAAGATATATGCCTACTAGCTCAGATCCTAGTCCCCTCTGTAGCTTGATTGACCTAGTACATGGCTACCTATTGGGCAGGTCCATCAGGTCATTGGATGACTTAGTACATGGCTACCAATGGGGTAGGTCCATCAAGTCACCATGAGTCAGGGATTTGGCTACTTTTGGGTAGGGCCATGCGACTCTGCAACCCTAACTATTGGCCACCTGTGAGGTAGGGCCATGGGGGTAAGGATCTACCATATGAGATAGGTAGTATCCAAGTCCACTGTAGGGACAACATAGAGATAGGGGATAGGTAAGGATTGAGTAGTATTTCTTAAGATGTAATCTTGGTTGTTAAATGATATTTTATTGATTACATTGTTACCATAGTTGCACAATTTTTGTATTCCCCCACAAACCTGTATAATTTGTTATACTGACCAACATTTTTTTGTTAGTGATTTAGGTATCAAATCCCAAAAGGACAAACAGTAAATTGGCATACTGTGAATGCATGAATTAAAGTGCAAGGAGGATTAGTTAGAATAGTTTATGTATGTGGATAGAAATTTAGAAATCCAAGCTTTTCAAAAGGTATGCAAAATTTTATTTTATTACAACTTTTCAGTATAGTCTGATAGAATTTGATAATTATTATTGATTATTTGTCGAACATTTGATTCAGAAATTGGGATAATGACTTTGACCTCTTGTTCTCACTTAATTGGGGGTTACCGGGAGGTGGGGTCGTTACATTTGGTATCAGATCTTAGGTTCTTCATTTAATCTTTCATAATTATTAAATTTTACAAATTTCGTAGAACTGAGGGATTTATTAGAGGATTATCTGAAAGATAGAGGTGTCTAGAAAAGGATCACGTCTGGGAGTTGGCAATATTTTCCTCCACACTGCTAGTCAGAATATGAGGACTCCCAGATCTGTGTGACTGCCTTGCCAATGGCTTAGGATCTGACTCGAAATCAGATACCTTTAGGACTCTCTCATCTTGTTCATCCCTTCTCATCACACAATCTATTGAGGATTTTAAGGGTTAGAGTTTTTCTCTCTCTTCCTCACCCTCATGTGGTATGGTTCAGTATGTTAAGGATTAAGGAATCCTCCATCAAACTAATATAATATGCATAATAAGACATTGTCGACATAAGTATAATTAGCTTAAAGGTATAGACTAAAAGGTCTATTTGTATGCTTATGAGGATGGCTCGCGTGAAGGCTGTGGCTATCCCGGATGCCACCAATGGTGGTGTACCTTCACGCAAGGGAAAGGTATCTTCTAAGAAGAGGAAGAGGAACCATGGTGGTGAATCCTCAAAGAAGAGGAAGAGACCTAAAGAAACTACACATGAGGTCCCCAACCCTGGCCCAATACCCTTCATCAACCTTGATCAAGAGGTGGAATAGGGGTACAAGGAGAAACATGTGTACGCGGAGGAGGCCAAGATGGAAGAGGACCAAGTTGGTGGTCCAGAACCAACCATGGTGGTTCACACCCCTGACGCTTTGTGGATGGAGCAACAGAAGAGGCTAACGGAGGCCATTAGAGATTTGGCCCTCCGAGACATATCTAGAGCTGAGAATGGCGAGCCACTTCTTCTTCGTCCTCGACTGGGAGCCACCATCTTAGACTTCGTCAAGCTGAACATTGAGAAGTTATGGGGAGAGGGTAAGTCTGAAGTGGTCGACAAGGTGGAGGCTTGGCTTCTTGCAGTCGAGAATGGATTATGTATGCTTGAGGTACATCCAAGAAAGAAGGTCCTATTTGTTGCTCACCTCCTGGAAGGAGCAGCCAAGATATGGTGGGAGACACACATCATGGGCCGAGAATTGGCTGAAGAACTAATGGTGTGGTTTGAATTCAAGATGATCTTCACCGCCAGATTCATCCATGTCTCAGATAAGAAAGAAAAGGAAAGGGAGTTCACCAACATGAAGCAAGGAAACTCATATGTGGCAGATTTTGGGCACAAATTTTGAATCCTGGAGCATTTTGGGCATATGATGGATGAGGAAAGAAGGGTGGATCACTTCATAGAGCATCTTCACATTGTCATCAAGCCCCATGTGATGGCAAGCAAACCTAAAACCTTCACCGAAGCTTACAACACTGCCCTGGACATGGAGAGGACAGTGATGCCTGCTCAAAATCCACCTAAGGGATATTTGGGTTTCAGTGAAGGGACCCAAGGCCAGAAGAACAATCACACGAAAGGTCAAGGGCATAATCATGCCAAAGGAAAACATGGAGGAAAAGGGAAACCCCGTCAAGAGAATAAACGACCCCAATGTCGCATCTACAGAAAGTGGCATACTGGTGAGTGTCACAATAAGAAGAAGGTCCGATATCATTGTCAACAAGAGGGACATCTCCAAGCTGCTTGCCCTATGCCAGATCTAAGAGGAGCAAGACTAATAGCAGCCCCACTAGTAGCAGCCCCACCTATAGTTGTTGCCCCACCTGCTAGAGAAAGGAGACAAGCTCGAGTGTTTGCCATTAACAATGAGGAGGCTCAAGTAAATGATAATCGGTTGATTGAAGGTAATAACCCTTAGAGTTTTCTTTTATGTTTTAAGATAAGCTTGTAATGATCTAATGTACGGTGAAAAACAATGTAGGCATGCTTGAAGTCATGGGACACAATGTACAACCTTTATTTGACTCTAGATCTACTAATACTTTCATTTTGAGAAATCTCACAACTATGCTTTGTTTCGACATCAAGGAATTAGGGTATGTCTTAGATGTTACAACCCCGAGTGGTCGGAACTTTACATCTCTTTTGAAAACTCTGGTGATACCTGTGAAATATCGAGATCATGAGTTTCCTACAGACTTTATCCTTCTTGATATGAATGACTTTGATGTGATCATTGGTATGGACTGGCTTTATACTTATAGGGCCAATATTGATTATAGGGAGAAGAAAGTGATCATTAAGAAACTAGGTCACCCACCTTTTATCATTAGGGGTAGGAAAGATGACACCACCGGCCTGTATGTGTCAGCCTTGAGAGTAGAGCAGATGATGAGTAAAGGGTGTCGAGCTTTCTTGGCAGTAGTTACCAAGCCAGAACCCAGGGTGCAACTCTTAGAAGAAATAGAGGTAGTTAGGAGCTATGCAGATGTTTTCCTAGATGATCTACCTAGGATTCCTCCCAAGAAAGAGGTAGATTTTTTCATAGATCTATCTCTCGGGAAAATCCCTATTTCAAGAGCGCCATATAGGATGGCCCCTGCTGAGTTGCTCGAGTTGAAGAAACAACTATAGGAATTGCTAGACAAGGGTTTTATCTGCCCTAGCACATCACCATGGGGAGCACCGGTTCGTTTTGTAAAGAAAAAGGATGGTTCGCTCTGAATGTGCATAGACTATCAGATGATCAATCAAGCTACCATTAAGAACAAATACCCTTTACCCTGGATAGATAACTTGTTTGACCAATTAAAGTCTGCTCGAGTTTTTTCCAAGATTGAATTGAGATCAGGTTACCACCAGTTGAGAGTCAAGAATGAGGACATCTCGAAATCTGCATTTAGAACATGTTATGGCCACTGTGAGTTTGTGGTTATGCCTTTTGGGTTGTCTAATGCACCCAGTGTTTTCATGAACCTTATGAATAGTGTGTTTCAACCCTTCCTTGACTCATTTGTGATAGTGTTCATAGATGACGTCTTGGTCTATTCTGATGACTTAGACCAACACCGAGACCACCTAAGTCAAGTCCTTGATATCTTGAGAAAGCAGAAGTTCTACGGGAAATTCTCCAAATGTGAGTTTTGGATAGACTGAGTCATGTTCCTCAGACACATCATCTCAGGTGGAACGGTCACTGTAGATCTAGATAAAGTGTCGGTAGTTTGAGACTGGCTTGCACCGAAGAATCCCTTAGAAATTCCTAGTTTCTTGGGGTTGGCAGGATACTATCGGTGCTTCATCAAGGATTTCTCAAAGACTGCATTGCCTTTGACCATGTTGACTCAGAAGGATGTGAAGTTCGTGTGGTCCGATGTATGTGAGGCTCATTTCCATGAGCTGAAGGAGAAGCTAACCACTGCCCCAATTTTGACTCTACCATCAGGCAATGAGGGTTTCATGAATTTCAGTGATGCATCAAAGATGGGACTTGGTTGTGTGTTGGAACAAAATCGGCATGTGGTTTCATATGCCTCTCGACAACTCAAGCCCAATGAGGTGAATTACCTGATGCATGACTTAGAACTGGCTGCTATCATCCATGCATTGAAGATTTGGTGGCATTACATGTATGGTGCTACTTTTGAGATCCTCACTGACCATAAGAACCTGACGTACCTCCTGACATAGAGAGACTTAAACCTACGATAGTGATGATGGATGGAGTACATGAAGGATTACGAATTCACCATCGCCTATCATCTAGGAAGGTCAAATGTCATAGCAAATGCTTTGAGTCAGAAACAGCTCAAGTGTGTAGATATTTTGTCTAGTTAGTGGAAGAGTTTAGAAGAGTTGGTGGAGTGGAATCCACAACTATTAGAGGATTGAGTTCGATTGGCCAACATTCAAATACAGTCATAATTGTTGGGTGAAATTGTAACAGTACAGTTGGCCAGTGGGGAGCTTGATAAGATGAAGGGCTTGATGAAGAAGCCACATACCCATCTTTCATTGGTAACAGACAGAGGGATCAGATTTGAAAATCGAATATGGGTTCCTGAGGATTCACCGTTGAAGGAACGTATCCTACAAGAGGCTCATGGTTCCAAGTACACGGTGCACTCGGGAACTACCAAAATGTTTGAGGACATGTAGAGGTTTTTCTGGTGGCCAGGAATGAAGAGAGACATTGTAGCATATGTGGCCAGTTGTCTTACATGCCAAATGGTGAAGGTTGAACACCAACGACCCGATGGACTTTTATAGTCTATAGAGATTCTAGAGTGGAAATGGGAGCAGATCACCATGGATTTCGTGGTGGGTCTACCTCAGACCAAGAAAGGCCATGATGTGATATGGGTAGTGGTAGATTGCCTTACCAAGTGAGCACACTTCCTTGTCCTAAAGACCACTTCCAAGGTGTCAGACTTAGCTGAGCTATATATCAAAGAGATAGTGTGTTTGCATGGCGTACCCAGTTCCATCATTTCCGATAGAGACCCAAAGTTTACTTCCAAGTTGTGGAAGCAAGTTCAAGAAGAACTTGGTACAAGGTTGAAGTTCAGTACTGCTTATCACCCTCAGACAGATGGTCAGTCAAAAAGGACAATCTAGACCTTAGAAGATCTGTTGAGAGCTTATGTGCTCAATTGCGGTGGATCATGGGAGCAGTACTTACCATTAGTTGAGTTTGCCTACAATAACAACTACCAAGCCAGGATTGGGATGCCTCTATATGAAGCTCTTTATGGGAGACCGTGTCGGTCACCACTTCACTGGGATGATGTTGGTGAAAGGACCATGTTGAGCTCAGATGAACTCCAAGTGTATGCTGATAAAGTCTCTTTGATCAGGAAAAGGTTAAAGAGAACCCAGGATCAACAGAAGTCATATGTTGATGTGAGGCAGACTGATGTGCATTTCACCATGGGAGAGCATGTTTTTTTTTGAAAATCTGACCGCTCTGAGCTATAGCCAAGAATAGAGGAAAGTTGAGTCCCCAATATGTGGGTCTGTTTGAGGTGTAGAATGGATTGGTGAAGCCGCATATCATTTGGCATTACCCCCTCACTATCGTATGATGCATGATGTGTTTCACGTGTCCAATCTAAAGCAATATGTGAAGATCTGAGCCATGTGTTGTGCATTGAACCCATTGAGCTTCAAGGGAAGCTAACTTATCATGAGTTACCTTTACAGATTCTAGATACCAAGGTGAAAGAGCTTAGAAATAAGAATATAGAGATGGTAAAGGTTCTTTGGAAGCACCATGGAGAGGATGAAGCCACATGGGAGCTAAAGACGGACATGGAAAAAACATATCCTAATTTGTTTGTTTGATTGTTGAATTTTGAAGGAAAAATTCCTATAAGGAGGGGAGGATGTTATAACCTCATTTTTCAAAAACCATGTAATGGGATTTGTAAATCTCCTTTTAAAAGATAAATGAAATGAATGGTTGATTTATTTGTTTGAATTGAATGGTTTTCGTGCATAATAGCCTTGTTTGTTTTCTTAATGAGCTCTACTAGCTATCAAGCCCAATTGAAATAAAAAGAAAAGAAAAGGAAAAGGAATTTATTTGAATAAAGGGATAAATAAGAAAAGGGATAAAAGAATAAGAGGAAAAGGCAAAGGAATATTTCCCAAGGTGAGATTTTGTGCCTTTAGGGTTCCTTGAGGTCTATGGAATCCAAGATGATAATTTAATGACAAGGGAAAAAGAAAATATGTGAAAAATGTATATAATTAAGTGATGACTTTAAACTAAAGAAAAGGACCCTTTTCTTTAAATAATAATCCCAAATTTGGCATGATGAAAGATTAAGGCTTGAATGAGTTTCCCTTAAAATTTGAGATAAAAACGAGCTACGGATTGGGAGTTATGATTTTCTCAAATTATCTTCAAATATGAATTATATTGGATATATAGGAATTCTTTTCCTTTATGGTTGAACGCGAGGGATGAGGGTCGTTGGATCTTGATCCAACGAGCACCACTCATCGTCCAGTTCCAAAGGAACTTGGACTCTGGCTGAGTTACAGAGGGATTTTTCCCCTCATTTTCCTCTCAATCCAGTACATGTGCAATCATGGAAATAATTCCATTAAGTCTGGGAGAGGATCACGAACCCTCTCGACCCTGGTTTGGTGATCTCTCAAAGCATCTAGGTGAAACGCCCAATTGGGCTGAGGAACAGGCGACGACAAGGATAGGGGAATCCTAAAGGAGCCCCCAAATTCTATAAATAGACCCCCCCTCTGGCTTCCTCACATCCTCATGAACCCAGACGACTGCCTCCTGAGCCCTAGCTCCCAATCTGTCTCTAGATTGCTCCTGCTCTGATGACAGCTCTGCCGCGGCATCGCCGCAGGCTTGCGTGAGGAAAAGAAGGAGGACGATGAGTAGCGACCGTTGGATAGCGATGCACGGTAGTCCGCGTGCTGATCCAACGATCCAAGGCTGAGCCGGGTAACTTAAGTCATGCACGACATGGAATGTCATATTAGAAGGCGGACCACCGGAGCACTGATTGAGCGAACCCAGATTTTTCGTAAACTCCTCTCTCTGACCGAAAATCCAAAAAAAAGGCTTTTTCTTGCAAAATTCATAGAAATTGCTAGGAATCTCAGATTAACAAACTTTATATATGAAAGTTGATTAGAAAAATACAAGGAACAAGATAAAAATGGTTTGGTAACCTAGTTCTATCTCGTTTTGCAAAAGTGTATTAATTTGATAGAAAAAGGTATTAAAAGGTCATTAGAAATCCTAATTGAGTATAAAGGATGAATCTTTATGGTTTAATAGGTTAATTTGAGAAGTATTAACCTGTTGGATATTAAAGTAGGGTTTCAATCCGTTTTACATGAAAAGTTGACTATTTTAGGGTTTTAATCTATGTATGAAGGATAATACATATAGAAACCCTAATTTAGGGTAAAAGAAGAGAAAAATTTTCTTTAAATCGGATTATGGAAATATGTTACCATATAATGATCCTAAGCCTGTTAGGAGTGTTGAGATGAGAAATTTAAGGTTTTTATGTAGTTTTGTTGAATTAGGGTTTATAATACTAAAAGTGGAGGCAAAACCCTAATTGCAAAGGAAACCCTAAAATTGGAATAGAAATCCTAAGAAATAAGATGGGTTTGGATAAATCTTGATAAAAGGAAATTTGTATGTTTATTTCAGGATTTATGTGCAAACTTGCTTACTTGGTTGGGTTTTCTCTACTTAATTGATTTTGCCTCAAAATATGCAATCACAGGTATGTGGTTACGCTTATGAATATCCCGAATTAGTTTTCTGAGGATTTCTGAAGTTTCATCGGTGACTTGAATAAACTATTGGATGAATTTAATTCATGCAAACTATAATGCAGATATGACTATACCCTAAGATATATGCCTACTAGCTCATATCCTAGTCCCCTTTGTAGCTTGATTGACCTAGTACATGGCTACCTATGGGGTAGGTCCATCAGGTCATTGGATGACTTAGTACATGGCTACCAATGGGGTAGGTCCATCAAGTCACCATGAGTAAGGGATTGGGCTACCTTTGGATAGGTCTGTGTGACTCTGCAACCCTAAGTATTGGCCACCTGTGAGGTAGGGCCATGGAGGTAAGGATCTACCATATGAGAGAGGTAGTATCCAAGTCCGATGTAGGGACAACACCGAGATAGGGGATAGGTAAGGATTGAGTAGTATTGCTTAAAACATAATCTTGGTTGTTAAATGATATTTGATTGATTACATTGTTACCATAGTTGCACAATTTTTGTATTCCCCCACATACCAGTATAATCCGTTATACTGACCAACATTTTTTTTTCGGCGATTTAGGTACCAAATCCCAAAAGGACAAACAATAAATTGGCATATTGTGAATACATGAATTAAAGTGCAAGGAGGATTAGTTAGAATAGTTTTCATATGTGAATAGAAGTTTAGAAATCCAAGTTTTTCAAAAGGTATTCAAAATTTTATTTTATAATTGATATCAGTTGCTCAAAATTATATCTATAATTATATCAATGCTTTAGACTGTTTCTTTGAAGTACTCATTCACTGAGCGAGTAGGCTCACCACTCTACTCAAAATTTTTAGGGATATCACATGGACTTGAAGAAGGCCATTGCATCAGAGTAGATCTTCCACAAGAGTTAGGTCTGAGTATAGTTAAGTTCAGTCGGTCCTTATCATTCTAGGTCCTTGTAAAGAAATAAGAGAGAGTTGTAAATGATAATGTATAACATTATTCCTCTTTTAGCAATATATGCAAATCAACAAATCATATGTGATTAAAAGTAAGAGAAACATGATGAATGTTCATACATGCATTTTTACTATTGAATTTATATTAGAGAAATAAATGCTTAGATTCCCTTGTAAAGTTAGTTTATGTGGTTCAATGCGAGAAAACAAAGAGTTTGAAAAAGAAGAAAAAAAAATTAAGGGTGATCTTTGTATTATGTTAAATCCTCAATTTATGCCCTAATCTCATGATTAATGGTAATTGTGAGATGGGGTGTAACATTTAGAGTCTTTAGCTCGACTTTCTCTCTCATCCTGTCTTCATAATCCTTCCATAGATGTAATTTTTTCCTCATTCATTCCATTTGTTTCTGAGTTGGCTTCCCCCAAACTGAGTTATGTTCTCCTTACAAAGGCTTGGTCTTCATAATATATTTTCACTCTTTGTCCATTTACTTTGACAGTTCCCATCTTTTCTCCTACTATCACCATTACTCTCGATGGGTATCTCTTCACTACAGAAAAGGGACCTGACCACCTGATTCTCAACTTCCCCAAAAATAACATGATGTTGGAGTTGTACAAAAGGACCTTGTCTCCTTCATGCACATCTTTGTTCTTTAGGTGAGCATCATGCCAGACCTTTGTCCTCTATTTATAAATTCTTGCATTTTCATAGGCATGCAGCCTCAGCTCTTCGAGCTCTTGGAGCTGAAGGAACCTTTTCTAACCTACTTTGTCGAGATCCATGTTCAAAAACTTTATGGCCCATAGGGCTTTGTGTTCAAGTTCCACTAGTAGATGACAAGACTTTCCATAGATCAACTTGTAGGGTGTCGTACCTATCGGTGTCTTATATGTTGTGTGGTATGCCTAGAGTGCATCATCCAATTTTATGGACCATTCCTTTCTTGTGCGATTGATAGACTTTTCTAAGATTTGTTTGATCTGCCTATTTGATACTTCTACTTGCCCTGATGTCTGGGGGTGGTATGGTTTCATGACCTTATACTTCACTTTGTACTTTCTTAGCAGAGCTTCAAACTATTTCTCGCTGAAATATGACCCTCTGTCACTTATGATAGTGTGTGGCACTCTGAAGCATGGGAAGATAGTCTTATCAAAAAGCTTAATTACTACTTTGGAGTCACATTTTTGGGTGTCAACTACCTCAACCCATTTGGAAACATAATCAACTACAACAAGAATGTATTGATTTCCCTTTGATGACAGAAAGGTCCCCGCGTAGTCAACTCACCATACATCGAAGATTTCCACTTCCACCCAGTCTGACATAGGCATTTCATTTCTCCGGCTTATGTTCCCCATGGGTTGGCATTCCTTGCATGTTTTGACAAATGATGCAGCGTCCTTGAAGAGTGTGGGCCAGTAAAATCCCAATCACAACATCTTTGTGTCCATCCTCTCCCCTCCATGGTGTCCTCCATAAGGTGAGGTGTGACACTCTTTTAGGATTAGAGGTACATCTTCTTCAAGTATGCATCAATGGTATAGGTTATCATAGCATCTCTGAAATAGTAGTGGGTCATCCCAATAGTAATACTTCAACTCAGAAAATAATTTCTTTTTCTGATTATATGTTATCTATGGCAGTAGTTGCCCACATGCTAGATAATTACAAATATGGATGAACTAGAGTAAGCTCTGCTCCTCTGATTGAGCCATTAGAATATATTCGTTGGCGTAATTGACATTCAGAGACAGTTGGTTTTCTTCATCAAAGATCATTCGTGATAGGTGGTCTGTGACCAAATTTTCTTTCCCCTTCTTATTATCCATGATTTTATGGTCAAATTCTTGCAATAACAATGCCCATCTCAAAATCCTTGGCTTGGTGTCCTTTTTCTACATTAGGTACTTTATTGCCCCATGATCGATGTAAACTCTTACTTTTGATCCTACCAGGTACAACCTCAACCTGTCGAAAGCAAATGTGATATCCAGCATTTCCTTCTCAGTGGTAGTGTAGTTCACTTGGGCTTCATCTAGGGTTCTACTCGCACAGCAAATCACATGATGCTTCTTCTCTTTTTCTGCCTGAGGACTACCCCAATGGCGTAATCATTGGCATCACACATTATCTCAAAAGGCAACTCCTAGTCAGGTGCTTGTGGAATAGGCATTGTCGTTAATGCTCTTTTGAGGGTGTTAAAGGCATCTAGACATTTGGTGGTAAACTCAAATTCAACATCCTTTATTAGTAGGTTTGATAATGGCTTGGTGATCTTAGAAAAGTCTTTTATGAACCTTCTATAGTATCCGGTGTGTCCCAAGAAGCTTCTCACTCTGGTGACTGACCTTGGTGGTGGAAGTTTTGATATGGCTTCAATTTTTCTCAAATCCACTTCAATTCCTTTCTTTGAGACCTTGTGTCCAAGTACGATACCTTCCTGAACCATGAAGTGACATTTCTCCCAATTTAGGATGAGGTTCTTCTCTTCACAGTGCCGCAACACCAAAGATAGATTTCTCAAGCAGGCTTCAAAATATGTCTCGTATATAGAAAAGTCATCCATGAAGACTTCTACAATGTCTTCCAGAAAGTCAGAAAACATGGATATCATACATCGTTGAAAAGTTGTCGGTGTGTTACATAGACCGAATGACATTCTCCGAAAGGCATAGGTGACATATATGTAGGTGAAGGTGGTCTTTGTTGGTATGTATGCCCTGAGAGCCAATCATGGGATGATTGGTGGGATACATTAAGATTGATTTGATAAACATCGAAGGCAAGCTTCCAATTCTTTCTGGTTCAGTCATGTGAGATAGTGATAGAACAGATTGAATGTCTAGAGAATGATAGTACTCAATGACGTATGCCATCAGGTTCATGACCTGAACGATGAGATCATACGGATGTTAAGAGTTTGTACATTCTTGTTATGTCCCTAGTCGTATGTCATTGTGGAAGGTAGATAGACAGCAATGACCCATAAGACTAGATTGTGGTGTTGGTTGATGACAGAATCTCATTAGTCATGATATAGAGATATCAAACCAAACACATAGGTACTTGTTAGAGAACAAGTGTACCAGACAGACCCACCGTGAGTTTGACACATGGAACCATGACATGGTAGTCACAATCAGTACTCACAGTGATGGTGGTGAGTGTGATTCTTAGACCTGAAATCACTACACTCAACACATGTCGTTGGGCACACTTTGACATCATCAAACGCAGTCCTGAAACATGGGTTGTTATAAAAGTGATGATTGGGTGGCTTTGACACATGGGGCTTTTGAGGGGTGAGTGATAGATATGGGATTTGTCCCTCCTGAGGGAGTTTGATATCCAAGGCCACTTGATGAGTAGGATTGAGATAGGCGTGCACACGCATGTGTGAATCAGTATGTGATATTGATGTCATACATATCTCATTCAATCCACTCTGAGATCAAGAAAGTGAATGAACGTTGACAGGATGACTGTTCCATGCCTCGAGTTCATTCGGGATATCAGTGACAAAGGAATTATACATTTGCTGTAACACCATTCACAGATTGTAGGATTTAAAGTTGTTCTCCAACTTTCTACTTTCACTTGGGTAGCACTGATGTGTGACTAGGCACCGCTCTTTGCTTGTGAAGTCATAAGTGTTATGGACTTTCACTGCCAACGTGAAATGGACCTACAGGGTCACACACATAGGATTTAACCTGGAAGAGGAGTTTTGTCCACAAGCAACGTTTAGATTGATTACTAAAGGAGTTTAGTAGTTCAACTGGTGCAACTAAGCAAGTTGGGAAAGTCAGGTCGGTGAGAATTTTCCTTGCGTTTCACTTGCCCAATTTGATTGGAACAAGGATTGGTATTCGATACCAATTAAAAACAAAAGAAGGACAGTCAATCGGGAACTGATCAGGACCACAAACCGACTAGTTTAGAAGTGAACCGATCGGCTCATGGGTCCCAACTGATCGGTTGGTGTTCCAACCGACCGGTTCAGGTCCCCAACCGACCGGTTCACTTGTGAACCGATCAGTTCAGGTTGCGAGTTGGTTGTTTTTGGTGGAAAATCTCGAACCCTTCTACTCCTGCTTTCGTCCCATATTGTCGAGGATAGAGAACCCTATCCCATGACCTGCCTATATATATAGGGGTATTGGGGGCTTCTCAAAGTACAACTCAGTGCAACCAGTTGCTCTACAAAGTTGTCGTTCTCTCTGGTTTTGGTAACTGAGAGAGAGCCCGAGCAAGTGCTTCCCGCAAAAGGGAGGTGCATCAAGGGAAGGACAACTGCAGCTGCAACTGGAGGTAGGAGAGTGTGTTGGCGATTAGTACGTCAATAGGAGGGTGCGACTCCTTCCACTTCCTTGTGGGACAAGGAGTGTGGAGTTCCAGGTGGTCTGTGTGGACTACTTCAGAGGCGGGAGGTTTCTGCCGCTCAGGAGGACAACTGTCAATCCCGACTGTCCCGGTGAGAGGAGGAGTCGTCAGTCCCAGTACGACCAGGAGCTGCACAGACACCATCCAAGACCGGAGTTGAAGACCGTGCATAGCGCGAGGTATTGTCTCCAAGCAAGCCTTGGGACAAGGTATGATTCCACAAACCATCCTTTCCTATTATATAGATGTTGACGCATTTCCTCATGCTAGGTTTGGGGGAGAAATTTTTTTTGTTTCCGCTGCCTTCTCTGCCTCCCCTAAAACCCAACAGTGGTATCAGAGCCACGTCAACTGCTCTATATTTTAGGAATGTCGTTATGATCGATTTTGGTTTGTCGCCTTTAATTATTGCATGCTATGCGAATAATATTGGCTTTATGCATGTCCAATCCTAAATCCACAAATCCCAAATTACATATATGATATGTATTATTAATGCACTCGATACACGTCGCCCTTAAATGAGTTTTGTGGTGGATGTGTGTAGCATGATTATGGCTTATAAACCCCTATCTGTGTGTGGTTGTTTCTGGTTTCTTGCATCTCAGTCTGTGCATCGATCTTCCCTCTCTTATTCCTGATGTAACTCGAAATAAATTTGAGATTCTCTCCTACCTTTGCTCCCCCCAAATGTAACTCGGGGTTTCTTCTTTTAAGCAATGTAATAATAGGATAGATTTTATTTCTTGTTATGTCGAAGACCGGAGGATATCAAGACAACAGCTGAAATGATCGGTTCAAGGCGTGAACCGATCGTTTGACGTTCCAAACGATCGGTTCAAGGAGTGAACCGATCGGTTGACGTTCCAGACGGTCGGTTCAAGGAGTGAACCGATCGGTTGATGACCAGTTCAAGGAGCGAGACGAGCGGGTGGCGGCCATGACGAGATGCACGACGTCCAGGCGAACCGATCGGTTGGAGGAGCCAACCGATCGGCTGGTGGCACCCAGATGACCGGCTGGAGAGTACAGATCATTCATGTGATGAGTTGATCAACTCAGATGGCAAGGCACAGATGTTCATCTTGTACAGGTTGCATGTGATGTTGACCTAGATGACCGTGATTCCTCTTGGCTCAAGGAATCACATTAGGATGGCCATAATCATCGCTTTTTATCGTTTGTGCATGTTTTCTGTGGGATATAGCATGTATATGATACGTACTATGTATTGTGGTGATTGGATATGTATATGTATATAAAAACCAAATCCCGCATTAAATATTAAGTTTTAGATGCCTTCCAAATGCGACACACGTGAAAAGCTTGATCGACCAAGTGTGGGAACGCCCTAGCGTGGTGCACCGTCTATCTCGTGGAAGCGTGAAGGATGAATGTGTGGGTCTGCCCTAGCAGGGTGCATATTCATCGTGTTTTCTTTGGGTCGGATTTAACAAGGTGATCTAGATGGGATCTAGTACCTTGAGGCATGGAGATGATCATGGCAAGGAGTTGGATATGCCATCTTATCAAGAGTTGCATATGATGCAATTGGCAAGAGTTGCCTACCTGAGAGATCTATGTTGTGGGTGACAGCCCAAGCTGGTCCATGACTTAGAGGATTTCAGGATCTTGCCCACTTGAAGGTTGTACGCTGAAATCTTCCGAATTGATGGTGAGGGCTATCAATTTGAAGTAAAATAGTGGGAGCGATAACTAATTAAAGGCCTAATTTTATCATCAACTTTTCAAATCAATCAAACAAGTCAAAAAGAGTTTTGGACTAAAATTGCATATATTTCCTTTTGTTAAAATAAATGGTTAATCAACAAATCACTTTATTTGCGATCGAGACCAACAAATTAAATGGGAATAATTCCATGACTGGTTAGGATGATGAGAAGTGTTCTCAAAGAGCGAAAGCTCCAAGTCCTAGTTATACCAAGACCAGATGAACTCAATCCCACCACATCAATGGCTGAAAGTATGCTTATGGAAGCATACCGAGGATGACATTGATGAGGAGTGCTTAATGTTGTGTTCTCTGAACTATGAGTTGCAGAGACAACATGAGACATATGATGTCTCCAAGACACTGTCCTAGTATATCATGACAGAAGGAGATCCAGTAAGGTATTCACACACTCAATGTGATTGGGTATGTGGAAAACCTGACTAAGAAGGATTCCCTCTGAGCCAAGAGTTGGCTATTGGTATGATACTGCAAATGTTGCGAGGATCATACAATTCATGATAAGCTACAACATGAACAACTTTGACAAGCATTGACAGAGTTGTTGGACATGTTGAGGATAGTAGAGGCAAAGATGAAGAAAGACAAACCATAATCTTTGATGTGATCAAAGAAAAGGTAAGTCTTAAGGGCAAGGGCAAGGGCAAGGGCAAAGCTAAGAAGTGTTCTGATCCTAGCCAGCAATCCAAGCCGTCTTCAGCCTCAAGGTACATGGGGAAAGGGTGTATGAGGGAATTGCCCTCTATATCTGGAAGAACAAAAGAAGATGAAGGAGGGGATGGAGATCTCCACCTAAGGTATCATGAAATGAACCGCTTCTTTATCTGAGGTATATGATACCAAGATATGGATCTATCATATATGATATGCAAGATCCGCAAAGAAGTGATGGCCTTTGTGAAAGGACCAAGAAAGAAGTACCCATCATTGGAGCAAGTGTTGCTGCCATAGATAGGAGTATCTTTCAGTTTATTTCAGCCTAAAGGGCACAAAATAGAGTTGAGAACTGCTATTTCATATATTTCCAATAGATAGAAACACTTTATTTTTTCATATTGTATGACAATGATGGCAATTAATAAAGTTGATGTTTCAATCTTAAAGATATGATCTTTGTGGCAATGCCTTGCTTATCTTGTGATACATGGTATGCATAAGATAAAATGATACCTAAAGTTATTGATAACTCAAACAATCAAATTAGCATCAATCATGAGAAATTCATTTCTAGTTTCCATATGATGGATAAATCTAGACTCTTTTGGTTAGAGAACCAGTAAGAGACATGAATATCTTGGACATAATTAATCAATCTTCACTAATGGTAGTGGGAGAATGATTGTCCTATTAGGTAGAATACATGTGATGTATTTACATACCTATTGGAGAAAATGCTAATACTTCAAATGGTGTTTAGATAAATACCAATATGAATATCTTGAAGTGTTCAAGATTATCATAGATGAAGTACAAATTTGGTAAAGTGTTAATTCTTGATGAGATCAATGAATGAAATACTTGGACCAAATGTTTGAGATCCTTATGAGTGATTATGATGGTGTATCATAGTGAACTCATGATTAAGGCATGGTGATGTCTAAATCAAGAAGGAATCATACTCTAAAGAGTTAGAGAATGATTATCGAATAACTGAATTCTTCTTAAATAAAAGAATACCCGACACTAATAAAAGGAATTAAGAATCACAAGGGTTGTGAGTTCTTATATCCTTAACAGATACACCTCAATTATCTATGTGATGAGTTGGTCATGTGATGAGTCAACTATCTAGATGAATATGAGGAACCAAATTTTGAGTTATGGTTTATGACCATTACATCCTAAATGACATCCATGTGAACCATAAGGTATGACCTTGATGGTATCACTCATTGGATGAAATCCATAAGTGTGAATGAATCTTAAGTGTTAAGATACATGGATAACATTTTGAGAAGGATGATGCTTGTTGATTGCAACTTAATGACTAAGACATTTGGCATATGGATACTAAAATCGCATTCCTATGAGGAATAAAACAAGGATGTGTATGTGACACAACCTATAAGGTTTATGAATCCAATAATGCAAATGAAGTCTATAAGTTACAATGGACCAATCAATATGATTGATTGAGTACAAGCAACTCAGAATTGGATCTTTACTTTGATGATATAGTCAAAGGGTTTGACTGATATGTTAAAGATAAAGAAGGGATTTGTGATTTAGTGGGAGTGTATTCACATTCCACATGTTGATGTGAAATGGAAATGTTCTAGAATGGAAATCCAAAAGTGGAAATTATCTTTAAGGAAGATAGAGATGTTTCCTATGTGATAGGAATAGAGATCTATAGAGATAGTTCTCGAAAAACCTCTTGACCTGAAAAGAGAGAGCATACATTGGCAATTTGTACTGAAGTGTTCAGTATGCACAGATTTAGTGGGAGAAAACTTGTCCATGCTACATGGAGTTAGTATCCCAAGGCCAAGTGTCCAATTCTTATGAAGAATGGGAACACTAAGAATAGATAAGGATCTATCATGTATGTAATCATCCCATTATCTTGCATGTATAGACATGGCAAGAATAAAATGCATTCATCATTTTGTATGTATGACATGACGAGTGGATGTATGTCTACTTCCAGTATGGGTTACTGGAATACCATGAGAACTTGATAAGTACTTGGGAAGTACTAGTTCTATGGAGATCAGGAAGAGTTCGATGTAAAGAGTTACATTGATGCGAACTTATAAAAAGACAGAAAATTAATCGAAAAATATATATAGGATATTTAAAGTGAAAGTTTGTTGATGATTGGAAGTGTTCCAATAAAACCATTTAAAGGGAAATGTCGAGTATCTATGCGTTATAGAACAGCAGTAGATACTATGTGGATCTGGAAGTTCATGAGATGAACTTATAGATATTCCGCTCATTGATGACAAGTTTGGAATCCTTGATCATGCAATGTGGCTAAAGGTTAGCAAAGGAATACTAGATCACATATTACGGAAAATCCATCTCATATGTGTGACGTACAGCGAAGAGATGTGAGACATGTAATTTATACCGACTTTGGCAAGGTGTTGCCATTACTCACTATGTTGGCACTAGAGCACAGTAACATGTGGGACATGTTTGAAGATCACTATGAATATGATTCAAGGGTGATTGGCTCGCAGTGCAAGTGGGAGTCTGTTGGTATGTATGCCCTGAGAGCCAATCATGGGATGATTGGTGGGATACATTAAGATTGATTTGATAAACATCGAAGGCAAGCTTCCAATTCTTTCTGGTTCAGTCATGTGAGATAGTGATAGAACAGATTGAATGTCTAGAGAATGATAGTACTCAATGATGTATGCCTTCAGGTTCACGACCTGAATGATGAGATCATACGGATGTTAAGAGTTTGTACATTCTTGTTATGTCCCTAGTTGGATGTCATTGTGGAAGGTAGATAGACAGCAATGGCCCACAAGACTAGATTGTGGTGTTGGTTGATGACAGAATCTCATTAGTCATGATATAGAGATATCAAACCAAACACATAGGTACGTGTTAGAGAACAAGTGTACCGGACAGACCCACCGTGAGTTTGAAACATGGAACCATGACATGGTAGTCACAGTCAATACTCACAGCGATGCTGGTGAGTGTGATTCTTAGACCTAAAATCACTACACTCAACACATGTCATTGGGCACACTTTGACATCATCAATAGCAGTCCTGAAACATGGGTTGTTATAAAGGTGATGATTGGGTGGCTTTGACACATGGGGCTTTTGAGGGGTGAGTGATAGATATGGGATTTGTCCCTTCTGAGGGAGTTTGATATCCAAGGACACTTAATGAGTAGGATTAAGATAGGCGTGCGCACGCATGTGTGAATCAGTATGTGATATTGATGTCATACATATCTCGTTCAATCTACTATGAGATCAAGAAAGTGAATGAACGTTGACAGGATGAATGTTCCATGCCTCGAGTTCATTCGGGATATCAGTGACAAAGGAATTATACATTCGCTGTAACACCATTCACGGATTGTAGGATTGAAAGTTGTTCTTCAACTTTCTACTTTCACTTGGGTAGCACTGATGTGTGACTAGGCACCGCTCTTTGCTTGTGAAGTCATAAGTGTTATGGACTTTCACTGCCGACGTGAAATGGACCTGCAGGGTCACACACATAGGATTTAACCTAGAAGAGGAGTTTTATCCACAAGCAACGTTTAGATTGATTACTAAAGGAGTTTAGTAGTTCAATTAAACACTCAATTGATTGATAGTTCAATATCATACTATTCAAGGTGTTGGACATGTTGATTGGAGTATCGGATTGATTGAAATCGCAATTGACTGATTCTGCACAACCTGCACTCCCAACCGATCGGTTCAAGTGTTGAACCGGTCGGCTGAGGTTGCTGAACCGGTCGGCTCAAGTGTTGAGTCGATCGGCTCATGTACAGAGTGAAACGAGCGGTTCAAGTGTTGAATTGATCGGTTCAACTGGTGCAACCGAGCAAGTTGGGAAAGTGAGGTCGGTGAGAATTTTCCTTGCGTTTCACTTGCCTAAATTGATTGGAACAAGGATTGGTATTCGATACCAATTAGAAACAAAAGAAGGACAGTCAATCGGGAACTGATCAGGACCACGAACCGACCGGTTCAGAAGTGAACCGATCGGCTCATGGGTCCCAACCGATCGGTTGGTGTTCCAACCGACCGGTTCAGGTCCCCAACCGACCGGTTCACTTGTCAACCGATCGGTTCAGGTTGCTAGTTGGTTGTTTTTGGTGGAAAATCTCGAACCCTTCTACTCTTGCTTTAGTCCCATATTAACGGGGACAGAGAACCCTGTACCATGACCCGCCTGTATATATAGGGGTATTGGGGGCTTCTCAAAGTACAACTCAGTGCAACCAGTTGCTCTGCAAAGTTTTCGTTCTCTCTGGTTTTGGTAACCGAGAGAGAGCCCGAGCAAGTGCTTCCCGCAAAAGGGAGGTGCAGCAAGGGAAGGACAACTGCAGTTGCAACTGGAGGTAGGAGAATGTGTTGGCGACTAGTACGTCAACAGGAGGGTGCAACTCCTCCCACTTCCTTGTGGGACAAGGAGTGTGGAGTTCCAGGTGGTCCGTGTGGACTACTTCAGAGGCGGGAGGTTTCTGTCGCTCAGGAGGACAACTATCAATCCCGATAGTCCCGGTGAGAGGAGGAGTCGTCAATCCCGGTGCGACCAGGAGCTGCATAGACACCATCCAAGACCGGAGTTGAAGTCCACGCATAGCGCGAGGTATTGTCACCAAGCAAGCCTTGGGACAAGGTATGATTCCACAAACCATCCTTTCCTATTATATAGATGTTGACGTGTTTCCTCATGCTGGGTTTGGGGGAGAAATTTTTTTTGTTTCCGCTGCCTTCTCTGCCTCCCCTAAAACCCAACAGTCTTCTCTTGATCGTCAGGGTGAATTGTTACTTGTTAAATCTTGAGTATACATCTAGAAAACAAAAGTAGTCGTGATGAGCCAGCTGTTCTAGGACCTAGTCGATGAATGGCAAGGGGAAGTGATCCTTCTTGGTGGTTGTATTTAGCTTGTAGTAATCGATGCACATGCACCAGCCTATCACTGTCCTTGTGGTGACTTTATCTCGATCCTCCCAGCTTTATAACTTCTTTCTTCACAACCTCTTTCAACATTTAATTTAGCTTCCTTTGTGGTTGAGCCAGTGGCTTGGTTGTCTCTTCAAGGTGAATTTTGTACATGCATAAATTTGGGTTAAGACCTCTAATGTCCTATACATAATACCCTATTGCTTTTCTACACAGCCTCAGCTCATCTAGAAACTTCTCCATGTGGTCGTCAGTTAAGTTGGCATTGACAATAACTGGATTCCTTTCTTCTTTATCTAAGAATTCATATTTCAACCCTTATGGAAGAGGCTTTAATTCTAGCTTGGGATTTGGTGCTTCCTTCTCCTCAGTCATCTAATCCAACAAAGCATACTTTACTGTTTCAATTATCTCTTCGTTTTCGCCAAATTCTTCTTATGGTTGGATTAGGTAATCTAATATTTCTACAACTTCTTGACTCTCCATGGCAGGATCCTGGTTGTTTAGGGCTCACATTAGTGGATCTACGATTGCTTTATCTTCTTGCACCTCTTCGCAATACTGATTACAGCTCTCCATGAAGTAGATCAACTCAGATAGAGGTGGTCCCCTCATGGCATCTTACCCTAAAATCCAAGTGATCATTCCCTACTCATAGTGTGATGATTCCTTCAGCAACAACTATCAGGGCTCTCCCCTTTGGAAGGAAAGGCCTTCAGAATATCATAGAGGATTTAGAGTCTTTGATCATGTCTATTACCACTATATCACAAGGTATGAAAAATTGTCCAACTCGTATCGGAACGTCTTCAACTATTCCCATTGGCCTCGTGAAGGTATGATCGGCTAACTCGATCCTCATCCCTATCTTTACCATGTCTGTTAGCCCATGTCTTTGTGCTAGAGTCAATGGAATTAGGCAAATGCTTGCTTTGAGGTTAGCTAACCCTTTTCTCTCTACATCATCTCCAACATAGAAAGGAATGTTGAATGCTCTGGGGTCTTTCTTCTTGGTGGGTAGTTCTGCTTGAATAAAAGCACTAGACATCTTTGCTAACTGGACAATTTCAATATGATCACCTCTTCTTCTCTTCGTAAGCAGGTCCTTGAAGAACTTTGCATAGGTTGGCATTTCTTATATTGCATCAAGAAAGGGCACATCTAGGTGTACAACTTCCATGAACTTTTTGTATCTTTTCTTTAAGTGTGTTTTTATTAACTTATAGGGGAAAGGAACTCTTGGGACGTATGGACTTTTCTTTGAAAGGACGTCTCCCAAAGGGTCTGAGTCCTTTTACTCTCCCTCCTTCTTTTTGGGTGATCCTTCTTCTCTGCCATGGTCAGCTTGTTCTTTCCTTCTTGATTCTTCTATTGCCTTTTCATTCTCAGACTGTTGATTAGTACAACTGCTTCCTTCTTCAGTGTTGTTAGTATTAGCATTCTCCATTGTCCTCCCAGATCGGAGAGTAGCCATTTTGGAAATCTAGATATTTGATGGAATCTTTCTTGAAGGATTCTTCATGAGCTCAGCCAGCTGTGCAAGCTGCTAATGAATCTGTCTTTGGTGAGTTTTCATATCCACCATTTGAGTTTACATGTTAGTTAGCACTCCCGAATTTGTGATATCACTTTGATCCAGTTGATCGTTCACCGACGCTTTCCTCTTTGTGAAGTCAAATAGTTGATCAATCATGTCATCTTGGCTATTTTCTTTCGCTTAGCTCGGCCCTAGGCCTTTCCCTTGTCCTTGCTTGCTCACATTTTTGTTCTGGCCTTGATAGTTGTTTTTGTTCTGCTGGTAGCTGGTAGTCTTGGTGTATTGTGTTGACACTCCTTTATTCTCAAACACTGGGGGAGGTTTAGATGAACTACTTAGCTGATGTGCATTCTCCGTAGCTTCTTTATTGCCATAACTAAACCCAAGGTGGTCTTGTCGCTTGAATTTAACATAAGAGATGTTCTCTATCTCTTCTTCACTTTCTCTTTCGTAACTCTCCTCAGGTCGGGTAAAAATACAGTTATCAATCCCATGCCCTCCTTTTCCACAAGTGACACACTTCATGGCTTTCTCAGTATGCTTCTTGCCCTTAGCTCCACTATCTTTCAGTTATTTGACATCAGTGGCTATTTTCTGAATTTGTGTTGTTATGGTCTCTAAGGCTTTGGCTTCAATAGATGGTCCTTCAGACCCTACCTTCTTTGTTGATCCTCTATCATTCTTTTCATAATCCATGTCTGCTTGTAGTGCAGTCATGTTGTCTATTATATTCATAGTTCTACTCTGCTTCTTTCCAAGAAAGTTCCTACCAGCAACTACATTCAATGACGTCCTCTCAGTAGGAGTCAACCAATTATAGAAGCTCACTAGGAACCCCTTACTATAATTATGGTGCAAACAATCCCTCTGATACTCCTGGAAGTGTTCCCATGCCTCGTGTGAGTTTTCTCCTGGATTTTGTGTAAAAGAAGTGATCTTTTACATGTTGTGGATAGTCCTCTCAATCAGATAAAAGTTAGTAACAAAAGCATATGACAGGGGTCTCCACCCATCTATGAACTGGTGGGGGAGATTGAGGTACCATGATAGAGCCTTATCATTAAGAGAGAAGTTGAAGCCTTTAAAATATATCACTTCTTGAGGGACTCCCCTCATCTTGATGGTATCATAGATATTTTTAAAGGCGTCGAGGTGATGGTATGGGTTTTCACTTCTTGAATTCTTGTGGAAAGATTTATTCTGAATCATTGAGATGACAACTGGTTTCAATTCAAAGTTTGTTACGTTGAAGTGTGGGATGACGATCAGGCATCTAGATTCATAGGCCCTAGTTGTTGCCAGTTCTCTAAGAGTCTTTCCCTCTTCATCATTCTCATTGTCGTTGTCCCGACCATCACACTCATGTTCATCATCACGGTGATTGTGATGGTGCCTTCTATGACGATGGTAGCATTGTTCTCTGTCACATTGGACTTCTTCATGATGATCCTCCTCCCGACATTCTTCTTCATGTTGAAAACCATCTGAGTAACAGCCATCTCCGTCTTCATATGTCCCTAGTGGTGGGGGGTTATGTTGAATTCTCACATTCTACTTGTCCCCAGTGAGAGTACCATCCACACGAGGCGGCATGGTGACTCAAGGTTAAGGAGCAAAGTCGAATGAGTCTGCTTTCCTCTAAGTTTGCTAAATAGACCGCACAGTCGAGTTAGTAAACAGGACGTGCTAAATGAACTTATCTATGCAAATGTAGGGTAGACGATTTAAGGTTTCTGTGCGGTCAAGCTTATTACTAAGCTTGAGGCATAGGAGTATAGTGAGTGGACCCAAGTTCTTAACAATGTCGTTTTGCCTTGTCCCCGATAACGGTGCCAAAAAGTTGACCAACCTAAATCGCACGTCCAAAATGGAGTGGATCCAGAGAAGTCAAACTCTTAAGATAGTAACCTAACACTCAATCCCCCGCAACTATTATGCATGGTCTGATATAGTAATTGGGTTCAAACCACAGGGATAAGGTTAGCAAGTGTTAAGCATGCAGGGTCTCACACTCACATACTTTAGACAAACAAATGATTTTAAAAAGGTTGCTCCCTAAGGAACGATGGTGCTCAAACCAAAACAAAGAAAGATAAAATAAAGAAAGAAAATAACAACAAGAGAAAATAAGGACAATTGGTAGGAAACCAAGATATGGAAGGGAACTCAGATAGGGTTTCACCTACTAAGCTCTCTCACCAACATGCAAAACTCACTCCCCCTTGTATACTCCTATCAAGATTACAAGAAGTCATATAAGCGTCTATTCCCTCTCTCGAGATAAGGATAGATCTAGGATCTAAGGTGACCTCCCTCTCAAGATGACAACCGTACACCCAAAAAGCAAAACATATGACTGTAAGCCTTAGCAATCCAACATTTTCATGCATTCAAACTACTCCATAACACCATATAAAGAAGATATTACTCTTTCGAGGTAGTAGCGATCAAACATCACAAGATGGCAGCTAAGCACAAAAGTGAAACATTAATAACAAGCATATGGAGATAATCTTGATATGAGTATATATGTATTCAAAGGGAAGCAGGAATATACATGTTGGGAGAGCCTTAGTGGCTAATCCCAACCCGAGTTAAGTGTTTAGACACACATGTTAACGGGTAGCATAACAGCATTACAAAATGATAGATACGTCATAACCATGAAGAGGGAAGGGGTACAATGTAGCGGAGATGGCAGATCTAGAAGAGAGAAAGAGAAGATGGTGATACATCAAAGTACTCCTTCAAATCTTGACCTGAGATGGATGGTGTGGATTCTCTCCTTCTTTCGAGGTAAAGGGGCCTTAAATCTTCTCTCTCCTCAGCTTTTGTCTTTAGAAATCCAAGACGGATTGGATTGGATGAGGGTGGGTATGGAATTTGGCAGCACTACATGGTTCTTGATGATTTGATGATGTACAAGTCGAGGTGGTGGCCTATTTATAGGTGTTTTCCATCGACATAACCACTCACACCATGGTCGAGGCTTGAGTGCGGTCGATCAAGGCCCCTCCTCGATCGAGGTCACCACAGTGATGGGTCGAGTCACTACCTCGGTCAAGGTATTACTCTTCTGTGATCGCGGTCCTTCCTTGGTCGGGGCACTCCATTGCCTCAGTCATGGTGCTGCCTTGGTCGAGGTCAACCGAGGTTTAGTTGGATGCACTGTGGGCCGCGACTAAAAGGGTGGGGCGCTTACACTATGGTCGCAACATCATTGGGGTGAATGGTGGCATCGGTCATGGTGTGGGAATCCTCCTTGGTTGATGAGCCACGGTCGAGGTGCCGACCGCAGTCGTGGCTTGACGTGACCCTACAAGGATGGAAAAGTGTGCAATTAAGATTCTTGTCATAAAAGTGCTCAAATAAGTGGAAACGTCTATAAAAGGTATGTTTGGAGAGATACAAAATAGGTGCCAAAAGTGTATAAAAGTTGATATTATCATATACCAAGTCAGACACATGTGTACTTGTTAGAGAACAAGTGTACTAGATAGACCCGCCTTGAGAATAATTTGTGGACTGTTATATGATATTCATAAGCATCTCTCAAATGCAACAGTGGCATTTTTGTCCTTCAACTTGAAGTTATTATATTGGTGATGTGACAATCATCATGCTTTGACACTTCCCAACATGATATTGAAGAAATTTTCCATAAAGGTAGTAATTCAGTGTGATGAAAATCACACTATGCATCATGAGCGATGTAGAAGGAATTTGTCCATTCCATATAATGAGAGAGATATCAAATGCCTCTTGATACGTGATACTAGAGAAACCCATTGGAATGCAAATATGAGTTTGTATATGATATTAAGCTCATATGTATCTTCATAGTCTACATGGAGATTAGGGAACTTATATTGAACATAGTGAGGATGATGTGTACATGCCTCTAGTTCAATCTGGATATCTGTGACAAAAGGATTATACAACATGGTAACTATGGACGTTGATGGTTTACTCTTGTGTGGTTGGTCATACTAATTGGGTTGTAATGATGTATTGATAGACACCACTTACTGCTTATGGACCATAATATTGATTAGTGAATATGTTTCCAACATAGAAAGGTTCCTATAGGGTCACACACATACAGATACCTTGAAGAAAGGTTGAATTGGACCTCAGTGTAATTGTTACAATAAATCTAGGTACATGACATTAAGTTTTGAGTAGTTGAATAAAATACATACTTGGGCTAAAGAAATAAGTTTCCTTAAGTTAGAGACCCATTATCAAAGATAGGGAAGTTCACACACACCACAACTAACAAAACATTGCATTTAGAAGACTCAATGAATGGACGATTCCCTCATTCCACAAATGAGTACATAGACTGATCAAATAGGGATTGAGAAATCCTAACCTCTCAGCTCCTCTATATATACGATGTGAGATGAGTTCGTCATGGCACAAAATCATATTTTCTCATTGTTGCCTCCAATATTGGAGAAACCCTAAGAGAAACTTAGAGAGAAAAATAGAGAGATGAGACTAGAAACTCTGGACTGTCTTTGACAGCTGTTGTGGATACCATGGAGAAAGGTTTTCCCTGTACTTTCTTTCAAAATGAGAAGCTTCTCCAGCGACACACAAATCATGTTGAAGGTATTCATAGTGGAACAACCCATTACGTAGGATATGTAAGTCATAGAACGGTGTTATCCTTCATATCTAACTTTGGTATCTATGCTACTAATTGGTGGAATCAGATGATCTGCCACTAGCAGTAAACTACTAGATTCTTGCAATCTGCAACAGAAGAGCAATTTTCTACACACATCTCAAGGTGGTCTTCATGGTGCCAAAGACACTAGAAATTAGTTTGGGTTTTTTTATTCAATCATAATAGAAAGAGATATAGATTGGACAATCTAGGTCTACAACATCATTACAAATGAAATCATTAGAAACTCCTCCACAATAAGGTATAAACTTATAAACCCTAATCTGATATAGTTTCATTAGATTGATCTTACTCTTAGTATTCTTGGATAGAAAAACTATTATGTTTGTTTTCTACTCTTGAGATCCCAAAAAAGTTGAACCAACAGTAGATGCATCACAAAATGAAGCACACACACCATTTTTAGCATGTGTAAGTACAAAAGAGCCCACAATGGGGGGAGGATTTTAGGGTGCACTTTAAGACTGATAAGACATATACCGCCTCTATAAGTAGACTATTGGGGGCATTACTACTTGTATAAGGGAGGAGAACCATATTGTTACACCCCGATCTCACAATTACCACTAATCATGAGATTAGGGCATAAATTGAGGATTTAACGTAATACAAAGATCACCCTTAACTTTTTCTTCTTTTTCAAACTCTTTGTTTTCTCGCATCCAATCACATAAACAAACTTTACAAGAGAATTCAACTTTATTTCTCTAATATGATCTTAACATTAATGATACACATTCATACATTCATTATGTTTCTCACACTTCCATGTATATACAACATGACAATCATTTGCATTCTCTCTTATTAAGGAAAAAAACATACAAAACATCATTTACAAATCTCTCACATCTATACAAGGACCTAGAGTGACAGGGATCGACTGAACTTAACTATACTTAGACTTAACTCTTGTGGTAGATCTACTCTAATGCAATGATATCTTCAAGTCCATGTGATATCCCTAAAACTTTTGAGTAGAGGGGTGAGCCTACTTGCTCAGTGAATGAGTACTTCAAAGAAATAGTCTAAACCACTGATATAATTACAGATATACTTTTGAGCAACTGATATCAATTATAACAGCAATAAGCTTTAAAGAGATTGATCATTGACAATCATAAATAGGGAAGGATACTCTAGATATCAACAAGAGCAAATCAATATATGAGCATGCTTGATTAATTTCAAAGAGAACTAATAATTCAGAAACATACAAAAAATAATTGATGGGAAATTGTACTCAAATCTTTCTTAGCCTTTCTTACTTGTAAGAAACTCTTTAAACCTATATGAAAATATTTTAGCTTATTCCCTGATCAAATGTTGTGTACTCTATATATGAAGAGTCATAGCGAACTACGATCTCACCGTACAAGACTTAGCTTAAAACCCAGGAAGCTAAGCCTAGAACTGAATTCGGGTCTGCTTGACTCAAACTGTCACGTCTGACTAAGGTGGCTAAATAGTTGGCCTTTAACTAGACCTCTCATTCTAGGCTGAGTACACAGGAGGAGGGTCTGAGATGCTCTGTGGGCCTCATTTTGGTACGCTCTGTGGGTACCTCTGGTTTATCACTGGGATCTCCGGTTCATGTTGGGTAACCTATCTTCTCTTCAAAGACTTCCTCAAGGGCTTCATCTCCCCGCACACTCTGTGGATGTGATCTGATCCCCATATATTGGTCGCTTCCAGGGTGGATCATTTCCTCCCTATAGTGCAAACATTTATAGGGAATCTATGATGTTCAGGGATCTTAAGTCTATTATTTTATCATTCTTAGAAAGCTCTTACTATATTGTAACTTTTCCCTTACTTATACTTGACTCTGGTATCTCTATGGTACCGTGTCTATTTATTTGAATTTTATAACACAACATGTATATCATTCTAAACTTGTCAGAGAAATATACCCAAAACCCTGTAATATACTAAGAAATCAACATAATATACATGCAGGCAGACTGAAATACTTAAATAAACATAATGCATGTCCATTTGGCACTTATACTCTAGAATCATGCAATTAAACATCTTAATATACTGATAATAGCTAATTACTTGGCATATGAGTAATCGTCATTTGCACCCATAAATTATTTTTACTTTCTTGGAAAACATGCACATCGATCCAAATCCTGGGTTGTGCATCTCATACTGAGAACATGGTAATCAAAATGCTTAATTCATTGAACACCATATCCTTAGGGTTTCATTTACCTCATTCATGTATCACATGGCTCTCATAAGGATTTAATATGTCATAAACATCCACTAAATACAGATTGCTTTAACCAAGTCATATACAACCAACATATGTATGAAATCCTCGAATTGAGCTAAATTAGGGTTTTCCATGCCATTCATTGAGATATTATGAATCAAGAATAACATTGCATAAATAGAGTCTATGATGCCAAGAAAAACACTTCAAATGGATTTCACCATATTTATTCACAAATTTCCAACTTTCCACTCATATAGGGCTTCACCCTCTTTACGAAGATATCAAGCAAACACTATTCACATCACATGAAATCCAAAATAGTATCTGACATATATGTACTACACATTCAGATAAACAATCATTCATAACCAAGGGGATCCAGATAAACAAATTTCTCTATTTAATTATACAACAATTGTAATGACCCCGCCTCCCAGTAACCCTCACTTAAGGGATACCAAGGGGTCAGAGTCGTTATCCCAATAAACTGGATCAAAGGTTCGACAATTAATCAATAATAATTAATAAATTCTACCAACTAAATTGAAATCTAGTATAAAATAAAACTTTGCATACATTTTTGAAAACTTTGGTAATCTACTTCTATCCTCGGCTTGAAACTAATCTATCTAATCCTCCTTGTACTTTATTTATTATTTTCACAATGTGTCACTTTACTATTTGTCCTTTTAAGATTTTTACCTAAAATGCCGACAAACAAAACATCAGTCAGCATATATAGATATGTCGGTATGTGGGGACAACCAAAATATCACACATACGGCCAACAACCTAATTATCACAATCAAGTTAATTAACAATTCAATTTACAAGTTTAATGTGTCAAAATCCACCGCTTTTGCCCTAACCCTGGAATACCCTCTTTAGGGTTCCTCTTTAGCCATTGACTTAAGGCCACCTTCTCCATCCTGAGCTTGGTTCCTGGGGTCACCTCTCATGGTTCCCATTAGTCATGCAATAAAGACCACCTTCTCTTTCCTAAGCTTGGTGTCTGGGGTCACCACTCATGGTGCCCATGGGTCTTCCCTCTTGGGCTTGACCTTTTTGCATCATCCATCAAGGTGGCATGTAGGTCCGAGAATACACACTTATATCATAATTGTGATAATCATAGTGACTTTATAATGTTGCAAGTATGAACATTCAACTGATAGGTTGCAACCAATGTGATTAATCATCCGAGAAAACCTTCAGAAAACTAATGCGATTAACCATCATTAACCACATATATGTTTTATAGATCTTTGAGATAGAATCAACTAATAAGAAAAGAAATCCAATCCAAGCAAGCACGATTCCAGGAAATTTGACGGCCGCTTGATCAGTGGACTGGTGGTCCGCTCCTCAGATCTGACGATTCACATCACACATGCCTAGATTAAGCATTCCCACTCTTTCTCATCCGATCTACGCTCGGGATCCTGGTGGTCCATGATCGGATGGATGTCAGTCGTCGTCTACCTTCGACTGCCTGACGAACCGCGATCAACCTCTTGGTTGACTACGAGCTCCAGGCCACCAGCAGAGATTTGAAGGTATCAGGGAGCTTCGTTGTCATCGTCCAGACTTGATGGACTGCTCAATTTCCCAAACAAACTCGACCATCACTGCGAACGAGTCGTCAGAGCTCCGTCGCGGCCAACAGGTTGCAGAGGGGGGTAGGTTAGGGACAAACTAGCAATTGAGATCGTCGTTACACTCATCGTCATGCTCTGCAGCGATGGGGATAGTTTTTAGGTATGTGGGTACCCTCAATTACCCTCCCTTATATAGGGCTAGGACATGGGAGTCCTACGATTTGGGAGTTTCTTCCCTCATTGGTGATATCCCCCAAACCTTGGGTCTTGATGCTTCGAAACGTTCTCCCGAAGGCTATGGGCTCATTAGTTTTTCAGATTATCGTTTCCAGCGAGAGGAATTCGGATTCCCAAATTGTCTCCCAGTCCCACTGGAACTCGGGGTAAACGATGCATGGCTGCCCTTGGATCTGTGGTCCCCTGGACCACGCGGTCATCCAACAGCCAACATCGCTCCCCTCTATTGCTATTATCTAAAAATGAGTTAAAAGGGGTATTTTAATATGATAACTTGGAAAATTCACTCCTATCTCCTTATTTAACATTTTCTTCTCAAATTTTAGGGAAAACTCTATCTTGGCATCATCTAACCGTCTATTAAATTTGAAGGTTAAATTCCAAAAATTGAGAGTGTTTTCTTCACATACAAGTTATCCATCAATTAACCTAGTTTTAATTAGTATTTCTTTTTCATTTTCCATTATCTAATTATCTCGGGTCCCTTGGTCCTCAAGGAACCCTAAGGGTACGAAATATCCCTTTCGGAAAAATCCCTTTTCCTTCTAGAGGTTTCCATCTCTCTCTCTTTATTTTCCTTTTCTTTGTTATTTAATTATCCTTTATAATTATTGGGCCCAATGGCCAACTAATCCCAATTATAAACAATCAAGGCCATTGCATATGAAATTCTTTTAATTCAAACAATAAAGCAAGCTTATATTCCATTCATTATGAAAAGGAGAATTACATGTTTATTACTTAATTTGGGGGGGGGGGATGGGGGTTATAACATCCTCCCCTCCTTATAGGAATTTTGCCCTCAAAATTCAAGCATCAAACAAACAAGTCAAGGTATGCTTTCTTCATGTTCGTCTTTAGCTCCCATGTGGCCTCATCCTCTCCATGGTGCTTCCAAAGAACCTTTACCATCTCTATGTTCTTACATCTGAGTTATTTCACCTTGGTATCTAGAATCCGCAGAGATGACTCGGGATAGGTCATCTTCCCTTGAAGCTCAATAGGTTGAATGCTCAGCACATGGCTCGGATCTTGCAGATATCACTTCAGATTGGACACGTGAAACATGTCATGCATCATGTTATACTGAGGGGGTAACACCAAACGATATGAATCTTCACCAATCTGTTATAATACCTCAAACGGACCCACATATCGGGGACTCAGCTTTCCTCTATTCTTAGCTATAGCTCAGAGCAGTCGTATTTTCAAAAACACATGCTCTTCTACATTGAAATGCACATAGGTCCGCTTTGCATCAGCATACAAATTTTGTCGATCATGGGCTCTCTTCATCCTTTTCTTGATCAAAGCAACTTTATCAGCATACACTTGGAGCTCATCTGACCTCAACAGGGTCCTCTCACCCACATCATCCCAGTGAAGTGGGGACCGACATGGTCTCCCATACAAAGCTTCATACGTAGGCATCCCGATACTGGCTTGGTAGCTATTATTGTAAGCAAACTCAGCTAAAGGTAAGTACTGCTCCCATGAACCACCCCAATCAAGCATGCAAGCTCTCAGCAGATCTTCTAATGTCTAGATCATTCTTTTAATATTGACCATCCATCTAGGGGTGATAAGCAGTACTAAACTTCAACCTAGTACCAAGTACTTCTTGAACTTACTTCCACAACTTGGAAGTAAACTTTGGGTCTCTATCTGAGATAATCGAGTCTGGTACACCATGCAATCGTACTATCTCCCTGATATACAGCTCAGCTAGGTCTGACACCTTAGCAGTGGTCTTTATGGTAAGGAAGTGTGCTGACTTGGTAAGACGATCTACCACAACCCATATCGCAGCATGACCTTTCTTGGTCCGGGGTAGACCCACTACAAAATACATGGTGATCTTCTCCCATTTCCATACTGGAATCTCTATCGACTTTAACAACCCACCGGGTCATTGGTGTTCATCCTTCACCATCTGGCATGTATGAAAGCTGGCCACACATTCCGCAATGCCTTTCTTCATTCCTGGCCACCAGAAAAACTATTGTAGGTCCTTAAACATCTTAGTAGTTCCTGGGTGCACTGAGTATTTGGATCCATGAGCCTCTAGAAGAATACATTCCTTTATCGATGAGTCCATCAGAACCCATATGTGATTCTCAAACCTGATTCCTCCGTCTACTCCCATAGATAGATGAGTCTGCGGCTTCATCATCAAACCTTTCATTTTGTCTAGCTCAACACTGGTCAACTGTATCGCTATGATCTCTCTCAACAACTCAGATTGGATCTGGATATTAGCCAAATGAACTCGATCTTCAAGCAGTTGTGGAGTCCATTCCACCAGCTCCTCCAAACTCTTCCACTAATTGGACAAAACAGATGCACACTTAAGTTGTTTCTGACTCAAAGCATCACCTACGAAATTCCCCTTACTCGGGTGATAGGCGATGGTGAAGTCATAATCCTTCATATACTCCATCCATCGTCATTGTCGTAGGTTCAGGTCTCTCTGTGTCAGCAGGTATTTCAAACTCTTATGGTCGGTGAAGATCTCAAAGGTAGCACCATATAGGTAATGTCACCATATCTTCAAGGCATGGATAATAGCAGCTAACACCAGGTCATGTGTCGGGTAATTCACCTAATTGGGCTTGAGATATCAAGAAGCATATGCAACCACATGTTGATTCTGTTCCAACACACAACCAAGTCCCATCTTGGAAGCATTGGTGAATATCATGAGACCCTCATTGCCAAAAGGCGGAGTCAACATAGGGGCGGTGGTCAGGTTCTCCTTCAGCTCCTGGAAGCGAGCTTCACATACTTCATACCACACGAACTTCACATCCTTTTGGGGTAACATGGTCAACGGAAAAGTTGTAGCATCCAACTTACAAAACACAAGATTAACTAAGCGGAAGAAAATCATTTGTAGCAGGTTATTGAAAATCACTAAAAATTAAAACTTTTTGCAAAGAGATCCAAACATAGGAAACTCTTACAACAAGAACCATAGTATAACATTTACATCCTGGTTCAAAAATACATGACTTGTACTATTTCTTCTTGAGGATTACAACATCAGCTGCCCTAGAACATTATATACAGACAACATAAAACCTCTAGGCATCAACCCAAAATCTCAGATCGATTCATTAAAACACTAACTATAAACTTCGAGGAGCTGAGAGTACAGAGACGACACATAGGACTTTCTAGCTATATGACTTGATAGTTAGGGTCTCCACCTAAGATCTCACTGCTGTTCAGGCTGTTGATTTCCTTTTTCCTACAAAAGAGTATTTTCTTCTTTGTCCGCGTCCACCTAAAAATGTTGGATCCCACGAGGGTGAGACAATTGTAAATTGCCCCAGCGGGAGATATAACTCTCTGCCAAAACATTGTTATAGGAATTTAAAGATATGAAACTGGGCAGAGGATAAGCAGTTTAAAGCATTCCCATCTTTGAAAGCATTACAACTATTTATGATAGAGCAATATATCATCTATTCTTTTAATAAGGAATAGGAATGACATGTATGTCATTTATCCATCATATTATACCATCATATCAAACTTTTCTTATGACACTCATTATCTTGTTATGTCACTCATGAAACACTTTTGTTTTACTCTTTTGGCCTTAGCCAACTTGTTAAACAGATAAGGAGATATATCTACCATGTAGTTATATATCATCAATACATGCATTGGGTTATTACCAATCCTGTGTTATTAATACAAGCATTGGACTACTATCAATCATGTGTCATCATTACAGGCATTGAGCCTCTACCAGGTGTTGGACTCTTCCAAACCTAATTACACCGCCAGGCATTGGACACTACCAATCCTGATTTCACAGCCAAGCATTAGACTTTAACCAATCCTGATAATAGGCATTTCACCTTTGCCAGGTATTGGACTTCTCCAAACCTGATTACACTGCCAGGCATTGGACTTTAACCAACCCTAATTACACTGCCAGGCATTGGACTATAACCAACCTTGATTACACTGCAGGCAGTGGACTCTAACCACTATTGATTATAGGCTTCATGCCTCTACCAGGTATTGGACTTTAACCAATCCTGATTACACCGCCAGGTATTGGACTTTAACCAATCCTAATTACACTGCTAGGCAGTGGACTTTAACCACTCCTGATTTCACAGCCAGGCATTGGACTTTAACCAACCCTGATTATAGGTATTACACCTCTGCCAGGTACTCGACTTCTCCAAACCTGATTACATGGATCATGGAATATAAATTCCTTCGACCCATCATTAATCATCTTGGTACCTCTTACTATGCTACACTTGTTCTCATGGTTCATAAAGTCCATAAAGCATCTTGTCACCTTTCATTAGGCAACATCTAATCATATGGCTCATAGGGCCATTCAACATCTTGTCACCTATCACTAGGCAACAAAATCATTTCATCTCATGTAATATAATAGTAACACCACTATTCCCTTAATAGGATTAGGGCTTGACTATTCACATCACTTTGGGGTTTCTCATGTCCCATTACCCAATTTAGGGTTGCGGTTTTCCCATCTCTCATTAATTAGAGTTTCATTCTCATATTATTAGTTCAGCCCTAATGTATTGCTCCACACCTCTAGGAGAATTCAAAGACATCATAAGTATTTGCTTATGAACACCATTCTCATCATATATCATTAATGATCATCACTTCAAGGTATGAGTTCATTTCTCATCCTTGTCATGGTATGATTACATCATACTCATTGATTTGGCTTACCCCATTCTCAACGTATATTAGTCAACATTTATCAAAGTACATTGAGTTCATTACATCTTTACTGTAACAAATGCATACCACACACTTCATGTATTTCTTATCCAAGAATATTGGATTAGAGGTTCATCAAGGTATGTCTACCCTGAAATGCTATATGTGATATCTATCATGTCATGATGTATCACTTTCTTCTCATTTTCCATCTTACTTAAGTTAATCAACTAACCTTGTATTAAGGTATTTCCCTCTTAATACTTTATCCACTAACTTGTCACTTTCATCATACAGTGCATAGGTTACACATTAGAATTGTCCAACTGTCTTTAAAGATATGGACTTATCCAATGGTTAGGCATTGTTGATATAGAATAAATTGTTATCAACCACATTAGGTATTTCAACCCATAGGATGTTATTCACTCCATTATATAGTATTGCATACATCACTCTTAAGAGTTTCTTGTCCTCATCTTTGTAAGATGTAAAGGGTTGTTACACATGTATAGAGCTGAATATATAATTAAGGATCTAGGCATCATCTTGTCTCTTAGACCCTTATTCAATAGAATAACCACATTATCATTCATATGGTGCATCAACCTTACCCCCACATGGTTATAACATTCTCATCTTATTTGATTATATTAGCTACACCCCATTTTAGTATATTGGATATTATACCATCATTAGGGATTCACATATCATGGTATCATTACACGTCATCATTGCATCAGGGTTCCATATAACTTCATTCTTATTTTGAGTTTCATATGGCATTACTCTAGATCGCGGTTTCTCATTCCATAACCCACAATTAGGGTTTATTATAACATTAGCCTCAATTAGTGTTTCTCATAGATTCACCCTCAAGTAGGGTTTCTCATGAAGTTACCCTGAATTTGAATTCCCCATATTATCAACCACATTAGAGTCACAATATTACCCTTGATTTGGGTTACATTTGATATTGCCCTAGATTTAGGTTAGGGCTCAACAACCTCCTTGATTAGGGTTTCATGATCTCTTTATTAAGGATCATACCCTAATTGCTTAATTATTCATATTGAAAGTGTTGAGGCTTATACATTAAATTATTATCATTCAGGTAGGAAGTCCTCTCTCTCATCCTCTATAAGATGATACTATTTCAGACTTAATTAGACTAAGTCAACCTAGATTGAATGAAGGATTGACACTTAATCCATTGTGTCATTACTTTCATGATCAATAGAAATTAATTATCCAAAGGGTACTAATAACCCTATATCATTAAGGATACAATTATTATAATCACCCTTGGTTCACATTATGTAAGTGTTCAATTAACAACTGACCTATAAACACCACAAGTGTCCATATTATTTTGGTTAATTATTTCTCAATCGGCCTTGGTCACTTAGACCTCAAACGGTCTTGACCAACCAGACCTCAAACGGTCTTACTTACAATACCTTCAAACGGTCTAAGACCATTTAGACCTTCAAACGGTCTTGATCATATGGTTTGAAACCGTTTGGTATAGGTGGTGCTTGAAACTGTTTGGCAAAGTAAGTACTTGAAACCGTTTGCCAAAGTAAGTAATTGAAACTGTTTGCTAAAGCACTCATGAGATTGATTGGGCCTCAAATGGTTTGGGATCGTTTGGTCCCAAACGGTCTTCAGACAGCTTGGACTCAAACGGCCTTGAGACCGTTTGGTCCAAACCTCCTCAAAACTGAATGGACCAAAGATGGTCTCAACCATTCCAATCAGTTTAGGGTTTCCAAGGTTAACTCCCTCATCAAATGAATCTATAGAATTACTCATCAATTGAACCTAACACCTTACTTCAATTGAGCTTAAAAGGTCCTCCTTCAACTGATTTAACCTTTAATTAAGCATCAATTAGGGTTTTGAATCAATTGGATTAGGGATTGAACCAATGAACGTCAATGTTAATCATTGTGAAACTAATTGCCTTGAAATCATTGGGTCACCATCCAAATTGGACATGACCTGACCATTTGCATGACATGCAATTACGGTTTGAATCATTGGGTTGATCATTAAATCAACATTTAATTGCAAATTAGTTTGGTATCTTTGGATCTTCAAATACCCAACCATACTCAATCCTAGACCTCTAAATGGTCTTGGGTGACCCTCAAATGGTCTTGAGACCGTTTGGGTGGTCCCCAAATGGTTTCGAAATCATTTGGATTAATCAACCCAAAGTTCCAAATCAATCAATTCCAACATTAGCACTTAACCCTATTAGGGTTTGGTGATTGATGGTCCTTCAACTAATGGACCAATTGAAACTAATCAATTACATTTAGTAGGTCAATAACCATCAACATTATCAACAATTTTGCAAATTGTCAACCTTGGTCAATGCCCTCAAACGTTTTTGAAACCATTTTCCCTTAAACGGTTTTGAAACCGTTTTCTCCCAAACGGTTTGGGAAACCGTTTGAACATTTTAATTGAAACCGTTTGGCCTAGATATTTGGAGAGGTGTGTGCTTATGATGATGTCATCATCATCAAGCTCTAAACTCATGAAATCTTCTGTGATTTCCATGGAGATTGCATCAATCAACCAAATCAATTATTATGAATAAAGAAATGATCATTATTTGATAAGGAATTGAATGCAATAACAAAATCAAGGGTTCAAGTTATAAAACCCACCTCCAATTGAACTCCAAAGCTCCACTCTCACGGAAACAATGGTGGATGAAGCTTTTGCAACTCCCCCTAGGCTCGTCCTCATTCTTTTGGTTGAAAAGATTGGCTAGGGTTGCAGAGGAGATTGAAATAAGAAGAAATCAATGATTTATTTTCGATTTCCACCATGGAACCAAGGTGAAAAGGGGTCAAGAACCTTACCAACAGGTTGGGGGTCGTCCTCCTGATCCTCCCTAGCTCCCTTGGTCGGTTTCCAAGCAAGTAGAAGAAGTGGAAACGGAAAAGCCTTTCATTTGGCTTGGGAAGGGTCTTTTTATAAAAATTCAATGAGAGAGAAAATGCCTTATTAAAAATCATTTAATTCCAAAATTGTTGCCACCACTTCCTCCTTGGTTTCATGCATAAAAATGCATCTCTATCCCCACCAAGCTCCCTTCCATTATCCAATAATTAAGGGGGGGAAATTAAGCACCTTAACCCTTATAATAAGAATATCCATATTTGAGTGGAAATTCTTTTTCTTATAATAATGGTGAGAGGAATTTTCACCTCCTTGGCATATTTCATGATCCTTGAAAAGCTCAACGATGTCCACACACATCTGAATCCAACCATATTAATTTTTGTTGAAGGTCCTTCAATTATTTTATTTATTTTTGCATTAAATTGAATTAGGGTTTCAATTAGGCTTAAATCTTGATTATTTTAATATAAAGATTCTCTCTTCTCCAACTTAATTCAAATGAGGCACCCCTCTCATTTTATTTTCTATAAATGATGTCAAGAAACATTAGGGACCTTATTGAAATGATAATTTGCATATTGAACCCTAGGCTTTGGGTAAATTGCACTTTACACCAAAACTAGGTTTTAATGCACAGACATTGTTTTATCAGCTCTTTCTTGGTACTCAGGATTTCATAAGCCATTCCTCTACATCATCTTCATTCCTATGATGCTTCAACATATGAGGAACATATTATTATGTAACATTTGCAAGTCAACCCCTTAACTTGGGTAATTTGCATACTAGTCCAAAATAAGCAAACATTGCTTCAACATTGTTCAAACAGGACCAAAATTGAAACATAAGCTCCTATTGAGCCTTAATTACTTTTTACCAAATAAAATTAAGGGTTTAGTTATCTTGCTTAAGCAAAACTTCTAGTGTTAAGGCATAACCCAGGTTAGGGATGTTACAAATTATAAACCCCTAATAAGGATTTCGTCCCCGAAATCCCAGATAAAGGAAACAAATATCATTCATGAATCATATCATCATGTCATCACATAACATCTCATTATTATGAAGACACCATAGAGTTTTGATCAATACAAATTTATTCCACACAAGTTTACCATGGAATGATTCACATGGAACATATACTCCCAATTTCCTCAGTTACTTATCAATTGAGAACTTATCTCAACGATATCTTCGATTGTTATGTTTATGAACAACATAAACCCCTAACATGTGATGTTCATATTATTTTACATGTTTAATTTGATTTCATGGTTGATCATTCCAGATAGTCAACATAGATCATCTGATATTTCTTTAGATACCAGGATTTCTTACCTTGGTACCTATTACATGTGTTAAAAACACATCACATATTTATCTTCCTTTCATTTTGGGACATTACTTATTACATATATCTTCACCTTGGAACCAAAGTCCAAGATAAACTGATACTTTTCTAAGTATCCATCACATGAACATTTTTATCTTATGCACATCAAGTGCCCTAAGACCCACTTGATTACCATGTCCTTGAAAGGAAAGGAAACAAGGATTCATATTCCTCTTATTTATTCATGTGTTTCCAACTATTCATGAACCATTTACTCTTTATCTCATCCTAAGTTCCTTGCCCTAAGCTCGGGAATCTATAAGGATGATCACATAACATTATTCTTTTCTTTATTATTATCTAACATGTTTTATGATCATCTCATGATCTCATCACATTTTCCATTTCCTCATTATGGAAAAGATCCTTATCATACTTACAATTTTATTGAGTAGGGTTCATCTCCCTTATTCTTATTCTTGTCTTATGAGGAGTATATTTTTTTTTAGTTTCTCATACCAACATGCTTATCTGAGATGATCTCAGACTTCTCTTTCTTATGGTTAGGATATGAAATACTTATTCATCCCATATTTTTTATTTCATGATACTCATTAGATTGTCTCAGAATGACTACTTGATCAGAGTAATCAAAAAGATAACAGTCTAAGAGTTTCCATACTCACTTTATCATCAATAGTTGTATACCTGGCCAGGGTATATAAGTACTGAGATAATGTAGTATGAACTTATTTTATTTTATGTTTTTCATCTCCTAAGATTTAATATACTTAATATCTCAGATTTCCTCTGAGTTCCTTTTTCTTCTCTTCCATTTCTTAATGAAGAAAGAGAAACTTCAAAACATATAAAGAATATTAAACTGAACACAAGTTTTCATACTATTATCTCTTCCTCATATCCTTAAAGGATTATACAGGTGAACTAGATAACAACTACCTTTCTTATAGTAAGGAACATAAGATAATTCAAAATAGAAAGTTCTATTTTGACAGGCCTACTTTTTACAAGTTATCAAGTGTCTTGTCTGTTGAATCTCCTCATCACTTTCTATTTGGACATTGCAACCTCAGATGTCCTCTCTGTCCACATTTATAACAAGCTCGGAGCATTTTAGGTGATTGTTGCTTGGGTGCACTACATTGTGGTTGAGTTAGTGCTACTGAAATCTTTGATTGTTTAGTACCACAAATTCCATGTCCCTGTGACTGTTTAGACTTCCTTTTAAGGTATGTCTCATGTTTCTTTATATCATAGACCCTTATATCCTTCTAATTGACTCCATAAATGTAGCAAACTTCTCTCTACTTTCTATGGCAGATGTCGGAATAGACATTTCAGCATTCAATCCCTTCTCAAAACGTCAAATCTTTTCCTCCTCCGTTGCAGCCATTTGAGGACAAAATCGCAAAAGTTCCATTAATTTAACCTCATATTCACTTATTGACATGACTCCCTATCGAATCTTCTCAAACTGTGAGATCTTTTCATCTAAATAATTCCTTGGAAAGTACTTATTAACGAATTCTTGACGAAATTCATCCCATCCAATCTCTTCATCATTTCTTTTTATTTCTTCTATAGCCTACCAATGTCCAGCACTACCCTTGAAAAGGTACACAACATGTTTAACTTTGTCAGTATCCGGGATACTAAGGATCTTAAAAGCCTTTTCTAATTCAGTGAGCCAAATATCAGCATCTGCTAGGTCATATGTCCCAGCGTATTCAATGGCTCTGACACGACATAGTCATTCGAAAGTCTTACCAGACACATATCCCTCATTGGGAGTTGGTGCCCTGGGTGCTGATGCTGGCACTCGGTCTTCTATATACCTTAGTGTGGTCATGAGCTGCCCAAAAAGATTATGAACATCTGGGTTTCCTCTCATGACTTTATCAACATGGGGATTTTCAGGCACTGGTTCCTCCCTTGCCTGATCACTTGCACCTCCGACTGGTGCAACAACATTTCTCTCAACAACGCATTCCTCATGTTCTCCGGGCATCTTGGAGTTATATATCTTCTTTTGCATAAGTAGAAGGCACTATAAGATACACTGAGGTACACTTAGAGTAGACTCGATACCTTAGTCTTATGTCTCTGTAGACTCAGCGAACCTAGAGCTCTATTACCACTAAATTGTAGCATCCAACTTACAAAACATAAGATTAACTAAGCGGAAGTGAATCATTTGCAACGGATTATTGAAAATCACTAAAAATTAAAACTTTTTGCAAAGAGATCCAAACATAGGAAACTCTTACAACAAGAACCATAGTATAACATTTACATCCTGGTTCAAAAATACATGACTTGTACTATCTCTTATTGAGGATTACAACATCAGCTGCCCTAGAACATTATATACAGACAACATAAAACCTCGAGGCATCAAGCCAAAATCTCAAATCGATTCATTAAAACACTAACTATAAACTCCGAGGTCCTGAGATTACAGAGACGACACATAGGACTTTCTAGCTATATGACTTGATAGTCAGGGTCTCCACCTGAGATCTCACTGTTGTCCAGGTTTTTAGTTTCCTTTTTCCTACAAAAGAGTATTTGCTTCTTTGTCCGCGTCCACCTAAAAATATTGGATCCAACGGGGGTGAGACAATTGTAAATTGCCCCAGCGGGAGATATAACTCTCCGCCAAAACATTGTTATAGCAGTTTAAAGATATGAAACTGGGCAGAGGATAAGCAATTTAAAGCATTCTCATCTTTGGAAGCATTACAACTATTTATGATAGAGCAATATATCATCTATTCTTTTAATAAGGAATAGGAATGGCATGTATATCATTTATCCATCATATTTTACTATCATATCAAACTTTTCTTGTGACACTCATTATCTTGTTATGTCACTCATGAAACACTCTTGTTTCACTCTTTTAACCTTATCCAACCTGTTAAACAGATAAGGAGATATATCTACAATGTACTTATATATCATCAATACATGCATTGGGTTATTACCAATCATGTGTTATTAATACAAGCATTGGACTACTATCAATCATGTGTCATCATTACAGGCATTGAGCCTCTTCCAGGTATTGGAATCTGCCAAACCTGATTACACCGCCAAGCATTGCACACTACCAATCCTAATTTCACAGCCAGGCATTGGACTTTAACCAATCCTGATTACAGGCATTTCACCTCTGCCAGGTATTGGACTTCTCCAAACCTGATTACAAAGCCAAGCATTGGACTTTAACCAACCCTGATTACACTGCCATGCATTGGACTATAACCAACCCTGATTACACCACCTGGCAGTGAACACTAACCACTCCTAATTACAGGCTTCATGCCTCTGTCGGGTATTGGACTTTAACCAATCTTGATTACACCGCTAGGCAGTGGACTTTAACCACTCCTGATTTCATAGCCAGGCATTGGACTTTATCCAACCCTGATTATAGGTATTACACCTCTGCCGGGTATTGGACTTCTCCAAACCTGATTACATGGATCACGGAATATAAATTCCTTCGACCCATCATTAATCATCTTTGTACCTCTTACTATGCTACACTTGTTCTCATGGCTCATAAAGTCCATAAAGCCTCTTGTCATCTTTCATTAGGCAACATCTAATCATATGGCTCACAGGGCCATTCAACATCTTGTCACCTATCACTAGGAAACAAAATCATTTTATCTCATGTAATATAATAGTAACACCACTATTCCCTTAATAGGATTAGGGTTTGACTATTTACATCACTTTGGGGTTTCTCATGTCCCATTACCCAATTTAGGGTTAGGGTTTTCCCATCTCTCATTAATTAGAGTTTCATTCTCATATTATTAGTTCAACCCTAATGTATTGCACCACACCTCTAGGAGCATTCAAAGACATCATGAGTATTTGCTTATGATCACCATTTTCATCATATATCATTAATGATCATCACTTCAAGGTATGAGTTCATTTCTCATCCTTGTCATGGTATGATTACATCATACTCATTGATTTGGCTTACCCCATTCTCAAGATATATTAGTCAACATTTATCAAAGTACATTGAGTTCATTACATCTTTACTGTAACAAATGCATACCACACACTTCATGTATTTCTTATCCAAGAATATTGGATTAGAGGTTCATCAAGGTATGTCTACCCTGAAATGCTAAATGTGATATCTATCATGTCATGACATATCACTTTCTTCTCATTTTCCATATTACTTAAGTTAATCAACTAACCTTGTATTAAGGTATTTCCCTCTTAATACTTTATCCACTAACTTGTCACTTTCATCATACAGTGCATAGGTTACACATTAGAATTGTCCAGATATCTTTAGGGATATGGACTTATCCAATGGTTAGTCATTGTTGATATAGAATAAATCATTATCAACCACATTAGGTATTTCAACCCATAGGATGTTATTCACTCCATTATATAGTATTGCATACATCACTCCTAAGAGTTTCTTTTCCTTGTCTTTGTAAGATGTAAAGGGTTGTTACAAATGTATAGAGTTGAATATATAAGTATCTAGGCATCATCTTGTCTCTTAGACCCTTATTCAATAGAATAACCACATTATCATTCATATGGTTCATCAACCTTACCCCACATGGTTATAACATTCTCATCTTATTTGATTATATTAGCTACACCCCATTTTAGTATATTGGCTATTATACCATCATTAGGGTTTCACATATCATGGTATCATTACACGGCATCATTGCATCAGGGTTCCATATAACATCATTCTTATTTAGAGTTTCATATGGCATTACTCTAGATCAGGGTTTCTCATTCCATAACCCACTATTAGGGTTTCTTATAACATTAGCATCAATTAGTGTTTCTCATAGATTCACCCTCAAGTAGGGTTTCTAATGAAGTTACCCTGAATTTGAATTCCCCATATTATCAACCACATTAGAGTCACAATATTACCCTTGATTTGGGTTACATCTGATATTGCCCTAGATTTAGGTTAGGGCTCAACAACCTCCTTGATTAGGGTTTCATGATCTCTTTACAAAGGATCATACTCTAATTGCTTAATTATTCATATTGAAAGTGTTGAGGCTTATACATTACATGATTATCATTCATTTAGGAAGTCCCCTTTGTCATCCTCTATAAGATGATACTATTTCAGACTTAATTAGACTAAGTCAACCTAGCTTGAATGAAGGATTGACACTTAATCAATTGTGTCATTACTTTCATGATCAATAGAATTTAATTATCCAAAGGGTACTAATCACCCTATCTCATTAAGGATACAATTATTATAATCACCCTTGGTTCACATTATGTAATTGTTCAATTAACAATTGAACTCTAAACACCACAAGTGTCCATACTATTTTGGTTAATTATTTCTCAATCCGTCTTGATCAGTTAGACCGCAAACGGTCTTAACCAACCAGACCTCAAACGGTCTTGCTTACGATACCTTCAAATGGTCTAAGACCATTTAGACCTTCAAACGGTCTTGATCATATGGTTTGTAACTGTTTGGTAAAGGTGGTGCTTGAAACCGTTTTCCAAAGCAAGTACTTGAAACCGTTGGCCAAAGTAAGTAATTGAAACCGTTTGCTAAAGCACTCATGAGATTGATTGGGCCTCAAACGGTTTGGGATTGTGGGGTCCGACTCGCAAAAATAGGATTAACCAAAGCAGAAGTGAATAATTTAGCAGCGGAATTATTGAAAATCACTAAAAATAAAAATTGTTTGTAAAGAGATCTACAAATGATAAAACTCTTTCATAAGGAAACATGATAAGTTATTTACAAACCGATCCATCATTAAATCTCTGTAATATCACATTTTGAGAGTCACAAGCATCAACAGCTCTGTTAAACTGTATATGAGCAGATACAAAAATCTTGAGACTTTACGCCAAAAATCTCATATCTACTTTAAACATTAACTGACTCCTAGGACCTGAGAGTACAGAGACGACACATAGGACATTCTATCTACAAGACTTGACAGATAGTGTCTCCACCTGAGGATCACTGCGGTCCCTGATATTGTTGCTGATGTTGTTGCTACTCACCCACTGATGGGTTCCTGCGTCCTCGGCGTCTACCTAAAAAGTTGAATCCCACGGGGGTGAGACAATTGAATAATTGTCCCAGCGAGAGTTATAACTCTCCGCTAGAAGCATTGTTATTGCAATAATGGAATAACATTGAGTAGTAAAACTATGATTATTTAACAACAGGTAAAACATTGCATAAGCTAAGTAGAACAATATTTCATAAGCAATCATTTCAATTATAACTTGATTGAATGACATGACATATATCAATAAGGAATATGAAGAACATGTATATACTATAAATAATGTATCATCAATCATTGTTTCTCGTAGTTCAACCTAAGCAAATATGCTATACGGATGATTACATTTTCAAACATATTAATGCCCTGAGGAGATGAGTTACACCTCTCATACCCCAACCGAACATTACAAAATTGCAATCGATACCATACATAGGTCATCAGAAGTGTAACATCCCTAACTTGGGTTATGAAGTAACCCTAGGTGTTTTGCATAATGAGAGTAATTATATGCATGCTTTTGTCTTTGAAAAGTAATTAGGGCTCAAGAGGAATCTATATTACAATTTTAGTCCTTTTTTAATATTGTTGAAATCAATATTTTGCCTATTTTGGACTGAAGTGCAAATTACCCAAGTTGAGGGGTCTAATTACAAATTGTGCATGATAATATGTTCCTCATGTATTATGGAATCATGGGAATGAAGATGATGCAGAGGTATGGCTTGTGATAGCCTGAATCCCAAGAAAGAACTCATAAAGCAATGTTTGTGCATGAAAACCTAGTTTTGGTGTAATGTCCAATTTACCCAAAACCTAGGGTGCAATATGTAAATTACCACTTCAATAAGGTCCCTAATGTTTCTTGGAATCATGTGTAGCAAATAAAATGAGGGGGGTGCCTCATTTTATTTAAGTTAGAGGAGAGAGAATCTTGATATTAAAATAATCAAGATTTAAGCATAATGGATATATTAATGCAAATTTAAATAAATTAAATCTAGGGTCTTCAACCAAAATTAATTTGGTGGAATCCAGATGCATGAGTGACCTTCCTTGAGCTTGCAAGGATCGAAAATATCTTTAGGATGTGAAATTCCACTCATCTTATTATAAGGAAAAGAATTCCCACTCAAAAAGATATATTAGTATTATAATGGATTAAGGTGCTTATTTTATTTTCCCTTAAACCATGGATAATGGAAGGGAGTTCCGTGGCTTTGAGTTTCCTTTGTATGAAAGCAAAACAAGGAGGAAGAGGTGGTACCATTTTTGGAATTAATTGAATTTTAATTAAACATTTTCTCTTTCATCAATTTCTTATAAAAGAGCCTTTTTCAACCCACCTAAGGGTCTTTTTTGATTCATTTTCTTCTCCTTGCTTGCAAAACCGACCAAGAAGGCTAAGGACAGCAGGGAGAACGTACCCAACCTGTTGGTAAGCCTTTGATCCTCGTTTTTCATGATTTCATGGTGAAAATCATAAAACAATACATGATTTCTTCATTTCTTCACTCCATCTTCAACCCTAGCTGATCCTTTCACTCCAAAAGCATGAGAAATGACCTTGGGAGGTTGCTATATCTTCAACCACCATTGGAGACGTGAAGTTTGAAGCTTGGGATCAGATTTGAAGGAGGGTTATCTAACTTTAACCCTTAATCTTTGTCATTGAATTCGATTTCTACTTGCAATTGATTTAATTGTCATTTTTGTAATAACCTTGCTTGATTGATGGAGTTTCCATGGAAATGGTAGTAGCTTTTGTAAGTCTAAAGGTTGAAGATGATAACCTGTTCATAAGCACGCACCTTAATCAAAGAACAATAGCAAACGGTCATGGACTTTTGGTCCAAACGGTTTTGCAAACCGTTTGGTAAAGTTGGATCCCAAACCGTTTCGTTTAGTTGACCGTTTGGTCTAGTTGACTGTTTGGACACCAAACCACATGGCATGGTTTACCGTTTGGTATAGTTGACCATTTAAGGTCTGAACTTAATCAAAGGTTGGATGATGATCCAATGGACTCAATTGAATGATCCAAGGTGTGCATGATCCATTAAGTTGTAACCCTAATCAAGTTGATTGATGAAACCCTTGATTGGTCCAATTGATTTCAAGACTTTTTGGGGCATACGGTCTTGAGACCGTTTGATCCCAAACAGTCTTGAAACGGTTTGGGACCAAATGGTTTCAAAACCATTTTTTGGATTGAAGGTTGATCCTTGACCCATGGATGGTGATCTAATGGTTTGGATTGGTGGACCTTCTAATTGAATAATCTATGGCCATTTCAATGGTGCAATTGGAAATCGATTTGATTGAGAATTGACCTAGTTAGCCCTTGCGATTTTGGGACTGATTTGGCCCAAACAGTCTTGAGACCGTTTGAGACCAAACGGTCTTGAAACCATTTGGGGCCAAACGGTTTCAAAACCGTTTGGTGATGTAACTTCAAGACCGCATGGAGGTTGTTGGTGGTTCAATCATTAGGATATTAAAGGCAATAATAGTCCTAATTATCCAATGATGATTAGTAATGTTAATCAGTAAGGTACAAGGGTTGAACCCTAAAAGTACCTATGTGATTAGTGTTAATTGAGAAAGAACCCTAATTGCTAATTGGAGCAATAACTTGGTACACTATGTCATTCATAGTTGTATGAACTTAATTAAGGGTTGATATGACCTAATCAAGTTGAGAGGTATGATAACATAGAGTTCATACATGAGTATGACTCGTATGGTGATTAAGGGTATGAATCTTAAGTAATAAGATCATGGAACCCTAATCATGAACCTAAAACCCTAATTGACAAGATTGTTGATCCTTAACCCTAATCCAAGGTATGGATGTAACCCTAATTTAGGGTGATGATGTGAATAGACCTAATCAAGAGTAATGTGATCCGAAACCCTAATTGGGATGAATAGTAAACCCTAATTGTGTAACATTGAAGGTAAATCCTTTTATAAGGTAAAGTTGATGTGAAACCCTAACTAAGGATGGTTTCATGAGGAACCCTGATGTTTTATGTGTTGTGAAGCCCAAACTCAGGGTAATGCTATGTATTGTTCAATTAACCCTAGTCTTGAGTAATATGGTGATAAACTATATCTTTGATGTGATAAGGGGATGGTTATCCTTAATAACATGTAATGGTAAACCCTAACCCTGGTAAGCGAATAGTGGTGTTACCCATGAATAGTGAATTCACATTTGTTGAACATGGTTTTGATATGCAATTGATATCACTGTACTATCTGTGCTGACAATGCAGGTATCTTGAAATGATGATCATGGTCAGGTATAAGCTATGATGTTTAATTCACTGTTGTGATTGTACCTTGAGTGCCATAATATACCTTGCTTCCTGGTAAGAGGTATCAAGAGAATTAATGGGCATCAAGTACCATGCGTGATGCTTGTAATAGCAAAGTATCATGTTTGCCTTGGTCAATTGACCTAAAGGTGATGGTTACCTGGAAAAGGGGTAACAATGCTTAATAATGAATCTAGGGTTTAATTACCCAGGGCCATATGATTATGGTGATGAAATTGAGAAAGGACTGAGTTCCCAATATCTTTTAAGATTGTTAAGAAATTGATGAAGTTAGTACATGTTTCTGTATAGCATTGTCATAATGAGTTTTGTCTGAGAACTTGCTTGATGCTAAAAGAATATGAAAATGTACTTAATTAATCAAGTAAAACCTGTTCATGTAGTGCTCTGACCATAGATCCATCATTGTCAGCAATTGGTGATGGTGAAATAGGTATTCTATAGAATTCCTGGAATTCGCATATTTTGAATATGTGGTGGTAAATGGGTGAAAATATCCTCACGTCTGGGTGAAGAGATTGAGAGAAAGTAACATTAAACCCCTCAATCCTTCATTTGTCAAGATAGATGTACTATAAATCTCCTGATGGTTGGGATGGATGTATCATTAATCTCCCAATGTTATTTCATGTCGCGTCGATGGAGATAAACATTAATGCTCTCGATTACCGATGAGAGTGTTGTTGACGCTGTAACTCTATAGCGAAGTTCCAATATACCCTGGAAAGCTATTTGAGCAGTCGACACAGTCCTTCTTGTAGTCCTGTGCTGACCAGGATGTGGGAGGTCATGGGAATCCGGCTCTTCCATTGACCTATTTATGGTACCGATTTAGATTCTAGAAATGGTCGGTTGGAGTATGAGAGGTATACCTCATATCCTCAGAGCTTAAATCTGTTGTAAAATATAATTAGCTGTGTAGCGTATTTGCATAAATATTAAAATACAAGGAATACTGATTGTTGATATACTTCCTAGCATGCCCTTGATACAGGAATGTACTTATGTTCCTTTAATTCATATTGATTATGAGACATGCAATTTAATCAAGTTATTGTTGTAATATTGCATAAGAATGTTGCTCTAGTCTGCATAGATGTTGATCTATCTACTATTGATTTATATTATTCCACTGTTCAGTTTATTTCTATTAAACAGCAATGACAATGTTTTGGCGGGGAGTTATATCTCCTGTTGGGGCAATTTTTATAATTGTCTCACCCCCGTGGGATTCAATGTTTTTAGATAGACGCGTACACCAAGGCAGGAACTCTTCTGTAGGGGAAGAGCAACAGCAGTCACAGGGATAGCAGTGATCGAATAGGTGGAAAATTTGATTGTCTGGTCTGTATGTAGATAGTCCTGAAGTTGTCTCTGTACTCTCAGGTCTTAGGAGTTAGTGTTTTGATACTTTGATCTGAGATTTTTGTGCATGTATGCCTCGAGATGCAATGATGTGTGTTATGTACATATGAACCAGGATGTAATGTTTTACTTTGGTTCTAAATGAAAGAGTTTTCCTATAAATGAATCTCTTTATTAATTGTTTTAATATTTAGTGATTTTCAGTAATTCCGCTACTAACGATCGCTTCCGCATTAGTTAATCTTGTTTTATGAGTTGTATGCCACAATTAAAAGTGGTATCAGAGCTCTAGGTTCACTGAGTCTACAGAGACATAGGATTAAGGTAGTTGAGTCTGTTCTAGTGTCTTCCCGTTTATCTGATAGTGTCTTCTTCTCTTATAGGAGAAGAAGAACTATGGATGTCTGGATCACACAAAGAACATGCTGCTGAGAGCAGTGTTGCTGCACTGGGAAATGGTGTAAGAGGTCAAGACAGGGAGGAACCTGTACCTAAACAACCCCAATTCAACCCAGCTGATATGGGGAGCCCAGCCATCTAGGCGATGTTTGGGAAGTTTATGGTAGCTATGACTCACATGACAGATAGAATGCCAGTACCTGCACCCAGGGCAGCACCTCATGATGAAAGATATGGTGTCGACAAGATTTTTCAAAGGCTTAAGAGGGTAGGAGCCTTGGAGTATGCTGGTACAGCCGATCCAGCAGATGTCGATCTTTGGTTGACAGAATTGGAGAAAGCTTTCAGAATCCTCATGATTCCTGATGATGAGAGGGTCAGACATGTTGTATATCTCCTCAAAGGGAGTGCTGGCCACTGGTGGACCATTGAGGTGGGCAAAAGACCTAGAGTTGTGATTGGATGGGATGAATTCAGGCATGAATTTGTCGCTAGATACTTTCCCAAGACGTATCTAGATCAGAAGATATCCCAGTTTGAGAGAATCAAACAAGGACCCATGAACATTAGTGAGTATGAGGCTAGGTTTATGGAGTTGTTGCAGTTCTGTTCGCACATGGCATCCAATGATGAGGAAAGAATTTGGCGGTTCGAGAAGGGGTTGAATGCTGAATTAACCACTCCGGTGTCTGCTCTAGAGAATCGGGAGAGGTTTGCAACTTTTGTGGAGTCTGTAAGATGTATAGAGAGGTTTGTAATTGAGAAGCGACACACCAAGGGCAAGAAGGAATACCCACAGTTTCAAGGGCAGAGTACTGGGAGTTTCAAGAGACCGAGGTATTTTGTGCCTACACCATCACCAAGGTTTAATACCCAGACGCAGTGGACGTCAAGTAAGGATAGAAACCGTAGTTTACCACCAAAGGGAGCTCAAAGCTCAGCCTCTATGTCGGTAACAGGACCACCCAGACCACCAAGGGGGAATATAACTTGTTATAGATGTGGAAAAAGAAGGCCATATGGTGAGAAACTGTCCTCAGAAAGTCAAGAGTGTGACCTAGAAACCGAGGCAGAGTCAGCAGGGGACTCAAAGGCAATAGCCTGGAAGTGGTACTAGAGGATGTGGACCAGCGTCCCAAGCCGGTTCTTCGACATCTAACAACCAGGCACAGGGACAAGAGCAGGCGACAGCTAGGTTCTATGCTATGAACCAGCCTGAAGTAGTAGTCAACCCTCGAGTTGTGACAGGTCAGATGGAACTACTTTATTCTGATATGCCTTTACCCTTCTTTGTATCTGTGGTAATAGATCTGGATGCTACGCACTCTTTTATCACTCGAGAAGTGATTGATGACTGTAATATGATTGTTAGTCATAGAATAGATAGCTTGCTATTAGAAACACCTTTGATGGGATCTGCAGTATTGCGGGAAGTGTGTTCTCCCTACAATCTTTTCTTTTCTAATCACCGCATTCAAGTGGATCTTATACCACTTGAGATGCATGGGTTTGATATAATCCTTGGAATGGACACCTTAGAGAAGTATAAGGTTGTCTTGGATTGTAGTTCCAAGCATGTTGTGTTCACAGATGGTGGTGATACATGGATCTTTCAGGGAGATAGAAAGATTCTTCCCACATGTCTTGTGTTAGCTATGGTAGATGAGAGGTTGATGAGACAAGGATGCCTTGCATTCTTAGCCCATGTGGTTGATACCACAATGGAAAGCCATCATCCTTTTGAAGTTCCTGTAGTCAGGGAATTTTAAGATGTATTTCTTGAAGAACTTCCAGGTGTTCCGCCGCCCTGAGAGATATATTTTGAAATAAATCTAATCTCGGACACGCAACCAATAGCACAAACGCCATATAGGATGGTGCCTGCTGAAATGGCAGAGCTCAAGAAACAACTACAAGAGTTGCTTGAGAAGGGCTTTATCTGATCGAGCACTTCACCCTGGGGTGCTCTAGTCCTTTTTGTTAAGAAAAAGGATGGGTCTATGTGATTATCCATTGACTACAGACAGTTAAACAAAGTCCCCATAAAGAACAAGTATCCTTTACCAAGGATTGATGACTTCTTTGATTAGTTGTGTGGTGTGACTATCTTCTCTAAGATAGATCTGAGGTCGGGATACCATCAGTTGTATATCAAGGAGGGTGACATACCTAAGTCTGCTTTTAGGACAAGGTATGGTCACTATGAGTTCACAGTTATGTCGTTTGGACTAACTAATGCACCAGCTGCATTTATGGAACTCATGAATAGAATCTTTCGACCTTTTCGGGATCAGTAAGTTTTCGTCTTTATAGATGACATTCTGATATACATTAGAGATGCTCAGTAACATAAGCAGCATGTTCGCCAAGATTTGACTTTGCTAAGGGAGCATAAGTTATATGCTAAGTTTAGCAAATGTGAGTTCTGGTTGTCAGAAGTTTCCTTTCTTGGACGCATAATATCTGCCTCAGGTATTCGTGTTGATCCTAAGAAGGTAGAATCTATCCTACAATGGGAACAACCAAAGACACCGACAGAGATAAGAAGTTTCCTAGGACTGGCTGGCTATTACAGAAGGTTCATTAAGAACTTCAGTTCAATAGCCTTACCCCTGACCAAGTTAACAGAAAGGAGATTCCTTTTGTCTGTAAAGACAAGTGTCAATAGTCTTTCCAGTTGCTAAAGGAAAGGTTAACATGTGCACCCGTGCTAGTGCTACCTGAGCAAGGAAAGGGGTACATAGTCTTCTGTGATGCATTTAAGAATGGCTTTGGATGTGTGTTGATGCAGGATAAGCAAGTGATTTCTTTTGCTTCTCGACAGCTTAAGAAACACGGGGAGATTTATCCGACACATGATATGGAATTAGCTGTTGTGGTCCATGCCTTGAAGATCTGGAGATATTATCTCTATGGAGAAACATTCCATATTTTCACAGACCATAAGAACCTAAAGTATATCTTTTCTCAGCATGAGCTAAATATGAGGCAACGCCGCTGGATGGAATAAATCCAGGACTATGACTGTACAATTGATTATCATCCAGGGAAAGCCAATGTGGTTTCTGATGCACTAAGTAGAAAATCAGCAACACCAACCCTAGATAATGCACAGCTAAACTCTTTTGTGTGCTCCAAGAGAGATATGTTTATCTCCTTAAGGCAAGACAATGTACAGCTTAAATTATCATTGTTAGCCGGGTTATTGGTTGAGATGCATATAAAACCAACTCTGAGACAGCAGATCAAAGAATCACAGGAGACTGATTCTATGATTCAATAGATTAGGTCAGAATATGGTAGTGAGAAACGGTATGGCTTCCATGATTCTGACGATCAGGTATTCTGTTACCATGATAGGATGGTTGTACCTGATGTTGATAACTTAAGAAATGTAGTCCTGGAGGAAGCACATTCTTCAATGTATGATATGCATCCAAGGAGCACCAAGATGTATCATAACTTAAAGGATATGTATTGGTGGCCTGATTTAAAGAAGGATATTGCTGAGTTTGTTATGCGGTGCCCGGTGTGTAAGTAGGTTAAAGCTGAACATCAAAAGCCCACAGGAACAATGCAACCTCTGCCTATACCATAGTGGAAGTGGGATCATGTAACTATGGACTTTGTGTTTGGTTTGCCTAGAACTGCCAAAAGTCATGATTCCATTTGGGTGATAGTTGATAGGTTGACAAAGACAACACATTTCTTACCTGTCAAAACAACCTATATAGTTGAGAATCTTGCACAAATCTACATAGATGAGATAGTGCGGCTGCATGGGGTACCAGTTACAATAGTTTCTGATAGAGGTCCTCAGTTTATGAGTCATTTTTGGGAACGACTGCATAAAGCTTTGGGCATTTAGTTAAGGTTTAGTACAACTTTTCATCCCCAGACAGATGGACAGTCTGAGAGGACAATATAAACCATGGAAGACCTACTTAGGGCATGTGTCCTTCAGTTTGTGGGGAGTTGGGATCTACATCTGAGCTTGATAGAGTTTGCTTATAATAACAACTATCAGCACAGTATTGAGATGGAACCATATGAGGTTTTGTATGGTAGACGTTGTAGATCTCCCCTATGTTGGTATGAAACTGGTGAGTACCAACTTTTGGGTCTTGAGTTGGTTTAGCAAACAACTGAGAAGATAAAGATCATACAGCAACAGCTGAAAACAGCCCAGGATAGACATAAATCTTATACTGAAAAAGCATCGTAGACCCTTAGAATTCCAATTCGGAGACAGGGTGTACCTCAAGGTTTCACCTTGGAAAGGTATCCTGAGATTTGGAAAGAGAGGGAAGTTAGCTCTGAGATTTATGGGGCCTTATCCAATCATTAAAATGATAGGAAAGGTGGCCTATAAGCTGGAGTTACCACCTGAGTTGCATAGATTGCACCCATTGTTTCATATCTCTATGTTGAGGAAGTGTCATCCTGACACTGAGTTAGTCCTACAACCTGTGGAGGTAGAACTAAATGATGATATCTCTTATGTTGAAGGACCAGTGTTGATTCTTGACAGAAGAATCAAGAAGCTGAAAAAGAAAGACATTAGTCTTGTAAAAGTCCTCTGGAATCACTGTGGCATTGAAGAAGCTACGTGGGAACCAGAAGATGAGATGAGAAGGAAATATTCTACTCTTTTCTCTTAATGCTTTATTGATGATTTCGGGGACAAAATCATTGTAAGGGGTGGATAAACTTGTAACATCCCTGACCTGGGTTATGAAGTAATCCTAGGTGTTTTGCATAATGAGAGTAATTAGATGCATTCTTTTGTCTTCGAAAAGTAATTCGGGCTCAAGAGGAATCTATATTACAATTTTAGTCCTTTTTTAATATTGTTGAAATCAATATTTTGCATATTTTGGACTAAAGTGCAAATTAACCAAGTTGAGGGGTCTAATTGCAAATTCTGCATGATAATATGTTCCTCAAGTATTATGGCATCATTGGAATGAAGATGATGCAGAGGTACTGCTTGTGATAGCCTGAATCCCAAGAAAGAACTGATAAAGTAATGTTTGTGCATGAAAACCTAGTTTTGGTGTATTGTGCAATTTACCCAACCTAGGGTACAATATGTAAATTACCACTTCAAAAAGGTCCCTAATGTTTCCTGGCATCATGTGGAGCAAATAAAATGAGGGGGGCGCCTCATTTGATTTAAGTTAGAGGAGAGAGAATCTTGATATTAAAATAATCAAGATTTAAGCATAATGGATATATTAATGCAAATTTAAATAAAATAAATCTAGCGTCTTCAACCAAAATTAATTTGGTGGAATCCAGATGCATGAGTGACCGTCCTTGATCTTGCAAGGATCGAAAATATCTTTAGGAGGTGAAATTCCACTCACCTTATTATAAGGAAAAGAATTCCCACTCAAAAAGATATATTAGTATTATAATGGATTAAGGTGCTTATTTTCTTTTCCCTTAAACCATGGATCATGGAAGGGAGTTAGGTATCTTTGAGTTGCCTTTGTATGCAAGCAAAACAATGAGGAAGAGGTGGTACCATTTTTTGAATTTATTGAATTTTAATTAAACATTTTCTCTTTCATCAATTTCTTATAAAAGAGCCTTTTTCAACGCACCTAAGGGTCTTTTTCGATTCCCTTTCTTCTCATTGCTTGAAAAACCAACCAAGAAGGCTAAGGACAGCAGGGAGCACGTCCCCAACCTGTTGGTAAGCCTTTGATCCTCTTTCTTCATGATTTCATGGTGAAAATCATAAAACAATACATGATTTCTTCATTTCTTCACTCCATCTTCAACCCTAGCTGATCCTTTCACTCCAAAAGCTTGAGAAACGACCTTGGGAGGTTTCTAGAGATTCAACCACCATTGGAGCCGTGAAGTTAGAATCTTGGGATCAGATTTGAAGGTGGGTTATATAACTTTAACCCTTAATCTTTGTCATTGAATTCGATTTCTACTTGCAATTGATTTAATTGTCATTTTTGCAATAACCTTGCTTGATTGATGGAGTTACCATGGAAATGGCAGTAGCTTTCATAAGTCTAAAGGTTGAAGATGATAACATGTTCACAAGCACACACCTTCATCAAAGAACAACAGCAAATGGTCTTGGACTTTTGGTCCAAACGGTTTTGCAAACCGTTTGGTAAAGTTGGATCCCACACAGTTTGGTTTAGTTGACCGTTTGGTCTAGTTGACCGTTTGGACACCAAACTGCATGGTATGGTTGACCATTTGGTATAGTTGACCATTTGAGGTATGAACTTAATCAAAGGTTGGATGATGATCCAATGGACTCAATTTAATGATCCAAGGTGTGCACGATCCATTAAGTTGTAACCCTAATCAAGTTGATTGATGAAACCCTTGCTTGGTCCAATTGATTTCAAGACTTTTTGGGGTAAACGGTCTTGAGACCGTTTGATCCCAAACGGTCTTGAAACCGTTTGGGACAAAACGGTTTCAAAACCGTTTGGTGGATTGAAGGTTGATCCTTGGCCCATTGATGGTGATCTAATGGTTTGGATTGATGGACCTTCCAATTGAATAATATATGGCCATTTTAATGGTGCAATTAGAAATCAATTTGATTGATAATTGACCTAGTTAGCCCTTGCGTTTTTTGGACTGATTTGGCCCAAACGATCTTGAGACTGTTTGAGACCAAACGGTCTTGAAACCATTTGGGGTCAAACAGTTTCAAAACCGTTTGGTGGCAAATGGTTTCAAAACCGTTTGGTGATGTAAATTCAAGACCGCATGGAGGTTGTTAGTGGTTCAATCATTAGGATATCAAAGGCAATAATATTCCTAATTATCCAATGATGATTAGTAATGTTAATCAATAAGGTACAAGGGTTGAAACCCTAAAAGTACCTATGTGATTAGTGTTAATTGAGAAAGAACCCTAATTGCTAATTGGAGCAATAACTTGGTACTCAATGTCATTCATAGTTGTATGAACTTAATTAAGGGTTGATATGACCTAATCAAGTTGAGAGGTATGATAACATAGAGTTGATACATGAGTATGACTCATATGGTTATTAAGGGTATGAATCTTAAGTAATAAGATCATGGAACCCTAATCATGAACCTAAAACCCTAATTGACAAGATTGTTGATCCTTAACCCTAATCCAAGGTATGGATGTAACCCTAATTTAGGGTGATGATGTGAATAGACCTAATCAAGAGTAATGTGATCTGAAACCCTAATTGGGATGAATAGTAAACCCTAATTGTGGAACATTGAAGGTAAATCCTTTTGTAAGGTAAAGTTGATGTGAAACCCTAACTAAGGATGGTTTCACGAGGAACCCTGATGTTTGATGTGTTGTGAAGCCCAAACTCAGGGTAATGCTATGTATTGCTCAATGAACCCTAATCTTTAGCAATATGGTGATAAAATATATCTTTGATGTAATAAGGGGATGTTTATCCTTAATAACATGTAATGGTAAACCCTAACTCTGGTAAGGGAACAGTGGTGTTACCCATGAATAGTGAATTCATATTTGTTGAACATGGTTATGATATGCAATTGATATCATTGTACTATCTATGCTAACAATGTACGTATCTTGAAATGATGATCATGGCCAGGTATAAGCTATGATGTTTAATTCACTGTTGTGATTGTACCTTGAGTGCCATAATATACCTTGCTGCCTGGTAAGAGGTATCAAGAGAATTAATGGGCATCAAGTACCATGTGTGATGCTTGTAATAGCAAAGTATCATGTTTGCCTTGGTCAATTGACCTAAAGGTCATGGTTACCTGGAAAAGTGGTAACAATGCTTAATAATGAATCTAGGGTTTAATTACCCAGGGCCATATGATTATGGTGATGAATCTGAGAAAGGACTGAGTTCCCAATATCCTTTAAGATTGTTAAGGAATTGATGAAGTTAGTACATGTTTCCTTATAGCATTGTCATAATGAGTTTTGTCTGAGAACTTGCTTGATGCTAAAAGAATATGAAAATGTACTTAATTAATCAAGTAAAACCTGTTTATGTAGTGCTCTGACCATAGATCCATCATCGTCAGCAATTGGTGATGGTGAAATAGGTATTCTATGGAATTCACATATTTTGAATATGTGGGGGTAAATGGGCGAAAATATCCTTATGTCTGGGTGAAGAGATTGAGAGAGAGTAACATTAAACCCCTCAATCCTTCATGTGTCAGGATAGATGTACCATAAATATCTTGATGGTTGGGATGGATGTATCATTAATCTCCCAATGTTATTTCATGTCGGGTCGATGGAGATAAACATTAATGCTCTCGATTACCGATGAGAGTGCAGTTGATGCTGTAAATCTATAGAGAAGTTCCAATATACCCTGGAAAGCTATTTGAGCAGTCAACATAGTCCTGCTTGTAGTCCTGTGCTGACCAGGATGTTGGAGGTCATGGGAATCTGGCTCTTCCATTGACCTATTTATAGTACCGATTTCGATTCTAGAAATGGTCGGTTGGAGTATGAGCGGCATACCTCATCTCCTCAGAGCTTAAATCTATTGTAAAATATAATCAGCTGTGTAGCGTATTTGCATAAATATTAAAATACGAGGAATATTGATTGTTGATATACTGCCTAGCATGCCCTTGATATAAGAATGTACTTATGTTCCTTTAATTCATATTGATTATGAGACATGTTGTTTAATCAAGTTATTGTTGCAATATTGCATAAAAATGTTGCTCTAGTCTACATAGATGTTGATCTACCTACTATTGATTTATATTATTCCACTATTCAGTTTATTCCTATTAAACTGCAATGACAATGTTTTGGCGGGGAGTTATATCTCTCACTGGGGAAATTTTTATAATTGTCTCACCCCCGTGGGATTCAATGTTTTTAGGTAGACGCAGACACCAAGGAAGGAACTCTTCTGTAGGGGAAGAGCAGCAGCAGTCACAGGGACAGTAGTGATCCAATACGTGGAAACTTTGGTTGTCTGGTCTTTATATAGATAGTCCTAAAGTCGTCTCTGTACTCTTAGGTCCTAGGAGTTAGTGTTTTGATACTTCGATCTGAGATTTGTTTACATGTATGCCTCGAGATGCAATGATGCATGTTATGTACATATGAACCATGTAATGTTTTACTTTGGTTCTAAATAAAAGAGTTTTCCTATAAATGGATCTCTTGATTAATGGTTTTAATTTTTATCGATTTTTAGTAATTCTGCTGCTAACGATCGCTTCCGCATTAGTTAATCTTGTTTTATGAGTTATATGCCACAATTAAAAGTGGTATCAGAGCTCTAGGTTCGATGAGTCTACAGAGGCATAGGAATAAGATAGTTGAGTATGTTCTAGTGTCTTCCAGTTTGGATGATCCCCAAACGGTTTTGAAACCGTTTGGGTCACTCAACCCAAACTTCAACTTAATTCAATTATTGAAATCAGCAACTAACCCGATTAGGGTTTAGATGGTTGATGGGCCTTCAATTGGTGATTTACTTGGAATTACTTGATGATTTTTGGTAAGTGATTAATCTACTTTATTCACAATAGACCTCCAAACGGTCAACGACTGGTCAACACCTCCAAACGGTCTTGGACCGTTTGCTTCCATGCGTTCTTGGTAGAAACTGTTTGCATTCAAACGGTTTGAACCATTTGCTCCCAAACGGTTTGGGAAACCATTTGAGCAAGGGGTTAGAGATCGTTTGCTAAAGTAACTTTTTGGATAAACATTGGAATTAATGTTATCATCTTCTACCTCAAGAACAGGGGTTGTTCTTCACGGAAATACTAGCAAGAATGCACAAAGGTGTCTAAAGAAGAAATATAAGCAACGATTCTAAGAAAGAAGGGTGCAAAAGCAAAGCTTAAGGGTTAAAGTTATAAAACCCACCTTTAGATCTGATCTAGAGCTCCAATCTTCGTAGCTTTAATGGTGGATGAATCTCTAGTGGTTTTCCAAGGTCTGTTCTTCAAGTTTTGGATGGAGAAGATGGCTAGAAAGAAGAATTGTGTGAAAAACACCAATAAACCAACCTTGTTTTAGGGTTCCCACCATGAATTCGAGGTAGATGATGACCCATACTTACCAAACCAGCTTGGTCGTTCTCCTTCTGATCTAGAACTATCCTTTGGTTGGCCAAGGCAAGAAGATATGGAAGGAAAATAAGGGAAACGATCCTTTGCTTTGTTGTTAAGGATGCTTTATATATTTATGGGTATTTTCAAGGAAAGTGAAAAGAAGAGGATTATCTCCTTTTATTTCCCAAATAAAACCACTAAATCTTGATCCATTCTTTGGCCACATCTCCACCTTATATCCACATGCAAAACTCCTTTATTATCCAAGGTTTAAAGGAACACATCATAATAAGTTGTATATATAAAAGGGCCATTTGCTTAAATCTTGATTATTTTATTATCAAGATTATTTTTCCTTCTTGATCATTCAAATGAGGATCCCTTCTCATTCTCTTTGCTCTACTTGATGCCAAGAAACATGAGAGATACTCTAGAGGATACATTTTACATGTTGGACCCTAGGTTTTGGGTAAATTGCACTTTACACCAAAACTAGGTTTTAAAGCACAAGGATTGCTCTACAAGCTATATCTTGGTGCTCAAGCTTGTGGAAGCCATACCACTACATATTATTCATTCTTATGATGTATCATTATCATATGAACATCTTAACATGTGCAATTTGCAAGTTAACCCCTCTAATTAAGTAATTTGCACTGTAGTCCAAAATTAACAAAACAATGTTGCAACATTATTCAAAAAGGACTCAAATAGAAATATAGGTTCCTCAAAAGCCTTAATTACATTTCAAAGGATAAACACAAGCATCTAATCACTTAATTAAGCAAAACACCTAGGGTTAGTACATAACCCAGGTCAGGGATGTTACACATTATCCACCCCTTACAATGATTTCGTCCCCGAAATCAACAAAACATATTAAGAGAAAAGAGCAGGGTATTTCCTTCTCATCTCTTCCTCTAGTTCCCATGTGGATTCTTAAATACCACGGTGATTCCAGAGGACTTTCACAAGTCTTATATATTTCTTTTTCAGCTTTTTAATTCTCTTGTCAAGGATTGACACAGGTCCTTCCTCATAAGATACATCATCATTCAATTCTACTTCCATAGGTTGCAGAACTGATTCTGTATCAGGGTGACATTTCCTAAGAATGGAAATGTGGAACACAGGGTGTAAGCTTTGTAGCTCTGGTGGTAACTCTAGCTTATAATCTACCTTCCCAATCCATTCAATGATTGGATAAGGCCCCATAAACCTAGGAGCTAACTTTCCTTTCCTCCCAAATCTCAGAACTCCTTTCCAAGGTGAGACTTTGAGGTACACTCTGTCTCCAACTTGGAATTATAAAGGTCTACGACACTTGTCAGCGTAACATTTTTTCCTATCCTGTGCAGTCTTTATCTGTTGTTGTATTACTTTAATCTTCTCGGTGGTCTGATGCATAAGATCATGACCTAAAAGTTGATATTCACCTGTTTCATACCAACATAGGGGTGATCTACAACGTCTACCATACAAAGCTTCATAAGGTGCCCTATCAATGCTATGTTGATAGCTGTTATTATAAGAAAACTCTATCAAGCTCAGGTGTAGATCCCAACTCCCTGTAAATTGAAGAACACATGCTCTAAGCAAGTCCTCCAAAGTCTATATAATCCTTTCTAACTATCCATCTATTTGAGGATGAAAGGTTGTGCTAAACCTTAACTGTGTGCCTAAAGCTTTATGAAGTCGCTCCCAAAAATGACTCGTAAACTGGGGACCTCTATCATAAACAATGGTAACTGGGACCCCATGCATCCGTACTATCTCATCGACATATAACTATGCTAACTTCTCAGCAGAATAGGTTGTTTTGACAGGTAAGAAATGTGTTGTCTTTGTCAACCTATCAACTATTACCCAGATGGAATCATGTCCTTTGGCTGTCCTATGTAGACTAACCACAAAGTCCATGGTTACATGATCCCACTTCCACTATGGTATGGGCAAAGGTTGCATTGTCCATGTAGGCTTCTAGTGTTTAGCTTTAACTTGCTGACACACAGGGCACCGCATAACAAACTCAACAACATCTTTCTTCAAACCAGGCCACCAATACATATCTTTCAAGTTTTGATACATCTTGGTGCTTCCTGGATGCATAGCATACATTGAAGAATGAGCTTCTTCCAGGACTAACTTTCTCAAGTTATCCATATCAGGCACTATCATCCTACCATGATAACAGGCTACTTGATCATCTGAATCATGGAAACCATCTTGTTTCTCACTACCATACTCCGATCTAATCTATTGAACTACAACATCAACTTGTTGTGCCTCCTTAATCTGCTGTCTCTGAGTAGGTTTTATGTGCATCTCAGATAACAACCCAGCTAACAATGATACTTTTAATTGTACATTATCTTGCCTTAAGGAGATAAGCATATCTCTCCTTGAGCATACTAAGGAATTCAGTTGTGCTCTATCTAAAGCTGGTTTTGTTGATTTCCTACTCAAAGCATCAGCAACCACATTGGCCTTCCCTGGATAATAATCAATCGTACAATCATAGTCCTTGATTAACTCCATCCAGCGGCATTGCCTCATGTTAAGCTCATGCTGAGAAAAGATATACTTAAGGTTCTTATGGTCTGTGAAAATCCGGAATGTCTCTCCATAAAGATAATGTATCCAGATTTTCAAGGCATAAACTACAGTAGCTAGCTCTAGATCGTGTGTCAGATAATTCTCCTCATGTTTCATAAGCTGTCGGGAAGCAAAAGAAATCACTTGTTTATCCTGCATCAACACACATCCAAGTCCATTCTTAGAAGCATCACAGAAAACTATATATCCCTTCCCTTGCTCAGGTAACACAAGCACAGGTGCACTTGTCAACCTTTCCTTCAATAATTGAAACGATTGTTGACACTTATCACTCCAAACAAAAGGAACATCCTTCCTGGTCAACTTAGTCAAGGGTAAATCTATAGAATTGAAGTTCTTAATGAACCTCCAGTAATAGCCTGCTAACCCTAAGAAACTACGAATCTTTGTCGGTGTCTTCAGCTGCTCCCATAGCAGAACAGATTCTACCTTTTTAGGGTCAACATGAATACCTGAGGCAGATATTACGTGTCCAAGGAAAGATACTTCTGGTAACCAGAACTCACATTTGCTAAACTTAGCATATAACTTATGTTCTCTTAACAAAGTTAGAGTCTGACGAAGATCTTGCTCATGTTGTTAAGCATCTCTACTATAGATTAGAATGTCATCTATGAAGACAACAACACAATGATCGAGAAAAGGTCAGAAGATTCTATTCATGAATTCCATAAATGCAGCTGGTGTATTAGTTAGTCCAAACGACATAACTCTGAACTCATAGTGACCATACCTTGTCCTAAAGGCAGACTTGGATATGTCAATATATTTAATACACAGCTGATGATATCCTGATCTCAAATCTATCTTTGATAAGATTGTTGCACCATGCAACTGGTCAAAGAGATTATCAATCCTCGGCAAAGGATACTTATTCTTTATTGTTACTTTATATAACTGTCTATAATCAATGCACAACCGCATTGAACTGTCTTTCTTCTTAACAAAGAGGACCGGAGCACCCCAAGGCAAAGTACTCAGTCAGATGAAACCCTTCTCAAGCAACTCTTGCAGCTATTTCTTGAGTTCTTCCATCTCAGCAGGTGCCATCCTATATGTTGTTTGTGCTATAGGTTGTGTGTCTGCGATTAAATTGATCTCAAAATCAATCTCCCGAGGCGGTGGCACACTTGGAAGTTCTTCAGGAAATACATCTTCAAATTCCCTAACTACAGGAACTTCAGTAGGGTTAGGACTATCCATGGTAGTATCTATCACATGGGCCAATAATGCATAGCCTACTTGCCTCATCAGCTTCTCAGCAACCATAGCTGATACAAGACAGGTGGGTAGAATCTTTCTTTCTCCTTGAAAGATCCATGTGTCACTATCATCAGTGAACACAGCTTGCTTGGAATCACAATCCAAGACAACCTTATACCTTTCTAAGGTGTCCATCCCAAGGATTACATCGAATCCATGCATCTCAAGTGGTATAAGATCCATTTGAATGTGATGTTCAAAAAAGAAGAGGATGCAGGGAGAACATACATGTAACATCCCTGACCTGGGTTATGTACTAACCCTAGGTGTTTTTCTTAATTAAGTGATTAGATGCTTGTGTTTATCCTTTGAAATGTAATTAAGGCTTTTGAGGAACCTATATTTCTATTTCAGTCCTTTTTTAATAATGTTGCAACATTATTTTGTTAATTTTGGACTAAAGTGCAAATTACCCAATTAGAGGGGTTAACTTGCAAATTTAACATGTTAAGATGTTCCTCTGATAATGATACATCATTAGAATGAATAATATGTAGTGGTATGGCTTCCACAAGCTTGAACACCAAGATATAGCTTGTAGAGCAATCCTTATGCTTTAAAACCTAGTTTTGGTGTAAAGTACAATTTACCCAAAACCTAGGGTCCAACATGCAAAATATACCCTCTAGAGGATCTCTCGGTTTTCTTAGCATCAATTAAATCAAAGATAATGAGAAGGGAACCTCATTTGAATGATCCAGAAGGAAAGATAATCTTGATACTAAAACAATCAAGATTTAAGCAAATGGCCCTTTTGTATATATACAACTTATTATGATGTATTCCATTAAACCATGGATAATAGAGAAGTTTTGCATGTGGATAGAAGGTGGAAACGTGGCCAAAGAATGGAGGAAGATTTAGTGGTTTTAGTTGGGAAATAAAAGGAGATAATCCTCTTCTTTTCATTTTCCTTGAAAATACCCATAAATATATAAAGCATCAAAGAAAAGGATCGTTTCCCTTAGTTTCCTTCCATATCTTCTTCCCTTGGCCGACCAAATGATATCTATGGAGCATAAGGAGAATGAACAAGCTGGTTTGGTAAGTATGGGTCATCATCTACCCAAAATTCATGGTGGGAACCCTAAAACAAGGTTGGTTTATTGGTGTTTTTCACACAATTCTTCTTTCTAGCCATCTTCTCCATCCAAAACTTGAAGAACGGACCTTAGACAACCACTGGAGCTTCATCCACCATTAAATCTACGAAGCTTGGAGCTCTATATAAGATCTAAAGGTGGGTTTTATAACTTTAATCCTCAAGCTTTGCTTTTGCATCCTTCTTTCTTAGAATCGTTGCTTATACTTCTTCTTTAGACACCTTTGTGTGTTCTTGCTTGTATTTCCATGAAGAACAGCCCATGTTCTTGAGGTAGAAGATGATGATGTTAATTCCAATGTTTATCCAAAAAGTTACTTTAGCGAACAGTCTCTAATCCCTTGCTCAAACGGTTTCCCAAACCGTTTGGGAGCAAACGTTTTCAAACTGTTTGAATGCAAACAGTTTCAACCAAGAACGCATGGAAGCAAATGGTCCAAGACCATTTGGAGTCCTATTTTGAATAAATTATACTAATCACTTACCAAAAATCATCAAGTAATTCCAAGTAAATCACCAATTGAAGGCCCATCAACCATCTAAACCCTAATCGGGTTAGTTGTTGATTTCAATAATTGAATTAAGTTGAAGTTTGGGTTGAGTGGCCCAAACGGTTTCAAAACCATTTTGGGATCACCCAAACGGTCTTAAGACCGTTTGGTGATCACCCAAGACTCTTTGGAGGTCTAGGGTTAAGAAGGGTTGACCAATTGACGATCCAATGATATCAAGTTGATGAGTAATTGATTGCTGATTTGGTGACCAAACCTAGGGTTCAAATCTTAATTGAATGAATTGGTTTTTGATAAATTAATGGAAAACAGTCTCAAGACCATTTGGATGATGTCCAAACGATCCCAAGACCGTTTGGGGGTCACCCAAGACCGTTTGGAGGTCTAGGGTTGACTATGGTTAAGTGGTTGAAGATTGAAAGGCAATAAGTTGAATTGTAATTAATTGTTGACCTAGTGATCAATCTAATGAGCCAAACCTTAATTGGTTGAGTTAGTTTTTGGTATTGACTTGAGAAAACGGTCTCAAGACCGTTTGGAGGCCATCCAAATGATCCCAAGACCGTTTGGGGTCAGGTCATGACCAAATTGAATGATGGTTCAATGGTTTCAAATCAATTAGACTCATGTTGAAACATGTTGAAGGGTGATCGATTCCAAACCCTAATCCAATTGATCCAAGCCATAATTGATGATCAATTGAGGTTCAATTGAGTGTCAAATCAGTTAAGGTTTGACCTAATTGACTCAATTGATGAGTGGATAACAAGTGCATGATCGATTGAAGGGTTCAACATTGGAAACCCTAACTCAATTGAAGTGGTTGAGACACTTTTTGGTTCATGCGGTTTTGAGGTGGTTTGGACCAAATGGTCTCAAGACCGTTAGGGGCCAAACAGTCTCAAGACCGTTTGGGACCAAATGATCCCAAACCATTTGGTGCTCATGCGGTTTCAAAGTCAAACATGACCAAACGATCTTCAAGACCAAACGGTCTTCATGACAAAACGGTCTTGAGTGTGCACTTTACCAAACGGTTTCAAAAGTCAACAAGACCAAATGGTCTTCAACACCAAATGGTTTCAAGGTCTATCCAAGACCGTTTGGGGGTTTAGTGTGCAAAACCATTTGAGGTCTAAAAAGGTCAAGATCGTTTGATGCCTTAGTAATCAAGATGGTTTAGTGGTTGATTAACCTAAACCTCATAAACACCTAAAGTGATTAAAGGACCAAGTAATTGGTATGTCATGATCAGTGGTGATCATTATAAAGGTACCCTTCATGGGATAGAGTGACCAATACCCTATGATCTAGTGAGCTTTAAATGATCACAATAGTAATGATATAACCATGATGTCAAGGTTGATTTAACTTAGCCTAATCAAGGTGATGCAAACACCATCTGGTAGAAAGAAGAGAGAGAAGACTTCTTATATGAATGATCAATCAAGTAATGAACTCCCAATATGGATGGATACCTAATTAAGATATAATCCATGATAATGAGATCATGAAACCCTACTTATGACAGCTAATGAATCATAACCATAATTGAGGGAATTAATGGAATTAATCCTTATATATGATGATGGTATAATCTTAATGTGATGTAATGTGAATAGTAAACCCTAATTTAGGGTAATATGATGATGTGAACAGTAAACCCTAATTCTGGGATATGCTTTTAAGCATGAAACTCTTTGATTGAATTATGAATTGAGAAATCACTATGCCTTTGTAAGCTAAAGGGGTTGGACAACCCTAATTGAATTGAATAAGAAGCCCTAACCCTAGAAACTAGCCGTGGTGATGTAAAAAGGTCGTGGTAATCTTCTGTAGCATGACCGTGCAAGATAGCACGGTTGTGGTGTTCTATGCTTGACTTGGAAATAATTGTATTGTGTTGATATAGACATAATGTGCATGTTATCAATTGTGTTAGTCATGCAGGTTTTTATAAAGAATTGAGCATATCCAGGTAAGGGTTATGATGCTATGTTCATTGAAAGCACTTTATAAGTTTTAAAAGTAATGACATGCTATGTTTCCTAGTAAGAGGTCACATATGAGATTGATAGGCTGTATGAGCCAGGAGAAATATCTGCATTACTATAATCATGTTCATGTTGTTAAATGACTAAATGACAATATATTACATAGTAACAAGTGTTTTGATGATCTAAGGGTTTGAACACCCATATTCCTGAATCATAATGATGAGCTGGTTAGGGATTCGTATCCCAATGATAACTGGATGTGAAATGAACTTGATACAATTAGTACTCTTTCTTTATAGCAATTGTTTTAATGGTTTATGTTTGAAAACATGCTTGATGCTAAAAGAATGCTATAATGTACTTAAATAATCAAGTATAATGATATCATGTAGAGCCCTAACCATAGATCCATCATTGTCAGAAGTTAAATGATGGTGAAATAGGTTTTCCTAAGGGAACTCCTGGAGAGAATACTTTTGAGTATGTGGGGGTTATGGATGTGAATATCCTTACGTCCTAATGTGGGAATTGATGTGAGATGTACATTTCATCTCTCAATCCTTCATTATATGTTTATGCCGGGATGATATATCACTAATCTCTTGATGATGTTGTTAATGCCGCATCAAAGAGAGATAAATAAGAAATCCCTCGATGGAGAAGAGAGTACAGTACGCCACTGTAACTCTAATAGCGAAGTTTCCAGAATACCCTGGAAAGCTATTATGGTAGAGACACAAGATGTCTTGCATGTTGTTCCTCATACTGACTGAGGAAGATGAGGTCATAGGTATTCGGCTCTTGTGATGACCTATGTATGGTACCGATTGTGATTTCATAATGGTCAGTTGGAGTATGAGAGGTGTAACTCATCTCCTCAGGGCATTAATATGTTTGAAAATATAATCAGCCGTATAGCATATTTGCTTAGGTTGAACTACGAGAAACAATGATTAATGATACATTGTTTATAGTGCTCTAGTTGAATAACTAGTATACATGTTCTTCATATTCCTTATTGATATATGTCTTGTCATTCAATCAAGTTGTAATTGAAATGATTGCTTATGAAGTACTGTTCTACTTAGCTTATGCAATGTTTTACCTTCTGTTGAATAATTATAGTTTTCCAACTCAATGTTATTCCATTATTGCAATAATAATGCTTCTGGCAGAGAGTTATAACTCTCGCTGGGACAATTATTCAATTGTCTCACCTCCGTGGGATTCGACTTTTTAGGTAGACATCGAGGACGTAGGAACCCATCAGTGGGTGAGAAGCAACAATAGCAGCATCAACATCAGGGACAGCAGTGATCCTCAGGTGGAGACACTGTCTGTCAAGTCTTGTAGATAGAATGTCCCATGTGTCGTCTCTATACTCTCAGGTCCTAGGAGTCAGTAGATGATTAAAGTAGATCTGAGATTTTTGGCATAAAAGCCTAGAGATTTTTGTATCTACTCATGCACATTTTAACAAGAGCAGACGATGCTTGTGACTCTCGAAATGTGATATTATAGAGATGTAATGATGGATCAGTTTTTTAAATAACTTATCATGTTTCCTTATGAAAGAGTTTTATCATTTGTAGATCTCTTTACAAAAAGTTTTTATTTTTAGTGATTTTCAATAATTATGCTGCTAATGAAACGCTTCTGCATTAGTTTAAATTAGTTAATCTTGTTTTTACGAGTTGATCATCACAATACCTCCTGCAACACAACAGATCCCATCAACGGAGTTTCTAGCAACAAACTATCTGCCCTAGGACATATAATCAAGTTACAGTCAAGAATCACTCTTCGAGTGATAAAGGAGTGCGTAGCACCCGGATCAATTAAAACAGATACAATGTAAGATGTAGACATATCAGAATATAACAATTCCATATGACCTGCCACAACCCAAGGGTTGATCACTGCATCAAGTGGATTCATCGCATCGAATCTTGTCATCGCCTATGGTTGATTCGGTGCTCGATGACTAGGTGTCAACGATCCATCTTGGGATGCTTGTCCACGTCCTCTAGCACTTCCTGGAAACTGTCACCTTTGGGATCCTTGCTGACTCTGCCTTTGAGGTTGAGTGACACTTACTTCTCTGGCTCTGCAATCCTTCATCATATGTCCCATCTTTCCACATATGTAACAACTTTTGTTTAGTTGTTGTGGTCTGGGTGGTCCTGTAACTGACATAGATGCTGAGCTACGAGCTCCTTCTAGCGGTAAACTTTGTCCTATACCCCTATTTGACGTCCACTGCGTCTGGGTACTAAATCTAGGTGGTGGTGTAGGTATAGAAAACCTAGGTTTCTTGAAACCTTTAGATGAAGATCCTTGGAATTGGGGATACATATTCTTGCTCTTGGTCTGTCTCTTTTCTGCCACAGACCTCTCTACCCTTCTAACATATTCCACAAAGGTAGCAAACCTTTCTCTATTCTCCAGAGCAGACACAGGAGTAGTCAACTTAGCATTTAACCCTTTCTCAAAACGCCTAATCATTTCTTCATATGTGGTCGCCATGTGCGGATAGAACTGCAAAAGCTCCATGAACTTAGCCTCGTACTCGCTAATGTTCATTTGACCTTGTCTTAACCTCTCAAACTGAGAGATTTTCTCATCCAGAAATGTCTTAGGGAAATATCTATTGATAAATTCCCGTCGAAAAACTTCCCATGCAATCTCCACACCTTGCCTCTTCTGTTCTTCCATGGTCCACCAATGACCAGCACTCCCCTTGAGAAGATACACAGCATGTCTAACCTTCTCAGCTTCTGGGATGTTCAGGATTCTAAAGGCCTTCTCTAGTTCAGTTAACCACAAGTCAGCATCTGTTGGATCAGCTGTTCCATCATACTTTGTGGCTCCAACTCGGCAAAGTTGTTCAAACGTCTTGCCGGCTCCTTGTCCTTCAGGATGGGTAGGTGCCCCAGGTGCAGGTATAGGCATCCTATCAGTCATATGTTTCATGGCAGTTATGAACTGCCCAAACATGGCTAGGACGGTTGGGTTCCCCATGTCATTTGGATTGAACTGGGGTGGTTCAGGCACAGGTTCTTCTCTTTCTGGGTCTCTTGCACCTCCTCTAGGTGCAGCAACACTACTCTCAGCAACGTGTTCCTCGTGTGACCCAGACATCTTCAGTTTATCTTCTCCTCCTAAATGAGCAGAAGACACTATCAGATATACTGGAAGACACTAGAACATACTCAACAACCTAAGTCCTATGTCTCTGTAGACTCAGCAAACCTAGAGCTCTGATACCACTAATTGTGGGGTCTGGCTCATAAAAATAGGATTAACCAAAGCGGAAGCGAATAATTTAGCAGTGGAATTATTGAAAATCATTAAAAATAGAAACTTTTTGTAAAGAGATCTACAAACGATAAAACTCTTTCATAAGGAAACATGATAAGTTATTTACAAACTGATCCATCATTACATCTTTGTAATATCACATTTCGAGAGTCATAAGCATCAACTGCTCTGTTAAATTGTATATAAGCAGATACAAAAATTTCAAGACTTTACGCCAAAAATCTCAGATCTACTTTCATCATCTACTGACTCCTAGGACCTGAGAGTACAGAGACGACACATAGGACATTCTATCTACAAGACTTGACAGACAGTGTCTCCACCTGAGGATCACTGATGTCCCTGATGTTGTTGCTGCTGTTGTTGCTGCTCACCCACTGATGGGTTCCTTCTTCCTCGGCGTCTACCTAAAAAGTTGAATCCCACGGGGGTGAGACAATTGAATAATTGTCCCAGCGAGAGTTATAACTCTCCGCCAGAAGCATTGTTATTGCAATAATGGAATAACATTGAGTAGTAAAACTATGATTATTCAACAACAGGTAAAACATTGCATAAGCTAAGTACAACAATATTTCATAACCAATCATTTCAATTATAACTCGATTGAATGACAAGACATATATCAATAAGGAATATGAAGAACATGTATATAATATAAACAATGTATCATCAATCATTGTTTCTCATAGTTCAACCTAAGCAAATATGCTATACTGCTGATTACATTTTCAAACATATTAATGCCCTGAGGAGATGAGTTACACCTCTCATACCCCAATCGACCATTACGAAATCGCAATCGGTACCATACATAGGTCATCAGAAGAGCCGGATTCCTATGACCTCATCTTCCCCAGTCAGTATGAGGAACAACATGCAGGACATCTTGTGTCTCTGCCATAATTGATTTCCAGGGTATTCTGGTAACTTCGCTATTAGAGTTACAGTGGTGTGTTGTACTCTCTTCGCCATTGAGGGATTTCTTATTTATCTCTCTTCGATGCGGCATTAACAATATCATCGGGAGATTAGTGATACATCATCCCGGCATAAACATATAATGAAGGATTGAGAGATTAAATGTACATCTCACATCAATTCCCACATTAGGACGTAAGGATATTCGCGTCCATAACCCCCACATACTCAAAAGTATGTTCTTTAGGAGTTCCCTTAGGAAAACATGTTTCACCATCATTTAACTTCTGACAATTATGGATCTATGGTCAGGGCTCTACATGATATCATTATACTTGATTATTTAAGTACATTATAGCATTCTTTTAGCATCAGGCATGTTTTCAAACATAGACCATTAAAATAATTGCTATAAAGAAAGAGTACTAATTGTATCAAGTTCATTTCACATCCAGTTATCATTGGGATATCAATCCCTAACCATCTCATCATTATGATTCAGGAATATGGGTGTTCAAACCCTTAGATCATCAAAACACTTGTTACTATGTAATATATTGCCAACAATTCATTTAACAGCATGAACATGATTATAGCAATGCATATATTTCTCATGGATCATATAGCCTATCAATCTCATATGTGACCTCTTACTAGGCAACATAGCATGTCATTACTTTTAAAACTTATAAAGTGCTTTCAATGAACATGGCATCATAACCCTTACCTGGCTATGCTCAATTCTTTATAAAAACATGCATGACTAACATAATTGATAACATGCACATTATGTCTATATCAGCACAATACAATTATTTCCAAGTCAAGTATAGAACACCACGACCGTGCTATCTTGCATGGTCATGCTACAGAAGATTACTACGACCGTTTTACATCACCACAGCTGGTTTCTAGGGTTAGGGTTTCTTATTCCATTCAATTAGGGTTATCCAACCCCTTTAGCTTACAAAGGCATAGTGATTTCTCATTTCATAATTCAATCATAGAGTTTCATGCTTAAAAGCATAATCCAGAATTAGGGTTTACTGTTCACATCCTCACATTACCCTAAATTAGGGTTTACTATTCACATTACGTCACATTACCCTAGATTAGGGTTTACTATTCACATTACATCACATTAAGATTATACCATCATCATATATAAGGATTAATTCCATTAATTGTTGGTATGTATGCCCATAGAGAAAGTCATATGATGATTGTAATGGGATACTTTGTAAATGATTTGAATAATAATAAAGGCAATTTCCGATCTATATGTTTAATCTATTTCTGAGATGATGGTGTAACATGATAGATGTCTAAAGAATGGTTTTGCTCAATGATATATGCTTTTAGTTTCATGACCTAAACGATGAGATCATACGGATGTTAAGAGTATACATTCTTGTTTAGTCCCTAGTCGGTTGTTATTGTGGAACTAACCATAGACATCAATAACACTAAAGACTAGATTGTGTGTTGGTTGATGACAAAATCTCATTAGTCATGATATAGTGATATCAAACCAAGCACATAGGTACTTGTTAGAGAACAAGGTACCGAACAGACCCACCGTGAGAGTGAAACATGGAACCTTGACTTGGTAGTCACAGTCAGCTCTCACAGTGATGGTGGTGAGTGTGATTCTTAGACCTGAAATCACTACACTCAAGACATGTCATTGGGTACACTTTGACATCATCAAACGCAGTCCTGAAACATGGATTGTTATAAAGGAGATGATTGGGTGGCTTTGACACATGGGGCTTTTGAGGGGTGAGTGATAGATATGGGATTTGTCCCTCCTGAGGGAGTTTGATATCCTTGGCCACTTGATGAGTAGGATTGAGAAAGGCATGTGCATGCACGTGTGAATCAATATGTGATATTGATGTCACACACATCTCACCCAGTCTGCTCTGAGATCAAGGAAATGAATGAATGTTGACATGATGATTGTTCCATGCCTCGAGTTCATTTAGGATATCAGTGACAAAGGAATTATACATTCACTATAACACCATTCATGGATTGTAGGATTGAAAGTTGTTCTCCAACTTTCTATTTCACTTGGGTAGCACTGATGTGTGACTAGGCACTGCTCTTTGCTTGTGAAGTCATAAGTGTTATGGACTTTCACTACCAACGTGAAATGGACCTGCAGGGTCACACACATAGGATTTAACCTGGAAGAGGATTTTTGTCCACAGACAATGTTTAGATTGATTACTAAAGGAGTTTAGTAGTTCAATTAAACACTCAATTAATCGATAGCTCAATATTATAATGTTCAAGGTGTTGGATGTATTGATTGGAGTATCGGATTGATTCAAATCACAATTGACTGATTTTGCACAACCTGCACTCCCAACCGATCGGCTCATGTGATGAACCGATCGGCTGAGCCTGGTGAACCGGTCGGCTCAAGTGTTGAGTCGATCGGCTCATGGACAGGGTGAACGAGCTTCAAGTGTTGGAACGATCAGTTCAACTGTTGCAACCGGGCAAGTTGGGAAAGTAGGATTGGTGAGAATTTTCCTTTTGTTTCACTTGCCCAATTTGATTGGGAAATAGGATTGGTATTCGATACCAATTAGAAACAAAAGAAGGAAAGTCAATCGGGAACTAGTCAGGACCACGAACCGATCAGTTCAGAAGTGAACCGACTAGATCATGGGTCCCAACCGAACGGTTGAGGTATCAACCAACCGATTTAGGTCCCCAACCGACCATTTCAGTTGTGAAATGATCGGTTCAGGTTGTGAGTTGATTGTTTTTATGGAAAATCTCGAACCCTTCTACTCCTGCTTTTAGTCCCATATTGTCGGGGATAGAGAACCTTGTCCCATGACCCGCCTATATATAGGGGTATTGGGGCTTCTCAGAGTACAACTCAGTGCAAGCCGGTTGCTCTGCAAAGTTGTCGTTCTCTCTGGTTTTGGTAATTGAGAGAGCCTGAGCAAGTGCTACCTGAAAAGGGAGACGCAGTAAGGGAAAGACAACTACAGTTGCAACTGGTAGCAGGAGAGTGTGTTGGTGACTAGTACGCCAACAGGAGGGTGCGACTCCTTCCAGTTCCTTGTGTGACAAGGAGATTAGAATTCCATGCAGTCTGTGTGGACGACTGCAGAGGTGGGAGACCTTTGTCGCTCGGAGGACAACTGTCAATCCTGACAGTCCCGGTGAGACTAGGAGTCTTTAGTCCCAGTGCGACCAGGAGCTGCACAGACATCGTCCAAGACCGGAGGTGAAGACCGTGCAAGGCGCGAGGTACTATCGCCGAGCAAGCCTCGGGACAAGGTATGCATCCACAAACCATCTTTCCTATTGTATAGACGTTGACGTGATTCCTTTTGTTCTGGGTTTTGGGGAGAAAATTTTTGTTTCCTCTGCTTTTCTGCCTCCTCTAAAACTCAACAGTGGTATTAGAGCCACGTCAACTATTCTATATTTTAGGATTATCGATATGATCGATTTTAGTTTGTTGCCTTTATTTATTGCATACGATGCAAATAAAATTGGCTTTATGCATGTCCAATCCACAAATCCCAAATATACATATATGATATGTAATATTAATGCACTCAATATGTGTCGCCCTTAAACGAGTTTTGTGGTGGATGTGTAGCATGGTTATGGCCTATAAACCCATATATCTGTGTGTGGTTGTATGTGGTTGCTTGCATATCGGTCTGCGCACTGATTCCTTTTCTCCTATTCCTGATGTAACTCAAAATAATTTGAGACTTCTTTCCTACCTTTGCTCCCCTTGAATGTAACTCGGGGTTTCACAATTCAATTGTAAATAGGATAGATTTTATTTCCTGTTATGTCAAAGAACGGCGGACGACCTGAGACGATCAGTTCAAGGCGTGAACCGATCGGTTGACGTTCTAGATGACCAGTTCGAGGAGCGAGATGAGCGGGTGGCGATCTGAGGAGATGCACGATGACCGGTGAACCGATCGACTGGAGGCGTCAGTCGATCGGCTGGTGGCACCCGAACAACCAACTTGATGGCGAGCCGATCACTCATGGAGATGAGCTGATCAAACCTAGAAAGGTAGGCACATATTTCATCTTGTATAGGTTGCATATGATGTAGACCTAGATGACTGTGATTCCTCTTGGCTTGAGGAATCACAATAGGATGGCCATAATCATTGCGTTTATCGTTTTGTATGTTTTCTGTGGGATATAGCATGTATATGATACTTACTATATATTTTGGTGATTGGATATGTATATGTATATAAAAACCAAATCCCTCATTAAAATATTAAGTCTTTTACACCTTCCATTAGCGACACACATGGCAAACTCGATCGACCAAACGTAGGTTACGCCAAAGGGTGGTGCGTCGTCCATCTTGTGGAAGTGTGAAGGGTCGACATGCAGGTTCTGCCAAAGCAGGGTGCATGTTTACCGTGTCGGCTTTTGGGTTAGACTTAACTGGTGATTCTTAGAGTGTCTAACCCCAGAGGCACGGAATGTGCATGGCAAGGTGTTGCGCATGTTCATTCATCAAGAGTTGCATATGATGCAATTGGCATGATGGCCTACCTAAATAGTCAAGATTTTGGGCGATCAGCCAAAGCTGACTCATGACTTGATGAAATATGGATCTTGACCCACTAGAAGATTGTACATTGCAATCTTCCGAATTGATGGTGAGGGCTGTCAATTTGAGTCAAAATAGTGGGAGCGGTAATTAATTAAAGGCCTAATTAACTATCGTCAAATTTTATTCAAATCAAATCCAAAAGAGTTTTGACAAAATGCAATTTTCTCTTGTAGAATGGAAAAAGAATCATCCTTTAAAATGGGCAAATTAATTGAGAACAAATTCCATAACTAGTTGAGGACTGTGAGAAGTGTTCTGCACAATCCATATATACCAAGAGCCTTTGAATCCACTCTATGTACGCTTAAGGCATTGGTGAATAAGAAAGAAAGTTCATTGATAGAGATCAATGGAACGAAAGGTAAGGGAGAGAAGGGTTCTCTCGCCAAACCAATTTCTTCTACATGGAGAGGATGGAAGGAACGATGGAAGAAGAAGTTGGAGATAGAGATCTCTACTTCTGGTGTATACGTGATAGAGGTTAACTTTACTACTTCTTCATCATGGGTACTTGATACCAGATGCGGATCTCACATTTGTTCAAATGTGAAGGATCTTAAGAGAAGTAGGCCTTTAGGGAAGGGTGAGGTTGAACTATGTGTTGCTAATGGGGAAAGAGTTGCTGCCATTGCCGTAGGAACCTATTAGTTAACTCTACCTAGTGGGCTAATAATAGAGTTGAAGAACTGCTATTATGTACCTGCCATAAATAGGAATATCATTTCCGTCTCTTATTTGGACAAGGATGGATTTGAATTTCTTATTAAGAATGGAAATTGTTCCATTTCTAAAGATGGGATCTTTTATGGCAGTGCCCCAATGTCTTATGGTCTATACTTGATAGATTTGGAGACAAATGTTTACAACGTAAACACCAAAAAGCAAAAACTGAATGACTCAAACAAAACATATCTTTGGCATTGTCGTCTAGGGCACATAAATGAGAAGTGCATTTCTAGACTCCATAAAGATGGTTATCTAGACTCTTTTGATTATGAATCAATAGAGACATGTGAATCTTGTTTATTGGGCAAGATGACCAAGACTCCCTTTTCAGGTAAAAGTGAGAGAGCTAGTGATCTATTAGGACTCATACATATTGATGTATGTGGGCCTTTTAGAACTAATGCCAGATATGGGTGTCACTACGTCATTACCTTCACTGATGATTTCAGTAGGTATGGCTATGTGTACCTGATGAAGCATAAGTTAGAAACCCTTGAAAGGTTCAAGGATTTCATGAATGAAGTACAGAACCAACTTGGTAAAAGTATTAAGGCACTTCGATCCGATCGAGGTGGAGAATATTTAAGCCATGAGTTTGAGAACCTTCTGCGAGCCCGTGGTATTGTATCACAATGGACTCCGCCTGGAACACCACAGCATAACAGTGTGTTTGAAAGAAGGAATCGCACATTATTGGATATGGTGCGATCAATGATGAGTTTTGCTGATCTTATGATTTCTTTCTGGGGTCATGCTCTTGAAACCGCGGCGTTTACACTTAACCGTGTACCATCTAAATCGGTTCAAAAGACACCATATGAGATATGGATCAGGAAGCGTCCCAATTTGTCTTTTATGAAGATTTGGGGTTGTGAGGCTTATGTTAGGAAAATGTTTCCTGATAAGCTTGGACCGAAATCTAACAAATGTTATTTTGTTGGATATTCCAAGGAGACCAAGGGATGTTATCTATACCACCCTAGTGACAACAAAGTGTTTGTTCCCAGGGATGTTGTATTCCTAGAGAAGGAATTTATTTCCAAAGGAAATAGTGGGAGGAAAGTAGAGCTTGAAGAGGTTCAAGCCCAACAAGAAAACATAGAACTGGTGGATGTACAAGAGGAAAATGGAGATTCACAAGGAGTTGTGGAATCTCAATCTCCTCAGGTAACACAAGGACCTCGTAGATCTAGTAGGGCCCACCTTGAACCTGAGAGGTTTGGATACCTTGTGACTCAAGAAGGTGGTGAGTTGATCATAGATGATGATCCAACTACCTACGTAGAGGCTATGGAGGGACCAGATTCTGAGAAATGGCTTGAAGCCATGAGATCCGAGATGGAATCCATGTACTCCAACAAAGTATTGACTTTGGTGGAACCACCCGAAGGGGTAAAACCCATAGGGTGCAAGTGGGTCTTTAAGAAGAAGACCGACATGGATGGCAATGTGCAAACTTATAAAGGCAGATTGGTTGCGAAGGGATTTCGACAAGTTCAAGGTGTTGACTATGACGAAACCTTTTCTCCAGTTGCCATGATTAAGTCCATCAGGATCATGCTTGCTATTGCAGCTTATTATGACTATGAGATTTGGCAAATGGATGTTAAAATCGCATTCCTTAACGGGAATATAAATGAGGATGTGTATATGACACAGCATGAAGGTTTTTTAGATCCAAAGAATGTCAATAAAGCCTGTAAACTGCAAAGGTCAATCTATGGATTGAAGCAAGCATCTCAGAGTTGGAATCTTCGATTTGATGAGGAAGTCAAAGTGTTTGGCTTTATTCAAAATGAAGATGAACCTTGTGTGTACAAGAAGGTTAGTGGGAGCTCGACCACATTCCTCATATTGTATGTGGATGACATACTTTTGATGGGGAATGATATCTTAGCCTTAGAGAAGGTAAAGACTTGGCTTGGGAATACTTTCTCAATGAAGGACTTAGGAGAAGCATCCTACATTCTAGGAATTAAGATCTATAGAGATAGATCTAGAAGGCTTCTCGGACTAAGTCAGAGCACGTACATTGACAAAGTGCTGAAGCAGTTCAGCATGGAGAACTCAAAGAGAGGCAACATCCCCATGCTACATGGAGTCACCGTCTCTAGAGCTCAATGTCCCCAATCTTGTGAAGAGGGGGAGCATATGAATGGGATCCCATATGCATCAGCCATCAGATCCATCATATACGCTATGTTCTGCACACACCCAGATGTCTCGTATGCTCTCAGCATGACGAGCAAGTACCAGTCAGATCTCGGGGATGCTCACTGGACAACCGTAAAGAACATCCTCAAGTACTTGTGAAGGACTAAGGATTAGTTTCTTGTTTACGGCGGTGAGGAAGAGCTAGTTGTAAAGGGTTACATCGATGCAAGCTTCCAAACTGATAAAGATGATTACAGATCACAGTCAGGATTTGTGTTTTTCCTTAATAATGGAGTTGTGAGCTGGAAGAGTTCCAAGCAAGAAACAGTTGTCGATTCTACTATAGAGGCTGAGTATATTGCTGCTTCACATGCAGCAAAGGAGACTTCGTGGATCAGGAAGTTCATCTCTGAACTTGGTGTAGTTCCCAGTAGTTGTGATGCAATCGAGCTTTATTTTGACAATAATGGAGTTATTGCACAAGCTAAGGAACCCAGATCACATCAGTGATCCAAGCACATACTGCGGCACTTCCATCTCATACGAGAGATCGTACAGCGAGGAGATGTGAAGATTTGCAAAGTACCAACTGAAGACAACATAGTTGATCCACTGACTAAGGCCCTTTCTCAGCAGAAGCATGATGGTCATGCTAGGTCACAAGGACTGAGGTTCCTTGGTGACTGGCTCTAAGTGCAAGTGGGAGTCTGTTAGTATGTATGCCCATAGAGCAAGTCATATGATGATTGTAATGGGATACTTTGTAAATGATTTGAATAATAATAAAGGCAATTTCTGATCTATATGTTTAAACTGTTTCTGAGATGATGGTGTAACATGATAGATGTCTAAAGAATGGTTTTACTCAATGACGTATGCTTTTAGGTTCATGACCTAAACGATGATATCATACTAATGTTAAGAGTATACATTCTTGTTTAGTCCCTAGTCGGTTGTTATTGTGGAAATAACCATAGACATCAATAACATTAAAGACAAGATTGTGTGTTGGTTGATGACAGAATCTCATTAGTCATGATATAGTGATATCGAACCAAGAACATAGGTACTTGTTAGAGAACAAGGTACCAGATAGACCCACCGTGAGAGTGACACATGGAACCTTGACTTGGTAGTCACAGTCAGCTCTCACAGTGATGGTGGTGAGTGTGGTTCTTAGACCTAAAATCACTACACTCAAGACATGTCATTGGGTACACTTTGACATCATCAAATGCAGTCTTGAAACATGGATTGTTATAAAGGTGATGATTGGGTGGCTTTGACACATGGGGCTTTTGAGGGGTGAGTGATAGATATGGGATTTGTCCCTCCTGAGGGAGTTTGATATCCTTGGCCACTTGATGAGTAGGATTGAGAAAGGCATGCGCATGCACGTGTGAATCAATATGTGATATTGATGGCACACACATCTCACCCAGTCTGCTTTGAGATCAAGGAAATGAATGAATGTTGACAGGATGACTGTTCCATGCCTCGAGTTCATTCAGGATATCAGTGACAAAGGAATTATACATTCACTGTAACACCATTCACGGATTGTAGGATTGAAAGTTGTTCTGCAACTTTCTATTTCACTTGGGTAGCACTGATGTGTGACTAGGCACTGCTCTTTGCTTGTGAAGTCATAAGTGTTATGGACTTTCACTGCCAACGTGAAATGGACCTACAGGGTCACACACATAGGATTTAACCTGGAAGAGGATTTGTGTCCACAAACAATGTTTAGATTGATTACTAAAGGAGTTTAGTAGCTCAATTAAACACTCAATTAATCGATAGCTCAATATTATAATGTTCAAGGTGTTGGACGTATTGATTGGAGTATCGAATTGATTGAAATCGCAATTGACTAAATATGCACAATCTGCACTCCCAACTGATCAGCTCATGTGATGAACTGATCGGCTGAGCCTGGTGAACCGGTCGGCTCAAGTGTTGAGTCGATCGGCTCACGGACAGGGTGAACGATTGCTTCAAGTGTTGAAACGATCGGTTCAACTGTTGCAACCGGGCAAGTTGGGAAAGTAGGATTGGTGAGAATTTTCCTTTTGTTTCACTTGCCCAATTTGATTGGGAAATAGGATTGGTATTCGATACCAATTAGAAATAAAAGAAGGAAAGTCAATTGGGAACTGGTCAGGACCACGAATCGATCGGTTCAGAAGTGAACCGACCGGCACATGGGTCCCAACCGATCGGTTGAGGTGTCAACCGACCGGTTCAGGTCCCCAACTGACCGTTTCAGTTGTGAAACGATCGGTTCAGGTTGCGAGTTGACTGTTTTTATGGAAAATCTCGAACCCTTCTACTCCTGCTTTTAGTCCCATATTGTCGGGGACAGAGAACCATGTCCCATGACCCACCTATATATATACGGGTATTGGGGGATTATCAGAGTACAACTTAGTGCAAGCCAGTTGCTCTACAAAGTTGTCGTTCTCTCTGGTTTTGGTAATCGAGAGAGCCCGAGCAAGTGCTACTCGAAAAGGGAGGCGCAGTAAGGGAAAGACAACTGCAGTTGCAACTGGTAGCAGGAGAGTGTGTTGGCGACTAGTATGCCAACAGGAGGGTGTGAATCCTTCTGGTTCCTTGTGTGACAAGGAGATCGGAGTTCCAGGAAGTCTGTGTGGACGACTGCAGAGGCGGGAGACCTCTGTCGCTCGGAGGACAACTATCAATCCCGACAGTCCCGGTGAGACCAGGAGTCTGCAGTCCTGGTGCGACCAGGAGCTGCACAGACACCATCTAGAACCGGAGGTGAAGACCATGCAAGGCGCAAGGTACTGTTGTCGAGCAAGCCTCGGGACAAGGTATGCATCAACAAACCATCTTTCCTATTGTATAAACGTTGACGCGATTCCTTTTGTTCTGGGTTTTGGGGAGAAAATTTTTGTTTCCGCTGCTTCTCTGTCTCCTCTAAAACCCAACATTAATGCCCTCAATTAGGGTTATGATTCATTAGCTGTCATAACTAGAGTTTCATGATCTCAGTATCATGGATCATATCTTAATTAGGTATCCATCCATATTGGGAGTTCATTACTTGATTAATCATTCATATAAGAAGTCTTATCTCTCTTATTTCAATAAGATGATGTTTGCATCACTCTTAATTAGGCTAAGTCAATTCGACATTGACATCATGGTTATATCATTACTATTGTGATCATTTAAAGCTCACATGGTCATAGGGTATTGCTCACTCTATCCCATCAAGGTTCCTTTATAATGATCACCACTGGTCATGACATATATTAATCAACCAATTACTTGGTCCCTTAATCACTTTAGGTGTTTATGAGGTTTAGGTTAATCAACCACTAAACCATCTTGATTACTAAGGCATCAAACAATCTTGACCTTTTTAGACCTCAAACGGTCTTGCACACTAAACCCCCAAATGGTCTTGGACAGACCTTGAAACCGTTTGGTGTTGAAGACCGTTTGGTCCTGTTGACTTTTGAAACTGTTGCACACTCAAGACCATTTGGTCATGAAGACCGTTTGGTCATGTTTGACTTTTGAAACCACATGGACATAACTGATATTGAAACCGCATGAGATCAAATGGTTTGAGATCGTTTGGTCCCAAACGGTCTTGATACCGTTTGGTCCAAACCACCTCAAAACTGCAAGGACCAAAAAGTGTCTCAACCACTTCAATTGAGTTAGGGTTTCCCATGTTGAACCCTTCAATTGATCATGCACTTGTTAGCCACTCATCAATTGAGTCAATTAGGTCAACCCTCAACTAACTTGACACTCAATTGACCCTCAATTGATCATCAATTAGGGCTTGGATCAATTGGATTAGGTTTTGGAATCGATCACTCTTCAACATGTTTCTACATGAGTCTAATTGGTTTGAAACCATTGAACCATCATTCAATTTGGTCATGACCTGACCCCAAATGGTCTTGGGATTGTTTGGATGATCTCCAAATGGTCTTGAGACCGTTTTCTCAAGTCAACACCAAAAAAAACTATCTCAACCAATTACGGTTTGGCTCATTAGATTGATCACTAGGTCAACAATTAATTGCACTTCAACTTATTGCCTTTCAATATTCAACCACTTAACCATAGTCAACCCTAGACCTCCAAACGGTCTTGGGTGACCTCCAAATGGTCTTGGGATCATTAGGACATCCTCCAAACGGCCGTGAGACCATTTTCCCATTATTTCATCATAAACCAAGTCATTCAATTAAGATTTGAACCCTAGGTTTGGTCACCAAATCAGCAATCAATTAATTATCAACTTGATATCATTGGACCCTCAATTGGTAACCCTACTTAACCCTAGACCTCCAAACGGTCTTGGGTTATCACCAAATGGTCTTGAGACCGTTTGGGTGATCCCCAAATGGTTTTGAAACCATTTGGGCCACTCAACCCAAACTTCAACTTAATTCAATTATTGAAATCAGCAACTAACCCGATTAGGGTTTAGATGGTTGATGGGCCTTCAATTGGTGATTTACTTGGAATTACTTGATGATTTTTCGTAAGTGATTAATATACTTTATTCACAACAGACCTCCAAATGGTCAAAGCCTGGTAAACACCTCCAAATGGTCTTTGTCCGTTTGCTTCCATGTGTTCTTGGTTGAAACTGTTTGCATTCAAACAGTTTGAACAATTTGCTCCCAAACGGTTTGGGAAACCGTTTGAGAAAGGGGTTAGAGACCGTTTGCTAAAGTAACTTTTTGGATAAACATTGTAATTAACGTTATCATCTTATACCTCAAGAACAGGGGTTGTTCTTCACCGAAATACTAGCAAGAACACACAAAGGTGTCTAAAGAAGAAGTATAAGTAACGATTCTAAGAAAGAAGGATGCAAAAGCAAAGCTTAAGGGTTAAAGTTATAAAACCCACCTTTATATCTGATATAGAGCTCCAAGCTTCGTAGATATAATGGTGGATGAAGCTCCAGTGGTTTTCCAAGGTCCGTTCTTCAAGTTTTGGATGGAGAAGATGGCTAGAAAGAAGAATTGTGTGAAAAACACCAATAAACCAACCTTGTTTTAGGGTTCCCACCATGAATTCGAGGTAGATGATGACCCATACTTACCAAACCATCTTGGTCATTCTCCTTATGCTCCAGATCTATCCTTTGGTCGGCCAAGGCAAGAATATATGGAAGTAAACTAAGGGAAATGATCCTTTGCTTTGTTGTTAAGGATGCTTTATATATTTATGGGTATTTTCAAGGAAAGTGAAAAGAAGAGGATTATCTCCTTTTATTTCCCAACTAAAGCCACTAAATCTTCCTCCATTCTTTGGCCACGTCTCCACCTTCTATCCACATGCAAAACTACTCTATTATCCAAGGTTTAAAGGAACACATCATAATAAGTTGTATATATATAAAAGGGCCATTTGCTTAAATCTTGATTATTTTAATATCAAGATTATCTTTCCTTCTTGATCATTCAAATGAGGCACCCTTCTCATTCTCTTTGCTCTACTTGATGCCAAGAAACATGAGAGATACTCTAGAGGATACATTTTACATGTTGGACCCTAGGGTTTGGGTAAATTGCACTTTACACTAAAACTAGGTTTTAAAGCACAAGGATTTCTCTACAAGCTATATCTTGGTGCTCAAGCTTGTGGAAGCCATACCACAACATCTTATCCATTCGTATGATGTCTCATTATCATAGGAACATCTTAACCTATGCAATTTGGAAGTTAACCCCTCTAATTGGGTAATTTTCACTTTAGTCCAAAATTAACAAAACAATGTTGCAACATTATTTAAAAAGGACTGAAATAGAAATATTGGTTCCTCAAAAGCCTTAATTACATTTCAAAGGATAAACACAAGCATCTAATCACTTAATTAAGAAAAACACCTAGGGTTAGTACATAACCCAGGTCAGGGATGTTACAGGGATCATTTGGTCCCTAACGGTCTTGAGACCATTTGGACTCAAACGGTCTTGAGACCGTTTGGTACAAACCTCCTCAAAACCGAATGGACCAAAGATGGTCTCAACCATTCCAATCGGTTTAGGGTTTCCAAGGTTAACTCCCTCATCAAATGAATCTATAGAATTACTCATCAATCGAACCTAAAACCTTACTTAAATTGAGCTTAATAGGTCATCCTTCAACTGATTTAACCCTCAATTAAGCATCAATTAGGGTTTTGAATCAATTGGATTAGGGATTGAACCAATGAACGTCAATGTTAATCATTGTGAAACTAATTGCCTTGAAATCATTGGGTCACCATCCAAATTGGACATGAACTGACCTCAAATGGTCTTCAGGTCGTTTGGATGACCTCCAAACGGTCTTGAGACCGTTTTCCCATCATATCATCAAAATCCATGACATGCAATTAGGGTTTGAGTCATTGGGTTGATCATTAAATCAGCATTTGATTGCAAATCAGTTTGGTATCTTTGGATCTTCAAATACCCAACCATACTCAATCCTAGACTTCCAAATGGTCTTGGGTGACCGTCAAACGGTCTTGAGACCATTTGTGTGGTCCCCAAACGGTTTTGAAACTGTTTGGGCTAATCAACCCAAAGTTCCAAATCAATCAATTCCAAAATCAGCACTTAACTCGATTAGGGTTTGGTGATTGATGGTCCTTCAACTAATGAACCAATTGAAACTAATCAATTACATTTAGTAGGTCAATAACAATCAACATTATCAACAATTTTCCAAATGGTCAACCTTGGTCAATGCCCTCAAACAGTTTTTAAACTGTTTGCCCTTAATCGGTTTTAAAACCGTTTGCTCCCAAACGATTTGGGAAACCGTTTGAACATTTTAATTGAAACTGTTTGGCCTAGATATTTGGGGAGGTGTGTTCTTATGATGATGTCATCATCATAAAGCTCTAAACTCATGAAATATGCTGTGATTTCTATGGAGATTTCATCAATCAACCAAATCAATTATTGTGAATGAAGAAATAATCATTATTTGATAAGGAATTGAATGTTATAACAAAATCAAGGGTTCAAGTTATAAAAATCGCCTCCAATTGAGATCCAAAGCTCCAATATCACGGAAACAATGGTGGATGAAGCTTTTTCAACTCCCCCTAGGCTCGTCCTCAAGCTTTTGGTTGAAAAGATTGGCTAGGGTTGAAGAGGAGATCGAAATAAGAAGAAATCAATGATTTGTTTTTTATTTCCACCATGGAACCAAGGTGAAAAGTGGTCAAGAACCTTACCAACAGGTTGGGGGTCGTCCTCCTGATCCTCCCTAGATCCCTTGGTCGGTTTCCAAGAAAGGATAAGAAGTGGAAATGGAAAAGCCTTTCATTTGGCTTGGGAAGGGTCTTCTTATAAAAATTCAATGAGAGAGAAAATGCCTTATTAAAAATCATTCAATTCCAAAATTGTTGCCACCACTTACTCCTTGGTTTCGTGCATACAAAGGCATCTCTATCACCACCAAGATCCCTTCCATTGTCCAAGAATTAAGGGAAAAGAAATTAAGCACCTTAACCCTTATAATAAGAATATCCATATTTGAGTGGAAATTATTTTTCTTATAATAATGGTGAGTGGAATTTTCACCTCCTTGGGATATTTCGTGATCCTTGAAAAGATCAAGGATGTACACACACATCTGAATCCAACCATATTAATTTTGGTTGAAGGCCCTTCAATTATTTTATTTATCTTTGCATTAAATTGAATTAGGGTTTCAATTAGGCTTAAATCTTGATTATTTTAATATCAAGATTCTCTCTCCTCCAACTTAATTCAAATGAGGCGCCCCTCTCATTTTATTTGCTCTAAATTATGTCAAGAAACATTAGGGACCTTATTGAAGTGGTAATTTGCATATTGAACCCAAGGCTTTGGGTAAATTTCACTTTATACCAAAACTAGGTTTTAATGCACAGACATTGTTTTATCAGCTCTTTCTTGGTACTCAGGCTTTCATAAGCCATTCCTCTATATCATATTCATTCCTATGATGATTCAACATATGAGTAACATATTATTATGTAACATTTGCAAGTTAACCCCTTAACTTGGGTAATTTGCACATTAGTCCAAAATAAGCAAACATTGCTTCAACATTGTTCAAACAGGACCAAAATTGAAACATAAGCTCCTCTTGAGCCTTAATTACTTTTCACCAAATAAAATTAAGGGTTTAATTATCTTGCTTAAGCAAAACTTCTAGGTTTAAGGCATAACTCGGGTCAGGGATGTTACAAAAGCAGTCTTTGAGAAGTCCTTGATGAAGCGACGGTAATATCCGACCAACCCCAAGAAGTTGCGTATCTCAGAGGGGTTCTTCGGTGCCGTCCAGTCTCATACTGTCGATACTTTGGCTAGATCTACTACGATCATTCCTCCTGAGATGATGTGTCCAAGAAACATGACTTCGTCTATCCAAAACTCACATTTCAAGAACTTTCTGAAAAACTTATGCTTTCTTAGGATATCAAGGACTCTACCCAGGTGGTCACGGTGTTGGGTTGGGCCATCAGAATACACCAAGATGTTGTCTATGAACACTGTCACAAAAGAGTCAAGGTAAGGCTAGAACACACTGTTCATGAGGTTCATAAAGACACTAGGTGCATTGGATAATCCAAACGGCATGACCACAAACTCATAGTGGCCATATCAGGTTTGGAAAGCTTTTTTAGGTATATCCTCACTCCTTACTCTCACCTGGTGGTATCCTGACCTCAAACCGATCTTAGAAAAGACTTGAGCTGATTTGAGTTGGTCAAATAGGTCGTCTATTCTAGGTAATGGATACTTGTTCTTAATGGTTGCCTGGTTGATCATCTGATAGTCAATACACATCCAAAGAGACCCATCCTTCTTCTTCACAAAGAGGATTGGTGCTCCCCAAGGTGATGTATTGGGCTGGATAAAGCCTTTATCCAACAACTCCTGCAACTGGGTTTTCAACTCAAGCAACTTTGCAGGGGGCATTCTATAGGGTGCCTTAGATATAGGGTTAGTTCCAGGAGCTTACTCGATGGAGAAATCTACCTCCCTCTCAGGGGGAATCCCTGGTAGATCATCTGGGAATGCATCTGCATACTCCTGAACCACCTCTATCTCCTCTAAAGATCGCCCCTTAACCTCAAGTTCAGAAACTATGGCTAGGTAGGCTCGAAAACCCTTGGATAACATCCGCTCAGCTTTCAAGGAAGACACATAAAGGTTGGTCATCACATCCTTCCTTCCTCGAATTGTGAAGTGTGGATGGCCAGTTTTTCTAATACAAATCTTCTTTTCCCTATAGTCAATCTGGGATCTGTAGGTGGAAGCCAATCCATACCGATGATTACATCAAAATCATTCATATCGAGAAGGATGAAGTCAGTGGGAAGCTCATGGTTCAGATACTTAACTAGAAAAATAGGGGTTTTCAAAAGAGATGTATAGATACTACCACTTAGGGTTGTGACGTCCAAAACATACCCTAAATCCTTGATGTCCAAACAAAGCATAGTTTCCAGATTTCTCGAAATAAAAGTATTAGTAGAACCAGAATCAAAAAGTGCTTTTACATGTTGTCATGTGACTTCCAGTAAGCCTACATAGTTCATACCATATCAGAAAGCTATTACATGTCTTACTGATCATAAAGGAAAACTCTAGGGGTTATTACCCTCGATAAGCCTATTAGCATTCACCTGAGCTTCTTCATTATAGATGGTGAATACTCTAGCTTGCCTCCTCTCTCCAGTTGGGGGTGCTTCGGCCAGTACTCCTACTGGAGGTGTTGCAGCTACCGGTTGTGCTGCCACCGGTTGTGACCCCAAAGGTCCCCTTGGGTCGGGATGAGGGTAGTTGGCGATGAAGTGCCCTCTTGATGACATCGGAAACACACCTTCTTCTCAAAGCGGCACTTCCCAGGATGTGTCTGTCTACAGGTATGACACTTCTGGAAGATATTTTCACCACGTGGTTTGCCTTTGTGTCCGTGCTTGCCTTTGTTGTGGTTGCACCCTTGCCCTTTTTTATGCTCATTCTTATGTCCCTGAGCTCCTTCAGTGAAACACAGGTATCCTTTGGAGGGATTCTATGCAAGCATCACTGTCCTTTCCATGTCCAAGGCGGTATTGTAGGCTTCAGAGAAAGTCTTTAGCTTACTAGCCACCGCATGGGGCTTGATGGAAGGGTGCAGATACTCTATGAAGTGGTCCACCCTCCTCTCTTCATCCATCATGTGTCTAAAATGTTCTAGGATGTAGAACTTACAACCAAAGTTCGCAACTGACGAGCTTCCCTGAGTCATGTTGGTGAACTCCCTTTCCTTCTCCTTCCTAGCTGAGACAGGGATGAATCTGGCGGTGAAGATAGTCTTGAAATCAGTCCACGCCATTGGTTCTTTGCTTAGGTCTCTACCTCTGATATGATTCTCCCACCATATCTTGGCTGAACCTTCAAGGAGGTGAGCAACAAAAAGAACCTTCTTGTTTGGTTGCACCTCAAGCATGCGGAACCCATTCTCGACTATAAGCAACCAAGCCTCTACCTTGTCGACCACATCAGACTTATCCTCTCCTGAAAACTTCTCGACGTTCAGCTTGACGAAGTCCAAGATGGTGGCTCCCAGTCGAGGACGAACAGGAAGTGGCTCGACATTCTCACCTCTAGCTATGTCTCTGAGGGCCAGTGCATGGATCGCCTCAGTTAGTTGTTTCTGCTACTCCATCCATACCACATCCGTAGTGTGAACCACCATAGTTGGTTCTGGACCACCAGACTGGTCCTCCTCCATCTGGGCTACCTCCTCGTACACATGTTGCTCCTCATACTATGGTCCCTCCTCTTGTTCAAGGTTGCCGAAAGGTATTGGTTCAGGGTTGGGGGCCTCATGTGCAGTTTCTTTAGGTCTCTTTCTCTTCTTTGAAGATTCACCACCATGGTTCTGCTTCCTCTTCTCAGAAGACCCCATCTCCTTGTGAGGAGGCCCACCACTGTTGGTGGCAACTGGGATAGCAACGATCTTTGTATGAGCCATCTATAAAAGCATGCAAACTGACCTTTAGTCTATACGTAACTAATTGTACTTATGTCGATGACATCTCAATTACGTATCTTTTATTAATTTGGTGGAGGATTCCTTAAACCTTACCAATCTTACCCATACCTCAAGAGGGTGAACAAGAGAGAGGAAACCCTAATCCTTAAAATCCTTAATAGAATTTGAGTTGAGAAGGGACAAACAAGATGAGAGAGTCCTAAAGGTATCTTATTTTGAGTCAGATCCTAAGACATTGGCGAGGCAGTCACATAAATTTGGGAGTCCTCGTATTCTGACTAGTGGTGCGGAGGAAAATATTTCCAGCCCCCAGACGTGATCCTTTTCTAGACACCTCTATCTTTCATAAAATCCTCTAATAACTCCCTCGGTTCTAGGGAATTTGTAAAATTTAATAATTATTACAGATTAAATGAGGAACCTAGGCTCTGATACGAAATGTAACAACCTCGCCTCCTAGTAACCCCCACTTAAGGGAGACCAAGGGGTCAGAGTCATTATCCCAATAAACCGGATCAAAGGTTTGACAATTAATCAATAATAATTAATAAATTCTATCAACTAAACTGAAATCTGGTATAAAATAAAATTGTGCATACCTTTTTGAAAACTTTGGGAATCTACTTTTATCCTCAGCTTGAAACTAATCTATCTAATCCTCCTTGTACTTTATTTCTTATTTTCACAATGTGTCACTTTACTGTTTGTCCTTTTCAGAATTGTACCTAAAAACCGACAAACAAAATGTCATTCTGCATATATGGATATGCCGGTATGTGGGGACAACCAAAATATCACACATAGGGCCAACAACCTAATTATCACAATCACGTTAACTAACAATTTGATTTACGAGTTCAATGTGTCAAACTCCACCGCTTTTGCCCTAACCCTGGAATACCCTCTTTAGGGTTCCTCTTTAGCATTGACTTAAGGCCACCTTCTCCATCCTGAGCTTGGTGCCTGGGGTCACCTCTCATGGTGCCCATTAGTCATGCAATAAAGACCACCTTCTCTATTCTGAGCTTGGTGTTTGGGGTCACCACTCATGGTGCATGTGGGTCTTCCCTCTTGGGCTTGACCTTTTTGCACTATCCATCAGAGTGGCATGTAGGTGAGAGAATACACACTTATATCATAATTGTGATAATCATAGTGACTTTATAATGTTGCAAGTATAAACATCCAACTGATAGGTTGCAACTAATGTGATTAATCATCTGAGAAAACCTTCGGAAAACTAATGCAATTAACCATAATTAACCACATACCTATTTTGCAGATCTTTGAGATAAAATCAACTAATAAGAAAAGAAATCCAATCCAAGCAAGTAAGATTCTAGGAAATTTGACAGATGCTTGATCAGTGGACCGGTGGTCCGCTCCTCAAATCTGACAATTCATGTCGTGCGTGCCTAGATTAAGCGCTCCCGCTCTCACTCGTCTGATCTATACTCGGGATCATGGTGGTCCGCGATTGGATGGATGTCAGTCATCGTCTACCTTTGACTGCCTGATGAACCGCGATCAACCTCTTGGTTGACTACGAGCTCCAGGTCACCAGTAGAGATTTGAAGGTATCAGGGAGCTTCGTCGTCATTGTCTGGACTTGGTGGACCACTCAATTGCCCAAACAAACTCAACCTTCACCGCAAATGAGTAATTGAAGCTCTTCCACGGCCAGCAGGTTGTAGAGGGGGGTAGGTTAGGGCCAAACTAGAAATTGAGATCGTCGTTCCACTCATCGTCGCACTCCGCAGTGATGGGGATGGTTTTTAGGTATGCTGGTACCCTCGAGTACCCTCCCTTATATAGGGCTAGGTCATGGGAGTCCTACGATTTGTGAGTTTCTTCCCTCATCGGCGATAGCCCCCGAACCTTGGGTCTAGATGCTTCGGAACGTTCTCCCGAAGGCGATGGGCTCATTAGTTTTTCATATTATCACTTCCGGCGAGAGGAATTTGGATTCCCAAATCATCTCCCAGTCCCACTAGAACTCGGGGTAGACGATGCACGGCTGTCGTTGGATCCATGGTCCCCTAGACCGTGCAGTCATCCCATGACCGACATCAATCCCCTCTATTACTATTATCTAAAAATGAGTTAGAAAGAGTATTTTAACATGATAACTTGGAAAATTCACCCCTCTCTCCTTGTTTAACATTTTCTTCTCATATTTTAGGGAAAGCTCTATCTTGGCATCATCTAACAGTCTATTAAATTTGAAGGTTAAATTCCAATAATTGAGAGTTTTTTCTTCACATCCAAGTTATCCATCAATTAACCCAATTTTAATTAGTATTTCTTTTTCATTTGCCATTATCTAATTATCTCGGGTCCCTTAGTCCTCAAGGAACCCTAAGGGTACGAAATATCCCTTTGGGAAAATTCCCTTTTCCTTCTAGAGGTTTCCATCTCTCTCTCTCTCTCTCTTTATTCTCCTTTTCTTTGTTATTTAATTATCCTTTATAATTATTGGGCCCAATGGCCAACTAAGCCCAATTATAAACAATCAAGGACATTGCACACGAAATCCTTTTTGAATCAAACAATAAAGCAAGCTTATATTCCATTCATTATGAAAAGGACAATTACATGTTTATTACTTAACTAGGGAAAAAATGGGGGTTATAATAGCAATTCCAGTCACAGACAAATTCCCTATATTTGAGTTTATTCTTATAACCTTTGCAAATACTTAGGGAATTCTCATTAGGATGTATTGTATAGATTTCTAATATGAATTTATCATCTAAAAATCAAACAAACAGAGGAAGAATCCATTTCATATCATTTTGCAACAACTTAGATCAAATAGACAATTCAGGGTTTGTAGTCGCATACTAAGCAATTAAATATTATGGATGATTTAACCAATTTTCATTCAATATACTATTTAAAGGAAGTTCCCACTCACCCTAAGGTGTGAAAACACCTTAAAAACGAAGCATATCCCTAAAAATCTTGATCTCATGTCAAATCCCAAGCAATTCACCTGATTTTTCTTCCTTTCAACTCGGAAACCCTAAAAATGAGGGATTATGAAGAAAGAGTGAGAAAAGGGGAAGTTTTGATACTATTTTGGATCAAATCAAAGGAGGGACGGAATATTGACATGTGAGAGAAGATTCACCATGAAACTATATCCAAAGAAGCTAAACTTACATGATTTCATCATTCCTCAGACTGCAAAACCCTAGGTCAGCATCTCCATCACTTTCTCCTCTCAAACCCTAACTCTCCCTCTCTCTCTATAGGATTTCGTTTCTCTAGATTGAATCACGAATTATGAGAGTCCCTTGTGTGTTAGGTTGACCATATAGAGCAATGGAGTTGCTTGGGTCAATTGCACATTGACCCCTCACTATACTTTCTCTTATTTCAGCTGAATTTTCTGTCATAAAAATATTACTGTAATTCATCTACTGATAAGGTCTAAACACATCCAAAAATTATGAAAATTTCATATATTTTTTATGATTGAGTTTGAGATCTCCAATTAAAATTTCATATCATTTATAACTACCAATAAATAATTAAAAATAAAACACTACATTGCTAAAAAGCACTCTGTCAGCATTTTGGTTGAAGTATAGTTCGACCAAGAACCACATTCAAAGAACACTAAAATATTCTAAAATTTTTCTCAAATATGCATGATTGAGTTATCCATATCATATCCAAAATTCAATTAAATAAAAATTTGTAGAAAATATGAAAAATCATTTACCACATTGCTATCCTGATCAAATTCCATATTCATGTACTATCAAAAACCTAATTTTTGTCAATTAGGGTTTACATTTCTCAAACCCTAATTCTTCAAACTAAAAATCATAGTTAGAGTTTCTTCTTAGGTTTGAAACATCACAATTGATCTACTATCATTAATCAAGTAAAAACGATTTCAATCTAATCAAGCATGTAATCATTCAGGTAAACCCTAGTTTACCAATTAAGCACAAATGTGGTCATTACACATATTGTCCATCTTCATAGTGACATTGAATGCTATCATCCTTAGATTTGGTTTCATGTTGAGGAAAACATGACTCTAAAGCTTGGTGTGAGAGGGTGGTATGTTCCCTCTTTTGACTATTGATTTACTTATTACATTTCATCTCAGAAATTTGGGTGATGTTTGTTTATATCTCCATTATCTAGTTTTTCCTTTCATTTTGCATAATGCGCCATTAGATATCATGTACTAAATTTCTTGCATCTTTGTGTAATTTTTCAATTTTTTTTTGCATTTTCCTTGCCATGTCACTGCATGTTGCATTTCTTGTAGCTTTTATTGATTTCTTTGTATGATTAGCTAGATTTCCCTTTTCATGATTTTATACTTGTTAGTTAGATCTTAATGTGAAGGGAAATCTCTTGGTATTCTTATTTTCTATTGTATGAAAGAATATTGAAAGCCTAAGAATGTTTATGATGTATATTGTTTGCTTGCATGTGATGTTATAGCTTTAAAAGATGAATTGGAGGATCCCAACCTTTATATGTGAATTTAATGCCCTTATTTGATGAGAATTGCTAAGATTATGATTTTATCCATGTGTGATGAATATGGTTTTGAGATAAGGTCTGAAATGAGATTGTTCTATCCTTGCTATAGCTTTATAGTGAATGAAATGATGTGGTATAGTGATGTTTAATCCTTTTGTGATTATTTATGGCATATGTGATCATGGTGAAACCCAAAACTATTCAATTCTATTGTTTAGCATCTAAAATTCTATTATATGATGGTGTTTATGAGGAAATCCTAATTATGTTATATGGTGTTTCACGTGGACACTTGACTAATGTTATGTTGATATCTCTAAGATGAGAATGCTATGTAATTATGAAGATGCACACTAATTCATGGAGTTAGTTACCCTGAACATCGTGAGCCTCTCACTACAGAAAACTGGTGTATTAACGTCAATGTTTACGACCACTTTATTATCTTGTCATAATAAATACAGTAATAATGACAAACAACATTTTCTGTCATTGTTGGTGTAGGCAACAATGACAACTTTTTTTGTCTGTCGTAAATAAATAAATTTTCCGTCGTTGTTGGTGTAGGCAACAATGACAACTTTTTTATCTGTCGTAAATAAACTAATTTTCCGCCATTAAAACCCTTCCTTTTTCATTAGCACACTTATGCGGCGCTTTTTAGTTGGACCTTTTTTTTCACTTAAACCCCAACCCCTAGAATCTAACCTAACCCCTCGATCGCTCACCTCCCCCCCCCCCGACTCTGCTCACTCTCATCCCCCTCCCCCAACAACAGCACGTAGAAAATTAACCCTCGCTCGAGCGACAACTTGCTAGGGTGTAGCGGCGACTTCTTCTACCATCTCTCCTTTGAGCAACAGGTGTAGCGGCGGCCTCACCTCTCTCTAACACTAGTGACACCGGCTTTGCTTCTCTACAGCAGAGGTGACAGGAGCTCTCCCCAGCAGGCGGCGGCATCATCCCTGCTCCAGCGGCGGCCCTCTTCCAAAGGCACCGGTAAATCATTTCCTCCTCTCTTCTTTCTTAGTTCTTCTCTTAGGGTCTGACGACTTAGTTCTTCTCAGTTCTTTCTCAGTTCTTCCTCATCGGAGTAATCAATCATCACCCCCTTTCCGTTTGAAGTAATTTCAGTTCTAAACTCACCTAAAGTCTACACCTCCATAAATTTAAACGAAGATCATTCAGTTCTAAACTTTGACAAATCAGAATAGAAAAATACAAAAACAAAATCAATTGTCATCTCATCTCTTGATCTCCGTCGGTATCTAAATGGAAAAATTGCTCTCCTTCTTATATTTTATCTTTTCTGGCAGCTTGCTTTGTGAGGCACCGCTTGAAGGAAGAGGGCAAGACGCGACTATACACACTGTGGCCATGACGGAAGCTTTCCTGGTGTGTTTGTACAAGTAGTTTATTCTCGAGTCGGAGGCCGTGACGGAAGCTCCTTTACTCCCACAGCTATGCAACGAGCGCAAAGATAGGGTATATGGTAGCGACACCCAGGGGGCTCGGAAGTCATTTTCCTTCATATTCACCTTTCCCCCTTCTTTTCTTTCCATTCCCCTCATTCCCACCTACTGTCGACCCCCAAACTCCCTATTTTTCTCCTGCTCCAGTTCTATCTTCCATTTCACAATTTCTCTTTCTTCTTCCATTGCCCATTTTCCATTCCCCAACTCCCTTTCTTCCCTTTTTTCCATTTCTCAATTTGATTTCTTTCATTCACAACCCATTGTCCTACCCCCTCAACTCCAAATTTTACTGTCGTCCATGTGTTGTTATTCCTCTTCCATTTTCCAATCTCCCTTTCTTATATTTCCCATTACATTTCCCAATTTTACCGTCCCCTATTTCCCATTACATTTCTCAATTTTACCGTTGAGTGTCGATCCATTGCCTTTGCCTATTCTCAACTTCATAATTGAAATTTTGAATCTATATCAAGTTTTTGAGGTCTAAATATGTGATTGTACAAATTAAATATGCAATTATGTGATTAATTTATATATAATAATTAATTTATTTAAAAAAAATTGAAACCGCATATACCCCCGCATATACTCCCGCATGTCGCATATACTCTACAAGGTGACCACTCCGAACGCATAGCACATACCAATTTTTAAAACACTGATTGTTAGATAGTACTACATATTTACTTATTACATTCTCTTGGTGTTCTATTTTGTTGCATGTGTTGGACATGAGTCACATGCTTCTTTAGTGTTTGTTTTGGACCGTTGAGACATGCATGCATCTTTTGTATGTTTTGTTAGTCTTTATTGTTATGTAATGTGCTTGTGTTAAACCATTACATGTATGCTTCATTGGAGTTTATGCTTATATTATTTTAGATTGCATTCTAGAAATTTGATCTGATTTAAAGTTTTAGAGTATAAATATGCAATTGCACAAATTAATATACAATTGTGAGAAATAGGTTTCTTTACTCATTTAAACTCATGCCAAGAGATATTGCTTCAAATAAGAAACATATTCTAATTTCTATTATAACATAAGTGGATATACAATGATGTGTTTCTCTTGGAATTTCCCCATACAATAAATGATACATACAACAACGATGTATTATTTGAAGAAGTGTCTTGTGATTCATTTTTATTTAACAATAGTCGATTGACAACAATAATGCTAAATTTATATCCCTATTTTTAATAAAATTCTATGTTTCTATGTAGAAGATGGCACCATGTAAGCAATGGATTAGAGTTGTTGATGACCGACTTGATGATCCATCATATAAATTTGGTGTCAAAGAGTTTTTTATTTATGCATGTCAAAGAATTGGCTTAACTGAAATTAGATGCCCATGTGTTCGTTGTGTTAATGTTGTATCTACGCATCGTGATTTAGTCAAAACACACCTAATGACTTATGGTTTCATGAGGAGTTATACCTTTTGGTATCATCATGGTGAGACAGGACATGAAACTGATTCTGATTTAGATGCTAAAAATAATGACAATGAAAAAGATAGTGAGACAAATGACGAAATGTTAGATCTTCTGGAAGATATGCATCCAATCCATCATATTATTGAGGGAAATGTTGGGGGTATGGGATATTTTGACCACAATAATTTTGAGGAGGAACCTAATTGTAAGGCCCAAAAGTTTTTTAGGTTGCTAAATGACCTCAAACAACCTCTTTATAAGGGCTCAAAGAGTTCAAAGTTGTCTGCACTAGTCTAGTTGCTTCACATCAAGAGTCTTGGGAGATGGAGTAATCAGTCTTTTACAATGTTACTTGAACTAATGAAAGATGAGCTATTTTCACAAGACTCAACGTTGCCTACCTCTTATTATGAAGCAAAGAAGACAATCAAAGATCTTGGTTGCTCATATAACAAGATTGATGCATGTGCAAACAATTGTATGTTGTTTTGGAAGGAAGACCACGGTCTTGATAATTGTAAAATTTGCAATACTTCTAGATGGAAACATGACAAGTGTAGTGGGATGGAGAAAGTAAAAGCAAATGGGAAAAAAATACCAATGAAAATATTGTGTTACTTTCCACTAATTCCTCGGCTTCAAATGTTGTTTATGTCTACAAAACCATCTGCACTTATGAGGTGGAATCATGATAATCGTGATATGTGACATCCGGCTGATTCATTGGCATGGAAGAGATTCAATGAATTAAATGAAAATTTTGCTGCTGAGAGTAGAAATGTTAGATTGGGACTAGCTAGTGATGGTTTTCAACCATTCAACAATTCTAGACCATCATATAGCATTTGGCCAGTTATTCTTATTCCATATAATTTGCCTCCTTGGATGATCATGAAGCAACCCCAGTTGATTTTTTCTATGCTCATTCCTAATCCTAGTGGTCTCGGTGATGCTATTGGTGTTTATTTGCAACCTCTAATAGATGAATTGTTAGAGTTGTGGAATAATGGAATACAGACATTTGATGCAACTATGCGCCAAAATTTTAATCTTCATGCAGCTCTTATGTGGGCGATAAATTATTTTCCTGCATATGAGATTTTATCTGGATGGATCAATAAGGGAAAACTTGCTTGCCCATGTTTCCATAAGGGTACCCATTCCACTCGTTTAGCTAATGGTGGAAAACAATGTTTCATGGGTCATAGACGGTATTTGCCTATGAATCACAAGTGGAGAAAAAATAAATCTAAATTTGATGGCACTATTGAGAATGGCACACCAATGCCACCACTAATAGGTGATGATATCCTTAACCAAGTCAACAATCTTGAGGGAAATCCTTGAAGTAAAGATTCTAAAAAGACATCTCACAAGAGTAGGGGGACAATTGGAATAAGAAAAGCATTTTCTTCAAACTTCCATACTGGAAAAATCTTTTGATACGACATACTTTAGATGTGATGCATATAGAGAAAAACATATGTGACAGTATTCTTGCAACTATTCTGAATGTTAAGAATAAGACAAAGGACAATTGCAAATCTCATCTTGATTTGCAAGCTATGAAAATTAGACAAGAATTGCACCCCGTAACAAGGGAGGGGAAAATAGTTTTACCAGATGCATCATTTGTACTATCTCGAGATGGAAAGAAGAAGTTTCGTAGATTTTTGAAAGATTTAAAGGTCCCAGATGGCTATTCCTCAAACATTTCACAATGTGTTAACATGAAAGAGACTAAACTTTCCGGATTAAAAAGTCATGACCATCATGTTCTATTGCATCACATACTTCCACTTGCACTACGTGGTCTTCTTCCTAAGGTTGTTTATGAGCCAATTCTTGAGTTGTCTCAATTTTTTAAGGTATTGGGATCTAAGTTCTTAAATATGAGGGATTTGAATCAAATTGAAGCACAAATTCTAATTACTCTTTGTAAGTTTGAGCAGATATTTCCACCATCATTTTTGATGTGATGTTGCATCTTCCTATTCATTTGGCACATGAGGCTATGCTATGTGGACCTGTTCATGGGCACTGGATGTATCCTATAGAGAGAAATGTTTATACCTTAAAATCATATATCCGCAACAGGGCCCACCCAAAGGGTTCCATAGCAGAAGGATACATAGCAGAAGAATGTATGAATCTTTGTTCAAGATATTTGCATAAAGTGGAGACAAAGTTCAATTGCCCAGATCAAAATTATGAAGATAATGTCAAGGAAAATTCAATTTTATCTACTTTTACATACAAGGGAAGAGGATTAGGTTGTGGAAAAACAAGAGACCTTGATGCACTTGAATTGGAGCAAGTTCATGTATACATTCTTAATAACTGTGAAGAAGTTGAACCTTTCATTGAGTAAGTGATTTCCTACAAATTATTATATGTCATTTATTTATAACTTTTAGTAAGACTATATATAATTAATCTAATATTTAAATGATTTAACGTAGGGAATACTATCAAATTCAGGGGGTAAATGCAGAACAAATATCTTATAAGGAATTAAATGGCAATTTCATTGAGTGGTTTAAGACAAAGGTAAGTTGTCTATTCTCTTAATATGGAAATAGATATACACAATTGTTTATATGTTTCTAATTTCGCCATTATAATTTACATAGGTTGTAGATCAATTTGAGAATGATAAAAGCAAAAACATAGAAGAGTTGCTTTCATTATCAAGGGGTCCATCTAAATCTGTGACATGTTTTTATGGTTATGTGGTGAATGGATATCGATTTCATACTAGGTCTCATGAGGAAAATTTGAGGTCACAATGTAATGGAGTGGTTGTAGGAGGTGGTGATGATAGTGGTGAAGTTATGGATTATTTTGGAAAATTGACCGAGATTATAGAAATGCAATACTTGGGTGATAACCGAGTAACATTATTTCGGTGTGATTGGTTTGATGTTGGTGACAAAGTGAAAGGATAAAAGATTGGTGAGTATGATTTTACAAGTATTGATTGCAAACACATTTAGAAAACTACTCAGCCATATGTATTAGCCACTCAAGCATCTCAAGTGTTTTATGTCAATGATCACAATAACAAGGGATGGCATGTGGTGATAAAGGTTGAGCCACGCGATAAATTTGTGCTAGTTGATGCATATGAAGAAGCAGAAGTTCCTGTAGATATTTGTGATGATGTTTAGAAGATTTATTTTTCATTTAATTTGTTGTAGTGATGCCACTATAAAATATTATATGTTTTATATCTTGTCATGGCATTTTCAGCCTAATTTTCTATAAAGTTATTGACTATGACATTTGGTCTTTTACTTTATGCAATCAAGTGTTGTTATGTAAACATGTGTAATAATTGTCATTTTTATTGGTTTGATCAACTACATTTATTGATAGTTGATCTTCTAATTATTGTCCTTGGTGGTACAGGACAATGTCTACAAGAGGATCAAAAAATGAGAAGGATCTTAATAAGTCTAGTTCTAAGAATTATCTCTTCCCACAACAGCTAAGTGTAATTGGAAAAAGACATGTTCATGGATCGGTACTTAAAAGTACTTTACCAAATCTCAAAGGAGATAATATCCATGGTATGGATGGGTATTGTGATAGTAACTTATTGGATTTAAATAGTGGGAAAAAGTCTTTCTCTTCCAAAAAAAGTTCTTCTCTTCCACAAACATGCAATGATTCTACCTCCAAAAATGTTCCATCTCCACCAATGAAGAGTACTCCTCCACCAATTGAAAGTCCTCCCCCAATTAGAAATGTTGCTCTGCCAATTCAACATGATCCTCCACCAATTGAATCAGGTCATGTACCTCTTGAAGAATCTCCCAATCAACATGGCATGGCTGCTGAACCGATTTCCACACATTCTATTGGTGAGATATCAACATGTAAGACCCCTTCTAGTTGTTGCTGATTTGCATTAGTTTGAAATATTAACATGCTCCGCTAATTCAACATGATCCTCCACCAATTGAATCAGGTCATGTACCTCTTGAAGAATCTCCCAATCAACATGGCATGGCTTCTTAACCGATTTCCACACATTCTATTGGTGAGATATCAACATGTAAGACCCCTTCTAGTTGTTGCTGATTTGCATTAGTTTGAAATATTAACATGCACCAATTAATTTGCATGTTCTCCTAGTATATACACAACTGATTTCCCAATATATTTTGTTATTTAGTATCTTGTTTCTTTTTCTACTTGATGATAGGTAATGTCTTTGAAACGATAGTGAGGCGTCGAGGAAGTAACAAATGTAAAAAGGTTGCTAGACTTAAAGAAGGAAGAAAGATAGATATCACATTTTATCAAGGTCGGCCAGTTGGGAAAAACCATAAGGTATGGAGTAGACACTTGGGAAGAATTATTCGTGATCGCAACATTTGCCCATTGAAGGTTCATTCATGGAATGATATCACTGAAAGACAAAAGGATCACTTGCGGGCAGCAGCTGTGGTGAGTGGGATCAATTCATTTTATATTTATCTAAATTCTTAAATGTTTACAAGATAATAACATCCTTAATGCATATTTTTTTGTATAGGATAAATTTTCTAAAAACAACATGGATGATTTTAAAAGCCATACAATAAAACATATGAAAGAGTTATGGGTGAAATGGAGGGTAGCAATGCATCATACCGTGAAAGAGCTACACATGAAGCACCAATTATTGAAGAAGCCTATGGCAATTAAAGTTGATGGTGATTGGGAATGGCTCGTAAAGGAAGTTTTTCATAGTGAAAAGTTTATGGTAATCTCATGAGTAATCATTTTCACAATGGTACAAGTTACTTGAACCTATGATTGTGATTTTTTAATCATATTTGTTTTATTAATAAAAATACAGGCCTTAAGTAAGAGAAACTCTAAGAATAGAGAAGGATTGAACAAGAAACTACTTCATCGCACGAGTAGCATGCCTCTTAGAGAAATTTCATGGCAGAAGGTTGATTAAATATATCTTCAGTACAACCTTCATTCTTCTTATTTACACAACTTATTTTGGTAATGTTATAGGGGGGAAAGATGGGAATGCACCTGAATTTGGAACAATATATTTTGATAGCCACAAGAAAGGTGATACATTAGCTAACATGGAGGTATCCCAAGTTCATGTAAGTATACTAACATGCATGGTCATGTCACTATTTGTATATTTACACTACATTAATTACTTTCTCTTATAGGAAAAAATTGTTAGCATCCAACAAGCTGAGCCATCCCTCATCATGTAGAGGTTGTAGAAAAAGTATATGCAGAACCACGAACAAGAAAATACATATCTAATTATGGTGGAGGAGTGAAGCCTAGAGATGTAAGAGGACCATACAAAACAAAAAATGCCCTATTGGATGAGCTAAAATCAAAGGAGCAAGCATTGAAAGATAAAGAGGAAGCTTTTAATGTGCAAGAGAAAGCCTTGAAATAAAGTGAAGTTGAAAAGCGTGCAACACAAAGTCGTTTGAGAAAAGTGGAAAATCTACTAGAGATGATAGTCAAAAATCCAAAATTTCAGCAACTTATGCAATTTGAAGAGGATGTTGATGGTTCAATTGGTTCTCCATCTATATCTGAAGACTAGTTTAAATTAGGAACGAGGTTAATTTCATTTATGAGATGAATATTAGAAATTGTTATGTAGTTTATGCTATAATTTTATCTTTTTCTTATTCTAATTTGTTCCTCAGAAATGGAAGGAGAAGATTTTGGGTAGCATTGGTATACATATATATATTTGAGGTGGCATTGATATAAATTTTCTAATTCACAATTGTAGGTGATGATGCAAGTGATCCAATGACAAGTCAACTAGAGAATGAGTCCAATGGTTTTATTTGGATGGAAGAAAAATTAAAACCTTTTTTTGTAGTTACTTTCACCTGAAAGTGGAATACACACATTTTAATGTTACCCATCCAACATCATTATTCCTCTAGAAATTTTGTAATTATACTTGATTATTTTTTTATGAACTACCAAAACACAGGAAAATTGAGATGTATTAACATACAAATCTTCAATAGATAATTCGGTTGATTCTGATTTTAATTGAGTAAGCTGCATTTTAATGTATACAGGATGTTCAGAAGTGACATATCCATATATTCAGCATCATTTTCATATCACATCCATATGAGGTAATTGTGATAGGTTCCATCTTTTTTTCCAATCATGTATCTAAATCTAATATGTATCTTTCTTTTGGAATAGCCTTTCTTCTTCATGTTGAGCATGAATGTTGCATTACATCCCATGCCATTTTGATTTGAACTTGACTTATAATTGGGAGTGTTTTATTACTTAAACATGACATTTTACATTGCTCCATTAATAAGATAGTGTTGTTTAAAGAGTTTATCAATAGGCATCTTACAGACCATACTTGTTTTCTTTTACAGCTTGGGTTATGCTAATTGTTCCAAGTGAATAAGAAGATGAAAGAGTTATCAAGTTTCTTATGCTTTTTTCAGGTTTGTTTCCATTAACAGCTATATTATATTTTTCCAGCATATTTGTCCAAAAAAATCGGATTATATTGTTCTCTTTTTTCAGATTTTTCTTAGTCCAAAGCCAAGCAGTACTCTTTGATCTATGCTTGATATGTATTAAAGGATCTTACACTAGCAGAATGATGATCTGTTACAGCCAGATTTCCTAGGGATATGGGCAACTATTGAGCCTTCTTTTTTAGAATATACTCGTGGATAAAATGCATCCCCGGGTTTGAAATTCATTCATGCAACGTTTACTAATGTTGCTAAATGTGAGGATGCTCTAATGAAATCTGCAATTATTATTGGAAGAAACTAATGAACATTCTTTGTTACAACATACTCGTGGATGAAATTTCACAAGGTTCGTTCTTTCACTTTATTTTGATATCAATATTTCTTTATGTAGGTTATGCTCTTTTATTGTCCTCATCTTCATATGTTTTGCTCTAAATTCAGGTTATTCAAATTGATGAGTTCAATTTGCACAATATTGATATCTTGGGAGATATGTACATTCCCACTCTGTTATGATGGTGATTGGTATTCAGATTATATGTTACACTCTATTATGGGATTTAGCTATAAATGGTTTTCTTCTTCCACTTATTCTTCACTACAAGTGTCTCATTGTCTTTGGTTCAAAAGGTAAGTACTATTTTCTTACTCATTAAAATATACAACTGTGAGTACTCATTGTATCGGTATAAGCCATTCATATTCGGTGCACATGCGGAAAATGTATTTGTTGCACATCTGAAGTTATATGTTTGTTGCACATTCAGTGATATGTGCCCCTAATATATCATTTTTTTGCAGGTGCATAGTTTTATATATGTGATGATGATTTCTATTCATATGATATGTGCACACTCATTATGGAAAGAGCTATATATTATTTTCTTATAGATTCATTCTTCGGTTAACACACAATAAATTATATGATGCAAGAAAAGAATGTCACATCCATTAAAAGACTTAGTGGAGTCTTGTACTGAAACACTTCTTGGAAACCCCTCCCTACCCCTAAACTTCTAAACGCATGCCGTTTTGTTTTTCAACGCACAATGTATATGTTGTTTTGGTTTTCGAGTAAGCATATGGAAAATAGGCCTCGTTGCACATGCGGAAAATGTGTCTGTTGCACATCCGGAGATATGTGTATGTTGCACATGTGGAAAATGTGTCCATTTGCACATCCGGAGATATGTGTCTGTTGCACATTCAGCTTTATGTGTCCGACGCACATCCGGAGATATGTGCATTCCATGAATTGTGTTTCTAATACTTAAAATCTCTTTTGTAGGTTTCATTTATGGTGATGGTGATTGGTATTCAGATTATATATTACACTCTATTATGGTATTTAGCTATAAATAGTTTTCTTCTTCCACTTATTCTTCACTACGATTGTCTCATTATCTTTGGATCAAGATAAACCAATTATGTGCAATCAAAAGGTAAGTACTCTTTTCTTACTCATTAAAATATACAATTGTGAGTACTCATTCTTTTTTACTATCAGAATTGATATAAATTTAGTATTTTAACATTATAATAATCTATGTTGAATACACTTAGCTGCACGTATCAATTGTCTACACTATATAATTTTTTAGTCACATCTTTAGTTGTTCAGAACATAACTATCTAAATCATAAGATATTGGACCTTATAATTAACTAAGTGCATTGAACAATTCTTTAAAACACGACCAGCGATTAAGAAAGTGGCCAGTGCGGCCGCTTCCTACACGAATTGATGTCTGCTCAGCTAATAATTCCTACGGTGGAAGTTTCAAATTGCCTATGTATCTTAAGTAATACTTAAATGTATGCCTCTTCTCTTTCTCCCCTCTCAATCTCCAAGGCATCTTATTTTTCATCTTCTCCATCACCACCAACATATTTCCTTACACCCTCTCATTCTTCCTCCTACCTCTTTTCTTGCTTCTCTACATCTCCATCTCCCCTCCTTATCTCTTTCCTATGCATCTTAAGTAACACTTAAATGTATGCCTCTTCTCTTTCTTCCCTCTCAATCTCCAAGGCATATTATTTTTCATCTTCTCCATCACCACCAACATATTTCCTTACACCCTCTCATTGTTCCTCCTAATGGTACATGTTCACCATTACTTACACCAGTGTTTTCATCCTTATGCCTCCTCTTTTCTTGCTTCTCTACATCTCCATCTCCCCTCCTCGTCTCTTGCTTGTGCATCTTAAGTAACACTTAAATGTATGTCTCTTCTCTTTCTTCCCTCTCAATCTCCAAGGCACCTTATTTTTCATCTTCTCCATCACCACCAACATATTTCCTTACACCCTCTCATTTTTCCTCCTAATGGTACATGTTCACCATTACTTACACCATACTTATCAAGGTGTGTGCCTAGGCGGCCGCCTAAGCGGTAAGACGTCCCAAGGTTGTGCCTAGTCGAGACAACTTTTTCTATAATGCCAAGCTGACTTAGTTTTTTGGGTTTGGTTGTATATTGACGTATTTTAATGTTTAATGTGGCTATCCGAATGTTCAAAATCAGCATTGTTGCCTATGTTATGTGCCAAATATCACTTTTAATTGGACCTAATACTCTTTTTGGGTTTAACTGGATCTAATACTCTTTTTGTGACTGGATCTAATACTCTTAGTACGGATTTGATTTTTCTTAGTTTGCACCTTCAATTCGGATTGTATTAAGTAGCTATGGTATGAAAGATAGTGATTACATTGCTCAATACTTGTAGTTATGTATGACAATAAATATATATTTATTTTTTGATCACTCTCTTACATTCTTTACAATAATTCTTTTTTGTGTCCTTGATATTATTGTCAATGGTAATATATTAGAAACGTAATCAGTTATTTTGTCATACAAATATATATATATATATATATATATATATATATGAGGAGATATGTGGCATACAACTCTCAAAAACATAATTAACTAATGCGGAAGCATTCACTAAGCAGCAGATTACCAAAAATCACTAAAAATTAAAACCTTTTTATTAAAAGATCCATCAAAGGAAAACTTTCTCACATAGAATAAAAGTAACACAATTACATTCTTGTTCACATGTACATATTATGTATCATCTCCTATTGAGAATTACAAGCATTAACTGTCATGTCGAGCTAAACACAGGTAGTATAAAATCTTGAGGCACTGAGCCAAAATCTCGAAAGCACTAACTACTACTCCGAGGACCTGAGAGTACAGAGACGACACATAGGACTCTATCTATACAAGGCATGACAGCCAGTGTTTCCACCTGAGACTTCACTGCTGTCCATGTTGCTGCTGCTGTTGTCCTTCTCCTACTTAAGGATTACTGCCTCCTGGTCTGCGTCCACCTAAAAATGTGGTTCCCACGGGAGTGAGACAATTGTAAATTTCCCCAGTGAGAGATATAACTCTCCGCTAGAAACACTATTGTTGCAGCTTAAGAAGATAAATATACACAAAGGAATTATATTTGTTTGGTATCAGATATTTTAATGTCTAACAGATTAGAACATTATTCTTATCAAAGGAATTATAGCTATAATTTTGATAGAACAACATGTCACTTATTCTTTAAGGAAAATGAATAACATGTATAACATTTATTCACTATAGAATCATTACCACAACATTAACTCTCTTCAGGCTTAGATCATATATCTAATGTCTGGCATTGTCATTGGGGAGTCATGGCCTGTAGCCATACTCTTTTCACAAAGTGTTGGGATCTTAGTCCCTCATCTCATCAAGTACATTTCCACTTCTTAACAAGTTCATTATCATGATTATAGAATCTGGGTATTTGAACCCATAACTCACCATAGAACACTTATTTCCACTATTAGGTAACTTAATACCTTCATATCATCTGACCCAAGGACATTATAATTCTTTCTACACAAGCATTGCACATAGTTCACAAAGCTCATAAACAATCTAAGATAATTAGCACATCATGTAACTCACAGGACTTATTAATTGTAGGTTACCTCTCACTAAGAATCAAAGCATATCAAGGTTTATAAGGCCTATAGAACATTTTTAGTATAAAGAACATCATAGCTCATACCTGGCTATGCTCATCATCTCAACATATCTGCATGATTAGTAATCATGATACCATTACATATCAATACTATGCAAATAAGGGTTATCTTATTACATTCATAACCCATTAGTCTGTATTTGAGCTTCACATAGGATTACTCTGTGTTAGGACTTCACATAGCATCACTTTGTATTAGGGTTTCACATAGCAGTACCCTGTATTAGGTTTTCACATAGCATTACCATGTATTAGAGTTTCATATAACATTACCCTATATTAGGGTTCACATAGCAAGGAATCAATATGGATAACATAAGTATTCAATCATACTTATTTATTCTCATCATTCATCATTGAATGTATTATCACTCACAAAGTATGAGTTTCTCTCTCATCCTTGCCAGAATATGATTGCATCATAGTTTATAGGTTTGGATTAACCTTTTGTAAGGCATGTTAGCCTGCATTAAACAGAGTACATTACATCTCAATGTAACCATTAACATGACACATCTCATGTGTCATTCATACAATTATCCTGGACTTATAACACATCAAAGTATACCAGTATTGGGGTGTTGGATGTGATATCTATCATATCTTGATGTATCACTTCTATTAACACCTTTATCTTACTTGAGTTCATACACTTAGTTTGTATTAGGGTATTCCCCATCCTAATACGTTATGCACCAGTTCATCACAATTATCATGTAAAGTAGTGGTCATTAATCACTCACTTAGAATATACAACTATTGCCAATAATATGGACTCATCCTTGAGTTAGGAACTATTAATATAAGGATGTTCATTATCAACCTCTCTAGGTGTCACATTTGTCATAACATTAATCACTGTTCCATTATAAGGAATAGTATTCTCCATATTTATAATTTCAGGATTCACATAGAATATTCCATACATTTATGGATTTCACATAGTAATATTCTTCAATAGAGTTTCATATAATCATCCTTCTATATCAAGGATTCATCTAGTATTATGTGAAATTAAGATTTCACAACACATCACCCAGTGCTACGTCTTCACATAGGATTAATGGCACTACCCTATATTAGGGTTTCATGCACCTTACCCCATTTTAGGGATTAAAGTTTTCCATTCACATTCAAGTAAGGTTTCTCTTACCTCATACCCAATTTAGGGTTAGTATGTACAATTCCCATTAAATTAGGGTTTCCTTCATTGTTATACCCAGTTAGGGTTACATCATCACCTTGGATTTATGACAACACTCAGCTTTGCCCTAGATTAGGGTTTCACACATAGCATTGCTCTAATTAAGGTTTCACACATAGCATTGCTCTAATTAGGATTTCACACATAGCATTGTTCTAATTAGGGTTTCACACATAGCATTGTTCTAATTAGGGTTTCACACTTAGCATTACTCTAATTAGGGTTTCACACATAGCATTACTCTAATTAGGGTTAAGGCTCATTGATTAGGGTTTCATGATCTCATTATTATGGATCAACCCTTATCACATAGTTTACTCATAATGAGAGAATTAGGGCTTAATTATATAAGCATTCATCTCTCTCATTCTCTCTCTCATCCTCTTTAGGATGTTAACTACTCCAAGATTAATCTAGGTCAACTCTTCACTTGAGTATACATAGCTAGGGTTAACCTTCACAATCATCATAGGTCTACATCTTTAATAAACATATAGTTGATTGACCTTTAATCATAGTATATGTCCAAATGGTCTAATCAATTAAACCATCAATTATATAAGGAATTCAAAAGAATTGACCAATTAAACTTTCAATCTCACAAAGTGATCAATTGGGTTAACCATTGAAATCTTCAAATGTATTAAGTATCTAAATAGGCTCACCATATTGGACCTTCAATTACATGAGATATTCAAATGGATTAACCATGTTGATCTTGACAAAGTTAATTACTTAGACCCTCAATGATCTTGGTTCTCATACATCAATTGGTTGAAAACCATTTGAACAAGTTGTACTTGAAATCAATTAGACAAGGTAAGTATTGAAACCATTTGCACTTTGGGTCTCCAAATGGTTTGAGATCGTTTGGTCCAAACTTCTCAAAACCGCATGGACCAAAAAGGCACCTCAACACTCAATCGAGTCAATGTTTCAATCCATGGACCAATTATTAATTGAACCACTAAAGTATTCATCAATTGGACCACTGAATCACCATTCAATTAGACCTTCAATTTAGGGTTTTGAACCCAATTGAATTAGGTTTGATAATCAAGTAACCATCACTTAGGGTTTGAAATCGAGGATCCATCAATGGTTGACATTGTGGAATCAAATCAATTTAAATCAATGAACTATCATCATCACATGATATGACCTGACCTCAAACGGTCTTGGATGACCACAAAATTGTCTTGAGACCATTTGTCCATTCCATCATCAAAAACCATGACATCCAATTAGGGTTTTGGACCATTGAATTGATTATCAAACCAGCACTTAGTTGCAATTCAATTTGGTATCTTTGGATCATAAAATACCCAACCATTCTCAACCCTAGACCTCCAAACGGTGTTGGTTGACCCGCAAACGGTCTTGAGACCGTTTGGGTGATTCCCAAACAGTTTTGAAATTGTTTGGGTCAATCAACCCAAACCATCAACTTATTCAATTGCAAAATCAGCACTTAGCCGATTCGGGTTGATACCATATCTTTGGATCTTCAAACACTTATCCATACTTCACCCTAGACCTCAAAACGGTCTTGGGTGACCACCAAACGGTCTTGAGACCGTTTGGGTGATCCCCAAATGGTTTTGAAACCGTTTGGGTCAATCAACCGAAACCATCATCTCAATCAATCGGAAAATTCAGCACTTAGTCGATTAGGGTTTGTAATTAGGTAATCATTCACAATTGAAACCTTCAAGATCAAACCAATTGAAACCATTGGATCAAAATCCAAGCACCACAGCATATATCTTCAAATGGTCAACCATCTCAAACGGTTTGGGACCCAAACCACCAAACGGTTTGGTGAAATCGTTTGGTCCCAACATTGTAACCCTTTGCCCTAGATATTTGGGGAGGTGTGTGCTTATGATGATTTCATAATCATCAAGCTCCAAACTCACGAAATCTACTGTGATTTCCATGGAGATTGCATCAATCAACCAAATGTAATTTCGGAAATGTAGAAATGATCACCAATAGATAAGGAATTGATTGCAATAATAAAATTAAGGGTTCAAGTTATAAAACCCGCCTCCAATTGAGCTCCAAAGCTCCAAGATCACGGCAACAATGGTGGATGAAGATCTTGCAACTCCCCCTAGGCTCTTCCTCAAGCTTTTGTTTGAAAAGTTTGGCTAGGGTTGAAGAGGAGATCGAAATAAGAAGAAATCAATGATTTATTTTCGATTTCCACCATGGAATCAAGAAGAATGAAGGTCAAGGGCTTACCAACAGGTTGGGGTTCGTCCTCCTGATCCTCAACAGCTCATTGGTCGTTTTCCAAGCAAGCAAGGGGAAAGAAAGAAATATGAAAAAGTCTTTGTTTTGGCTTAGAAAGGGTACTTTTATAAGAAAATTGATGAGAGAGAAAATCTTCTTATAAAAGTCTATTAATTCCAAAATTGTTGCCACCACTTCCCCCTTGGTTTCTTGCATGCAAGGGCATCTCTATCCCCACTGAGATCCCTTCCATTATCCATGAATTAATGGAAAAGAAATTAAGCACCTTAACCCTTATAATAAGAATATCCATATTTTAGTGGAAATTCTTTTTCTTATAATAATGGTGTGTGGGATTTCACCTCCTTAGGATATGCTCGTGCCTTTGCAAGGCTTTAAGATCATCCACACACATCTGAGTCCGACCATTTTAATTTTGTTTGAAGGCCCATTAATTAATACATTCATTTTTTCCCTAAATTAAATTAGGGTTTCACTTATGATTAAATCTTAATTATTTTAATATCAAGATTCTCTCTCCTCCAACTTAATTCAAATGAGGCGTCCCTCTCATTTTCTTTGCTCTAAATGATGCAAAGAAACATTAGGGACCTTATTTAAGTGGTAATTTGCATATTGAACCCTAGGTTTTTGGGTAAATTGCACATTACACCAAAACTAGGTTTTAATGTACAAGGATTGCTTTACAAGCTTAATCTTGGTGCCCAAGCTTGTGAAAACCATACCACTACATCGTATTCATTCTTACGATATCTCAACATCATAGGAACATCTTATCATGCAAAATTTGCAATTTAACCCCTCAACTTGGGTAATTTACACTTTAGTCCAAAATAAGCAAACATTGCTTCAACATTGTTCAAACAGGACCAAAATTGAAACATAGGTTTCTCATGATCCCTAATTACTTTTCCCAAGATAAGATTAAGCATCTACTCAACCTTATTAGGCAAAACATCTAGGGTTAACACATAACCCAGGTCAGAGATGTTACAAATTATAAACCCTTAACAAGGATTTCGTCCCTGAAATCCCAGAAAAAGGAGGGACAGATTTATTCAGTTATCATACCCTCAAGTCTCCGCATAATATCTTAATATTATGGAGATATCATGGATCCTGTAATCCACACAAAGTTCCTTTCATTAATTCAACCTTATCAATGTTTATTTTTATGCAAAACATAAACCCCTAACATATGATGTCCGTATTATTGAAAGGAAGAAGCATAAAAGAGCATACTTCAATCATCACTCAAGAATATTTATCAAAAGGGAAAACATATATATCTAACAGAGATAATTCACTCAGCAATCCTTTATTCATTTAGGAAACTTCACTCAGCAAACTCTATGTAATTGGGAATGTTCACATAGCTTTTCCTTTTAGTTGGGAATGTTCACATAGCTTTTCCTTTTAGTTGGGGAATGTTCACATATCTCTTCCTTTTAATTGGGAATGTTCACATAGCTCTTCCTTTTAGTTGAGAATTTTCACATAGCTCTTACTATTAATTGGGAATGTTCACATAGCTCTTCCTTTTTGTTGGATATGTTCACATAGCTCTTCCTTTTAGTTGGGAATGTTCACATAGCTATTCCTATAAGTTTGGAATGTTCACATAGCTCTTCCTATTAATTGGGAATGTTCACATAGCTCTTCCTTTTAGTTGGGAATGTTCACATAGCTCTTCCTATTAATTGGGAATGTTCACATAGCTCTTCCTTTAATTGGGAATGTTCACATAGCTCTTCCTTTTAGTTGGGAATGTTCACATAGCTCTTCCTATTAATTGGGAATGTTCACATATCTCTTCCTTTTAATTGAGAATGTTCACATAGCTCTTCCTTTTAGCTGGGAATGTTCACATAGCTCTTCCTTTTAATTGGGAATGTTCACATAGCTCTTCCTATAAGTTGGGAATGTTCACATAGCTCTTCTTATAAGTTGGGAATGTTCACATAGCTCTTCCTATAAGTTGGGAATGTTCACATAGCTCTTCCTATTAATTGGGAATGTTCACATAGCTCTTCCTATAAGTTGGGAATGTTCACATAACTCCTCCTATTAATTGGGAATGTTCACATAGCTCTTCCTTTTAATTGGGAATGTTCACATAGCTCTTCCTTTTAGTTGCATTATACTCTCTAGATTGTTTCAGAATGACTACTTGATCAGAGTAATAAAAAAGAAAACAATCTAAGAGTTTCATACTTGCCTTATCTTCAACAATCATATACCTGGCCAGGGTATATAAGTATTGAGATTAGGTAGTATGCACTTTATCTGCTATCATATTCCTCACTTTTCATATCATTATACACACAAGATTTTCCATTTCCTAGATTTTCTCCAGGCATCCCTTCTATATCTCATCTTGTATCACAAAGATAAGAGAGATTATAAAGCATTTTAATGAATATTGAGTAATATATAAATTCTCATCTCCCTTGTGTCCTTACAGGACTAGTCAAAGGAATTCAAAAATAACTACTTTCATATCTTTAACACATAGAATCATAATATGAAGTATCATATTCAATATATTTCATTTAAGTATTACCCCTCAAGGTCACTTATCACATTAGGTTGTTTTCAACACATAGTGTCCATTTATCTCATGTTGCTGCTTTTGCCTTTACTTAGTGGCTACTCTCCTGGTGCACTAGGCATTTATTGCACTAGTGACACCAAAAGCTTTGGCTTTTCAGAATATCTAGGCAATTGTCTCTAGAATTATAGAGACCTTACCTTAATTCATAGCTTATGGCCCCTACTTGGGCACTACCATCACAGATGTATTGTTTGTCCAGACTTATGGCAGAGTCTACTTTCTCACCATATATTAATCTTTCCCACATTTCCACTATTCCAACATGACCATGTCACTCAGGAATCCTTTCAAAGTCCAGAGTTTATGCATTAAGGACTGGTAACTTAGGTTGTAATACTAGTATCCAGTCTTCTATATGCATTATTGTTGTCCTATCCTGCCCTTCAAGAGCATAACATAAGATTCTTTATCCTGATTAGGTCAAGGTGGGAATTCTTAGGCACTTGTTCTCCTCTTTCCTGATCCCATGCACCCTCTCCTGGTGCAATAACATTGCCCTTAGCAATGTGTTCCTCATTGTAACATCCCTGACGTGGGTTATGAACTAACCCTAGGTGTTTTGCTTAAATATGTGATTTGATACTTGTGGTTATCTTGTGTAATGTAATTAAAGCTATGAAGCTTGAAGATCTAGATCAGATATAAAGGTGGGTTTTATAACTCTAACCCTTAAGCTTTGCTTTTGCATCTTCCTTCCTTAGAATAGTTGCTTATACTTCTTCTTTAGACACCTTGGTGTGTTCTTGTTCTTATTTCCATGAAGAACCACCCCTATTCTTGAGGTAGAAGATGATGACGTTCATAAAAATGCTTATCCAAAATCTTGCTTTAGCAAACGGTCTTCCACCTCTTGCACAAACGGTTCCCCAAACCGTTTGGGAGCAAACGGTTTCAAACCGTTTGAATGCAAACGGTTTCATAAACCGCATAGAAGAAAACGGTTTAAGACCATTTGGATGTGTTGACCAGGCGTTGACCATTTGGAGGTATGTTGGAAATAATGTGGACTAATCACCTACCAAAAATCATCATCTAATTCCAAGTAAATCACCAATTGAAGGCACATCAATCACCTAAACCCTAATAGGGTTATTTGTTGATTTCAATAATTGAATCAAGTCTAAGTTTGGGCTAAGTGGCCCAAACGATTTCAAAACCATTTGGGGATCACCCAAATGGTCTCAAGACCGTTTGGTGATAACCCCAGACCGTTTGGAGGTACAAAGTTAAGTGGGGTTGACCAATTGAGGGTCCAATGATAACAAGTTGATAAATAATTAAGTGCTGATTTGGTGACTAAACCTAGGGTTCAAACCTTAAGTGAATGACTTGGTTTTTGACGAAATTATGGGAAAACGGTCTCAAGATCGTTTGGAGGATGTCCAAATGATCCCAAGACCATTTGGGGGTCACCCAAGACCGTTTGGAGGTATAGGGTTGACTATGGTCAAGTGGTTGGAGATCTAAAGATAACAAGTTGAAGTGTAATTGCTTAGTGACCTAATGATCAATTCAATGAGCCACACCTTAATAGGTTGAGTTAGTTTTTGATGTTGACTTGAGCAAACGGTCTCAAGACCATTTGGAGGATGTCCAAATGATCCCAAGACCGTTTGGGGTCAGGTCATGACCAAATTGAATGAGGGTTCAATGGTTTCAAATCAATTAGATTCATGTTGAAACATGTTGAAGGATAATCGTTTCCAAACCCTAATTCAATTGATCCAAGCCCTAATTGGTGATCAATTGAGGGTCAATTGAGTGTCAAATAAGTAGAGGGTTGACATAATTAACTCAAATTATAAGTGGCTAACAAGTGCATGGTTGATTGAGGGGTTCAACATTAGAAACCCTAACTCAATTGAAGTGGTTGAGACACTTTTTGGTCCATGCGGTTTTGAGGTGGTTTGGGTCCAAACGGTCTCAAGACCATTTGGGACCAAACGATCCCAAACCATTTGATCTCATGTGGTTTCAAGATTGGTTTTGCCCATGCGTTTTCAAATTCAAAGTTGGCCAAACGGTCTTCATGACCAAACGGCTTCACCTCATCTTGGGCAAATAGTTTTGAGTATGCACTTTACCAAACAGTTTCAAAAGCCAAACTAGACCAAACGGTCAACACCACCAAACAGTTTCAAGGTCTATCCAAAACCGTTTGGGGAGTTTGTGTGAAAGACCATTTGAGGTCTAAAAAGGTTAAGAACGTTTGATGCCTTAGTGGTCAAAATGGTTTAGTGGTTGATTAACCTAAACCTTATAGATACCTAAAGTGATTAAGGGGTCAAGTAATTAGTTGACTAATGCATGTCATAATCAAATGGTAAACATTGCAAAGGTATAATTGATGGAATAGAGTAACCTATACCCTTTGATCAAGCGAGCCTTAATGACCACAATAGCAATGACACAAACCATGATGTTAGTATTGATTTGACTTAGTCTAATCATAGGTGATGTAAACATCATCTGATAGAAAGAGGAGAGAGAAGACTCCCTATATGAATGAGAATCAAGTAATAAATCTCCAATATGTTTGAATGTGTCTAATTAGGGTATGATCCTTCATAGTGAGATCATGGAAACCCTAATTATGATGGTTAATGAATCTTAACCTAATTGGAGGACATCAATGGAAGTAATCCTAATGAATATGAATAGTAAACCCTAATCTAGGGTAATGTGATGGTATGAACAGTAAACCCTAATTTGGGGCTATGCTTTTAAGCATGAAATATGATACTTGAGTATGAAATGAGTAATCCTTATGCCTTTGTAAGACAAAGGGGTTGAATAACCCTAATTGAATTAAAAAGGAAACCTAACCCTTGAAACCAGCCGTGGTGTTTTATATTTAATTTGAAAAGAACTTGTATTGTGTTGATATAGTTACAATGTGCATGTTATCAGTAATGTTAACTATGCAGGTCTTTATAAAGAACTGAGCATAGCTAGGTAAGGTTTATGATGCCATACTCATTGAGAGTACTTTATAAGTTTTGAAAGTAATAAAATGTTATGTTGCCTAGTAAGAGGTAACATATGAGATTGATAGGCTGTATGAGCCATGAGAAATATCTACATTGCTCCAATCAAGGTCATGTTGTTAAATGACTTGATGGCAATATGTTACTTGATAACAAGTGTTTTGTTTTGATGATCTAAGGGTTTGAACATCCATATTCCTGAATCACAATGATGAGATGGTTAGGGATTGATATCCCAATGTTAATAATATGTGATGTGAACTTGATACAATTAGTACTCTTTCTTTATAGCAGTTGTCTTATTGGTTTATGTTTGATAGCATGCCTGATGCTAAAAGAATGCCATAATGTACTTAAATAATCAAGTATAATGATATCATGTAGCACCCTGACCATAGATCCATCATTGTCAGAAGTTAAATGATGGTGAAACAGGTTTTTCTAAGGGAACTCTTGGAGTGCATACTTTTGAGAATGTGGGGGTTATGGACGTGAATATCCTTATGTCCTAATGTAGGATTTGATGTGAGATGTACCTTTAATCTCTCAATCCTTCATTATATGTTTATGCCGAGATGATGTATCACTAATCTCTTGATGATATTGTTAATGTCGCATCGATGAGAGATAAATAAGAAATCCCTCGATGGCGAAAAGAGTACAGAACGCCAATGTAACTCTAATAGAGAAGTTGCCAAAATACCCTGGAAAGCTATTATGGCATAGACACAAGATGTCCTGCATGTTGTTCCTCATACTGACTGAGGAGGATGAGGTCATAGGAATCCGTCTCTTCTAATGACCTATGTATGGTACCGATTGTGATTTCGTAATGGTCGGTTGGAGTATGAGAGGTGTAACTCATCTCCTCAGGGCATAAATATGTTTGTAAAATGTAATCAGCCGTGTAGCATATCTGCTTAGGTTGAACTACGAGAAACAATGATTGATGATACATTGTTTATAGTGCCCTAGTTGAGTAACTAGTATACATGTTCTTCATATTCCTTTTTGAAATATGTTTTGTCATTCAATCAAATTATAATTGAAATGATTGCCTAAAAGAATGTTGCTCTACTTAGCTTATTCAATGTTTTACCTGTTGTTGAATACCTATAGTTATACTGCTCACTGGTATTCCATTATTGCAATAACAACGCTTCTGGTGGAGAGTTATAACTCTCGCTGGGATAATTATTCAATTGTCTCACCCCCGTGGGATTCGACATTTTAGGTAGACGTCGAGGATGAAGGAATCCATCAATGGGTGAGCAACAATAGCAGCAGAAACAACATTAGGGACAACAGTGATCCTCAGGTGGAAACACTGTTTGTCAAGTCTTGTAGATAGTATGACCTATGTGTCGTCTTTGTACTCTCAGGTCCTAGGAGTCAGTAAATGTTTTATATAGATCTGAGATTTTGGCGTGATGCCTCGAGATTTTGTATCTTGCCTTGTACAGTTGATAGGGCAATTGATGCTTGTTACCCTCGAGATGTAATTATTACAGAGTTATAATGATGGATCAGTTTGTAAATAACTTATCAAGTTTTCTTTATGAAAGAGTTTTACCATTTGTAGATCTCTTTACAAAAAGTTTTAATTTTTAGTGATTTTCAATAATTCTGCTGCTAGTTAATCGCTTCCGCATTCGTTGATCTTGTTTTTCCAAGATGGAAGTCTCAATTTAGTGGTATCAGAGCTCTAGGTTCGCTGAGTCTACAGAGACAGAGGACTTAGGTTGTTGAGTCTGTTCTAGTGTCTTCCAATATATCTGATAGTGTCTTCTGCTCCTCAGGAGAAGAAGATAAGATTAAGGATGAATGGGCCACACGAGGAACACATTGTTGAGAGTAGTGTCGCTGCACCCTGAGAAGGTGCAAGAGATCTAGAAATAGAAGAACCTATGCCTGAACCACCCCTATTCAATCCAACTGACATGGGAAACCCAGCCGTCCAAGCTATGTTTGGGTAGTTCATGACTTCCATGACACATATGACTGATAGGATGCCTATACCTGCACCTAGGGCACCTACCCATCCTGAAGGACAAGGAATCGGCAAGACGTTTGAACGACTTCGTCGAGTTGGAGCCACAGAGTATGCGGGAACAGCTGACCCAACAGATGTTGACTTGTGGTTAATTGAACTAGAGAAGGCCTTTAGAATCCTGAGTATCCCAGAAGCGGAGAAGGTTAGACATGTTGTTTATCTTCTCAAGGGGAGTGTTGGTCATTGGTGGACCATGGAAGAACAGAAGAGGCCAGGTGTGGAGATTTCATGGGAAGTTTTCCGATGGGAATTTATCAACAGATATTTCCCTAAGACATTTCTTAATGAGAAAATCTATCAGTTTGAGAGGTTAAGGCAAGGTCCAATGAACATTAGCGAGTACGAGGCTAAGTTCATGGAGTTGTTGTGATTTTGTCCGCATATGGCAGCTACAGATGAAGAAAGGATTAGGCGTTTTGAGAAAGGATTAAACGCTGAGTTGACTACTCTCGTGTCTGCTCGAGAGAACAGAGAAAGGTTTGCTACCTTTTTGGAGTCGGTCAGGAGGATAGAGAAGTCTGTGTCAGAGAAGAGACAGACCAAGAACAAGAGGATGTATCCCCAGTTCCAAGGATCCTCATCTAAAGATTTCAAGAAACTTAGGTTTTCTGTGCCTACACCATCACCTAGATTCAGTACCCAGATGCAGTGGACATCGAATAGTGGTAGAGGACGAAGCCTACCACAAGAAGGAGCTCGCAGTTTAGCATCTATGTCGGTTACAGGACCACCCAAACCACAACAACTAAACAGAAGTTGTTACATATGTGGAAAGATGGGACATCTGATGAAGGACTACAGAGCCAGAGAAGTGAGTGTGACTCAACCTCAGAGGCAGAGTCAGCAAGGATCTCAAAGGCGACAGTTTCCAGGTAACACTAGAGGACGTGGACAAGCGTCCCAAGCTAGATCATCGGCATCTAGTCATCTAGGCAATGGCGAGATTCTACGTGATGAGTCCACCTGATGCAGTAATCAACCCTCGGGTTGTGGCAGGTCAGATGGAATTGTTATATTTTGATATGTCTACATCTTGTGTTGTATCTATTTTAATTGATCAGGGTGCTACGCACTCCTTTATCACTCGAAGAGTGGTTTTTGACTGCAATTTGATTATAAGTCATAGAACAGATAGTTTGTTGCTAGAAACTCCCTTGATGGGATCTGTTGTATTACAGGAGGTATGTTCTTCCTGCATTCTTTTCTTTTTTGAACATCACATTCAAGTGGATCTTATACCACTTGAGATGCATGGATTTGATATAATCCTTAGGATGGATACCTTAGAAAGGTATAAGGTTGTTTTGGATTGTGAATCCAAGCAAGTTGTGTTTGCTGATGATAGTGACACATGGATCTTTCAAGGAGAGAGAAATATTCTACCCACCTGTCTTGTATCAGCTATGGTTGCTGAGAAGCTGATGAGGCAAGGATGTTATGCGTTCTTGGCCCATGTGGTAGATACTACCATGGATAGTCCTAACCCTGTTGAAGTTCCGATAGTCAGGGAATTTGTAGATGTATTTCCTGAAGAACTTCCAGGTGTACCGCCACCTCGAGAAATTGATTTTAAGATCAATCTAATCCCAGACATGCAACCTATAGCACAAACACCGTATAGGATGGTGCCTGCTGAGATGGCAGAACTCAAGAAACAGTTGCAAGAGTTGCTTGAGAAGGGTTTCATCTGACCGAGTACTTCGCCTTGGGGTGCTCCGGTCCTCTTTGTTAAAAAGAAAGATGGATCAATGCGGTTGTGCATTGATTACAGACAATTAAATAAAGTAACGATAAATAATAAGTATCCTCTACCGAGGATTGATGATCTTTTTGACCAGTTGCGTGGTGCAACTGTCTTCTCAAAGATAGATTTGAGATCAGGATATCACCAACTACGTATTAAGGATAGTGACATACCAAAGTCTGCCTTTAGGATGAGGTATGGTCACTACGAGTTCATGGTTATGTCATTCGTACTAACTAATGCACCAGCTGCATTCATGGAACTCATGAATAGAATATTCTGACCTTTTCTCGATCAGTTTGTTGTTGTCTTTATAGATGGCATCCTGATCTATAGTAGAGATGCTCAGCAGCATGAACAGCATCTTCGTCAGACTCTCACTTTGCTAAGAGAATACAAGCTATATGCTAAGTTTAGCAAGTGTGAGTTCTGGTTGCCAGAAGTTTCTTTCCTTGGACACGTAATATCTGCCTCAGGTATTCGTGTTGACCCTAAAAAGGTAGAATCTATTTTGTTTTGGGAGCAACGGAAGACACCGACAGAGATCCGTAGTTTCTTAGGGTTGGCAGGATATTACCGGAGGTTCATTAAGAACTTCAGTTCTATAGCTTTACCCTTGACTAAGTTGACCAGGAAGGATGTTCCTTTTACCTGGAGTGACAAGTGTCAACAATCTTTTCAGTTGTTGAAGGAGAGGTTGACAAGTGCACCTGTGCTTATGTTACCTGAACAAGGGAAAGGATATATAGTTTTCTATGATGCCTCCAAGAATGGACTAGGATGTGTGTTAATGCAGGATAAACAAGTGATTTCTTTTGCTTCTCGACAGCTTAAGAAACACGAGGAGAATTATCTGACACATGATCTAGAACTAGATGTTGTAGTTCATGCCTTGAAGATCTGGAGACATTATCTTTATGGAGAGACATTCCAGATTTTCACTGATCATAAGAACCTTAAGTATATCTTTTCTCACCATGAGCTTAACATGAGGCAACGCCGCTGGATGGAGTTAATCAAAGACTATGATTGTACGATTGATTATCATCCAGGGAAGGCCAATGTAGTTGCTGATGCTTTGAGTAGGAAATTAGCAATACCAACCCTAGATAGAGCACAACTGAATTCTTTGGTGTGTTCTAGGAGGGATATGCTTATCTCTTTAAGGCAAGACAATGTACAATTGAGAGTATCATTGTTATCAGGGTTGTTAGCTGAGATGCATATAAAACCTACCCTGAGATAGCAGATTAAGGAAGCACAACAAGTCGATGAAGTAGTTCAGCTGATTAGATCGGAGTATGGAAGTGAGAAATGGGACGGTTTCCATGATTCAGATGATCAAGTAGCCTATTATCATGGTAGGATGATAGTGCCCGATGTGGATAACTTGAGGAAGTTAGTCCTGGAAGAAGCTCATTCTTCGATGTAATCTATGCATCCAGGAAGCACCAAAATGTATCGAAACTTGAAAAATATGTATTGGTGGCCTGGTTTGAAGAAAAATAGTGATGAATTTGTTATGCGGTGTCCTGTGTGTCAGCAAGTTAAAGTTGAACACCAGAAGCTTGCAGGAACAATGCAACCTTTACCCATACCGCAGTGGAAGTGGGATCATGTAACCATGGACTTTGTTGTTGGCCTACCCAGGAAAACCAAAGGACATGATTCCATTTGGGTAATAATTGATAGGTTGATGAAGACAGCACATTTCTTGCCTATCAAAACAACCTATTGTGCTGAAAAACTAGCACAATTATATGTTGATGAGATAGTGCGGATGCATGGAGTCCCAGTTACCATTGTTTCTGATAAAGGTCCCCAGTTTATGAATCATTTTTGGGAGCAACTTCATAAAGCCTTAGGCACACAGTTAAGGTTTAGTACAGCCTTTCATCCTCAGACTGATGGACAGTCAGAAAGGACTATACAGACTTTAGAAGACTTGCTTAGAGCATGTGTTCTTCAGTTTACAAGGAGTTGGGATTTGAACCTAAGCTTGATAGAGTTTGCCTACAATAATAGCTATCAACATAGCATTGACATGGCACCTTATGAAGCTTTATATGGTAGACATTGTAGATCACCCCTATGTTGGTATGAAATAGGTGAATATCAACTTTTAGGTCCTAATCTTGTGCAGCAGACCACTGAGAAGATTAAAGTAATACAACAACAGATAAAGACTGCACAGGATAGGCAGAAATCTTATGCTGATAAGCGTCGTAGACCTTTAGAATTCCAGGTTGGAGATAGAGTGTACCTCAAAGTCTCACCTTGGAAAGGAGTTTTGAGATTTGGAAGGAAAGGGAAGTTAGCTCCTAGGTTTATGGGGCCTTATCCAATCATTGAACGGAATGGAAGAGTAGCTTATAAGCTAGAGTTACCACCAGAGTTACAAAAGTTACACCCTGTGTTCCACATTTCCATGCTTAGGAAATGTCACCCTGATACAGAATCAGTTCTGCAACCTATGGAAGTAGAATTGAATGATGATGTTTCTTATGAAGAAGGACATGTATTAATCCTTGATAAAAGAATTAAGAAGCTGAAAAAGAAAGACATAAGTCTTGTGAAAGTCCTATGGAATCATCATGGTGTTGAAGAAGATACATGGGAACTAGAGGGAGAGATGAGAAGGAAATATCCTACTCTTTTCTCTTAATATGTTTTGTTGATTTCGGGGACAAAATCCTTGTAAGGGGTGGATAATTTGTAACATCCCTGACCTGGGTTATGAACTAACCCTTGGTGTTTTGCTTAAATATGTGATTAGATGCTTGTGGTTATCATGTGTAATGTAATTAAAGCTACAAATCTTGAAGCTCTATATCAGGTCTAAAGGTGGGTTTTATAACTCTAACCCTTAAGCTTTGCTTTTGCATCTTCCTTCCTTAGAATAGTTGCTTATACTTCTTCTTTAGACACCTTGGTGTGTTCTTGTTCTTATTTCCATGAAGAACCGCCCCTATTCTTGAGGTAGAAGATGATGACGTTAATAACAATGCTTATCCAAAATCTTGCTTTAGCAAACGGTCTTCCACCTCTTCCACAAATGGTTTCCCAAACCGTTTGGGAGAAAACGGTTTCAAACCATTTGAATGCAAACGGTTTCAAACCGCTTGAATGCAAACAGTTTCACAAACTGCATAGAAGCAAATGATTTAAGACCGTTTGGATGCGTTGACCAGGCATTAACCATTTGTAGGTCTGTTGGAAATAATGTGGACTAATCACCTACCAAAAATCATCATCTAATTCCAAGTAAATCACCAATTGAAGGCACATCAATCACCTAAACCCTAATCGGGTTATTTGTTGATTTCAATAATTGAATCAAGTCTAAGTTTGGGCTGAGTGGCCCAAACGATTTCAAAACCATTTGGGGATCACCCAAATGGTCTCAAGACCGTTTGGTGATAACCCCAGACCGTTTGGAGGTACAAAGTTAAGTGGGGTTGACCAATTGAGGGTCCAATGATAACAAGTTGATAAATAATTAAGTGCTGATTTGGTGACTAAACCTAGGGTTCAAACCTTAAGTGAATGACTTGGTTTTTGACGAAATTATGGGAAAACGGTCTCAAGATCGTTTGGAGGATGTCCAAATGATCCCAAGACCATTTGGGGGTCACCCAAGACCGTTTGGAGGTATAGGGTTGACTATGGTCAAGTGGTTGGAGATCTAAAGATAACAAGTTGAAGTGTAATTGCTTAGTGACCTAATGATCAATTCAATGAGCCACACCTTAATAGGTTGAGTTAGTTTTTGATGTTGACTTGAGCAAACGGTCTCAAGACCATTTGGAGGATGTCCAAATGATCCCAAGACCGTTTGGGGTCAGGTCATGACCAAATTGAATGAGGGTTCAATGGTTTCAAAGCAATTAGATTCATGTTGAAACATGTTGAAGGATAATCGTTTCCAAACCCTAATTCAATTGATCCAAGCCCTAATTTGTGATCAATTGAGGGTCAAGTGAGTGTCAAATCAGTAGAGGGTTGACCTAATTAACTCAATTGATAAGTGGCTAACAAGTGCATGGTTGATTGAGGGGTTCAACATTAGAAACCCTAACTCAATTGAAGTGGTTGAGACACTTTTTGGTCCATGTAGTTTTGAGGTGGTTTGGACCAAACGGTCTCAAGACCGTTTGGGACCAAATGATCCCAAACCATTTGATCTCATGCGGTTTCAAAGTCAAAGTTGGCCAAACAGTCTTCACCTCATCTTGGGCGAATGGTTTTGAGTATGCACTTTACCAAATGGTTTCAAAAGTCAAACTAGACCAAACGGTCCACCAAACGGTTTCAAGGTCTATCCAAGACCATTTGGGGAGTTTGTGTGCAAGACCGTTTGAGGTCTAAAAAGGTTAAGAATGTCTGATGCCTTAGTGGTCAAAATGGTTTAGTGGTTGATTAACCTAAACCTTATAGATACCTAAAGTGATTAAGGGGTCAAGTAATTAGTTGACTAATGCATGTCATAATCAAATGGTAAACATTGCAAAGGTACCCTTGATGGAATAGAGTAACCTATCCCCTTTGATCAAGTGAGCCTTAATGACCACAATAGCAATGACACAAACCATGATGTCAGTATTGATTTGACTTAGTCTAATCATAGGTGATGTATACATCGTTTGATAGAAAGAGGAGAGAGAAGACTCCCTATATGAATGAGAATCAAGTAATAAATCTCCAATATTTTTGAATGTGTCTAATTAGGGTATGATCCTTCATAGTGAGATCATGAAAACCCTAATTATGATGGTTAATGAATCTTAACCTAATTGGAGGACATCAATGGAAGTAATCCTAATGAATATGAATAGTAAACCCTAATCTAGGGTAATGTGATGGTATGAATAGTAAACCCTAATTTTGGGTTATGCTTTTAAGCATGAAATACGATACTTGAGTATGAAATGAGTAATCCTTATGCCTTTGTAAGACAAAGGGGTTGAATAACCCTAATTGAATTAAAAAGGAAACCTAACCCTTGAAACCAGTCGTGGTGTTTTATATTTAATTTGAAAAGAACTTGTACTGTGTTGATATAGTTACAATGTGCATGTTATCAGTAATGTTAACTATGCAGGTCTTTATAAAGAAGTGAGCATAGCCAGGTAAGGGTTATGATGCCATACTCATTGAGAGTACTTTATAAGTTTTGAAAGTAATAAAATGTTATGTTGCCTAGTAAGAGGTAACATATGAGATTGACAGGCTGTATGAGCCATGAGAAATGTCTGCATTGCTCCAATCAAGGTCATGTTGTTAAATGACTTGATGGCAATATGTTACTTGATAACAAGTGTTTTGATGATCTAAGGGTTTGAACACCCATATTCCTAAATCACAATGATGAGATGGTTAGGGATTGATATCCCAATGTTAATAATATATGATGTGAACTTGATACAATTAGTACTCTTTCTTTATAGCAGTTGTCTTATTGGTTTATGTTTGATAACATGCCTGATGCTAAAAGAATGCCATAATGTACTTAAATAATCAAGTATAATGATATCATGTAGCGCCCTGACCATAGATCCATCATTGTCAGAAGTTAAATGATGGTGAAACAGGTTTTCCTAAGGGAACTCTTGGAGTGCATACTTTTGAGTATGTGGGGGTTATGGACGCGAATATCCTTACGTACTAATGTAGGATTTGATGTGAGATGTACCTTTAATCTCTCAATCCTTCATTATATGTTTATGTCGAGATGATGTATCACTAATCTCCCGATGATATAGTTAATGACACATCGATGAGAGATAAATAAGAAATCCCTCGATGGCGAAGAGAGTACAGAATGCCATTGTAACTCTAATAGTGAAGTTGCCAGAATACCCTGGAAAGCTATTATGGCAGAGACACAAGATGTCCTACATGTTGTTCCTCATACTGATTGAGGAGGATGAGGTCATAGGAATCCAGCTCTTCTAATGACCTATGTATGGTACCGATTGTGATTTCATAATGGTCGGTTGGAGTATGAGAGGTGTAACTCATCTCCTCAGGGCATAAATATGTTTGTAAAATGTAATCAGCCGTGTAGCATATCTGCTTAGGTTGAACTATGAGAAACAATGATTGATGATACATTGTTTATAGTGCCCTAGTTGAATAACTAGTATACATGTTCTTCATATTCCTTTTTGACATATGTTTTGTCATTCAATCAACTTATAATTGAAATGATTGCCTAAAAGAATGTTGCTCTACTTAGCTTATTCAATGTCTTACCTGCTGTTGAATACCTATAGTTTTAGTGCTCGATGTTATTCCATTATTGCAATAACAACGCTTCTGTCGGAGAGTTATAACTCTCGCTGGGACAATTATTCAATTGTGTCACCCCCGTGGGATTTGACTTTTTAGGTAGACGCCGAGGATGAAGGAATCCATCAGTGAATGAGAAACAACATCAGGGACAACAGTGATCCTCAGGTGGAAACACTGTTTGTCAAGTCTTGTAGATAGTATGTCCTATGTGTCGTCTCTGTACTCTTAGGTCCTAGGAGTCAGTTAATGTTTTATATAGATCTGAGATTTTGGCGTGATGCCTCGAGATTTTGTATCTTGCATTGTACAGTTAACAAGGCAATTGATGCTTGTAACCCTCGAGATGTAATTATTACAGAGTTATAATGATGGATCAGTTTGTAAATAACTTATCAAGTTTTCTTTATGAAAGAGTTTTACCATTTGTAGATCTCTTTACAAAAAGTTTTAATTTTTAGTGATTTTCAATAATTCTGCTGCTAGTTAATCGCTTCTGCATTCATTGATCTTGTTTTTCCAAGACGGACGTCTCACTCATGTTCTCCAATCATTTTCAAGTTCTTCTTCTCCTATGTGAGAAGAAGATACTATCAGACTAACTGGAAGACACTTAGAAAAGACTCTACAACCTTAGTCATATGTCTCTGTAGACTCAGCGAACCTAGAGCTCTGATACCACTTAATTGTGGCATACAACTCTCAAAAACATAATTTACTAATGCGGAAGCGTTCACTAAGTAGCAGATTACCAAAAATCCCTAAAAATTAAAACTTTTTTATCAAAAGATCCATCAAAGGAAAACTTTCTCACATAGAATCAAAGTAACACAATTACATTCTTGTTTACAGGTACATATTTTGTATCATCTCCTTTTGAGAATTACAAGCATTAACTGTCATGTCGAGCTAAATACGGGCAGTATAAAATCTTGAGGCATTGAGCCAAAATCTCAAAAGCACTAGCTACTACTATGAGGACCTGAGAGTATAGATACGACACATAGGACTCTATCTATACAAGGCATGACAGCCAGTGTTTCCACCTGAGACTTCACTGTTGTCCCTGTTGCTGCTGTTGTTGTCCTTCTCCTACAAAAGGATTACTGCCTCCTGGTCCGCGTCCACCTAAAAATGTGGTTCCCACAGGGGTGAGACAATTGTAAATTGCCCCAGCGAGAGATATAACTCTCTGCCAGAAACATTATTATTTCATCTTAAGAAGATAAATATACACAAAGGAATTATATTTGTTTGGTAGCAGATATTTTAATGTCTAACAGATTAGAACATTATTCTTATCAAAAGTATTATAGCTATAATTTTGATAGAACAACATGTCACTTATCCTTTAAGGAAAATGAAGAACATGTATAACATTTATTCACAATAGAATCATTACCACAACATTAACTCTCTTCAGGCTTAGATCATATATCTAATGCTTGGCATTGTCATTGGGGAGTCATGGCTTGTAGCCATACTCTTTTCACAAAGTGTTGGGATCTTAGTCCCTCATCTCATCAAGTACATTTCCACTTATTAACAAGTTCATTATCATGATTATAGAATCTGGGTATTTGAACCCATAAATCACCATAGAACACTTATTTCTGCTATTAGGTAACTTCATACCTTCATATCATCTGACCCAAGGACATTATAATTCTTTCTACACAAGCATTGCACATAGTTCACAAAGCTCGTAAACAATCTAAGATAATTAGCACATCATCTAACTCACATGACTTATTAATTGTAGGTTACCTCTCACTAAGCATCAAAGCATATGAAGGCTTATAAGGCCTATAGAAAATTTTCAGTATACAGAACATCATAGCTCATACCTGGCTATGCTCATCATCTCAACATATCTGTATGATTAGTAATCATGATACCATTACATGTCAGTACTATGCAAATAAGGGTTATCTTATTACATTCATAACCCATTAGTCTATATTTGAGCTTCACATAGGATTACTCTGTGTTAGGACTTCACATAGCATCACTTTGTATTAGGGTTTCACATAGCAGTACCCTATATTAGGTTTTCACATAGCATTACCCTGTATTAGGGTTTCATATAACATTACCCTATATTAGGGTTCACATAGCAAGGAATCAATATGGATAACATAAATATTCAATCATACTTATTTAGTCTCATCATTCATCATTGAATGTATTATCACTCACAAAGTATGAGTTTCTCTCTCATCCTTGTCAGAATATGATTGCATCATAGTTTATAGGTTTGGATTAACCTTTTGTAAGGCATGTTAGCCTGCATTAAACAGAGTACATTACATCTCAATGTAACCATTGGCATGACACATCTCATGTGTCATTCATCCAATTATCCTGGACTTATAACACATCAAGGTATACCAGTATTGGGGTGTTGGATGTGATATCTATCATATCTTGATGTATCACTTCTCTTAACACCTTTATCTTACTTGAGTTCATACACTTAGTTTGTATTAGGGTATTCCCCATCCTAATATTGTATGCATCAGTTCATCACAATTATCATGTAAAGTAGTGGTCATTAATCACTCACTTAGAATATACAACTATTGCCAATACTATGGACTCATCCTTGAGTTAGGAACTATTAATATAAGGATGTTCATTATCAACCTCTCTAGGTGTCACATTTGTCATAACATTAATCACTGTTCCATTATTAGGAATAGTATTCTCCATATTTATAATTTCAGGATTCACATAGAATATGCCATACATTTATGGATTTCACATAGTAATATTCTTCAATAGAGTTTCATATAATCATCCTTCTATATCAAGGATTCACCTAGTATTAAGTGAAATTAAGATTTCACAACACATCACCGAGTGCTAGGTCTTCACATAGGATTAATGGCACTACCCTATATTAGGGTTTCATGCACCTTACCCCATTTTAGGGACTAAAGTTTTCTATTCACATTCAACTAAGGTTTCTCTTACCTCATACCCAATTTAGGGTTAGGATGTACAATTCCCATTAAATTAGGGTTTCCTTCATTGTTATACCCAGTTAGGGTTACATCATCACCCTGGATTTATGACAACACTCAGCTTTGCCCTAGATTAGGGTTTCACATGTCGCATTGCTCTAATTAGGGTTTTACACATAGCATTGCTTTAATTAGGATTTCACACATAACATTGCTCTAATTAGGGTTTCACACATAGCATTGCTCTAATTAGGGTTTCACACATAGCATTGCTCTAATTAGGGTTTCACACATAGCATTGCTCTAATTAGGGTTAAGGCTCATTGATTAGGGTTTCATGATATCATTATTATGGATCAACCCTTATCACATAGTTTACTCATATTGAGAGAATTAGGGCTTAATTATATAAGCATTAATCTCTCTCATTCTCTCTCTCATCCTCTTTAGGATGTTAACTACTCCAAGATTAATCTAGGTCAACTCTTCACTTGAGTACACATAGCTAGGGTTAACCTTCACAATCATCATAGGTCTACATCTTTAATAAACACATAGTTGATTGACCTTTGATCATAGTAGATGTCCAAATGGTCTAATCAATTAAACCATCAATTATATAAGGAATTCAAAAGAATTGACCAATTAAACTTTCAATCTCACAAAATGATCAATTGGGTTAACCATTGAAATCTTCAAATGTATTAAGTATCTAAATAGGCTCACCATATTGGACCTTCAATTACATGAGATATTCAAATGGATTAACCATGTTTATCTTCACAAAGTTAATTACTTAGACCCTCAATGATCTTGGTTCTCATACATCAATTGGTTGAAAACCATTTGAACAAGTTGTACTTGAAATCAATTAGACAAGGTAAGTATTGAAACTGTTTGCACTTTGGGTCTCCAAACGGTTTGAGATTGTTTGGTCCCAAACGGTCTTGAGACTGTTTGGTCCAAACTTCTCAAAACTGCATGGACCAAAAAGGCACCTCAACACTCAATCGACTCAATGTTTCAATCCATGGACCAATTATTAATTGAACCACTAAAGTATTCATCAATTGGACCACTAAATCACCATTCAATTAGACCTTCAATTTAGGGTTTTGAACCCAATTGAATTAGGTTTGATAATCAAGTAACCATCACTTAGGGTTTGAAATCGAGGATCCATCAATGGTTGACATTGTGGAGTCAAATCAATTGAAATCAATGAACTATCATCATCACATGATATGACCTGGCCTCAAACGGTCTTGGATGACCACCAAACGGTCTTGAGACCATTTGGTTGATCTCCAAATGGTCTTGAGACCGTTTGCCCATTCCATTATCAAAAACCATGACATCCAATTAGGGTTTTGGACCATTGGATTGATTATCAAATCAGCACTTAGTTGCAATTCAATTTGGTATCTTTAGATCATCAAATACCCAACCATGCTCAACCCTAGACCTCAAAACGGTATTGGTTGACCCTCAAACGGTCTTGAGACCGTTTGGGTGATTCCCAAATGGTTTTGAAATCGTTTGGGTCAATCAACCCAAACCATCAACTTATTCAATTGCAAAATCAGTACTTAGATGATTAGGGTTGATACCATATCTTTGGATCTTCAAACACTTAGCCATACTTAACCCTGGACCTCCAAACAGTCTTGGGTGACCCCCAAACGGTCTTGAGACCGTTTGGGTGATCCCAAAATGGTTTTGAAACCGTTTGGGTCAATCAACCCAAACCATCATCTCAATCAATTGGAAAATTCAGCACTTAGTCGATTAGGGTTTGTAATTAGGTAATCATTCACAATTGAAACCTTCAAGATCAAACCAATTGAAACCATTGGATCAAAATCCAAGCACCACAGCATATATCTTCAAATGGTCAACCATCTCAAACGGTTTGGGACCCAAACCACCAAACGGTTTGCAAACCGTTTGGTCCCAACATTGTAACCGTTTGCCCTAGATATTTGGGGAGGTGTGTGCTTATGATGATGTCATCATCATCAAGCTCCAAACTCACTAAATCTAATATGATTTCCATGGAGATTGCATCAATCAACCAAACTTAATTTCGGAAATGTAGAAATGATCACTAATAGATAAGGAATTGATTGCAATAATAAAATTAAGGGTTCAAGTATAAAACCCACCTCCAATTGAGCTCCAAAGCTCCAAGATCATAGAACCAATCGTGGATGAAGCTCTTGCAACTCCCCCTAGGCTCTTCCTCAAGCTTTTGTTTGAAAAGTTTGGCTAGGGTTGAAGAGGAGATCGAAATAAGAAGAAATCAATGATTTATTTTCGATTTCCACCATGGAATCAAGGAGAACGAAGGTCAAGGGCTTACCAACATGTTGGGGGTCATCCTCCTGATCCTCCACAGCTCCTTGATAGTTTTCCAAGCAAGGGGAAAGAAAGAAATCCGAAAAAGCCATTGTTTTGGCTTAGAAAGGGTACTTTTATAAGAAAATTGATGAGAGAGAAAATCTTCTTTTAAAAGTCTATTAATTCCAAAATTGTTGCCACCACTTCCCCCTTGGTTTCTTGCATGCAAGGGCATCTCTATCCCCACTGAGATCCCTTCCATTATCCATGAATTAAGGGAAAAGAAATTAAGCAACTTAACCCTTATAATAAGAATATTCATATTTGAGTGGAAATTCTTTTTCTTATAATAATGGTGAGTGGGATTTCACCTCCTTAGGATAAGCTCATGCCTTTGCAAGGCTTTAAGATCATCCACACACATCTGATTCCAACCATTTTAATTTTGGTTGAAGGCCCATTAATTAATATATTCATTTTTACCCTAAATTAAATTAGGGTTTCACTTAAGATTAATCTTGATTATTTTAATATCAAGATTCTCTCTCCTCCAACTTAATTCAAATGAGGTGCCCCTCTCATTTTATTTACTATACATGATTCCAAGAAACATTAGGGACCTTATTGAAGTGGTAATTTGCATATTGAACCCTAGGTTTTTGGGTAAATTGCACATTACACCAAAACTAGGTTTTAATGTACAAGGATTGTTTTACAAGCTTAATCTTGGTGCCCAAGCTTGTGAAAACCATACCACTACATCATATTCATTCTTACGATGTCTCAACATCAGAGGAACATCTTATCATGAAAAATTTGCAATTTAACCCCTCAACTTGGGTAATTTGCACTTTAGTCCAAAATAAGCAAACATTGCTTCAACATTGTTCAAACAGGACCAAAATTGAAACATAGGTTTCTCATGAGCCCTAATTACTTTTCCCAAGATAATATTAAGCATCTACTCAACCTTATTAGGTAAAACATCTAGGGTTAACACATAACCCAGGTCAGGGATGTTATAAGATCGACCATAAATATGTAGATAACTACATATATAACTATACAATGTGTGTATATGAGTGGGGGAAAACCATGACACATGTATATATACATAAACTATTATTTTTAAAGGTCACCTAAGCGATTCCTAGTCATGTCTAGTCACAAGGCATTCAGCTGGAATGCCATGCCGCCTTCATGCCTTGACAAGTATGACTTACACAAATAACAAAAACTAATATCTTCAAAATTTTACTAACCTTGGTTTTATCATTCCATATATTCTTACTACAATAATTATATAATTAAGGATCTTGATATATCTTGTGAGTTAATTCATACTTTGACTTGTGGATATATTATTATATGTTGATTGTTGGTAGGATTTCATGGAGATTTCCATCATAGATGATTGATTTAGATCAATTTGTGTGTTTATACATAAAGCTTATTGTATGCCAAAATATTCATATATAAATATACATACTTGTATAATAATAAGTTAATTGTTCTCATTGTCGTGGCATGTCCTACATTGTTGAAAATTGTGGTGCCTCTTAGTCTGTCGCTAAATCCATGCTCGTGTACATGTTCGTGTTTCCTAGGTTAGGATCCAAGTGTGTTGCAAACATGAAAGACAAATTTAGCAATTTGGTATTTTTTTGTCATTATAGCTATTTACGATGGAAAAAGAACGTCGATGTTGACCTTTGTGATCAAGCCTAGTAGTCGTTGTTACTAGTATCAGTGACAAGATTGGGTGGTCGCAACTAGTATCAACATCAGACATTTTATATAGTCGTTAAAACTATTAATGACAAATATATAAGTCATCGTGATTTGTAATAGCGACGAACTGAAATTATTCGTCGTTATCTTTATTAACGGCAAGATCAATAACAACAAGATGCGACCACTTTTTTTTTCATCGTTAATAGTTTTAATGACAAACTTATTCACATTTACGACCAAATTTTTCCGTCGTTATTGTTAACTTTTCCTGTAGTGCCCCTGATGATGGTGATTGGGTGATGAAATGTGTCTATCTTGTATTGCATGAAATCCATGTGAAGAAGACTTGGGTCATATTAGACCATTAGGTATAATCTGTCGAGGGCTAGGAAGAAGTCCCACTGAGATGGGAGAAATACCCCAACTCTATTTATTACAATGAGATAATGAGGATTATGGAATAGAGATCCCAAATTGAGGCTATGTGGGCTAATCTGGGCTTGTGCAATATGCCTTAGTGTGTCTATCTAGATCATAAGAGATGGACAATGAGTCATGCATGTGAGCATAGCATGACATTATATACATGGCTAGCTACAAATCAAGTAGACTCGAGGCAAATTAATAGAAGCAGAAAACCAGTTGTAACGTTAATTGGTGTTAAGATTATTTAATACATATTAGATATCTATCTCTCCTACCATGTTATATGATGTATGATTTTTTTCCTAAAATTAAACTTGAATTATATCATCCAAGTAAGAATAACGAGGATGAAACAACATCTTCCTACTCTTATACTAATCTGTTCACTTAGGCATTGCCTAATCAACCAATGAACAACTTTATAGGTCGTGAATTTGACTTTTTGCAGTTGTCTAGCCTAGTTCTCAAACTGAGTGAATTCATTCTTAAGTGAACCATTTGACCATATGCATGTTAAGTCTAGAGTTCATGTACTAGGTTGTTTAGGAATGCCTTGTGGGTATGATATGTGTCTTGTGATAGCATGTATTTGTAATAATATACCCTTGTGTTTGTGTTTGTCTATGTGTCGATGTCTATGCTTGCATGTGTGTGTACATCTATATACTTATATACATATATGGATAAAGGAATTATATGTATGAATACATATAGCTCATATGTACCCATCTTAGTTTTACACAAGCAAAACTCTACTGAATAATCTAACCTTATGAATGTGATGTATACCCTTTAGATCATATGTTTACAAAAATCACCTCAATCAAAATTCATGGATCATATAATGAAAGAAAATGTAAATTTCCTAGTTAAAGGTAAGTTGTAGAACTTACAGAAAATATCTGGTTATTTCATTGATATGCATGAGATATGATTGTGATTTTCTAAACATAAACAATCTACATAACTTTTCAATCAAAGTGGTTGGATTTTGTTAGTGAGTTTTACATGTGTCATTTTAATGGTTCGAACATATAAGTTACTTGTATCGACCAGTATATAGTATGTTTCTGTTTGTTTGCGTGTGTGCATGTGCATAGGTGTGTTAGTGAGTCAGTGTGTGTGTCTTGTAACTTGTTAAGTATCATGTGATGCAAATTTTGTACATGGATTTTACGATATCGTGATAAACATGTTATGTGATTAAATGTTTATCATGAATGTAGTATATTGGCCTTGATCATAAGAGACGACTTGAATTGGAGTGTGTATTGCAAGTCTTCCTCATATTTACTTCTTGTGTGTCACTTACGACAAAAGACTTTTCTGGGTTAGTGTTTGTACCAAACCTCAGGATCACTTGTAATAATCAAGGTGTGGTTGATTATAAGGAGCGGCACTTGAGACTAGAGGAGGGTGATTGTGGGCTCTGATCTCTAAAACCCGAGATAAACACGATTAAACTCAGCGGAAGTGATTCGATTAACAACGGAATACAAAAATCACCGGAAATTTAAAACTTTTTGAGACAAGATCTTGAAATCATGAAACTCCTTTTATAAGAAACAAGGTAAATAGATTACATCTCTGTTAGATCACTTCATGAGTGATTATATACAACCAGATACAAAATCTCAAGATTTAAAACCCAAAATCTCATATCAAAAGACTCCAAGGACCTGAGAGTACAGAGACGACATAAGACCATCTAACTACATGACTCAGCAGTTAGTATCTCCACCTGAGATTCACTGCTGCTCCTGGTGCTACTGCTGATATTGGTCACCTGAAGATTGATTCCTTTGTCCTCGACGACCACCTAAAAAGTTGAAATCTACGGGGTGAGACAATTTTAAATAATTGTCCCAGCGAGAGTTATAACTCTCCGCCAGAAGCTTTATTATAGCAACCATGAATAACATAGGCAGTAAAAGTTCTAAGGTTATCAGTAGCAGATTGTTATCAATTAGAACAAAAACATTTGAGGAATATGAAAAACATGTATACTAAGTAATGTATCATCAACCAATGTATTTCGTGGTTCAACCTAAGCAGATATTCTACGCGGTTGATTATGTTTTACAAACATCATTATGCCCTGCAGAGATGAGGTATACCGCTCATACTCCAACCGATCACTATTAAGTCGCATCGGTATCATACATAGGTCATCAAAAGAGCCGGATTCTTATGACCTCATCTTCCTCAGTCAGTATGAGGATCAACATGCAGGACATCTAATGTCTCTGCTACTATAGCTTACCAGGGTATTCTGGTACTTCGCTATTAGAGTCACAGTGGCATTCTGTACTCTCTTCACCATCGAAAGATTTCTTGTTTATCTCTCTTCGATGCGGTATAAAAGAGTTCCTCGGGAGATTAGTATTACATCACCCCGGCATAAACACATAGTGAAAGGGTTGATGGATTTAAGATACATCTACATCAATTCATTCATTAGGATGTAAGGTTTTACACATCCATATACCCCACATACTCAAAAGTATGTGCTCCAGGAGTTCCTTTAGGAAAACCTGTTTCACCATCATTTGGTCTCTGACAATAATGGATCTATGATAAGGGCTCTACATGGAATAATTATACTTGATTAGTTAGGTACATTTCAGTATTCTTTTAATATCATACAAGTTCTCAAACATCAATCATTAGAACAGCAGCTATGAAAGTAGAATACTAAATGTAACAAGCCTAACTCTCTTCAATTATCATATCTCAATATTCTCATCACGAGTCATCTCTTAAAGCATGACCTTGATGGTATTCATGGCTCTCACAACCTATCAATCTCATAAGATGTTATTATCCTGGCATTAGGATAAATCACTTATTCATAAAGCTAACAACATGCTTTCAATGAATATAGTATCATCATCCATACCTGGATATGATCATCCTCATATAGGAACCTGCATGATTAAACCAACTGATAACAATAAATAACTCATTTAAAGAAGTTGTATCTCCCTACTCATACAAGAGCTAGGTTTCCCTGGCTTTTCATCAATTAGGGTTTACTATTCTCATTACATGTCATCACCCTAGAATTAGGGTTTACTATTCTCATTACATGTCATCACCCTAGAATTAGGGTTTACTATTCTCATTACATGTCATCACCCTAGAATTAGGGTTTACTATTCACCTCATCGTGAAATGATCTCATAACATACTCATGTATGAGAAACATCATCATTAAAGTCCTCAGATAAGATTAAGATTCATCAATTATCATATTTAGGGTTTCCATGATCTCTTCTGGTGGATCATACCCTAATCATGCACATTCATGTATATTGAAGGTATTTTACTTGAGTTTCCATCATAATTGGTACTTTCTCTCTCCTCTTACTAGTAGATGGTGATTACACCACTCTAGATTTGGTTAGATTAAGTCCTCTTTGATTAACATAGACCAAATCACCACTATTGAGTGATTAGGGTTTGATTAGGACAAAGTATCACTCAATTGAACCTTTCAAGGGCATTTTGGTAAATTACCCTTTGATCATCATCATGGTCACTTCATTAGTCACTTAGTTCCTTAATGTCTTAAGTTACCATTACGATTTATATTGGATCATTATTGAACCATTTATACCTTCAAGTGGTTAAGTATGATCATCCTTGAAAGTCTTCAATTAGGTTAGGGTTTAACCTTCAACCTTCAACCCATTTGAACCTTAAACGGGTGTGAACCTTCTTGACCTTAAACAGTTGTGGACCCATTTGAGTCCAAACGAGTGTGGACCCATTTGAGTCCAAACGAGTGTGGACCCGTTTGGACCTAAACGAGTGTGAACCCGTTTGGACCTAAACGAGTGTGAACCCATTTGGACCTAAACGAGTGTGAACCCGTTTGAGTCTAAATGAGTGTAGACTTGTTTGGGTCTAAATGAGTGTGGACTCATTTGGGTCTAAACCGCATGAACATGAAAGGTGATACAAAGGTCATGATTGAAAAGGATTTCTTAAATTGAAGCCTTCAATTGGCCCAAGCCATGTTAACCACTTACAAATTGAGTCAAATAGGATGAGCCTCAACCAATTGGGCACCAATTTGACCTTCAATTGAAAGCCAATTATGGTTAAGTCTAACTCAATTAAGGTTTCCAATCGGCTACTCATCAATTTTCAACAATGTGAATCAAAACAAGGTTGAACCTATCAATTGAACTCCAATTGGGCCCAAACTTGGCCCAAACGGTCTTGAGATCGTTTGGATGATCTCCAAACGGTCTTGAGACCGTTTGCCCAAAGTTTGACCAAAAATTAAGTTGATTTGATAAGGGTTGATCCTAATTAAATTACAAATCAGCACTTTTCATCAATTTATCAATATCTTGTGATTGGACCCTCAAACCATCACATTTCTTTAACCCTAGACCTTCAAACGGTCTTGGGGTGTCACTAAACGAGTGTGAGATCGTTTGGATGAACCCCCAAACGGGTTTGAACTCGCTTGGGTCCTTCAACCCAACACTCATCAAAATCTATATGAAAAATAGCAAATTTAACCCGATTAGGGTTAGGGTGTTGAAATGCCTTCAACTCTTAATTGGTTAGGAATTAGATCATGATTCTTGGTAGAAATGAAATTCAATATATTATGAACAGGAATCCCAAACGGTCAACACTTGGTCAACTCCTTCAAACGGGTTGGAACCCGTTTGCCCAAAGATTCAAGTTAATCAGTTTAGAAAACAGCACTTAATTCAATTCAATTGCCTAATTGATTGACCTTCAATCTATGATTCCTTTGGAGTTAACCCCTCAAATTTGGTGGGTCATTAGCCTACATAATTGTGAATAGAAATCCCAAACGGTCAATGCCCTCAAATGGGTTGGAACCCATTTGGCCAAACCGACCTATTGAACCCGTTTGGATTGAAACGAGTGTGAGATCGTTTGACCTATTGGTCCAAGATCGTTTAGTAAAGTTGGATAAGGACCAACATAGGTATTAACACCCCTTGTCTTCCACCTTGAAACCAAGGTCTGTTCTTCGCGAAAAAGCTTGCAAGGGTGCAAAGAAGGATGGGGAAGAAGAAGAACTAACTATTATTTGCACGAATAAAAGTATGCATAACAAAGCAAAAGGTTTAGAATTATAAAACCCGCCTTAAGGTCGTTCCTTGAGCTCCAAGCTTCCAAGCTTCAAGTCTTTAATGGTGTCTTGAGCTCCACAGGTCGGCCAAGGGTTTTTCTCCAAGGAAAGGTTGGGAAATGATGGCTAGAACAAGAAAGCTAAGTGAATCATCCACAAAACCAACCTTAAAAGATGAATTCATGCAAGAATCCGAGCTTGAGGATGGTTCTTCTCACCTTAGCTCCTAGTTGATCGTCTCCTGAGCTCCAGAGCTCATCCTTGGTCGTTTTGAGAAAGAAGAGAAGTGAAGAGAATGAGGAATCATTTACTTGGTTTACTAGGAAAAAGACTTATATACCTTAAGGCCATTTTGCACCATAAGGACCTCTAAAGCATGGGATTCTCATCTAAGTCCCTCCTTATTTCTAAGGCACGTTCAAGCCATCTGAACATAAGCAAAGTTCATCACTATTCAAGATCTAAGGGTAGAAAAGATCAACCTTCAACTAGGGTATACACATGAAGGTCCTCTTACACATACATGGTGAATTTTATGCACAAGATCATTTTTTTCTTATCTGTTTATTCATTGATGTGTCCCTTTCATCATTTCTACTCATATGTTGTCTCATCATCAGAGGAACATCTTAACTTGTGAAATTTGCAAGTTACACCCCTTAACTAGGTAATTTGCACATAGGCCCCTGCATTACCAAATAATTCTACAACATTGTTTTAAAAGGACAGAAATGAAAATGTATGTTCCTTAGGAACTTAATTACATGCCAAAAGATAATCACCATGGTTTACTTACATATTTAGGCAAAACACCTAGGGTTAGTTCATAACCCAGGTCAGGGATGTTACAAATTATCCACCCCTTACAAGGATTTCGTCCCCAAAATCGATAAAACGTATTAAGAGAAAAGAGCATGGTATTTCCTTCTCATCTCATCCTCTAGTTCCCAAGTGGCTTCTTCAACACCACGGTGGTTCCAGAGGACTTTCACAAGGCTTATATCTTTCTTCTTTAGCTTTTTAATTCTATTATCAAGGATTGACACTGGTCCTTCCTCATAAGATATATCATCATTCAATTCTACCTCCATAGGTTGTAGAACTGACTCAGTATCAGGGTGACATTTCCTTAGCATAGAAATGTGAAACACAGGGTGTAACCTTTGTAACTCTGGTGGCAGCTCTAGTTTATAGGCTACATTTCCAATTCATTCAATGATTGGATAAGGTCCCATAAATCTGGGTGCTAACTTTCCTTTCCTTCCAAAGCGAAGGACTCCTTTCCAAGGAGAGACCTTGAGATACAGTCTGTCTCCAACCTGGAACTCTAAAGGTCTATGACGCTTGTCAGCATAAGATTTCTTCCTATCCTGTGCAGTCTTAATCTGTTGTTGTATTACCTTAATCTTTTCTGTAGTTTGCTGCACAAGATCAGGTCCTAACAAATGATGCTCACTAGTCTTATACCAACACAAGGGTGATCTACAACGTCTGCCATACAAGGCTTCATAAGGTGCCATATCAATATTGTGCTGATAGCTATTGTTATAGGCAAACTCTATCAAGCTTAGGTGTAGATCCCAACTTCCGGTAAACTGGAGAACACATGCTCTCAACAGGTCTTCCAAGGTTTGTATGGTTCTTTCCGACTATCCATCAGTCTGTGGATGAAAGGTCGTACTAAACCTTAGCTTGGTGCCTAAGGATCTGTGTAACTACTCCCAAAAATGACTTGTAAACTGGGGACCTCTGTCAGAAACTATAGTGATAGGAACTCCATGCAAACGCACTATCTCTTGAACATACAACTGTGATAACCTCTCCGCAGAATAGGTTGTTTTGACAGGTAAGAAATGCGCTGTCTTAGTCAACCTATCAACAACTACCCAAATGGAATCATGTCCTTTGTTTGTCCTAGGTAGACCAACAACAAAGTCCATGGTTACATGATCCCACTTCCACTGTGGTATGGGTAAAGGTTGCATTGTTCCTGCAAGCTTCTGGTGTTCAGCTTTAATTTGCTGACACAATGGACACCTCAGAACAAACTCAGCTACGTCCTTCTTCATCCCAGGCCACCAATACATATCTTTCAAGTTTCGATACATCTTGGTGCTTCCTGGATGCATAGCATACATTGAAGAATGAGCTTCTTCCAGGACTAACTTCCTCAGGTTATCTACATCTGGTACTATCATCCTCCCACGATAGCATGCCACTTGATCATCTGATTCATGAAAACCTTCTCGCTTCTCATCACCAGACTCAGATCTGATCTGTTGAACTGCAACATCAACTTGATGTGCCTCCTTAATCTGCTCTCTTAGGGTAGGTTTGATATACATCTCATCCAACAACCCAGCAATCCATGACACCTTCATTTGTACATTGTCTTGCCTTAAGGAGATAAGCATATCTCTCCTAGGGCATACTAAAGAGTTTAATTGTGCCCTATCATAGGATGATGTTGTTGATTTCCTACTCAAGGCATATGCAACTACATTGGCCTTTCCTGGATGGTAATCTATTGTACAATCATAATCCTTGATGAACTCCATCCAGCGACGTTGCCTCATGTTAAGCTCATGCTAAGAGAAGATATACTTAAGGTTTTTGTGATCTGTGAAAATCTGGAATGTCTCTCCGTAGAGATAATGTCTCCAGATTTTCAGGGCATGAACCACAGTAGCTAACTCCAGATCGTGTGTCGGATAATTCTCTTCGTGTTTCTTAAGCTGTCGTGAAGCAAAAGAAATCACTTGCTTATCCTGCATCAACACACATCTGAGTCCATTCTTGGAGGCATCACAGAAAATTATGTATCCTTTTCCTTGCTCAGGTAACACAAGCACAGGCACACTTGTCAACCTCTCCTTTAATAGCTGAAAAGATTGTTGACACTTATCACTCCAGGTAAAAGGAACATCTTTCCGAGTTAACTTGGTTAAGGGTAAGGCTATAGAACTGAAATTCTTAATAAACCTTCGATAATAACCAGCTAATCCCAAGAAACTTCGGATCTCCATTGGTGTCTTCGGTTGTTCCCACTGTAGAACAGATTCTACCTTTGTAGGGTCAACACGAATACCCGAGGCAGATATCACATGTCCAAGAAAAGATACATCTGGCAACCAGAACTCACACTTGCTAAACTTAGCATATAGCTTATGTTTTCTTAGCAAAGTTAGAGCCTGTCGGAGATGTTGTTCATGCTGCTGAGCATCCTTACTATAAATCAGAATGTCATCTATGAAGACGACAACACACTGATCAAGGAAAGGTCGAAAAACTCTATTCATGAGTTCCATGAATGCAGTCGGTGCATTGGTTAGTCCAAACGACATAACCGTGAACTCATAGTGACCATATCGTGTCCTAAAGGCAGACTTGGATATGTCACTATCCTTAATACGGAGTTGATGATATCCAGACCTCAAGTCTATTTTTTGAGAAGACTGTTGCACCACGCAACTGGTCAAAAAGATCATCAATCCTCGGCAACGGGTACTTATTCTTTATCGTTACTTTATTTAGTTGTCTGTAATCAATGCACAACTGCATTGACCCGTCTTTCTTTTTAACAAATAAAACTGGAGCACCCCAGGGTGAAGTGCTCGGTCGGATGAAACCCTTCTCAAGCAACTCTTGAAGCTACTTCTTGAGTTCTGCCATCTCAGCAGGCGCCATCCTATACGGTGTCTGGGCTATAGGTTTTGTATCTGGGATCAAATTGATTTCAAAATCAATTTCCCGAGGTGGTGGTATACCTGGAAGTTATTCAGGAAACACATCCTTGAATTCCCTGACTATAGGAACTTCAGCAGGGTTGGGACCTTCTTTGGTAACATCTACTACATGTGCCAGGAATACATAACATCCTTGCCTCATCAGCTTGTTAGCAACCATAGCTGATACCAGACATGTAACATCCCTGACCTGGGTTATGAACTAACCTTAGATGTTTTGCTTAAAATATGATTAGAGGCTTGTGATTACCCCTTGATATGTCATTAAGCTTTAGAAGAATCTATAATTTCATTTCTGTCCCTTTTGAACAATGTTGTAATATTGTTTTGTAATACAGGGACCTATGTGCAAATTACCCAATTAAAAGGGGTTAACTTACAAATTGCACATGTTAAGATGTTCCTTTGGTGTTGAGACATCATAATAATGAATATGATAAAGTATGATGGATTCTCCAAGCTTGGGTACCAAGATGCAGCTTGTGGAGCAATCCTTGTACTTAAAACTCTAGTTTTGGGGTAAAGTGCAATTTACCCAAAATATGGGGTGCAACTTGTAAAATACACCTTCTAGAGTATCTTTTATGACTCTTGGCATCATTAAGAGTAAGAATGATGAAGAGGTCACTTCAATTGAATAATTAAATAAGAATGATAACCCTTATAAATTAAATGATCAAGTTATAAGTCTAATAACCCTTCTATATGTGCAACTTAGTAATAAGTTGGCTTTCTTCACCTTTAGACCTTGGGTTTAAGATGAGTTTTGCTTAAGTATGGAAGGGAGAAACGTGGTTTATAATAAGGGAAGGACCTAGAGGAGAAATGGAGAAACAAGTTGTCCTTATGATTGAAATTTCACCTAAAGTATATATACACCTTTTCTCACTTAGCAAGGATCGTTTCCTTCACTTCCTTTCTTATTCCCTTGCTTAGACCAACTTAGGACAGAGCTATGGGTAAGAGGATAACGGCCAAGCAGTTCTAGGTAAGCTTTGATCATCATCTTGCTCGAATTCATGGAGGAATTCATGGTGCAAGGTTGGTTTTATGGTCTTCCTTACTTGTTTCTTCTTTCTAGCCATCTTTTCCCAACCTTCCCTTGGAGAAACACCCTTGGCCAACCTGTGGAGCTCAAGACACCATTAAAGACTGGAATATTGGAAGCTTGGAGCTCAAGGAATGACCTTAAGGTGGGTTTTATAACTCTAAACCTTTTGCTTTCTTATGCATATCTTTGTACTTGCAAAAGTAGCTTGTTCTTCTTTCCCCCATCCTTCCTTGCTTTCTTGCATCTAAAACCATGAGGAGCAGACCTGGATCTGGAGGTAGAAGAAGGGGGGGCGTGAATACCTATGTCACTTTAGCAAACGGTCTTGCACCCTTGGCCAAACGGTTTGCAAAACCGTTTGGGGGTTTTGCAAAACCGTTTGAGGGGCAAACGGTTTCACATGGTCGGTTGGAGAAAACGGTCTCCAAGACCGTTTGAGGGCGTTGACAAAGCGTGGAAAGTTTGGAATTTCTGTTCATAATTATGTAGGCTAATGACCCACCAAATTGGAGGGGTTAACTCCAAAGGAATCGTAGGTTAAAGGCCAATCAATTAGGCAAATCAAATTGAATTAAGTGCTGTTTTTCCAATCTGTTTAACTAGAACTTCTTGGGTAAACGGTCTCAAACCGTTTGAGTGCGTTGACCAAGCGTGGACCGTTTGGGATTACTGTTCCTAATGATGTGGTCTAATAACCCACCAAATTTTATAGGTTAACTCCCAAGGAATCATGAGTTAAAGGCTAAACAATTAGGTAACCTAATTGGATTAAGTGCTGATTTTCCAATCTGATTAACTTGAACTTTTTGGGCAAACGGTTTCAAACCGTTTGAGTGAGTTGACCAAGCATTGACCGTTTGGGATTACTGTTCATAATCATGTTGGTTAATGACCCTCAAAATTTTATGGATTAACTCCAAAGGAATCGTGAGTTGAAGGCTAATTAATTATGTAAACCCTAATTGGATTAAGTGCTGACTTTCAACTTGATTGATTTGACTTTTTGGGTTTTCTTGCCCAAACGGTCTCAAGACCGTTTGGGGGATCATCCAAAGGGTCTCAAGACCGTTTGGAGGTCACCCAAGACCGTTTGAAGGTCTAGGGTCAAGTATGGATAGGTTTTTGAAGATCCAAAGATGTGGTGTGAAACCTAATCGGCTAAGTGTTGGATTTGCATTGAATTGAGTTGATTGTTTTGGGTTGATTGACCCAAACGGTCTCAAGACCGTTTGGGGATCACCCAAACGGTCTCAAGACCGTTTGTAGGTCACCCAAGACCGTTTGGAGGTCTGGGGTCAAGTATAGTTGACCAATTGAAGGTCCAAAGGTACACAATTACAAAGCAATCAATTGCCGATTTGATGATCAACTCAATAGCTCAAACCCTAATGATTTTTTACTAGAATCCAAGGGTTGGGTGAGCCAAACGGTCTCAAGACCGTTTGGAACTCATCCAAACGGTCTCAAGACCGTTTGGAGGTCACCCAAGACCGTTTTGAGGTCTAGGGGTGAGTATGGTTAAGCAATTGATGATACAATGATACTAAAGTTGGAATGTAATCAGTTGTTGTTTTGGTGATCAATCCAATGATCCAAACCTTAATTGGTTGACTTAGATTTTGATGATATGATGGGAAAACGGTCTCAAGACCGTTTGTAGGTCATCCAAATGACCTCAAGATCGTTTGGGGTCAGGTCATGTCCCAATGTAATGATGGTTCAATAGGTTCAAATCAATTAGTCCCACATTGAAATATGTTGAAGGGTTATTGATTCCAATCCCTAATTCACTTGAGTTAAACCCTAATTGATGGTCAATTAAGGGTCAAGTGAGGGACAAATCAGTTGAAGGTTGACCTATTAAACTCAATTAAGGTATGAGTATAGGTCCAATTGATGATTGGTTCCATGAATTCAAAGATTGAAGGAATCAACATTGGAAACCCTAATTCAAATGGATACCTTATGAAGTGGAGGTCCAATGTGATTGAATCTTTGAGAATTAAGATGATGAATGTTCTATTGATCCAATAATGATTAGTAATGATAATCAATGAAGGTGTGAAGGTTGAAACCCTAATAATACCTAAGTGATTAAGAACCAATTAAAGGGAGAATTCTTAATTGTTTATAGGATTAATAGCTTGATACACTATGTTAACCATGGTAGTATGTACTTGATTGAAAGGTCGATGTGACCTAATCAATTTGAAAGAATGAGAAATTATAATACATATATATATAGATGGATAGAAATATGAATCATGTAATGATCTGCTGGAGCACGGCCGTGGTAGCCTTAGCTTGCATGACCGTGCAAGGGAGCACGGCCGTGGTAGCCTTACTTTGCACGACCGTGCAAGGTGGCACGGCCGTGGTGTCCTATATAGAAATTGAGAAGTTTTGGTATTGTGCTGACATTGTTATATATGCATGTCCTTATTTGTATAAGTCATACAGGTTGATATTATGAGGTAATCATAGCCAGGTATGAGTTATGATGTCATATTCCTTGAAAACAATTATAAGCTTTTAGAGTAATGATATGTGAAAAGTATATACATTGCTTCAATCAAGGTCATGCTAATAGATGACTTGATGTTGATATGGCACTTGATAGCAAGTGTTATGATGATATAAGGGTGTGAGCACCCATGTTCTTGAACCATAGTGATAAGATGATTAAGAATTGATATCCAGTTGATAACTGATATGAGTTATACTTGTACATTTAGTATTCTTCTATTATAGCCATGTTTAGTACTTGAATGTTTGGAAACATGTATGATGCTAAAAGAATACTTATATGTACCTAATAATCAAGTATTATCATACCATGTAGAGCCCTGATCATAGATCCATCATTGTCAGAATTTAAATAATAGTGAAACAGGTTTTACAAAGGGAACTCCTGGATCACATACTTCAGAGTATGTGGGAGTATATGGAATAACTGATAAAAGTTAAGCTTGACAGGTTTCATATAGAGGTGATCAGATCCAGGTAAGATTTATAATGCTAATTGCATTAAGAACACTTGTTACCTATAATTCAAGAGTATAACTAAATGTCATGTTATCTGGTAAGTGATAACATATGAGCTTGATAGGTTGAATGAGCCACGAGTAATATGATTTGTTGATCTTCAAAGGTCATTTTATTTAGATAACCAGATAAAATGAGATGTTACTTGGTAACAAATGTTATGATTAGTCCATGGGTTTGAACTCCCACATTCTGGATTTCATATTAATAAGATGGTTAGGGATTGATATCCCAATATTAAAAATATGAGGTATGACCTAAACCAAAGTGTTTCTATGTGAAATTCTATTACAGAATAATCCTATGAAAAGCTTAACTACAGACTAATGGGTTATGAATGTAAATAACCCTTGTATTACATAAGTAATGTTAAGTCTGATATCATATGTACAAGTTATGCAGATATGTTGTGGAGTTGGAATCCTAACACTTTGGGAGAAGGAGTATGGCTACAGGCCATCCTTTCTCAAATAATAATGCCAGGCAATGGATATATGATCCAAGTATGAAGGGAGTTAGTGATGTGATAAGTGACATGTGATTTTATCAATTTATAGTTGCATTGCTTTTAGTAGAAAGAATAGTTTAATCTGTTAAACATTGTTTTAACTACTCTCAAATATACATAACTTCTTTGTGTACATTTATTCTCTTATGCTGCAATAATTATGCTTCTGGCGAAGAGTTATATCTCTCGCTGGGATGATTTTTATAATTGTCTCACCCCGTAGATTTCAACCTTTAGGTGGACGTGGGCGAGGAGGCAGAAATCCTTCAATAGGTGAAGGGCAGCATCAGCAGTACCAAGGACAGCAGTGAAGCTTCAGGTGGAGGCATTGGCTGCTATGTCATGTGTAGATAGTGTTAGAGTCCTATATGTCGTCTCTGTACTCTCAGGTCCTCGGAGTAATAGTTAGTGCTTTCGAGTTTTTGGTCCAGTCCTTAGAGACTTTTGTATCTTGCCTGACAGAGTTTTACTGATGGAATAGTTGTAAACAACTTATCATGTTACTTTATGAGAAAGCTTTACCTTTAAAGGATCTCTTTGTAAAAAGTTTAAAATTTTTAGTGATTTCTGGTAATCCAATGCTTAGTGAACGCTTCCGCATTAGTTAATCTTGTTTTCTCGAAATAGACATTTCAAGACAGGTGGGCAGAATCTTTCTCTCTCCTTGAAAGATCCATGTGCTGCTATCATCAGCAAACACAGCCTGTTTGGATTCACAATCCAAGACAACCCTATACCTTTCCAAGGTATCCATCCCAAGAATTATATCAAATCCTTGCATCTCAAGTGGTATAAGATCCACTTGAATGCGATGATCAGAAAAGAAGAGGATGCAGGGAGAGCATACCTCCTGCAAAAAGGCAGTCCCACTCAACGGAGTCTCCAAAAACAAGCTATTTGCCCTATGACTAATTGTCATATTGCAGTTACGAATCACTCTCTGAGTGACAAAGGAGTGTGTAGCACCCGGGTCAATCAGAACAGATACAACACAGGATTTAGACATATCAGAATATAAAAATTCCATCTGACCTGCCACTACCCGTGGATTGACCACTGCATCTGGTGGATTCATAGCATAAAACCTTGTTGTCGCCTGGTGTTGAGGTGGTGCTGATGATCCAGCTTGAGACGCTTGTCCATGTCCTCGAGTTGCTCCTTGAGATTGCCTTCTCTGTGATCCCTGTTGACTCTATCTCGGAGGCTGTGTCACACTGACATGCCTAGATCGGCAGTCCTTCATCAAATGTCCCACCTTCCCACATTTGTAACAGCTCCTCTCCAGTTGTTGTGGTCTGGGTGGTCCTGTGACTAACATTGATGCTGAACTACGAGTCTCCTATAGGGGTAGGCTTCGTCCCCTGCCTCTACTTGGTGTCCACTGTGTCTGAGCACTAGATCTGGGTGGTGGAGGTGTAGGTGCAGAGAATTTAGGCTTCTTAAAGTCTCTAGATGAAGAACCCTGGAACTGCGGATATCTTTTATGGGTTAGTCTCTTCTCGACTACAGATTTCTCTATCCTTCGGACTGACTCAACGAAGGTAGCAAACCTCTCCCGATTCTCTAGGGCAGACACGGGAGTAGTCAAGTCGGCGTTTAAACCCTTCTCGAACCTTCTGATTCTTTCTTCTTCTGTGGCAGCCATGTGCGGACAAAACTGCAATAACTCCATAAACTTAGCTTCATACTCGCTAATGTTCATCATGCCTTGCCTCAATCTCTCAAACTGAGAGATCTTCTCGTCTAGGAAGGTCTTTGGAAAATATTTGCGGACAAATTCCCGACGAAAGTCTTCCCACGAGATCTCTATTCCAGGCCTCTTCTGCTCTTCCATGGTCCACCAGTGACCAGCACTTCCCTTGAGAAGATAGACAGCATGTCTAACCTTCTGGGCTTCAGGGATGTTGAGGATTCTAAAAGCTTTCTCCAACTCAGTTAACCACAGATCGGCATCTGCAGGATCAGCTGTTCCAAAGTATTCGATTGCTCCGACACGACGAAGTCGCTCGAACGTCTTACCGATACCTTGTCCTTCAGGTTGGGCAGGTGCCCTAGGTGCAGGCATGGGCATCCTGTCGGTGATGTGTGTCATAGCAGTCATAAACTGCCCGAACATAGTTTGAACAGCTGGGTTTCCCATGTCAGGTGGGTCAAACTGAGGTGGTTCTCTGGGTGGCTCAGGTATAGGTTGTTCTATTTCTAGGTTCCTTGCACCTTCTCGAGGCGCAGCAACACTACTTTCGGCCTCGTACTCCTCTTGTGGTCCAGACATCCTTAATTATCTTCTTCTCCTGAGGAGCAGAAAACTCTATTAGATAAGAAAGAAGTACTAAGGATAGACTTGACACTCTAAGTCCTATGTCTCTATAGACTCAGCGAACCTAGAGCTCTGATACCACTTAATTGTGGGCTCTGATCTCTAAAACCCGAGATAAACACGATTAAACTCAGCGGAAGCGATTCGATTAACAACGGAATACGAAAATCACCAGAAATTTAAAACTTTTTGAGACAAGATCTTGAAATCATGAAACTCCTTTTATAAGAAACAAGGTAAACAGATTACATCTCTGTTAGATCACTTCATGAGTGATTATATACAGCCAGATACAAAATCTCAAGATTTAAAACCCAAAATCTCATATCAAAAGACTCCAAGGACCTGAGAGTACAGAGACGACATAAGACCATCTAACTACATGACTCAGCAGTCAGTATCTCCACCTGAGATTCACTACTGCTCTTGGTGCTGCTGCTGATGTTGCTATTGCTGATATTGGTCACCTGAAGATTGATTCCTCCGTCCTCGACGACCACCTAAAAAGTTGAAATCTACGGGGTGAGACAATTTTAAATAATTGTCCCAGCAAGATTTATAACTCTCCGCCAGAAGCTTTATTATAGCAACCATGAATAACATAGGCAATAAAAGTTCTAAGGTTATCAGCAGCAGATTGTTATCAATTAGAACAACAACATTTGAGGAATATGAAAAACATGTATACTAAGTAATGTATCATCAACCAATGTATTTCGTGGTTCAACCTAAGCAGATATGCTACGCGGTTGATTATGTTTTACAAACATCATTATGCCATGCGGAGATGAGGTATACCGCTCATACTCCAACCGATCACTATTAAGTCGCATCGGTATCATACATAGGTCATCAAAAGAGCTGGATTCTTATGACCTCATCTTCCTCAGTCAGTATGAGGATCAACATGTAGGACATCTAATGTCTCTGCTACTATAGCTTACCAGGGTATTCTGGTACTTCACTATTAGAGTCACAGTGGCATTATGTACTCTCTTCGCCATCGAAAGATTTCTTGTTTATCTCTCATCGATGCGGTATAAAAGAGTTCCTCGGGAGATTAGTATTACATCACCCCGGCATAGACACATAGTGAAAGGTTTGATGGATTTAAGATACATCTACATCAATTCATTCACTAGGATGTAAGGTTTTACACATCCATATACCCCACATCCTCAAAAGTATGTGCTCCAGGAGTTCCCTTAGGAAAACCTATTTCACCATCATTTGGTCTCTGACAATGATGGATCTATGATCAGGGCTCTACATGGAATAATTATACTTGATTAGTTAGGTACATTTCAGTATTCTTTTAATATCATACATGTTCTCAAACATCAATCATTAGAACGGCAGCTATGAAAGTAGAATACTAAATGTAACAAGCCTAACTCTCTTCAATTATCATATCTCAATATTCTCATCACGAGTCATCTCTTAAAGAATGACCTTGATGGTATTCATGGCTCTCACAGCCTATCAATATCATAAGATGTTATTAACCTGGCATTAGGATAAATCACTTATTCATAAAGCTAACAACATGCTTTCAATGAATATAGTATCATCATCCATACCTGGATATGATCATCCTCATATAGGAACCTGCATGATTAAACCAACTGATAACAATAAATAACTCATTTAAAGAAGTTGTATCTCCCTACTCATACAAGAGCTAGGTTTCCCTGGCTTTTCATCAATTAGGGTTTACTATTCTCATTACATGTCATCACCCTAGAATTAGGGTTTACTATTCTCATTACATGTCATCACCCTAGAATTAGGGTTTACTATTCTCATTACATGTCATCACCCTAGAATTAGGGTTTACTATTCACCTCATGGTGAAATGATCTCATAACATACTCATGTATGAGAAACATCATCATTAAAGTCCTCAGATAAGATTAAGATTCATCAATTATCATATTTAGGGTTTCCATGATCTCTTCTGTGGATCATACCCTAATCATGCACATTCATGTATATTGAAGGTATTTTACTTGAGTTTCCATCATAATTGGTACTTTCTCTCTCCTCTTACTAGTAGATGGTGATTAAACCACTCTAGATTTGGTTAGATTAAGTCATCTTTGATTAACATAGACCAAATCACCACTATTGAGTGATTAGGGTTTGATTAGGACAAAGTATCACTCAATTGAACCTTTCAAGGGCATTTTGGTAAATTACCCTTTGATCATCATCATGGTCACTTCATTAGTCACTTAGTTCCTTAATGTCTTAAGTTACCATTATGATTTAGATTGGATCATTATTGAACCATTTATACCTTCAAGTGGTTAAGTATGATCATCCTTGAAAGTCTTCAATTAGGTTAGGGTTTAACCTTAAACCTTCAACCCATTTGAACCTTAAACGAGTGTGAACCTTCTTGACCTTAAACGGTTGTGGAACCATTTGAGTCCAAACGAGTGTGGACCCATTTGAGTCCAAACGAGTGTGGACCCGTTTGGACCTAAACGAGTGTGGACCCGTTTGGACCTAAACGAGTGTGAACCTGTTACGACCCCATCTGAGCTTAATTGGTAAACTAGGGTTTACCTAGACAATTGCAAAGATTAATTGGAATAATCATTCTTGAAATCTAATGAATGACGATAACACAATTAGGATTTTTTAACTATGATAAGAAGTCTAAATGTTCTTTTGTCTTGAGAATTAGGGTTTGAGAAGCATAAACCCTAATCGGCCCAAAATAGGGTTTTGATGATACATGAATACAGAATTTAATAAGTAGAATGTCTCACTAAATGATTTTTAGTATTTTATGTGTAACTCTGATTTACTTCAAATTTGGATATGATTTGGATATATAAACTGTGAATAATATTGGCAAATATCAGAATTTTTGAAGAATGCTCTGACCTGTTTATCGGCCGAGTTTCAAACTCGACCGATCACATTTCCAGAATTTTATAGCAGTGTGGTAATTGAATTTTATCTTTTTATTGGTATATCCAATTGATCTCAAATTTTAACTGTGCTTGAAAAACACAGTTTTAGACACTCTGTTAAATTGGAATAATTTTTGGATGACTTTTGAATCCCTACAGTAAGGGTGTCGGTCGAGTTTTGTGCAGGACAAACTCGGCCGAATATTCTGCAGACTGCAATATAGCAGTGCACTGTTCTATTTTTAATTATTTATTGGTAACTCCAAATGATCTCAAAATTTAACTGAAGCTTTATAGATCGATTATTAACAACTTTCTAAATTCCCATAATTGTTGGAGAATGTTTGATCTCTGAAATAAACGAATTACAGTAACTTTTGTATAACTGAATATTCAGCCAATATAATTAAAGTTAAGTGTTGGGTCAATATGCAATTGACCCAAGCAGCTCAATTGACTTATATGAGCAACCACACACACACACAGCTCTCATTCTTCGTCATTCACTCCAGAGAAACGAGCTCCTAGAGAGAGAGGGAGAATTAGGGCTTGAGTGGAGAAAGTGGGGGAATTGCTGAATTAGGGTTTTGCGATTCCAGGAAGGGTGAAATCAAGTAAGTACGGATTCCTTGAATAGACTTTTATGGTGAATCTTCTCTCTCATGTCAAGATTCCGTCCTTGCTCTGATTTGATCCAAGATGATGTCGAAATTCCCTCTTTTCTCACCCTTTCTTCATAATTCCTCATTTTCAAGGTTTCTGAGTTGAATGGAAGAAGAATTGGGAGATTTGCTAGGGATTTGATAGGAATTCGAGATTCCCTGAGTTGAGCTGCAGTTGTGAGGTGTTTTCACACCTTAGGGTGAGTGGGTTCTTCCTTCAAACATTTTAATGCACGAATTTGATTATAGCATCTAAATCCCTAATTGCTTAGTATGTGATTCTAAAACCTAAAATGTCCGTTTGATTTAAGATTGTTGCAAATTGATATGATATGGATTCCTTCTCTGTTTTAAATGATTCTTAGATGGTAGATTCATATCAAAAACGTATGCAACACTTCCTAGTGAGAATGCTTTTCAGATTTATATCAAATGATGTAATTAGGGTTTAACCTAATTGAGACATCACTAGTGTTTCAACCTTATTGAAAAAGGACTAGTAATCCTATAATTGGTTAGGATGTATCTCATGGGTTATCTTAATGGAATTTTATTCTTGATAAATGATATCTCGGTAAATGATATGGAAAATCTAAATTTAGTTAAGTTTCCATGATTTCATATCTATATTGATTATATAAGATTTGTTGGAAACAGTCTTTATTTAGTGAATGCTTATATCTTATGAGATCGTGATAAGAGCCATGTGACAAGTGAATGAGGCAAATGAAACCTTAAGAGTAGGGTGTTGGCATGTGATGAATGAATAAGGCGAATGAAACCCTAAGGATAGGGTGTTCAATGAATTATGTTATGGTGACATGAAAGGTCTCGGTATGAGATGTGGTGATACTTAACTGTTGAATTGTATGTTTCTAGTGCATTTAACTTTATATGCTTGTTCTCCCTGAAATGATATCTACATACTGCAGGGCTTCTTATATTTCAATACATATCTCGTAAATTGTAGGTAATGAGATATGACATGCCCTAGAAAGGGATGTTACTGAGACATGGTATATGTTGAATACATGAGTTATGATATTTATATGTTAATTAATTAATAGACCTAAGTGCCCTAACACCGTAGAACCCCTAAAGGAAGGTCTGTTACTTAGGGGTGAAACTCGTGTCCAACATCAACCGGTTGAGTAATTCTGGTGGCACGAGGAGAGAAAGAAAGGCAGTGTCTAACAACAATCGTGCGTGTGTCACGATGGCACTGGGAAAAAAAAAAGAAAAAGAAAACTTGGTTATCTAACACCATTCGTGCAGCGTCACGAAGGTAACCCTGTGACCCTCCGCCGGTGTACTCAGGTTAAAGGAGGAGTCGGGTGCACTCAGAGTAGTGCTTTGAGGCCGTAGAGCCTATGTTTCTGGCCGGAGAGCCAGGGGTCCTGTAACAGAGCAGGGCTGGTGTCAGACTTAGCATTTCCCAGGTGTGTCGCTAAGTCTTGTACGGTGGGGCCGTAGCATGAACTTGCTGCGGATCTTCATATGCAGAGTACACTGCATATGTTTAGGGAATAAGTTAAAATATGATCATATAAGTTCACAGAGTTCTTTATAAATGAAAGAGTTAAGAAAGACTAGAAGCATAGTCTTCTTGTAGTTATTCTTTGGATGCAATGTTTACATTCTTTGTTATTTCAATTTTATTGTTTTAGAACTGCTCAGTGTAGTATTTATTGTTGTTAAATTTCATATCGTTTATTCAATTTATATCCGTAATCACATTAGTGCATTAGTCTGTTTCCATGAAGTACTCATTCACTGAGCGAGTAGGCTCACCCCTCTACTCAAACATTTTAGGGTTAACCGCGTGGACTTGAAGATGATCAGAGCGTCGGAGTAGATCTGCCACAGGAGTCAAGTATGAGATTAGTTGAGTCAGTCGGTCCTTGTCACTCTAGGTCCTTAGTAAGAGATAAGAGAGAGAGTTGTAACTACAATATGTAATATTGTTCCTCTTTGATATGTATGCTAATTAGCAAGTTTTATGTGCATAAGATGTGAGAGACATCATGAATGTTTACGCATGTATCTTTACTATTGAAGTCTGATTAGTAAAAGAAATGTTCTGATTCCCTTGTTAAGATGTTTTATGTGGTTCAATGCGAAGAAACAAGAGTTTTTAAGAAAAGAAAAAGTTAAGGGTGTTCTTTATGTTGCATACAAATCCCATCTTACGCCCTAATCTCATGATTTGAGGAAATTGTGAGATCGGGGTCTAACAGAACCCATTTGGACCTAAACGAGTGTGAACCCGTTTGGACCTAAACGAGTGTGAACCCGTTTGGTTCTAAACGAGTGTAGACTTGTTTGGGTCTAAACGAGTGTGGACTCGTTTGGGTCTAAACCGCATGAACATGAAAGGTGATACAAAGGTCATGATTGAAAAGGATTTCTTAAATTGAAGCCTTCAATTGGCCCAAGCCATGTTAACCACTTACAAATTGAGTCAAATAGGATGAGCCTCAACCAATTGGGCACCAATTTGACCTTCAATTGAAAGCCAATTATGGTTAAGTCTAACTCAATTAAGGTTTCCAATCGGCTACTCATCAATTTTCAACAATGTGAATCAAAACAAGGTTGAACCTATCAATTGAACTCCAATTGGGCCCAAACTTGGCCCAAACGGTCTTGAGATCGTTTGGATGATCTCCAAACAGTCTTGAGACTGTTTGCCCAAAGTTTGACCAAAAATTAAGTTGATTTGATAAGGGTTGAGTCCTAATTAAATTACAAATCGGCACTTTTCATCAATTTATCAATATCTTGTGATTGGACCCTCAAACCATCACATTTCTTTAACCCTAGACCTTCAAACGGTCTTGGGGTGTCACTAAACGAGTGTGAGATCGTTTGGATGAACCCCCAAATGGGTTTGAACTCGTTTGGGTCCTTCAACCCAACACTCATCAAAATCTATATGAAAAACAGCAAATTTAACCCGATTAGGGTTAGGGTGTTGAAATGCCTTCAACTCTTAATTGGTTAGGAATTAGATCATGATTCTTGGTAGAAATGAAATTCAATATATTATGAACAGGAATCCCAAACGGTCAACGCTTGGTCAACTCCTTCAAACGGGTTGGAACCCGTTTGCCCAAAGATTCAAGTTAATCAGTTTAGAAAACAGCACTTAATTCAATTCAATTGCCTAATTGATTGACCTTCAATCTACGATTCATTTGGATTTAACCCCTCAAATTTGGTGGGTCATTAGCCTACATAATTGTGAACAGAAATCCAAAACGGTCAACGCTTGGTCAACGCCCTCAAACGGGTTGGAACCCGTTTGGCCAAACCGACCTATTGAACCCGTTTGGATTGAAACGAGTGTGAGATCGTTTGACCTACTGGTCTAAGATCGTTTAGTAAAGTTGGATAAGGACCAACATAGGTATTAACGCCCCTTGTCTTCAACCTTGAAACCAAGGTCTGTTCTTCGCGAAAAAGCTTGCAAGGGTGCAAAGAAGGATGGGGAAGAAGAAGAACTAACTATTATTTGCACGAATAAAAGTATGCATAACAAAGCAAAAGGTTTAGAATTATAAAACCCGCCTTAAGGTCGTTCCTTGAGCTCCAAGCTTCCAAGCTTCAAGTCTTTAATGGTGTCTTGAGATCCGCAGGTCGTCCAAGGGTTTTTCTCCAAGGAAAGGTTGGGAAATGATGGCTAGAACAAGAAAGCTAAGTGAATCATCCACAAAACCAACCTTAAAAGATGAATTCATGCAAGAATCCGAGCTTGAGGATGGTTCTTCTCACCTTAGCTCCTAGTTGATCGTCTCCTGAGCTCCAGAGCTCAGCCTTGGTCGTTTTGAGAAAGAAGAGAAGTGAAGAGAATGAGGAATCATTTACTTGGTTTACTAGGAAAAAGACTTATATACCTTAAGGCCATTTTGCACCATAAGGACCTCTAAAGCATGGGATTCTCATCTAAGTCCCTCCTTATTTCTAAGGCATGTCCAAGCCATCTGAACTTAAGCAAAGTTCATCACTATTCAAGATCTAAGGGTAGAAAAGATCAACCTTCAACTAGGGTATACACATGAAGGTCCTCTTACACATACATGGTGAAGTTTATGCACAAGATCATTTTTTTCTTATCTGTTTATTCATTGATGTGTCCCTTTCATCATTTCTACTCATATGTTGTCTCATCATCGGAGGAACATCTTAACTTGTGAAATTTGCAAGTTACACCCCTTAACTGGGTAATTTGCACATAGGCCCCTGCATTACCAAATAATTCTACAACATTGTTTTAAAAGGACATAAATGAAAATGTATGTTCCTTAGGAACTTAATTACATGCCAAAAGATAATCACCAGGGTTTACTTACATATTTAGGCAAAACACCTAGGGTTAGTTCATAACCCAGGTCAGGGATGTTATAGTGATCCTTGGTGAATATCTCTTGCATGGTGGTGATCTAGCAAGATTTCAAATATTAAAGATAGAAATTACATTCCTAAGTTAGTTTGGCTCAAATCCATGTATATTTTTTTGCTTTTGTCTCATCTTTGATGTTGTTTTCTTTCCTATTTACCATCATGAACAAATTTCTCATTATTTCATGGTAGAAATCCCTCTTCTCTACCTAAAACCATCTCTTTCTTCATCTTTGACGTTGTTGGATCTACTGCATGCTAAAGTGAATTTCAGGAGCTTGAAAGGTTGATCTTTTGTGCTAATGCTTCATGTTCTTTCATGCTGGAGATGTATTCATCTATAAAGCGAGTGAATAAACCTCAGTTTAGTAATCTATGTGACGTATTACCCGAAATAACCACTAATCTTTACTAAGTTTATGAAAGATGAGCTAAAGATGGAAATGTGATTTTGATTTCAGATATAACTATTGTGATTTTTATAACCTTTTTTGAGCTCATATGGATCTAATGGAACTTTTTAGAAAGTTATTTGTTATTTCTATTGCTTCGGTGACCCACGTTATTGTTTAGTGGTTGAATTTAAGCAAGGCATAAATTCATCACATACTTTTTTTTTTAATCCTTGAGCTATATTTTTATTTATCCTTGACATTATATAATGAAATGCATATCATCCGGTTTGTTTCAGCAGCACTTGTAGAGGCCGCATCTAAAGGGGAACGAGATGGTGAATAAAAAGCCAAATGGATCGATGTCAGGTTATGGTTACGAAGATACTGTGAAAATAAAAGAAACGAGTTACATTTGGTGGAGTCCATCCCCTCGTACCAATGCTACTCGGTTCACGAAAGGAGCAAGCGAACTTTGTAAAAGTGGTAATCATGGGGTGCATGAAAAGTAAAAGAATAATCTACGAAGCTAACTTTTGCATGGAGTGCGGAGTGACAGGCGGGGAGGGTATCCCTTGGTTACCACACAAGTGAGGTAGTATTTCCCATTGACGTGAGTGAATTGGAGAGTGACACAGTAAGTGGGTTGTGAGTGATAGGGTAGATGGACGAGATGATTGAGATGATGAGATGCCATTGGGGTGAGTGAGTGGTGGCGGCAGCTGCACATTCACCGGAATTGCATTACTGGAGAGAGGAAGCAAATAGAGATGGACATATTTGGTAGACAGACAGGGAGAGATTCCCTCCCTCATTGCCCTTGTCCGAATTGTGTCGCTGTCAATAATTCAGGGGTCTCAATCAAGACTATTGAAGAAAAATCGATGGCAAAGTAGATTTAGTGGTCGTCGGGCCCCAACGTCGGCCAAGTGTCGAGCAAGCAGTGACCAAACACGGCGAGGGTTTGGGGGTGAGCAGTCTGCAGCCGGTCTTAATTGGCTCCCGCTAGCTGAGACTGAGGAGAAACTGGAGAGATTTATCACATTAAATGGATTTGGTTGATATCATTCACGCAAAAATAATTGGCTTTCTTTGACGCTAATGCATCAACCTTTTGACAACAGATGAACGAGTGAAATCATGCTGCTTTCCTCTTGCATATAAATGTTAATATTGTCAAGAAGGTATCATGGCATCTTTCTACAAGGGAATTTAGCAAAGGAGGTTCGTAGCATTCTTTCCTTACAACCACTATCCAACGCTAGCACTTGGGAGTTCCTATCATCATTTTGGAATGTGGCTTGTTCCAACTCCCTATCTAGTATGATTACTGGTATATTACTTGCTACTATTTGTCGGCACCTATGGAGAAGCATATGACGGCAAGAGATCTACAACACAAGGCATATGGGAGAAAGAGTAGAAACATAGTTGCTCTTCTTTGCAAAGCAAAAAATTTCTTGAAGGTTGACAATCATACGAGGTGCATGCAAAGCCTAGCACAAGGATTCCTACCACTATTACGGTCCTTGAATATTATATGTTGGAGCTTTGCTTGCTTAGGGAAGCATGAAAATAATGGCGTGACGAGTGGGTGGCAATGCTTATTGGGAGAGCAAGATCACTACATACAAGTAGGGCACACATTAACATTTACATATAAATGTGACCTTTTTTGTAAATGAAAATATTTATTGTTCTTAAGCCAAGGTAGGGCACGTGCCCACCTCGGCCTACATGTGGCTACACGAAATTAAAATCTTTACATTTGACCAGCCAAGAGAAATAACCTCACACCTTTACCTCCCTAAGCAAGCAAGTTCCAACATGAAAATATTATATCAGATTCAGATGACCTATAGCGGTGGTGGTCTGCGGTAAAATCCAAAGATTTACGAATATAAGAGGGCTAAGGGTAATACGGACCCTAGCCCACCACTACCCCTCCTATCTTTTCGTTTCTTTTCCTTTCCGAACACGTTCTCCAAACTCCAAAACCTGGATCGCGGGCCTAGCTTTCTCGACTCCCCTAACCAAGTACTCGCTCTGCAATTGTTCTCGACTCTTCTATCAACATAAATTGTGTGCCTGTTTCACTTTTTACCGTCCCCTCCGATCACATGCGTATTGGCTTTTTACTACTGCTCCTACGGCGCCAGGTACAGTACCACTACGGTTACTATTCCGTATTCCACCAATATATTTGGCATTCACCACCATCTGAGTGAACAGGACTTGCAAGTAGTAACCAACCAACAAGTCTGAATCATTGAGCCATCCACCAGTAGGTGCAGCGCTGCTCTGATCTGACCCATGTGTGCAACCCACGTACAAATTACTTATACATGCCATATGCCGTGAGACGGGAACAAAGATAAAACTCCCTCATAAGCACGGTAAAATAATATCCAAGTACAACCCCACCCATTTCCGTTACTATATTATTGTATCCAAATCCTGTATATAATTCGTGATGGCTCGTACAAATACTTGAATAGGGGTTGCTAGCTATGGCCGTCCGTCTTGATGATTGAAAGGATTTTTTTTTTCCCTAATAATCAACACCAGCCGTTGCCCAAAGACAGATCTGGTTTTTAGTTCGTCCGTCTTGATTTTGGCAGTCTTTTGCAACGCAATATTTTTAGATCAAAAATCATCCGCAGGTAACTAAAAATAAATTTGAGAATTATTTTAGATCGATCATATAACAATAAATTTGAGAATTATACAAGTAACTAATTAGTTTAGTAGATACATAGTAATTATACATTAGTGTCTGTGCGCATCTGATTTTGCAACCCAATATTTTAGATACGGTGCAGGTAGCTAAAAATGTCATTTGATTGCAAAGTCATCCTCCCATCCGTTATTTATTCCAGAAATTTCAACAATAATCCTCTCAAAATCAACATAGCTTGACAAAAAAAAAAGGATTATCCCAAGAAACAAAAAGAGAGAGCAGAAGTGGGTAACGGATGATAAGATTAGGGAGAGGAGAGATGACGGATGAGCAGTTGATGCTCTACTACCAACTAGTACTGCTGCCTTGAGCTTTTTACCGTAGCTAGTGGGAACTGCACCGGAATCTGGATGCACTATGGAGCGAGGAGAGGTGGTGGTGGAGACGAAAGAAGCCTCTACTGTTATCATCCAATAGTACCCTGCCTTGAACCTGAGACCATGCTGCCAGCTTGCTAACCTGCCTTATCCGCCAAACAGGGCAAACGGAGTACCCAACCATCCACCCACGAACCGGATCCGACGGTCACCACCCGGTATGAACAACCAACCCATGACCTTTTCACCCATCCACACCGTTCAGGTCCGGTAACACCCCCCTGCCCGAAACTCTCAGGTCTTCAACTTATTACCCCACCAACTTGAACTTGTGGACCCCGCCATCCCATCTTTCACGGCCGATGATGGCGCGCCGGGACCACGGACGGCGAAGGCGGCCGCCATGCTGAGGTCGTGATCAGAGGCCTGGTGTGCCAACCGAGCATAAGGCACCCTTCCTTCTCCTCCACACGGTACCCGTCGCCTCCGGCGAACAGCTCGAGGAGCATGCTGGCCTGCTTGAACGCGTTGGAACCTAAAGGCACCGGATCGAACCCGGCCCCGGTCATGCGGGACCTCCACTGCTCCGCGGTCTCGTGCCGCTCAGTCCTGTCGGGACCCTCGCAGGCCACCACGTTGCAGATCTGGCGGCCGAGGTATACCTCCGTCATCACCTGGTCCTGCTGCCCGTCGCCGCCGGGACCCTGGTTGTTAGGGCCGTCGGGGTGCTCGCCGCCAGGTCCGGTACCACCGCTGTTGCTGTTGTTGCCTCCGCAGCCTTCCAGTGAGTCGAACATGCTCGAGTAGTAGTGCAGGGCCTCCGTGAACCGGTCCAGGAAAACAGGGCAGTTGTGGTTCGCTTCCTGTTCCACGACCGTCACGATTCCAGGGCGGAGGGCCTTGATCGTGCCTAAAACTTTCTCGACGGCGCCCGGGTGGCCCAGAAGCCGGTGGAGTTCGAACACCGAGTTCACGGCGATGACCTCGTCGCAGTCGTCCAAATCGGAGGCGGACAAACTCGAACTATTCTTGCTGCTGCCGCCGTTGACGATCTTCTTCGGATTATTACTTGCGGAATCCCCCGCTGCAGACCCCCGCCTTCCGCCGACCAAATCGACCATATACGGCTCGAGATCAGCGAGACTACTCGCTACAAACCCGCGGTACTCGAACTGGACATGAATCGAATCGGCAAGCTGCGCGAGCTTCCATCCGACCTGCTGCAAGGCATCGGTGTTATCCGGCTGCGGCGGCCCGATCCCTGTGAGACGGAACGACGGCGGACCTTCCGGTCTAAGAGCCAACGCCTGCATCAGTGCGGGCCACTGCATCCCTTGCTTCATGCTGAAATCGATCACGTGGACGCGCTTCTTGCCAGCAAAGGCCTCCAGGATGGCCTGGTTGGCCGTGAAGTGGGCGAACTTGAGGTACGGGCACGCCTCGTAAAAGTGTAGCTGGAGGATGTCTGAGAAGGCCGAGTCCATCGGGATGTCCTGTGGCGGGTACACGCGGTAGATGCGTCGTGCGAGGGCTTCGGCGAAGTAGGTTGCCACTTTACGCATCGCGCCGCCTTGGGACATGGCTAGGACGCCGATCTGCTTGACTAGGGCTTCGGCGGCGTTGAGGTTCTCTTGCTGGACGGCTTCTGCGCAGGCCAAAAGGGCGTGGACGAGGCGGATTCCGGTTTCCTGGGAGTCTACTAGGACTACGGAGGTCGGAGGAGACGCGCTGTTGGTGTTCGGTACTGGAGCGGCGCCGCCGCCGTTGTTGCTGTTGCTATTGGTCCCTACTTGCGGTGCCGCAGCGGTGGCCGCGGCGGTTGAGGAGGACGAAGAGGACGCGGTCGATTTCATCCGCTTCGTTTCCCTACCGATTGGAGAGGGAACGGGGGCGGAAGCTGCGGGCCCGTCGACGTCTGCGAGGGCTGCACGGGGGATGATGGCAGAGAGGTCGTCTAGGTCGGTTGTGCGCTTGGAGCACGGGCTAGGGAAGTCGACGGATGTGACGGTGGACGACTCGCCGGGACCAAGGGGGTCCTCGATCAGTAAGGCTTGGGGGGCGGGAAGAGGCGGGAGATGCTGTAGCTGATGAGGGTGCTGATGCTGTTGTGCTTGGTGGCGGTTCCCGCCCCCGCCGTAAACGAGATGGTGAGAATGAGACATAGGGATGGGGGGTTCCATTACCTGCTGCAACGCCACAACGGGATCGACAAGGGGCTGCTGCTGCGGTGGCAAGGGAGGGACGTTGAGCTCTGACAGCATGTTCTCGAGCCACGACGAGAGGTCGGAAGGGTTGTAGTGAACGGTATCCATGGCGAGGTGAGACAGGACAGCGTTGTCGTCCACCAACATCCCACCGCCTGCCCCCCCGCCCATGCCGCCTCCGAACCCAACGGAGGGACCGGCACCGCCCGAAGCGGCAGCGTAACCCGCGGACGATGCGCCGCCGGTAGCCATGGCCATCTCGAGCTGCTCGAGTTTCTGCGCCACGTCGGCCATGCTTGACGCGCGGACCTTGTAACCTAGCGCGGCGAGGAGCTCGTCGTCCGCGGCGTCTTCCATCATGGACGACTTGCCCTTGCAGTGCTGCTGCTGAGGCGGGGGAGGATGGTGCGAGTGGTCACCCATGTGGTAGTATCCTCCGCCTCCAGTGCTACACCCGCCGCCGCCTACGCCTTCGGGTTCCTGGCGGTCTCTTTTCATGGTGGCGGTGGTGGTTGTATTCGGTGTGATGGTCGAAGGGGGCAAAGCTAGGCGGTTGTACTGGGTAGCTCAGCTATACGGCGTAGTAGTAGAAGGGGAAAGCAGGGATGGGAGAGGGGTACCAGTGGTGTGGGAGGGATGGTGGCGGTGGTGATAGGTAGAGAGAGAGGGAAGGGAACGAGCGAGTGAGGAGTAAGGTGTTGGAATAGAGGAAGAGGAGGAAGGAAAGCGGGTTTGATCTGATCCGGCCGTACGGTCAGGCACAGCTCACCAGCAATAGTAGTAGTAGCGAGGGGAGCGGCAGCTGCAGCCGCAGTAGCAGGGAAGGGTATGATGCTGTGCTTAGAAGAGGAGTGAGGGGATGGGAGAGGTTGGGTAGAGAGAGAGTAGAAGGAAGGAGGCCGTCTCTGGCCTCGTGACGGGCACTGCCACCGAGGACGGGCTCTCAAAACTATAATTAAACTAGAGTTTAGGAAGGAGAGAGGGGGGGGGGGGGCGGTGAGAAGTAAGGAGAGAGAGAGAGAGAAAGGAGAGAGGGGGGCGGTGAGAACTAAGGGGGGAGAGATAGAGATAGAGAGAGGGAGGAGAAGGAGATTTTCGGGTGTGAGATGATGATAAGGACGAGTCGGACAGGCAGGAGGGAATAGCCGAATTAGGAGGAGCGAGGGCGGATGGAAAAGAAAGTGAAAAAGGGCTAGCTGAGTGAGTGAGTGAGTGAGAGTGTCGCCTGTCGATGGGTGTGCTGGTGGTGGTGCCGCTACCTGCAGGACCTGCTACTACTGGGACAAGATATGGCCCGGCTGGCCCTACGTTGGGTGAAAATGCTGTGACAAGGGAGTGTAAGGTACTGATTGAGATGAGGATTCAGTAATAGAGTTGATGGGTATCACATCAAATCACTACCCCAGCACCCGATTATTGGTTCTTGTTCCAAAGAGAGGTGTGGTGGCACTGATGTTACGTCTTTTGTTCCCATTTCACATCTTTCTTGCTCCTTTTTGCCCTTTGCATGCTAATATGGAAAGGTAATATCAATGGACGGGAAATATGCCTAGAGAGGTAAATAAACATGATATCTGAAATTTTGCCAACAAGTTAAAATCGACTGGGAAGGTTCAACACGGAAGGTAGAAAGTAAGGTATAATCTGTATACAAGACAGTGCACCTTCAGTTGTTAGTGTAAACTTAAAAGAAGGGCGGAGGATGGAACTTGGTAAATCCATTAAACCTGGAACGAGTTGCTTTCTTTGCAAATTGCAAGGTAAAATCAATGAACGGGATATACACCAAGAAAGGTAATATGAGATGTGAAATTTTGCCACAAGTAAAAATTTAGGAAAATGATATGTAGGCCCGACATCGGACAATAACTTGGACAACTTTTATCGCTTTGTAACCTAGACGGTTGATGGGTTTGCATGCAGCGTCTGCTGGTCCGCCCTCCCAAATCTGAAATGATGCGAATGTAAGAGAGAAATAGAGAAAGTGGGAGAGGGGAGTAGGTAGAGAGTGTGGTTGTAGGAGAGAGAAAAAATTTATTTTTGCTAATAACTTTTAAATTGTAATAAAAAAATTTATAAAATAAATACCATTGCACTCCTTACAAAAATTACATTACAACAAGATCAATTTTGAGATATTTAAAAAATATATATACAATCTAAAAGATGAGAGATGGTGTGGTTTGAATAAGAAAAAAAGATGAGAGATAAATTTATATTTCTTATAATTTTCAATCCATAATGATTTTCTTAACGAAACAAAAAAGATTGTGTTCCTTACAAATAAAAATACTTTAAAACAAGATCAATGTCAACATGAGTTTGATAATAAAAAAAATGAATGACACTACTTACCTCTCATTCCTTATATATATGCTATGTTATCATTTGTGTAATTTGTTATTTTTATAAGAGAGAGAAAATATAAAGAATATATTTGATGTAATATTATCACTAGTTCTAGTGTTTTGTCTTTCTTTGTCCTCTTCTTTTTACTCATCACAAGAGATGTGTTGTTATTATTAGTCCAATTTGTTGTTATCTCTGGGCCAACTTGTCGTTATATCCATTGTTTTCTTGTCTCTAGTCCTCATTTCACTCATCGTTGTTTTTTTATATTTCGTTGTTATATCTGGTCCAATTTGATGTTATCTCTTGTCCAATTTGTTGTTATCTCTGATCTAATATGTCGCTATATCTAATTTGTCGTGTTGTTATGATATACAACTAATTGGACCAGAGGTAACAACCAATTGGTTGTTATGTCAAGTCCATTTGTATGTTATCTCATGTTCATTAGTATGTTCTTTCCAAACCATTTGTATATTTTCTTATAAATTTCAATCTGTAATAAAAAATTTGTATGTTACCTCCAGTCAATTCATATGTTGTCTCCAGTCCATTTGCATGTTATTTCCGTTTTGTTTTCATGTTATCTCCAGTCTAATTAGATGTTATTTCATGTCCAATTGGATGTTATCCTCGGTCCAATTAGATGTTATCCTTGGTCCAATTAGATGTTATCTCGGGTCCAGTGGATGTTATCTCTTCTCCAGTTGGGTGTTATCTCCAATCCTTTCGGATGTTATCTCAGATCCAACTGGATGTTATCTCTGATCCAACTAGATGTTATATCATGCTCAATTGGATGTTATATCATGCTCAATTGGATTTTATCTCATGTCCAAGTGGATGATATCTCAGGTCCAATTGGTTGTCATCTCATGTCTAATTGAGTGTTATCTCTGGTCCGATTTGTTGTTATCCCCAATCTAATTTATTGTTACATTCGGTCCATTTGGATGTTACTTCCGGTCCATTTGGATGTTATCCCACTCCAGTTTGTTGTTAACTTCGGTCCATTTGGATGCTATCTCCAATCTAATTTGTTGTTATATTTGGTCTTTTTTTGTAAGAGAGAGAAAGTATGAAGAATATGAGAGAAGTAGTGTCATTCATTTTTTTTAAAAGTATGTTGAAATTGGTTTTGTTGGAACATATTTTTTGTTAGGAATATAGTGATTTTTATTTTGTCAAAGAATTCATTACGGATTGAAAGTTATAAGCAAAAATAAGTTCCTCTCTACTTTTTGAATCACACTCTCTCTTCTTTTAGATTTTGTAGATTTATTTTTAAAAATATATTGTAACGTACTTTGTAACGTACTTTGTTTATTTCACCAAAAATCATTACGATTTGAAAGTTATTAGAAAAATAACTTTTTCTTTCTCTCCTACAGCTACTTTCTCTCCTCACTCCCTCTCTCTCCATGTTTTCTAAATCCCCCTCTTCTCACTCCCTCTCTTTTTTACATTTTTTAGCGCCTAAAACACCATGTCCCACCTGTAAGGACCCTGACCTGCGTTTAGGGTTTACCCTGTTTGTTTTGCTTAACCTTAGTGGTTTGATGCTTGCTAATCACCCTAAGTGGTGATTAGGGTTTTGTTGAGCTTTGTTGAGAGTTCGAGGGGCTACTTGCAAATAACCCAAGTGCAGGGTTTTGTGTGCAAGTTTGCCATCTTTTGAGATGTTTTCCCCTCTTTGCTTCCTCTAGGGCTGAGAGGAAGGCTTGGGCTTGTTGTTTGAGTCCTTTGGGCCTGAGTTGAGCTTGTTTGGGCCTTGGAGTTCCTTGTTTGGGCTTGCTTGAGCCTTGTGTCGGCCAAGACCTGCTTTGTGTCGCCCAGCAGGCTGGTGTGTCGCCCAGCAGAGCTGCTGCCTGTGTCGCCCAAGATGCTTGGTCTGGTGTGGTGGACCCTTGGTGCATGTTTTGGACAAGTGTCCCATGCCTTGCTAGTGTGTTGGCTGGAACCCTAGGACAAGTGTCCCTTGGGTGGGTGACACATAGCATGGATGTACCTTGGTTTCTCCTCCCCTTCTTCCTATATAGGCAGTTTTTCTTCTTGCCTTAGTCTCCTTTGGTCTTTTGGTCTCTCTTCCACCTTGAGTGTAAGATATCCCTCTCCATCTTGCTTGTGTTGGCCGATACACTCCCTTGGAGCTGAAGTGGTGGCCGATACACCCTCCTGGAGCAGCTTGGTGGACGATAGCTTTGGACCCTGGAGTGCTTTAGAGCTTGGAGCTTAAGGTGGGTTGCATAGCTTCTAACCCTAACTCCTTTACCTCTTGCTTGATCTTATGCATGTAGTAGTTTAGCTTAACTCCTTGCTTTTGTACCTTGCTAGTGTACCTTGGTGGCCGACATCTCCCTTAGGGTTTAGGGTTCCTTTGTGTACCTTGCTTTCTAGGGTTTGGGGCTTCCTTGAGTTGGAGGTTGAAGGTGACCTAGGGTTGGGCGATACCCCCCCCTTCCTTGTGAGTGTGTTGGGCGACACACTTGCCCCTAAGTTGAACGATATGAGTGTCCTTGGGTTGAGCAACACCTTTGTTCTTTGTGTTGGTCGATATGATGCTTTAGGGTTTGAGTTCTTTGAGTTGGAGGTCGATAGGTTGACCTAGCTTGAGTGTTGGCCGACATGGTGACCATGTTGGGCGACATGGTGCTCTCTTTGGTGGCCGACATGACACCTTGGTGGATGACATGTTGAGCCCTTGAAGTTGGCCGATACCCTTGCCCATGAATGGGCGATAGAGTGAGCTAGGGTTTGGTTGGTCGATATGATGGGAAACATAGTGATGTCCCTTGTGTTTTGGTTAGTGCTCTTGGAGTTGGACGATACCCTTTCTCATGTTGGGCGACATGGTCTAATGGTGTTGGGCGTCATGGATATCTTTGAGTTGGACGATAGGCTATGTGCCCTTTGGCCGATAGCCCTATGGCCTATAGCCATGTTGGGCGATACCTCTCGCTTGTGTTGGCCAATAGGGTTAGTAGTGTGTTGGCCGATAGGGTTAGTAGTGTGGTGACCGATAGGGTTAGTAGTGTGTTGGCCGATAGGGTTGGTATGGTGGCCGATATCATGTTGGACGATAGGTCTTGATAAGTGTTATGTGAGGGTTGTGAAGCTTTAGTGAGGGAATGAGGTTCCTTTGGTGACGGTCTCATTTGTGAGGGAAATAAACAATGGTAGCGTTTGTGATATCATCAATATATATATATATATATATATATATATATATATATATATATATATATATATATATATATATATATATATATATATATATATTGCCTCGCAAATAAATAGGATGCTAATGATAGTAACAATGATGTTAGCCCTAATGTATCAGGTGCATGATGTGACCTTTATGCTTAATTAGTAATGTTTGTGGGGATGATGATAGTTACACTAGTTGTTTGTTTTATTATAATAATGATTGTCATAAAGATGCTAAGTGACAGTTACGTTAAAAAGTTGCTTCATGATAAAGATGACAATAGTTGATGACATAGTAATGACCTTGTTAATAACAGTGTTGGTTCTGTATACTCAACATGATCTCCATATGCCTTGATTGTTTGTAAAATCCTGAGATTTAGGGTAAGCATCAGTATGGTTGATAATGATGTAATAATATACTTGGTTACCGAATAAGTGTAATATTGGTAATTTGATTATCTTGAATGTTGAACCTACCATTATTGCATACCTTAACCTTACAGGTGATGACTTAGCCATAAAAGGGCTATGTGACATATGTAATGAGTATCGTTGCTTTGATAATTGCCCTATAAGATTGTGTATGTGATGTGTTGGTCCCATGATGATGATGTGAGCCTTAAGAAGCAGTGACAGTACATGATGAGGGGATTGAGACCCCGTGGTATGTGATGATCCTTGAGATGTATCTGGATGGTTGGCAAGAGGCCAAGTGATAACATGTGATGTTGGATCCTTAAGATGGATCAGGTTGATATGAATAGATCATAATATAATGTTCTTTACTTTCTGTTATATCTTGCATGTTATACAACTTGGTTGAATCCTGCAATCCATCTAAAAGATACTAATTAATCACAGTGAAATATATCATGTAGTTTGCCCTGGCCATAGATCCATCATCGTCAGGACTTGGTGATGGTGAAACGGGTTTTCCTACGGGTTAGCCTGGAAGCGCATATTGTTGAATATGTGTAGGTTGCTCCTAGCCTGAAAATGAGGAGGTAAGAGTGTAACTTCGGTTGCAGACTCAGATATGTGTTTAGAGCATGGTGAACAGGCCCATGGCTCAGGATATGTGATGTATGGAGCATGAATGCGTTCATCGCTCAGAGCACGGTGAACAGGCCCGTGGCTCAGTTTTACTAGCGCCGTGACTTGTACCAAGGCGGGCTAGAGAATGGGTAGCCTATGGAGCTAACCCTGCGGTTTAGACCACTTCAGCATGTGACTGCGGTCCTGCTTGTATTGTATTCGTGTACTGACCACGAAGTGGGAGGTCGTGGAGTCCGGCTCTTCCATTGACCTTGTATGGCACCGGCTTGGGTTTCGTAACCGAAGGTTGGATTTGAACGGTACGGTTCAAATCCTCAGGGCATAATAAAACGTAATACAGCCGTTTAGTAATTACTGATCAAATTAAACATGAAACATTGGTTGAGGCCTTGTTTGTTATACCTTGCAGGTTATGTGGTAATCTGTCTTATCTTGATAATCAGGTTATGTGACATCATATTCTGTTCTAATAATCCTGTTCCTTTGAAGGACATCTGGTTATATACTTTAGTACAGCTGGAATGCTTGCCGGTATGAATAGTTTTTCTTTATACATACTGCTAATGTTATATCTGTTTTGAATAGATTGTTGTTATGGTTTATCTTGCTGAGGTTCTATAGTTGCGGTGGGGAGCTATGTTTCCCGCTGGGACAATTGTTCAATTGTCTCACCCTGCTGGTTTACACCCTTTTTAGGTGGTCGAGGTAGACGTGGTCGTGGTTGTGGCGTTGCGGACGAGCAGCTTGAGGAGCAGTAGAAGGCAAGCTTTGGAGATGCTGCTGTTATGATGTTTTGTAGTAGAGTCTAGAATCATCCCTGTACTCTCAGGTCCTTGGCAGTGTTTTGACGATGTTTCACGAAGATCGTTCGATGATATCTGTATATCCTGCTGTTGGTCGGATGTGGGCCTTTATGTATATATGAACAGGTGGTGAACTCATGTGATGGATGGACAGCTGTTCCTGAGCTGTGGACACGTGTCAGATCTTGTGTATGTACATATTTATATGACATGTTTCTGTGCAGGATGAGGACTGGAAAGTAATAGTTTCACAGTTTATCATTTTTCCGCAATCGGTTTTAATTAACCCGTGTTTTTGATAATCTGTGGTTATGGTGTTTTCCGCACGTTTTCGCGTAACACCTCATTATCTGTGTGATAATGGGATGTGTTGCCACAAGCTTGGTATCAGAGCTCTAGGTTCGCCGAGTCTACAGGGATCTAGGACTAGGTCGAGTCTGTTCTTATGAGTTTTCCAGGTTATCTTACAAAAATCTTCTACCCTCAGCGGAAGAAAAGCCAAGATGTATGGAAACCACGAAGAACATGCTCCTGAGCATAGTGATGATGCATCGGTTGATGGAGCAGATGGACGGGCACATGAAGATCGGGTGCCTGAGGTCCCCCAACCTGACCCAACCATACTTGAACACCCTACCTACCAACAGCTTATGGGGAAGTTAATGGCTACGATGAATCTCATGGTTGAGCGATTACCAGTGCCTCCTCCGCGAGCACATGTTCCCCATGGAGAAGCATCGGGTATCGGGAAGACCTTTGAGCGGCTTCGCCGAGTCGGAGCTTCGGATTATGCTGGAACGGCTGATCCAGTGGATGCAGATCTGTGGCTGACAAGTCTTGAAAAGGCTTTCTGGATCCTCGACATCCCCAAAGCAGACAAAGTAAAGCATGCTGTCTACCTTCTGAAGGGTAGTGCTGGTCACTGGTGTACCATCTCAGTGGTCTCCGAGTAAAGGAAAAGGTTATGTTTCTTCACCATCTAAGGCGCACAGTTCAGCTTCTGTGGTAGTGACAGGGCCATCTAGGCCACAAGTTGACAATAGAGCATGTCATCTTTGTGGACAAGTCGGGCATTGGAAGTTCAATTGCCCGAATAGAGAGGTTGAAGTGACGCAGCAACCGAGGCAGAGTTTCCGCCACAGCCCAGTGGTAGCAGAGGACGAGGACGCGGTCAAGCGTCTCAAGCTGGATCGTCTGCTCAAGGGAGCAGAGGTCGTGGACAGTAAGCAACGGCTCGATTCTATGCCATGAATCAGCCGGAGGCGATAGTCAACCCGCGAGTGGTGACAGGTCAGATGGAGTTATTTCATTCTGATATGTCTTCTTCTTGCTTTATATCTGTTCTGGTTGACCCGGGTGCTACACACTCTTTTATCGCCTATAGTATGCTTGAAAATTGTCATCTACCTGTTAGTTGTAAGAAGGATAGCTTGTTGTTAGAAACCCCTCTTGATGGTTCCTCTTTGCTTCGAGAAGAGTGTCCATCTTGTGTCTTGTCTTTCTCAGGACACAGCATTCAGGTGGATCTCATACCACTTGATATGCATGGTTTCGATGTTATCCTTGGGATGGATACCTTAGAGAAGTATAAGGTTGTCTTGGACTGTGGTTCCAAGCAGGCGGTGTCTGATGTTGCTGGAGAGAAGTGGATCTTCCAAGGAGATAGGAAGATTCTTCCGACATGTCTGGTATCAGCTATGGTGGCAGATAGGTTGTTGCGACAAGGATGTGAAGCATTCTTAGCTCACGTTGTGGATACCGTTGTGGATACCAAGGAGAAAGGCCTAAACTTTGAAGAAGTGTCAGTGGTCTGAGAGTTTGCAGATGTGTTTCCCGAGGAGTTTCCTGGTGTTCCTCCACCCCGAGAGATCGATTTTGAGATCAATCTGGTTCCAGGAACGCAGCCGATTTCACAGACACCTTATAGGATGGCTCCAGCAGAGATGGCAGAGTTGAAGAAACAGTTGCAAGAGTTGTTGGAGAAAGGTTTCATCCGACCGAGCACGTCCCCGTGGGGTGCTCCCGTGTTGTTCGTTAAGAAGAAAGATGGTTCGATGCGGTTGTGTATAGACTACCGACAGTTGAACAAGGTCACGATCAAGAATAAGTACCCGTTGCCAAGGATAGATGATCTGTTCGATCAGTTGCGTGGTGCTACAGTGTTTTCGAAGATCGATCTACGGTCCGGATATCATCAGTTGAGGATAAAGGCAGGTGACATACCAAAGTCAGCTTTTAGGATGAGGTATGGTCATTTTGAGTTTGTGGTTATGCCGTTTGGGCTAACCAATGCACCTGCTGCTTTCATGGACCTGATGAACAGAGTGTTTCGACCGTTCTTAGATCAGTTTGTGGTAGTCTTTATAGATGACATCTTGATCTATAGCCGGAACCGGCTAGAGCATGAGCAACATCTTCGTCAAGCGTTGACTCTCCTTCATCAACATCAGTTGTATGATAAGTTTAGTAAGTGTGAGTTCTGGTTGGATGAAGTGACTTTCTTAGGACATGTGATATCTGCTGAAGGAGTCAAAGTAGATCCGAAGAAGGTGGAATCCGTTGCGGATTGGGAACAACCGAAGACGCCGACGGAAGTTCGTAGTTTCCTTGGTCTAGCAGGCTACTACCGGAGGTTTATCAAGGACTTCAGTTCGATAGCTCTACCGATGACGAAGTTGACCAGGAAGGATGTACCTTTTGTTTGGGATGATCGATGTCAGCAAGCTTTCCAAAGTTTGAAGGAAAAGCTGACCAGTGCTCCAGTGTTGATCTTGCCAGAACCCGGGAAAGGCTATGTTGTTTTCTATGACGCGTCCAAGAAAGGTTTGGGTTGTGTGCTGATGCAGGAGGATCATGTGGTTTCTTTTGCTTCGCGACAGCTTAAGAAATACGAGGAGAACTATCTGACCCATGATTTGGAGCTGGCAGCAGTGGTTCATGCATTAAAGATTTGGAGACACTATCTTTATGGGGAAGTGTGTCAGATCTTTACGGATCACAAGAATCTGAAGTACATCTTCTCACAGCAAGAGTTGAACATGCGACAGCGTCGGTGGATGGAGTTGATCAATGATTATGATATTATCGAGTATCATCCTGGTAAGGCGAATGTGGTAGCGGATGCGCTTAGCAGAAAGTCTTCTTCTCCCAAGAAGGCACATATGAGTTCTTTGGTATGCCATAGGTGGGACATGTTAGTCTCCTTGCGGCAGATGAACGTACAGATGGAGGTTTCCTCGTTAGCTGGACTTTTAGCACAAATGCAAATCAAGCCCACGTTGAGACAACAGATCAAGGATGCACAGCAAACAGATTGTACAGTACAGTTAATCAGATCAGAGTTTGGCAGCGAAAAGCGTGATGGGTTCCATGAGTCCGAGGATGGAGTGGTTTGCTATCATAATAGGATGGTGGTTCCAGATGCTGATAACCTGAGGAAGTTGGTGCTCGAGGAAGCACACACATCGATGTATGCCATGCATCCAGGTGTCACCAAGATGTACCATAGTCTGAAGGACTTGTACTGGTGGCCCGGCTTGAAGAAAGATGTAGCTGAGTTTGTGGCTAGGTGTGCGGTGTGTCAGCAAGTCAAGGCTGAGCATCAAAAGCCGGCAGTGGACAGATTGACGAAGTCTGCCCATTTCATACCTGTGAATACGACGTATACAACTGAAAAACTCACTCGAGTATATGTGGATGAGATAGTTCGTTTGCATGGTGTGCCAATGACGATAGTTTCTGACAGAGGTCCTCAGTTTACAAGTCGTTTTTGGGAGAAGTTGCATAGAGCGATGGGAACGCAGTTGAAGTTCAGTACCGCTTTCCACCCACAGACAGATGGGCATTCTGAGAGGACTATTCAGACTTTGGAGGATCTTCTTCGTGCTTGTGTTTTGCAGTTCCTAGGCAGTTGGGACGTACATCTCAGTTTGATAGAGTTTGCCTACAATAATAGCTATCAGCGGAGCATTGACATGGCTCCCTATGAGGCTTTGTATGGAAGGAAGTGCAGATCTCCTTTGTGTTGGTATGAATCAGGTGAGTTAGTACAGCAGACGACAGAAAAGATCAAGGTGTGAGTTAGTACAGCAGACGACAGAAAAGATCAAGGTGATACAATAACAGTTGAAAGCGGCACAAGACAGGCAGAAGTCTTATGCAGACAATCATCGACGACCTTTGGAGTTCTAGGTGGGAGACAAGGCGTATCTTAAAGTCTCTCCGTGGAAAGGTGTGTTGAGGTTTGGACGGAAGGGTAAGTTAGCTCCCAGATATATGGGGCCTTACCCAGTCATAGCACGTGTTGGCAAGGTGGCCTACGAGTTAGAGTTGCCTCCAGAGTTGCACAGGTTACATCCAGTGTTCCATGTCAGTATGCTAAAGAAAAGTCATCCGGATACAGGGACAGTGATACAGCCAGTTGAGGTTGGGCTTGACAGAGATGTGACTTATGAAGAGGGTCCTATGATGATCCTTGACAGAAGAGTCAAGAAGCTGAAGAGGAAGGACCTGGTTCTTGTGAAGGTTCTTTGGCATCACCGTGGCGTTGAGGAAGCCACATGGGAGCTTGAGGAAGAGATGAGGAGGAAGTATCCCTCGCTTTTCTCTTCGGATTTCGGGGACGAAATCCTTTTGTAGAGGTTTATGGTTGTAAGGACCCTGACCTGCGTTTAGGGTTTACCCTGTTTGTTTTGCTTAACCTTAGTGGTTTGATGCTTGCTAATCACCCTAAGTGGTGATTAGGGTTTTGTTGAGCTTTGTTGAGAGTTCGAGGGGCTACTTGCAAATAACCCAAGTGCAGGGTTTTGTGTGCAAGTTTGCCATCTTTTGAGATGTTTTCCCCTCTTTGCTTCCTCTAGGGCTGAGAGGAAGGCTTGGGCTTGTTGTTTGAGTCCTTTGGGCCTGAGTTGAGCTTGTTTGGGCCTTGGAGTTCCTTGTTTGGGCTTGCTTGAGCCTTGTGTCGGCCAAGACCTGCTTTGTGTCGCCCAGCAGGCTGGTGTGTCGCCCAGCAGAGCTGCTGCCTGTGTCGCCCAAGATGCTTGGTCTGGTGTGGTGGACCCTTGGTGCATGTTTTGGACAAGTGTCCCATGCCTTGCTAGTGTGTTGGCTGGAACCCTAGGACAAGTGTCCCTTGGGTGGGCGACACATAGCATTGATGTACCTTGGTTTCTCCTCCCCTTCTTCCTATATAGGCAGTTTTTCTTCTTGCCTTAGTCTCCTTTGGTCTTTTGGTCTCTCTTCCACCTTGAGTGCACGATATCCCTCTCCATCTTACTTGTGTTGGCCGATACACTCCCTTGGAGCTGAAGTGGTGGCCGATACACCCTCCTGGAGCAGCTTGGTGGACGATAGCTTTGGACCCTGGAGTGCTTTAGAGCTTGGAGCTTAAGGCGGGTTGCATAGCTTCTAACCCTAACTCCTTTACCTCTTGCTTGATCTTATGCATGTAGTAGTTTAGCTTAACTCCTTGCTTTTGTACCTTGCTAGTGTACCTTGGTGGCCGACATCTCCCTTAGGGTTTAGGGTTCCTTTGTGTACCTTGCTTTCTAGGGTTTGGGGCTTCCTTGAGTTGGAGGTTGAAGGTGACCTAGGGTTGGGCGATAACCCCCCCTTCCTTGTGAGTGTGTTGGGCGACACACTTGCCCCTAAGTTGAACGATATGAGTGTCCTTGGGTTGAGCAACACCTTTGTTCTTTGTGTTGGCCGATATGATGCTTTAGGGTTTGAGTTCTTTGAGTTGGAGGTCGATAGGTTGACCTAGCTTGAGTGTTGGCCAACATGGTGACCATGTTGGGCGACATGGTGCTCTCTTTGGTGGCCGACATGACACCTTGGTGGATGACATGTTGAGCCCTTGAAGTTGGCCGATACCCTTGCCCATGAATGGGCGATAGAGTGAGCTAGGGTTTGGTTGGTCGATATGATGGGAAACATAGTGATGTCCCTTGTGTTTTGGTTAGTGCTCTTGGAGTTGGACGATACCCTTTCTCATGTTGGGCAACATGGTCTAATGGTGTTGGGCGTCATGGATATCTTTGAGTTGGACGATAGGCTATGTGCCCTTTGGCCGATAGCCCTATGGCCTATAGCCATGTTGGGCGATACCTCTCGCTTGTGTTGGCCGATAGGGTTAGTAGTGTGTTAGCCGATAGGGTTAGTAGTGTGTTAGCCGATAGGGTTAGTAGTGTGGTGACCGATAGGGTTAGTAGTGTGTTGGCCGATAGGGTTGGTGTGGTGGCCGATACCATGTTGGACGATAGGTCTTGATAAGTGTTATGTGAGGGTTGTGAAGCTTTAGTGAGGGAATGAGGTTCCTTTGGTGACGGTCTCATTTGTGAGGGAAATAAACAATGGTAGCGTTTGTGATATCATCAATATATATATATATATATATGTTGCCTCACAAATAAATAGGATGCTAATGATAGTAACAATGATGTTAGCCCTAATGTATCAGGTGCATGATGTGACCTTTATGCTTAATTAGTAATGTTTGTGGGGATGATGATAGTTACACTAGTAGTTTGTTTTATTATAATAATGATTGTCATAAAGATGCTAAGTGACAGTTATGTTAAAAAGTTGCTTCATGATAAAGATGACAATAGTTGATGACATAGTAATGACCTTGTTAATAACAGTGTTAGTTCTGTATACTCAACATGATCTCCATATGCCTTGATTGTTTGTAAAATCCTGAGATTTAGGGTAAGCATCAGTATGGTTGATAATGATGTAATTAATATACTTGGTTACCGAATAAGTGTAATATTGGTAATTTGATTATCTTGAATGTTGAACCTACCATTATTGCATACCTTAACCTTGCAGGTGATGACTTAGCCATAAAAGGGCTATGTGACATATGTAATGAGTATCGTTGCTTTGATAATTGCCCTATAAGATTGTGTATGTGATGTGTTGGTCCCATGATGATGATGTGAGCCTTAAGAAGTAGTGACAGTACATGATGAGGGGATTGAGACCCCGTGGTATGTGATGATCCTTGAGATGTATCTGGATGGTTGGCAAGAGGCCAAGTGATAACATGTGATGTTGGATCCTTAAGATGGATCAGGTTGATATGAATAGATCATAATATAATGTTCTTTACTTTCTGTTATATCTTGCATGTTATACAACTTGGTTGAATCCTGCAATCCATCTAAAAGATACTAATTAATCACAGTGAAATATATCATGTAGTTTGCCCTGGCCATAGATCCATCATCGTCAGGACTTGGTGATGGTGAAACGGGTTTTCCTACGGGTTAGCATGGAAGCGCATATTGTTGAATATGTGTAGGTTGCTCCTAGCCTGAAAATGAGGAGGTAAGAGTGTAACTTTGGTTGCAGACTCAGATATGTGTTTAGAGCATGGTGAACAGGCCCATGGCTCAGGATATGTGATGTATGGAGCATGAATGCGTTCATGGCTCAGAGCACGGTGAACAGGCCCGTGGCTCAGTTTTACTAGCGCCGTGACCTGTACCAAGGCGGGCTAGAGAATGGGTAGCCTATGGAGCTAACCCTGCGGTTTAGACCACTTCAGCATGTGACTGCGGTCATGCTTGTGTTGTATTCGTGTACTGACCACGAAGTGGGAGGTCGTGGAGTCCGGCTCTTCCATTGACCTTGTATGGCACCGGCTTGGGTTTTGTAACCGAAGGTTGGATTTGAACGGTACGGTTCAAATCCTCAGGGCATAATAAAACGTAATACAGTCGTTTAGTAATTACTGATCAAATTAAACATGAAACATTGGTTGAGGCCTTGTTTGTTATACCTTGCAGGTTATGTGGTAATCTGTCTTATCTTGATAATCAGGTTATGTGACATCATATTCTATTCTAATAATCCTGTTCCTTTGAAGGACATCTGGTTATATACTTTAGTACAACTGGAATGCTTGCCGGTATGAATAGTTTTGCTTTATACATACTGCTAATGTTATATATGTTTTGAATAGATTGCTCTTATGGTTTATCTTGCTGAGGTTCTATAGTTGCGGTGGGGATCTATGTTTCCCGCTGGGACAATTGTTCAATTGTCTCACCCCGCTGGTTTACACCCTTTTTAGGTGGTCGAGGTAGACGTGGTCGTGGTTGTGGCGTTGCGGACGAGCAGCTTGAGGAGCAGTAGAAGGCAAGCTTTGGAGATGCTGCTGTTATGATGTTTTGTAGTAGAGTCTAGAGTCATCCCTGTACTCTCAGGTCCTTGGCAGTGTTTTGACGATGTTTCACGAAGATCGTTCGATGATATCTGTATATCCTGCTGTTGGCCGGATGTGGGCCTTTATGTATATATGAACAGGTGGTGAACTCATGTGATGGATGGACAGCTGTTCCTGAGCTGTGGACACGTGTCAGATCTTGTGTATGTACATATTTATATGACATGTTTCTGTGCAGGATGAGGACTGGAAAGTAATAGTTTCACAGTTTATCAGTTTTCCACAATCAGTTTTAATTAACCCGTGTTTTTGATAATCTGTGGTTATGGTGTTTTCCGCACGTTTTCGCGTAACACCTCGTTATCTGTGTGATAATGGGATGTGTTGCCACACCACCAGTCACGCTATATTTGGAGTCGGGTCACGCGCATTGAGAAATGTAGGCTAACTAAAACTCTGATCGTCCCAGTTCTCGTCTATTCTTCTCATCTGAATAGCGAGCGAATCTCTAAAGCTATAAAACCTATTGGGAGAGTTAAACACAGAAGGTAAAGGAGTAAGGTATAATCTCTACACAAGATAGTGCACCTTGAGTGGTTGGTCTTGAGCTTCAGTTGTTAGTGACCGAAAGAAGAGCAAAGGATGGAACTTGGTATTCCATTAATAGAACAAGTTGTTTTTTTTTTTGCAAATTGGAATTAAAAAATTAGTTATACTTGTTTAATACCATGTAAGCATGGTATTGGAATGCCTTACCTACAACAATGATTACTTATTAATTGTTATCTTATCTCCTTTTTTTTCTTGAGCTATGTTAAGTCATTAAGCACAATGTTTACAATATTCAATGTAATCTAATATTCTTAAAGCCTTGTATGGCTAATATTTTTCTAAAGAATCGAAATATTCATATATATCTTGGAATGTAACTATGGAGAACCATCACTTTATTACAATCACCAAACGAGACTCTCCAATGTACGTTTACAAAGAGAAGGGGAATAGAAAGCCAGTGCATGTAAAATATCCACTTTGTATCAAAACAAGCTTCCTAGTATATTTCCACACCTCCTGGAATCCTACTTAGAGATTTTACATATATGACTCAATCGATAAGAGCCTGACATGGTCTGATTTGAAAAGTCAAGGGATTCAGGTTTAAATTTTTTGTCGATTAGTTGATAGTTGATGTGTGAGTCAATGTTAGGTAGGTTTTAGGTTTAGTTGTTGTTGATCTAGGTCAGTTGATATGGAACGTCTGGATTCTAGCATGGTCTAGAAATCAATATTATTTCTATTCATGGTTAGACAATTACAAAATCAATTCGCATTTCAGGTTTACCATTTTCTTTAAATCAATACTTTTTAAATACTTGTAAATCTTGTCTGGCTTAGAATATAATAATCGAGAGCCAAGACTTTGTTACAATCATAACATAAATTATTTTTTTAATGTCATAACATGAGTAATATGCTTAATCTAAGAAGATGAATTTAATTTCATCTAGCTAAGTGCCCTAAATATCATCAACCTTCCCTAATATGTTTGTGTGAGGAAGGGAAACATGTCTCTCTTGTAGAAGAGATTAATCCATGGGAAGAAGTCCTTATTATGGATTTCATTAGGAGGATTAATCTTCAAGAGAGTTTTGTGGTAACTCACATAGATGGGAACAAGGTTCCAATTCCGTTAACATGATACAAAGGTAACACTACTACAGAAATAGCATTCAGTGTCGCTTTTCTGGGCGTCGGTTGTTTACGGAAACCGACGCCGATACTATTAGACGTCGGTTATTTATACAAACCGACGTCTATATTTGAAGACCAGCCAGACACGGGTACCGCTTTATATTCAGCGTCGGCTGTTTATAAAAAACCGACGCCTAAAAGCACCCGCGAAATCCAAATTTCGAGCAAAAACATTTTAGGTCATCTTTAGCGTCGGTTTTATAGGTATTCACCGACGCCTATTTAAAATGAAAATTTGTGCAAAAATGTCCCACTTTCAGCGTCGATTGTGCCAGATAACCGATGCTGATTATGGTTCCCGCCAAAAAATTTAGGGTACAGGTTTTCTAAACGGGCGTCGGTTTTTTACAGACAACCGACGCTAAAGCGTTAGAGGCGTCGGTTTTCTAAATAACCGATGTTGATTACCAAATTAATAGACCCGATCACCCAGCTCTTCCCCCTTTCTTCCTGTTTCATCCTGCTGCTCGCCGCTCGCTCTCTGCCCGACGACTCCAGCTGCTGCTCTCTGCCGCTCGCTCTCCGCTGTTGCTCTCCGCCGCTCGCTCTCCACCGCTGCTCTCCGCCGACGTCTCTGCCACTACTGCCACTGCCTCTCCGCCGCCGCATCTCCGCCTGACGACCCCCGCGTCTCCGCCGCTGCTGCCACTGCCCTACGCCGCTGCCGCCTCCACTGCCTACACCGCCGCCTCCACTGCTCAACGTCGCCGCCTCCACTGCTCTTCTTCCTTAACGGAGCTCGCTACCGACAGAGCTACTCCTCTTCTTCCTCCACGAGCTTGCTACTTACAAGTTCGATTTTACTCTGTTATAGGATCCTTCAATGTGTGTTCTTTATAAGGTCAGATTGGTTTCTGAGTTGTTGGTCAATCATTTGGTTATGAGTTTTTATACCTAGTTACACAGCTCATTTTTGCTTCAATCATATTCAACATGTTGTTGTTTTTTATTGCAATTTGGTTCATTTTGTCATTTATATTTGCTTGTAATTTTTCAAAGGAGAACGGTTTAATTTTTCAATCATATTTGATTGTGATTGAGAGAACCCCCTCCCCTACCAAACTGCCAGGTCGTCTTTTCCTATGTCGGATTGTGAGATACAAGGATGCTCAAAACGCAAATCTAATTAAAACATTAACTATTAGCAACTGATGGGTCACTTTCCTATACCAAAAAGGAAACCCAAGAAACATATCCTAAACATAAATAAACACTCTCTCTACGAGTACCTATCTATTTGTTCTCCCAAACAAAAAGGAAAACACCGTTTAATCTGTTTGTAATTAGATTTTACAAGTCCTGAAAGTCGCCTCAACGTAGAATCATCCCTACAACATTATTAAATATATTTTTTAAGATGCAAGACGCGCATAATGTATTGAACACAATCATATATGTCTAATTTCGTAAATAATCAAACTAAATTAGTATTACTACTCCGAATTTCACCAAATCAAGACATAACTATTATGTCACAAAGTATCAATATTAAAATCCACTTATTCACCTATATAAGCACCTCAAGGATGGAAATTTCATACCCTCATATATAATATCTTTTTTATCCATCCAAAAATCTTCAAGATCAGATAGAACATTATTATCAAGATCTCAATCAATACTTAATTTTACTTGAACCTCTATAAAGTCATAATGTGGTCATATACGTTCAGCCCTATCCCTCTAACTAAAAAGGGCTTAAAATATGAGTGAAATATATTATAGTTGGGCATGAATTTCTCAATCTCAACCAACAAAAAATTCATCAATGTCATCATCATTCTGATTTTTGCTTTGACCTTGCCCTGAAAGTTGTTCATGTTCTTCTGATAAGTTGTATTGTGGGTGAACCTAGATGACCGACCTCAAAGATGGACCTTCAACTCAAATTTGTTCATGTTCTTCAACTCAAATTTCACAATGTTAATCCTGGGACAAACGACCAACTTCCTTGTTCATTGGCTCATATGGTAGCCAAGGACTGCAAAGATGGACCTTCATCATCCTAAGATGGGGGGTTATGAGGGTTATGAACTTCTAATTTGTGCATATATTTGTCATACATTTGTGCTTGCATATATGAACAAATCTTTTGCTTGCATATATTTGTCATATCTATTATTGTGTTTGTTGGCCTAGAAACCCGTCCAAGATTTACTCATTAGGAGTAAATCTTGGATAGTCCCCGGTTTGGGACTGTTCTTGAACACCTAATCTCACTTAGGATGTAAGTGTATAATGTGTATTGGGTTTTCGAGAAGATTTCAGTAGCATATCCCCGTTTGTTCTCTAAGTACATATGTACTTAGAGAACATCGGGGAAATGCTGCCGAAATTTTCTTGAAAACCAAATACACATTATACACTTACTAGTGAGATTAGGTGTTCAAGGATGGGATAGGTGGTACACATTTATTATATATAAGAATGACATCAAATGTATTTGTTGGCCTAGAAACCCATCTAAGATTGACTCATTAGGAGTAAATCTTGGATAGTCCCCGGTTTGGGACTGTTCTTGAACACCTAATCTCACTTAGGATGTAAGTGTATAATGTGTATTGGGTTTTCGAGAAAATTTTGGTAGCATTTCCCCGTTTGTTCTCTAAGTACATATGTACTTAGAGAACAGCGGGGAAATGCTGCCGAAATTTTCTTGAAAACCAAATACACATTATACACTTACTAGTGAGATTAGGTGTTCAAGGATGGGATAGGTGGTAAACATTTATTATATATAAGAATGACATCAAATGTATTTGTTGGCCTAGAAACCCATCCAAGATTGACTCATTAGGAGTAAATCTTGGATAGTCCCCGGTTTGGGACTGTTCTTGAACACCTAATCTCACTTAGGATGTAAGTGTATAATGTGTATTGGGTTTTCGAGAAAATTTCGGTAGCATTTCCCCGTTTGTTCTCTAAGTACATATGTACTTAGAGAACAGCGGGGAAATGCTGCCGAAATTTTCTTGAAAACCAAATATACATTATACACTTACTAGTGAGATTAGGTGTTCAAGGATGGGATAGGTGGTACACATTTATTATATATAAGAATGACATCACATTATACGCTTAGGATGTAAGTGTATACCCTAATCTTTTCCTAATATATACTTGTTTCCTAATATATACTTGTTTTCTCTGATCATAGAATGGATAGATCATGGATGTCCATTCGTAATCGTTGCACCCCAGAGTTTATATCTGGTCTTGATCAGTTTATTAGATTTGCCGAGGAACATAGGAAAAAACCTACAGATAGGTTCTACTGTCCATGTAGGCATTGCGGTAACAACTTGAAAGTCAACACTGGTGAGGAAATCAAAAGTCATGTCATGTGCAACGGGATTGTACAAGGCTATACAGAATGGCACTGGCATGGAGAGATTTCAAAATCGAAACCAGTAGATGTCGATAGCAGTGCTTGGGTGGAAGAAGAAATTGCCTCTGATGACGTAAATGTGAACGAACCAGTTCCAGCAGACATCGTTGATGCGATGCTGGATAGTTGTAGGGTAGAGCACACCGTTCCACCTCCTATCTTTACAAACATTGTGAATGATGCTGAGATACCGTTATACACAGGTTGTGCTAAGTTTACGAAGCTTAGCGCTGTCTTGAGATTGTATAAGTTGAAAGCTAACAATAGATGGAGCGACAAAAGCTTCACTTCATTGTTGACTTTGTTGAAAGAAATGCTTCCTGAAGGAAACGAGCTTCCAATCTCAACATACCAGGTAAAGAAAATGTTGTGCCCAATGGGAATGGAGGCCAAGAAGATACACGCATGCCCGAATGATTGTGTATTATTTCAAAAGGACTATGTAGATTTGAAAGATTGTCCAAAATGTGGTGCGTCACGGTATAAATTGACGACTTCGGGGGAGTCCAAAACTGGTTCTCCTGCCAAGGTGTTGTGGTATCTACCTATAATATCACGGTTTCAACGCTTGTTTGCAAATCCGAAAGATGCGAGGAATTTGAGGTGGCATGCAGATGTTAAGAAAAATAATGATGGGATCCTACGACATGCGTCTGATTCCCCACAGTGGAAGAAGATTGATCTATTGTACCCTAAATTTGGTGAAGAAGATAGGAATCTAAGACTTGGGCTTTGTACATATGGGATGAATCCGTACGGGACATTGAGCAGCCAACATAGCACTTGGCCAGTCATGCTTGTTATATACAATCTTCCTCCCTGGATGTGTATGAAAAATAAGTACGTTATGTTGTCATTGTTGATATCGGGTCCTAAACAACCCGGAAATGATATCGATGTTTATCTTGAACCTTTGATTGATGACTTAAAGAAACTTTGGGCTGAAGGTGTGATGACCTATGATGCTTCAGCAAGAGAGACATTTTGTTTGCACGCTATGTTGTTTTGCACTATTAATGACTTTCCAGCATATGGGAATTTGTCTGGATATAGTGTCAAAGGAGCTAAAGCGTGTCCTATATGTGAAGAAAACACTGATTCAATAAGACTAAAACATGGCGGCAAGACTGTATATCTTGGTCATCGAAGGTTTCTTTCAAAATTCCATCCGTATCGTAGGAAGCGCAAAGCATTCAATGGATGGAATGATGAACGAAGTGCACCTAAACCTATACCAGGGGATGTTGTTTATGAAAGAGTAAAAGACATTGTCAATGAATTTGGTAAGAAATCACAATGTAGTATGGCCACACGGAGTGACAATTCTTCATTCAAGAAGAAGTCAATATTTTGGGATCTTCCTTATTGGAGTTCTTTGACAGTCAGGCATTGTATCGATGTAATGCACGTTGAGAAAAATGTATGTGATAGCATCATTGGTACTCTATTAAATATACCAGGTAAGACTAAAGATGGGATAAAATCCAGACTGGACCTACGTGAAATGGGAATAAGGTCAGAATTAACAGAATTACGTGAAATGGGTAATAAAAGAACATACTTACCTCCCGCTTGTTACACGTTGTCTAGAAAGGAGAAGAAAACTTTTTGTGAATGTTTGGTAAATGTTAAGGTGCCACATGGTTACTCATCCAACATCCGTAGATTGGTATCAATGAAAGATCTGAAGTTGACAGGTCTTAAATCTCATGATTGTCACACTCTAATGCAACAAATATTACCCGTGGCAATTCGATCTATATTGCCGAAGCATGTAAGGTTTGCAATTACCAGACTTTGTTTCTTTTTCAACAGTCTATGCAGCAAAGTTATTGACCCTGATACTCTCGATAATTTGCAAAGAGAAGTGGTTGTTACCCTATGTCAGCTTGAGATGTATTTCCCTCCTTCGTTCTTTGATATCATGGTACATCTTGTTGTCCACTTGACTAGGGAAGTGAAAATGTTGGGACCAGTTTTCTTGCATTGGATGTATCCCTTTGAACGATACATGAGCGTTTTTAAAGGTGATGTTCGAAACCGTTATCGGCCTGAAGGGAGTATTATTGAAGGTTATGTGGCGAGAGAGGTTATGGATTTTTGCAATGACTTTCTCAGTGGTAATGACACTCCTGATAATGACAAGAATATTGAGGAGGGCAAAGGAATTTTGGGATCACGGGTGAAAGTAATCAGCCGTGAGCAGTTGGAACAAGCTCACTTGTATATTTTACACAATATGGATGAAGTGAGTGTTTATATCGAGGAACATACCAATTTCATAAAGAGACAACATCCTCGAGCAAGTTCAATGTGGCTTGCTAGAGAGCATAATAAGACTTTTACTAAGTGGTTTGAAGATAAAGTCTTACATCAACTATCTCAAACACCAAATGATATTAGAGAAACTATCAAATGCCTCGCCTTTAAACCAAAACCGAATGTTATGTCTTATGAAGGGTTTGACATTAATGGATTCACATATTACACAAAGCGCCAAGATGATAAGAGTGTCGTCCAAAATAGTGGGGTCACTCTTCAAGCGTCGACTATGTACTTTGCAAGTGCAAAGGATAAGAGTCCACGTGAAGCTAAAATGTCATATTACGGTGTCATTGAGGACATTTGGGAGTTTGACTACATATATTTCAAAATTCCGCTCTTTAAATGTAATTGGGTTGATAACACCAAAGGAGTTATAGTGGATGAATTGGGTTTCACTTTGGTGAACTTTGAAAAGATTGGCGAGAAGGGTGAACCATTCATATTGGCATCACAGGCGAAACAAATATTCTATATCGATGATCCTGCAAATGATAAATGGTCGGTTGTTCTTCATGGTAAAAGACAGTTCATTGAAGATCCTATAGATGAAGAAGAGTACTATGATAAGTATGATGACTCCAGTCCATTCTCAGTTGGGTTGCCAACTCCACAAAATATTGAAGCTAATGATGACTTATATGTGCGCGGAGATCACAATGAAGGATTGTTAATTGATAAAAGATCACAATTTTAGAGACATGTATGTTTATACAAATGCTAAATGTTTGCCTTTTTCTAGTTAATACAAATGCTAAATGTTTGCCTTTTTCTAGTTAATACAAATGCTAAATGTTTGCCTTTTTCTAGTTAATACAAATGCTAAATGTTTGCATTTTTCTAGTTAATAGAAATGCTAAATGTTTGCCTTTTTAATGACATTTTCAGATGGCTGACCATGATGAGCATGATGTCCATGATGAGCATGAAGTCCATGATGAGCATGCTGTCCATGACGAGCATGGCGAGGATACTAATGTAAGTTCTAAAAACATATCCTGTATTTCTATAAAATTCATTATCTTCTAGTTATGTCATATATCCTATATTTCTATATTGGGCTAAGTTAGTGTGTTTTATTTTTGTCAAATTTTAGGTTGATGCACCTGTACCCACTGAAGCACTGGAGCAACTTGATGCGCAACACCAGACACTTAACAAGAAAAGGGGCATCACTCTGTTGAAGAAGTTATTAGCGCTAAGTGGTAGTGGATCTAAATTGGTGGTGGAGTTTGATAATGGAGGAAATCCAATTGGAGTGAACCGCAATAATTTTGTGAACTATCTTGGGTGTACCACTCGGAGCCATTGTGGTGTTAAGTATGACAATTGGCATAAAGTTCCTCAAGGGAAAAAAGACTTGATATGGAAGGATTTATGCGTGAGTTATTATTATTTGCAATTCTATTTTGTAGATTACAAATTCTATTATTTGCAATTCTATTTTGGATACTAGTTAATAACATTTCTATTTTACAGAATCTGTTTGCAGTGGATGAGAAGTTGCATCGTAAAAATGTGATGCAACGCGCTGGAAAGATGCTTAGGAATTATAGGACAAATCTGAACAGAGAATACATAAAAGAGGGTGATAAGAAGAAGAAGTCAGCCCTTGAACAATGGAACTTCTTGGACAAAGAAGATTGGGACAATTTTGTTGCTTCAAGAAAATCTGAAGAATTCAAGGTATTAGGTGTCACTCCTAATTTAATTAATATACATTGTATTCACCTATTCAAGATTAGCATTTAGTGCTACTAACCAAATCATTAATGTGCATACTAACTAGGCCCTCAGTGACGCACAAAAAGCAAGGCGTGCACTGAATGTGAATGACCACACTATGGGTCCAAAAGGCTATGCAAGCGTTCGCCAAAGACTACAGGCGGAGTCTGCGGCTACTCAGGAGTCTGCTCCTACTCAGGAGTCTGCCACACCCATGCCTCGCCATGATATCTGGATAGCTGGCAGGCAAAACAAGAAGGGTGAAATAAAGAAGCCTGTAACTGCTGAGGCGGCTGCAAAAATGGTAAAATACAACTCTTAGAGCAATCGTTTGAATATTGCTTATTTGTGGTGTTAACTTACCAATTTCTGTTTATGGTGATTAGCGGGAGCTGCACGAGCAGAGGAAATAAGGCACGTTCATCCCTCAGGGCACAAGGGATGAATTGACAGTTGCTCTGGGTAACCCATAGCATCCTGGACGTGTTAGAGGTGCCGACGCTGGTGTTGGCATCAAAGAATTCTTTGGGCCATCCCAGCGCAAACCCAGAGCGGGATTTTCTCAAAAAGAGGTAACCTATTATTTTTTTAGAATGTTACTGCAAAAGGAAATTCATTAATAAGAAGCTAATGTTTCTCTTATCCATGTATAGGAGAATAAGAGAGTTGAGGATTTAGTTGCTAAGAAGATCAACGATGTAGTTGCTGAGAAGGTCAAGGAAGAATTGTTGCGGTGGCAGGCATCTCAGGCTTCCAATACGCCTATGGCGACCCACTCTTCTCCTGATGCACAGACTGCGAGTAATCCTGGAGACCCATCGCCTAGCACGTCTGCTGTAAGTATTGTTTATGACATTGTAGTTAGTCTTTTCAAGTTGTTATGTTTTCAAGATGATATGTATATATGTATAATATTCTTTACGTAAATTTGTAGGCATTGAAGCCATGCCGCTTAAGAATGCAAGACTACATTGTTGCAGAGGCGCAGGCTTACCCGTCCCTTCCTGGGGCAATGTTTCACGGGACTCCAATGCCACAGGGCTACGTTCGTGTGAGCCCGATACGTGTGTTACCTGATTGGAGAGAAGCTACATTGCCATATCCCCACCCGGATATTGATAGACTTGCTGATGCAGAAGGTGGGGTGATATTGTGGCCCAAAGCAGATGTCGTCTACACGACTGAAATTGTAAGATAAATTTACATTGATTTAGACTGTTAATGTGTATATATGATGTCAACTGATCTGAAATTATATGTACATGTTAAAAAGAAGACACCAGGAGCACCTAGGCCTCCACTTCCACTTCCCGCATTACCCGATTGGGTTCCAACTGACCTAACATACCCGTTAGGTCCTGCTTGTAGGGGAATGGCATGTTGGCTACGGGCACATAATGTACATTTCCCTATAATTATTTCTTTAGATGCAGATTATGCAGGTCAATCATACGATAGCTCTTTATTTATACAAGATATTATTGAGCTGTTTATGTATGATTGGCTGAATACATCAATGATAGAGACATGGATAAGGTGAGATCTTGTTTATACATCCATATACCTTGTGTAAGATCCGGTGATCTGGTTTCTTATATATTAATGCATACGCCTATATGTTTTGCAGCTACCTAGTCGAAGATCATTGCAAACAATTTGCATTTGATCATGTGGGATTTTTGATTCCATCATTGATTAGTTTGGTAGCTAAAGACCCTGATAATGTTCAACAATACTGTATAGATGCTTTTACAATTTTTGGTCAGCAAAAGAAGACGATAATAATAGCTCCATTCAATGTCAAGTAAGTTTACTTTATTTATAATTTGGACTTAAGAAAATTCCATTTTTATTTTGCATTTTGAGTTATTAATTGTTAACTTCTTACTTCTAGCGGTAGACATTGGGAGTTACTAGTTATTGTCCCCGGGACATTCACTGTTTATTATCTAGATCCTGCGGGGAGTACATTGAACACTAAAATTGGACACGTAATGAGAATGCCATTATTCTGGTGAGAAATATTTCATTTTTATATCCGTTAACATCTTTTATTACATTACTATTTACTTATGCAATTTATTGTGTTATATTAACATGTAGGGGTTTAGATGCATTCAAAAAGGCTGGAGGAACGGTCCCAAGGAAAAAGAACCAGCCAATAAATTGGCAGAACGTACAAGTAAGTTCCCGACTCGAATATATATATTATTGATGTGAATTGTGCTTAGTTGTATTATTTTGTATGTTTCAATTTATAGTGTGCTACACAAGACAATGGCTGGACATGCGCATACTATGTGATGCGATTTATGCAGATGATTATCAAATATGCCGCATTGGACATCGATACCATACATGAGGTATTATATATAGTCTCATTAGTTAGTATGCAATATATCAATCTTATATTATTTTTATATTATTACTTATATATATACATCATTCTCTTTGCAGGTGTTTAAAACTGACAACACTACAGGTAAACGTTTAAAAAATATACATGCTCCATATACGATGGAAGCATTAAATGAAGTAAGAGAAGAGTGGGCAAAAGCCATACAAGCAGTGGCAACTGTAAGATATAATTGGGATGTTGATAGCGATAATGAATGATACTATGTAAATGAATATTTCTGAATGTTAATACATGTATTTGAATGTTTCTATATGTGTGAATGTGAGAATTGAATTGATGTCTGAATGTATGTACTTGTGTAGAATTTTGCTTGTGACTTTTGCAGGTTTGCGGCCTGTTTGTAGGCTGATATCAATGGATGTCGTAAACCTGCAGTTCAGAAAACTGAACTGCAGGTTCTCATCCTGCTGACCAGCCACAGCAGGCCTGCAAACTGATATGAAAAAAAAAATATAAATAGGCGTCGGTTATTTATAGAAAACCGTCAGGAAAGACCTACAGCGTCGGTTTTTTTCAATAAACCGACGCCTGATGTGGCCAAAGCAGTCCTGGAAATGGCGTCAGATATTCATATCAAACCGACGCCTATTTAACCTATAGGCGTCGGTCTTTTGGTATATAACCGACGCCAAAAGTGTTCGCGCCACAAAAAATGGCGTCATCTAGGGCACTTTATGCGTCGGTTATCTACTAAAAGACCGACGCTATATTCCATATAGGCGTCGGTTGTTTAGTAAATAACCGACGCAGAAAGTGCCCTAGATGATGACGTTTTTTGTGGCGTGAACACTTTTGGCGTCGGTTATATACCAAAAGACCGACGCCTATATGGAATATAGGCGTCGGTTAAAAAACCGACGCCGAAGTGTTCGACCTTTAGCGGCGCCCACATAGGCGTCGGTCAGAAACCGACGCCAAATGGGGTTAAACGACCGACGCAAAAGTCTGTTTCTGTAGTAGTGTAAGGTCTAGAGGAACCAAAAATGGCAAGATAGAGACCCCAATATTAGAAATATGAAATGAGATAAAGCATGAAATGATACTAGATATGAAAAGCAATATGAGGTACGACCCAACCTTGTGAAAAGGTGTGGGAATGATAAGGTAGATATTGTATATGATTCTACCTAGACATATAACAAACTTAGGATGAGTTATTTGTCTTAGTATGTTCGGATAAACAATAAAACATGGATGTTAAATTGTGCACATGACCAGACCATTACATGATTTACGTAGTTAGGCACAAAGCAAGTCTTATTAGAGAAATACTAAAAACAAAAAATGATAGTTATAATGGTTTTATTATTCAAATTCATATTTCTTTTATAGTATAAAATTGACCAATATGCTTTCTTAACAATTATATTGAAGTCTACTTACTCTAATTAGGATGAAATCGAGTTTTGTTATACTTATTTGTTATCTTCTCATGTAGACAATTCATTGAATAACTTTATCATAAGGCCTCTGGCCTAGATTAATATTAAACATGTTTAATTATCTTAATTATGTGTTTGGATGTCGTAATTTCATGATTAAGTTGACTTGGCAATCTAATGGTTCAATTATGCCTTGAATTGGCCTTAATTTGCATTTCATTTGCATAATTTGCAACTGAATGCACCTTGTGGACTTACTGTAATTCCACCTTTCCTGGATGTCTTAACTGCAATATGCACACACATATAATTTTGGCTTGTGACTCTACTTTGCGATCTTGTTGTTTTGGCTCTTGATTTTATGTCTTAAATCCTAGTTAATAGGGTCTTAATTCCTTTTCTTTATATACCTAGAAAGTGTAGTGTCAACTAGTGGGTGCAGTCATGGCTACTTGTCGTGAATCATGGACCATGTTTGGCTTAGCGATTGGCAAATAGCCCACGGTCTAATTCGCACGTATTAGAGTCGCATCCCATTGAGGAGTTGTTGGTGTATATGCCCTAAAAGCCAATCATTCACTACTACAGAATGGGGATATGACAACAGTTATTTTAAACATTCTGCGTCGGTTCTAAACCGACGACCAAGTGGGCGATGATAAAACTCAAACTTTCATCGTCAATTAGTAAAATTGATGCCAATAATTTATATCGTTGGGTCTTTGTTAGGACCGATCCGATGACGTAACATGCAGTGGGTGACACTGCTTTGAACTTTGCTCAGTGATTGCAACAAATAACCGACATTGTAAATCTTTCACGTCGGTCATGTAATGACATATTACCGACTCCAAATTTCTTGATATCGGTTTTATTAGTGAATAAATAGTCAAAAGTTTAGGTATATATCGTCGGTTGTTATGGAAAAATCGGTAGTGAAACCCTATGTAGTCGTTATTTCCAAATAACTAACGATAAATGTTTTCTTTATATAGCAGGCCTGCAAACCTATTGTCCAGCCAGCCTGCTAGTCTGTCTGAAAGTTCAGAAGAACAACAAACTCTCTATAAGCATCACGACTTAACAACAGACTGACACACCTGCAAGAAAAAGATTTTTATACAAAGTAGGCACAAACACAAACATGCCACATTCTAACATTTTTTCTTCACTTCAAATTGCATTCAAATCCATGAACTCACAGCTCAATTATTTCATTTCTTAGACACAATTCAATTCATACATATATATATGCACAAATAAACATCACTCTTTTCCTCATGTCTTCACATTCAAATTCACTCACACATATACACTTAACATTCAATTTACACTCACAAAATACATATCAACATCAGTTGCCATCTCAGATTTTAAGTCACAATTTTATATTCAGTTCGCACTCACAAAATACATATCAAAAATCTGACATCAAAGTTCAAACTACCAAAAAATATCAATCAACCGTCAATTTTTTTGTTCAAGTCCACATTTCTGATGAAGCAGGTTGTCCACTATTGACGTAGGTCATTCAGCTTCTCCAATGTATAGGGTTCAGTTTTTGAAAAAAAAATTGCTAAGAGAATGAGACTTCTAATTAGATTTGATTGTTTATATTATCAAATGAGACCACTTCATTAATATGATCCAAGACTAATAACTTACATTCTCTATACATTTGATTTGTTCTGCGTGATTGACAATCACTTGCATATATATCATTACATAATATGTGCATGTACAACGGTTGTCTTGTATAGGGGTCTATAGATTTATAATTAAATTAATAAATATAATCAAGCAGAGTTGGTCATATATTATGCAATTGGATTGAGAAGACTATACATCAACACTTGTCCAAGTTATTGATTTCTTTTTCTTATCTACCTTCACTCCGCCGATATAGAATGCTTTCACACCCCTTTAAGTTAAATTAACATATATGTTGCATTATTAAACTATCATTGTGATGCAAATATTAACAAATATGTTGGTCATCGAAAAACTATACTTACACATGAATCACCAATTTCATTGGGTGTCCCTCATTTGGTGGTAGTTTTTCACCTGAAGGATCAAAGAGATACACCCTCCAAGTCTGGGGAACAGTCACTAACAACTGTCAGTGCCTATTTCTGAGTGAATAGAAGGCAAATAAAATAAAAATTAAATCTCACAACAACTATTCATAGGTTAGACATATAAACAACAAGCCAAAAACTTACTTAACGTTGAAGGGAGCTAAGATCACGTTCTTAGAAGTAGCAAAATAATGTCTCGCAATAGTTGCATATTCTTTGACGCCACTCAGATCTCTAAGTACATCGCTAATCAATGATGGCAGAAATCCCACATTTACTATTCCTAATTCAAGAACCGTGTAATATAGATGACTGATATATATATTATATAACCAATACTCATTTTATATGTAGAAAAAAATTAAATAATTTCACATATGATGAGGTATTCACACTCACTATATCCAAAGTTCTATCACTAATGTGTTCATCCAATCATACTTAAATACCTCAAAAACATCTTCCAACACTATAACATTGTCCCTCTGTAGACCTACCATATCCTCCTCAAGGATGATAAAATGGAATATGTTTGGTCTACAATATCTAACCATATTATCAACTCTTGGCAGTTAGGGCCTAAGGAGTTGAACAAGTCATATGGAATAAAATGAGGGGGCGGAGGCTTAGGAACTTTAGGGGGATACTTAGTTGTTGTAGGTTGCATGCATGTATTCTAATATTAGCTTTCTATTATTTCATTTAGTTTCAATATAGATTTTTCATACCTGAACAAATATAACAAGTCATTTGGGACACCCAATAAAGCCACCATCTACCTCTCTAACTGTGGTGGCATCTGGGTGCTCATATGGAAGAGGTATGTCCCTCATTCCTGGAAAGACACATATGATTCTCAACACAATAGTGATCAGTAGGAAGGGGAATACCATGAACCACATCGGCAATAGACACCTCGACATCTGCCATGATGTTGTTTGTTGGTTCATCGACGACAAGATGACATTTTCTGGCAGCCACATTTTTATGAAATACAAAATTTAATTTGAAAAACATAAGTATTGACTTGAAGGAGTATTTTATCAGAAGATAATATAAATTGACTTGAGTTGAATCTTACCCCAGTTGTGCCATGTGGGTATGAAGGACTACCCCCAATGGACTTTGTGGGAGAGTGATGAACAAATTATGTGACTACTGGAGAAGCTGGTTTCTGTGTCGCCTGAGAAGCTATATATTTCTCTAAGGCTGCATCTACAATTTTATGCACGTACTCTTCGTGCACTCCCCCTTTCTTCACTTGTTTATGCTTATGTTGGGATGTGCCAAAAACGATTTTATGCCATGCCCAACTCCAACCCCCCTAGAGCAACCGTCAATTCATCGTGTGTGCCCATAGGGGTGAACTTGCCCTCCTCTTCTTAGGTAGCCAACTCCAACTAATTATCATAAAAAATGGACTAAATCATTAAAACTTAACAATTTGGTCGAAAAAGAACATGGTTATTTATTATGAAACCAAGAAATTTATCATTTTATTTGTCGCCTCCTGTGTTGCTTGGACGGGGATTTCTCTGACTTTATTTCTCCTCACATCTATCCACTCAATATAGCGAGGCAACAGTCCACAAGCACTAGAAGACTCGGTAATAGATGGAGTAGAAGTAGAAGGCCCTTGTTGTTTTCCTTTCTCTTATCCTTGCTCTTGCTCTAGCTCTCCATCTTCCCCTTGCTCTTGCTATCATTGTAGCTCCTTCTCTTATTGTAGCAACTCTCTCATTAGGTAGAGTTTCTAATAACCACCTGAACCCAACCAGTGGTTGTGCACATTCTTGTCACACATGTCTTTTTGACCGGCATGAAGGGCCTGATTAGTTCATACAAGTGATGTTGTTAAGTAACCATAAGAAACTATAAAAATGTAATTAATTCAATACTTGGAACATATTTGTTTCTCTCCGCCAAACAAACTCCTTTCAATCATCTTGATTAATATAGTTCCATTTAAGTCTGTGTTCCTTCATGTCTCCAAAGACATAGTCTCTTGTGAGGATTGTCTGCCAATCTCTATGTTCATCAAGTTCATACTGGCCCCAAAAAGGTTCAACATTCAATATTGTTTAGAAATGCTAAAAGAAATAATAGGAAAAAGATTTTAAAAACATAACTTCATTTATCTCACCTCTAGCTCCCTCCAGATGAGGTCTTTGTGGACCGTACTTGCTTGTCTCCAATCCTTAATAAGGAGAGGCACTTTGCTTCGAGCAAGGACCCCACAATATCTGACATACTCATTAGTAAGTGGTGTTCCTGCTTCATTGAATTCAACAACTCCCTTCCTTTCTAGCCTATTTGTGGCATCTTTTATTACAGTTATCCCTCTAAATCCCTTATGTTTGGGTTTTTAGCACCATCAACACCCTAGTCAGGATGCTCAGTGTGAGAACCCGTTACACTAAATGAGATTGCTCAAAGCATAAACACAATCAATCACTAAACAATCACATACCCAAAAATATGGGTAAAATAAAACCGATTTCAACATCAGCTCCCACTCAGAAACATTTGCATAAGAGCCCAACGTCTTTCTTATATCCATACTATGCCAAGAATTTCATACAAATTTTTCTATCGTCTTAGCCACCACATATACACACAGGAGAACAATATTCATATATGCCACACAAACAAGCATTAATATGCTAACAAAAGCCTGATTTGTTTGTGTCACAACTCGTCCGAACAAAATGTCATTAACTAAACGGAAGCGATCATCAACAATGGATTACTAAAAATCACTAAAAATTAAAACCATTTACAAAGAGATCCAAACATAGGAAAACTCTTTTATCAAGAACCAATGTATTTTATTTACATCCTGGTTCATATATACATATCTTGTACCATTCCTTCTCAAGAATTACAAGCACCAATTGCTCTGTTAAAACTATACACAGGCAGCATGAGAACCTTGAGGCATCAAGCCAAAATCTCAGATCGATTCATTAAAAGTACTAACTACTAACTCCAAGGACCTGAGAGTACATAGATGACACATAGGACTCTCTATACAAAACATGACAGCCAGTGCCTCCACCTGGAATATTACTGCTGTCCCTATTGCGACTGTTGTTGCTGCTCTTCTTCTGCTATAGGGTTTCTGCCTCTTCTTCCATGTCTACCTAAAAAGTTGGATCCCACGGGGGTGAGACAATTGAAATTGTCCCAGCGAGAGATATAACTCTCTGCCAGAAACATTATTATTGTAGTTTAATATATTAAAACTGAGAAGAGGAATCATATATATTCAATAGAAAATAAATCAATGTCTAAACAGATTAGAGCAATATTCTTATTCAAAGCATTTCAGTTATAACTGGATAAAGTAGCATGTCACTTATCCAATAAGGAATTGAAAAACATGTATAATATGTATCCATCTAGGATATGCTAAACAAGGTAACATCAACCAATGATTCTCGTATTTCAACCTTAAGCAAATACGCTACACGGATGATTACATTTTACAATCATACTTAAGCCCTGAGGAGATGAGGTATATTGTTCATACTCCAACCGACCTTTAGGAAATTGAAATCGGTACCATACATAGGTTAAGGAAGAGCCAGATTTCCATAACCTCACTTATCTCGGTCAGTATGAGATCTCATGTAGGACATCTTGTGTCTCTGCTAAATAGCTTTCCAGGGTATACTGTCAACTTTGCTATAGAGTTACAGCGGTGGCTGCACTCTCTTCACAATTGAGAGATTTCATGTTTATCTCACATCGATTCGACATTAAACATTATCAGGAGATTCGTGATACATCCATCCCGACACATATAATGAAGGATTTGAGAGATTTAATGTTTATCTCACATCATTTCCTCCATTGGGGCGTAAAGATATTCGCACCCATAACCCCCACATACTCAGCAGTATGCCCTCTAGGAGGTTCCGTAGGAAAACTTGTTTCACCATCACCAACTACTGACGATGATGGATCTATGATCAGGGCTCTACATGATAAGATTTTACTTAATTAATTAAGTACATTACCATATTCTTTTAGCACCAGTCAGGTTTTCAAACATAATTTATTATCACAAATGCTACAAATAATGTGTAATACTTCTATCAAGTACTTTTCGAAGCTTTATAAAATATTGGGATCTCAATCCCTTACCACATCATGGGCATTCTCATCCCTTAACATCTCATCATCATGATTATGGAATATGGGTATTCAAACCCTTAGTTCATCAAAGAACACTTGTTACAACTTATCAGGTAACTAATGTCTTCAGGTCATCTGACCAAGGTAAACATGATACTTGCTACACAAGCATCTCACATGGATTTCCAAGGCCCATTTAATCTCTTGTTACCTCTTACTAGGCAACAAATCATATTATGGCTCACAAGGCCCATAAAATAATTTTGATAATAAAACATCATACCTCATACATGGCTATGCCCAACATCTCATGATACCTGCATGGTTAGTACACATGATAATAGTTATATCAATTACATATCAGCACCATGCAATGTAATGGTAGCATCACTATTCCCTCATTAGGGTTAGGGTTTCCCAAATCATGTCAATTAGGGATACTCATCCCATTATCCAGAATTAGAGTTATGGTTTATCATCATATTGCCCAAGATTAGGGTTTCATGCACTATAACTCAATATTAGGGTATCACATACCTTCACCCTATATTAGGGTTAGGGTTTCCCAAATCATGTCAATTAGGGATACTCATCCCATTATCCAGAATTAGAGTTATGGTTTATCATCATATTGCCCAAGATTAGGGTTTCATGCACTATAACTCAATATTAGGGTTTCACATACCTTCTCCCTATATTAGGGTTAGGGTTTTGTATTAAGGTTTCATATAGAATTACATAGCATCACCCTGTATTAGAGTTTCACATCACATTACTGCATTAGAGTTTCACATGGCATCACCCTAGATTAGGATTTCACATCACATCACTGCATTAGGGTTTCACATGCCATCACCCTAGATTAGGGTTTCACATCACATCACTACATTAGGGTTTCACATGGAATCACCCTAGATTAGGGTTTCACACATCATTATCTCGAATTAGGGTTCCTTATATCTTTTCCCCAAATTAAAATTTCATGTAACTTTACCCGAAATTAGGGTTTCATGAAGCATCCTCTTAAATTAGGGTTTTTCATTATATTACCCTGAATTGGGATTTCTCATATCATTACCCTAGATTAGGGTTACACTATTACCCTAGATTAGGATTTCACCTAGCATTGCCCTAAATTAGGGTTAGGGCTCATCAACCTTCTCGATTAGGGTTTCATGATCTCTTTATCAAGGATCATACTCTAATTACATATTTTATTCATGTTGAAAATGTTGAGGCTTAACTACTACATGTTTATTATACATGTATGAATTCCTCTCTCTCTCTCATCCTCTCTAGGATGTTGATTACTCAAATCTTGATTGGATTAGGTCAATCCTTCATTCAAGTGTATTCATTTAGGGTTAGCATAGTGTATTGAGATATTGCTTCCATAAGCATCAAATGTTAACCCTTCTAAGGGTACTAATCACTCTAGTGACTTAAAGGTACAACCATTGTAATTATCTTTGATATATATCATTAACAATCATGGGGTTAATTGATCTTTCATCACATTAGGTCTTCAAACGGTTTTGGTTGCATTGAACCTCCAAACAGTTTTGAGAACGTTTGCCCTCTAAATGGTTTTGAAACCGTTTGGGCATCTAGGGTTGAGACCGTTTGCCCTTAAAATGGTTTTGAAACCATTTGGGCACTCAACTCTTGAAACCGTTTGATCATATGTACATTGAAACCGATTGGACCCATCAACATTTGAAACCGATTGGATAAATCAGCCTTGAAACCGATTGGACCTCCAAACAGTTGGAGACCATTTGATATCAAATGGTTTGAAGACCGTTTGATCCTAAATGGTCTTAAGCTCATTTGGACTAAAACGGTCTCAAGACCGTTTGGCCCAAACTATGTTGAAACGGAAAGGATCTGTAACACCCCTGACTTGGGTTATGAGCTAACCCTAGGTGTTTTGCCTAATTATGAAATTAGATGGTTGTAATTATCCTTTAGTATATAATTAAAGCTTTTATGGAACATATGTTTCCATTTCTGTCCCTTATAAATCAATGTTGAAGTATTGTTTGCAAAACAGGGACCTATGTGCAATTTGCCCAATCAGAGGGGTTAACTTGCAAAATTCACATGTTTATATGTTCCTTCAATGTTGAGACAACATAAGAATGAATATGATGAGGTTTGAGGGATTTCCCAAGCTTGAGCACCAAGGTGCAGCTGTGGAAGCAACCCCTGTACTTGAAAACCCTAAATTGGTGTAAAATGCAATTTACCCAATTTGAGGGGTGCAACTTGTAAAATACATCATCTAAAACATCTTTTATGACTCTTGGCATCATTTAGAATAGAAATGATGAAAAGGTCACTTCACGTGAATAATCATATAATAAAGAACACCTTTGTGATTGAATAATCAAGGTGTATGTATAATAGCCCTTTTATGCGTATACTTTAGTGATGGGTTGATCCTTTTTGCCTTCAATTCTTGACCTTAGAAGGAGTTTGTCCTTAGAAATAAGATGTGGGGACGTGAAAGGAAGAAAGGAAGGACTTACATGAGAAATGAGGGAAAACATATGTTCTTATGTTGAAATTTCACTTAAGTATATATACTACTTTTCTCACTTAGCAAGGGAACGATCCTCTTCCTTTCATTTCTTTTCCCCTTGCTCAAAAGAGACCAAGGCTAAGCTCTGGATCAGAGAAGGACGACCAAGGGTCCTAGGTAAGTTTGGATCATCCCTTTTGCTTGAATTCAAGGAGGAAACTCGTATTCAAGGTCAAAATTCATGGCTAGCTCACTTAGCTCTATCTTTCTAGCCATCTCTTCTCAACTTTCCTTGGAGGATTCACCTTGGCCGACCTGTGGAGCTTCTAGGACGCCATTAAAGGCTTGGATCTCGAAAGCTTGAAGCTCAAGGAGCAAGCTTTAGGTGGGTTTTATAACTCTAAACTCTATGCTTTGATTATACATCTTTTTCTATGCATATAGTTGCTAGTTCTTCTTCTTCCCTATCTTCCCTTGCATCCTTGCAAGCAAATCCGTGAGTAACTGTTTCTGTTCTTGAGCTAGAACATGAGGGCGTTATTTCCTATGCTTATCCACAGTTTTCCACTTTACCATACGACCTCAACCAATTGCCTATACGGTTTACAAAACTGTTTGGTGGGCAAACGGTTTCAAGGTCGTATGAAGGCATACGGTCTCAAGACCGTATGTCTGCGTTGACCAAGCGTGGACCGTATGAGAATCCTGTTCATAATTATGTAGGTTAATTACCCATAAAATTTTAGAGGTTAACTCCAAAGGAATCGTGAGATATAGGCAAAACAATTAGCAAATTCAATTGAATTTAGTTCTGATTTTCAATCTGCTTAATTTGCCCTTTTTGGGCAAACGGTCTCAAGACTGTATAATATGGTTGACTAAGCGTTGACCGTATGAGATTAATGTTCATAATGATGTTAATTAATGACTCACCAAATTTTATGGACTAATTCCAAACGAGTTAAGAGTTGAAGGTTGATTACTAGGGCAAACCCTAATTGAAATCAGTGCTGAAATCTCAATGAGTTACTTAGTGTGTTTGGGTTGATTAGCCCAAACGGTCTCAAGACCGTTTGGGGAATCATCCAAACGGTCTCAAGACCGTTTGGGGATCACCCAAGACCGTATGGAGGTCTGGGGTCAAGTATAGTTGACCAATTGAAGGTACAAAGATACCAAATCACATTTCAATTAAGCATTGATGTAATAATCAACTCAATAGATCATACCTTGATGAATTTTCACTAGAGTCCAAAGGATGGATGGGCAAACGGTCTCAAGACCGTTTGGAACTCATCCAAACGGTCTCAAGACCGTTTGGTGACAATCCAAAACCGTTTGGAGGTCTAGGGTTAAGGTAATTTGATCAATTGAGGACCCAATTACAATGGATTATTGAAATAATCAAATTGCTGATTTGTGACTTAATTAAGGTTCAACCCCTATCAAATCAATCTAGATTTTGATGAATTCTTGGGAAAACGGTCTCAAGACCGTTTGGAGGATATCCAAACGATCCCAAGACCGTTTGGGCCAAGCTTGAGCCCAATTGGAGGTCAATTGATGGGTTCAACTTCGATTTGATTCACATTGTTGAGTGTTGATGGTTGAACGTTTATAGACCTTAATTGAACCAACTCCAACCCTAATTGGATATCAATTGAGGGTCAATTGAGTAACCAATTGGTTAAGGCTAACCCTAATTGTCTCAATTGGTAAGTGGTTAGAAAGCTTGAGACCAATTGAAGGCTTCAACATAGCAAAACCCTAATCGAGTTACCCTTTGAACCACTTTGGAGGTCCATACGATCTTGAGCTTTTGAGGGCTTTCGACCTCAAACCGTATGAGGGCATTCGACCTCAAACCGTATGAGGGCATTCGAACTCAAACCGTATGAGGGCATTTGATCTCAAACCGAATGAGGGCATTCGATCTCAAACCGTATGAGGTCATTCGACCTCAAACCGTATGAGGGCATTCAATCTCAAACCGTATGAGGGCATTCGACCTCAAACCGTATGAGGGCATTCGATCTCAAACCGTATGAGGTCATTCGACCTCAAACCGTATGAGGGCATTCGATCTCAAACCGTATGAGGGCATTCGACCTCAAACCGTATGAGGGCATTCGATCTCAAACCGTATGAGGGCATTCGACCTCAAACCGTATGATCGAATGAGGGCATACGACCTCAAGATCGAATGAGGGCATACAACCTCAAGATCGTATGAAGGTTGAAGGTGTGAAACCTATTGGAGACTTTTGAAGTTAAGTCTGCCTAATGCCTTGAAGGCTTAAATGGTTTAATAGTTGTTCAACCCAAACCATAATAATACCAAGAGACATTAAGGGTCAAATGGTTAGTAAATTAAACCATGATGATGATCAATGTGTAATTTACCATAATACCCTTGAAAGGTTCAATTGAGTAAAACCTTGTTCTAATCAAACCCTAATCACTCAATAGTGGTGATTTGGTCTATGTCAATCAAAGTGGACTTAACCCAACCTGATCTAGATTGGTGTTATCACCATCTACAAGTATGAGGAGAGAGAAAGTATCTTAAGAAAGAGAAAGTACCCTTTTATGATGAAAATCCAAGTAAAGTACCTTCAATATACATGAATGTGCATGATTAGGGTATGATCCACCTATGTGAGATCATGGAACCCTAATTATGATAAATGATGAATCTTAAACTAATCTGAGAGCATCAATGATGATGTTCCTCATACATGACAATGTTATGAGTTCAACTCACCATAATGTGAATAGTAAACCCTAATTCTAGGGTGATAACATATAATGAGAATAGTAAACCTTAATTTATGGTGATATGATAAATGTAGTAATTTAGGGTTATGCCTTTGAGTATGAAACCCTAAAATACAAGTTGTTATATGAGGAATCTTTATGCCATGTGAGATAAGAAGTTTAATAAATCTAATCCAGAGGAGATGTAATATGGATGAGAATCCCTAAATTAGAAATGAAAATATGGAAATCCTAAGTGGGATGAATAGTGAGCCTAGTATATGACCTAGCAATTATGAATTCCTGGAGATGTTTATAAGGTAATGCCTTTAAATAAAGTATAGTCAAATCAATGAGTATGATGTGTTCACACCATGATAAGATTGAGAAGTAAATTCATACCTTGAATTGATAATCATTATGATGTTTAATAAATGTTGTATTTAAGGCAAATACTCACCATACCCTGGTATGCTTCTAAGGATGGCAGAGTTGCATACTAGAATTGGACTAATAATCTAAAAAGGAAATATTAACAATGAAGGATGGGGTATGTTAACCTTAGTCCTGTGTCATGCCTTTAGGTATGAAACTTTGAGAACAAGTTACCAAATATGATGTCTTATAGGATAAAGAGATTTCAATAACCTTAATTTGTATAGGGTGAAACCCTATTTCCAGTTATGCTTTTAAGCATTGATCCTCATGATTGAAGTATGAGATGAGGAATCAATATTCCTAATCATAAGTAAAGGAAATGAATAACCCTAATTGATGAATATTGGGGAACTTGACTCTTCTAAGAGTTTGAAAGTGTAACTTCTAGAATGAATTGTTTACTGTTATCAGTTGAATTAACCATGCAGGTTGTCATGAGATGATGATCATATCCAGGTATGGATTATGAAACTATATTCATTGAAAGCATGCTTTAGCTTTATGAGTAAGTGAAATATTCTAATGCCTTGTTGAGTGGCATCCTATGAGACTGATGGGCTGTGAAAGCTATAAATATCATCAAAGTCATGCTTAACAGATGACATGTGATGAAATGATTGAGAAATGATAATTGATGTGAGTTAGACTTGTTACATTTAGTATTCTATCTTCATAGATACCATGCTAATGATTAATGTTTGAGAACATGTATGATGTCAAAAGAATACTGAAATGTACCTAACTAATCAAGTATAATCATTCCATGTAGAGCCCTGATCATAGATCCATCATTGTCAGAGACCAAATGATGGTGAAACAGGTTTTCCTAAGGGAACTCCTGGATCACATACTTTTGAGTATGTGGGGGAGATGGATGCGTAAATACTTACATCCTAGTGTAGGAATTGATACCGTCAATCCTTCACTACAAAATCAAATGGTGAGATGTACCAAAAATCTCCCAAAGAAGACACAAACACCGCATCGGTGAGAGATAAACAAGAAATCTTCCGGTGACGAAGAGAGTACAGAACGCCACTGTAACTCTAAAATAGCGAAGGACCAGATTACCCTGGTAAGCTATAACAGCGGAGACACAAAGTGTCCTGCAAGCAATCCTCTAACTGACTGAGGAAGATGAGGTCTTAAGAATCCAGCTCTTTTAATGACCTATGTATGATACTGATGTGACTCATTAGCGATCAGTTGGAGTATGAGTGGTATGCCTCATCTCCACAGGGCATAATAATGTTTGTAAAACATAATCAACCGCGTAGTATATCTGCTTAGGTTAAACTACGAGGAACAATGTTTGGTGTTACATTGTTTACATTAACGATCTGTTCAGATATTTTTATACATGTCCTTTATATGCTTTAAAGACATGACTGCTTAAGTAGAAGTTGCTTCTCTTGTTATTAAACTTGTTGTTGTATGATTTATGTTATCTTGTCTATGATATTCCTTAATGTTATAATAAAGCTTCTAGTTGAGAGTTATAACTCTCGCTGGGACAATTTGTACATTGTCTCACCCCGTAGAATTCAACTTTTTAGGTGGACGTCGAAGACGAAGGATCCCGTTTAAGGATGAGCAACAACAGCAACAACGATACCAAAGGCAGCAGTGAATCTCAGGTGGAGATACTGTCTGAGTTATGTAGTTAGATAGTCCTATGCCGTCTCTGTACTCTCAGGTCCTAGGAATCAGTGTTTTGAGTTTTTGGTGTTGGCTCCTGAGATTTTTGAATCATGTTGTATATAACTACTCAGGAAGTAGTTTAACAGATATGTAAACTGTTTACTTGGTTTCTTATAAAAAGGAGTTTTAAAATTTCCAGATCTTGTCTCAAAAGTTTTAATTTCCAGTATTTTTTCATATTCCGCAACTAATCGAATGCTTCCGCTAAGTTTAAATCATGTTTATATCGTGGTTTTGGAGATCGGAGCCCACAAGATCATCTAGGGTTTCTTTCAACCAATCAATTATGGTTAGCTTCATTGAATCATTCATCAATTGGACCATTGAGAGTACATCAAAGTATAACCCTTGGATCTCCATCCATCCATGACTCTACTTGACCTCAAATGGTCTTGATACTGTTTAACCTCAAATGGTCTTGAGATCGTTTGCCCTCAAACGGTCTTCAGATCGTTTGATCATTCCACCTTGAAAACGTTTGAATCAATTTCTTTAATCAATCGATTAGGGTTTTTAATCAATGGATCATCCATCATTGTAACCATTGTGATTAGATCAATTGGAACCATTGGATCTTCATTCATCCATAATAGCAATTGACCCCAAACGGTCTTGAGACCGTTTGTCCTCAAACGGTCTTGAGACCGTTTGGTCATCAAAATTGAAAATTGTTTGCTCATGATATTTATTGATGTGTGTGCTAAGATGACAACATCATATTCAAGATTCAAACCTTCGAAATTTTCTGTGATCTTTGTGGTGATTTCAACAATTATTCAAAAGGAATTTCGGGAAAGAAAATAGAATCAACATATGCTGAAGAAATGAAATCAATAATAGCATTTAAGGGTTCAAGTTATATAACCCACGTTCAAAGTTGAATCCAAGCTTCAAGCTTCATGCATTTAATGGTGAATGAAGCTTTCTAAACTTCCCAAGGTCCATCCTCAAGTCTTTGAGTGAAAAGATTGGCTAAAGTTGAAGATTGAATGGAGAAAAGAAGAAAATAAGCATTGAATTTCGATTTCAACCATGAAATCAAGGTTGAAGATGATTAAGGAGCTCACCTACAGGTTGGGGTACGTCCTCCTATTTCTCCTAAGCTCCCTTGTGCTCAGACAAAGCAAGGAAAGAATGAAGAGTCAAAAAAGCCTTTCATATGGGTGAATGAATGGAGTGTATATAAGGGAAATTCAAGAGAGAGAAAGTGTTATAAAAAATCTTTCAATTCCCAAAATTGGTGCCACTTATCCCCCTCACTTCCTTGCATATGAAGCCATCATCCTCCCCTTAGAAATCCTCTTCTTTATCCATGAATTAAAATAAAAAAATTAAGCACCTTAATCAATTTAATAATAATATCCAAAAGTTAGTGGATATTACTTTTTCTTTAACTAATGTGAGTGGGCTCTCCACTCACTTTAGATATTTCGGTGCCATTGTAAGGAACAAGGGCGACCATTCTTATATAAATTCAACCATAACATTTTTGGTTGAAGGGCACTTCCATTAATATATTTATTTTTGCATTAAATTGAATTAGGGTTTCAATTATGCTTAAATCTTGATTATTTTAATATCAAGATTCTCTCTCCCCCAAAGAGATTCAAATGAGATACCCCTATAATTTTCTTGTCTCTAATTGATACCAAGAAACATTAGGGACTCTCTAGAAGTGGTGTTTTGCATATTGAACCCTAGGTTTTGGGTAAATTGCACATTACACCAAAACTAGGTTTTAATGCACAACATTGCTTAATAAGCTCTTTCTTGTGCTCAGGTTGTGGAAGCCATACCTCAGCATCATCCTCATTCTTATGATGATTAAACACTTGAGGAACATTTTATCATGTAACATTTGCAAGTTAACCGCTCAACTTGGGTAATTTGCACTTTAGTCCAAAACAGGCAAAACATTGTTTTCAACATTATTCAAAAAGGACTAAAATTGAAACATAAGTTCCTCTTGAGCCTTAATTACTTTTCGAAAGATAAGAGCAAGCATATAATTATCTTTCTTAAACAAAACATCTAGGGTTAAAGCATAACCTAGGTCAGGGATATTACGAATTATCCACCCCTAACGGGGATTTCATCCCTAAAATCATCAAGAGAAAAGAGAAGGGTACTTCCTCCTCATCTCTTCCTCTAGCTCCCACGTAGCTTCTTCAATGCCATGGTGATGCCAGAGAACTTTCACAAGACATGTTTTTCTTTTTCAGATTTTTAATTCTTTTATCAAGGATCATCACAGGCCCTTCAACATATGATATGTCATCATTTAATTCTACCTCCATAGGTTGCAAAACTAACTCTGTGTCAGGATGACACTTTCTCAGCATGGAGATATGGAACACTGGATGCAACTTATGCATCTCAGGTGGCAACTCCAACTTATAGGTTACCTTTCCAATCCGTTCAATGATTGAATAAGGCCCCATAAATCTAGGAGCTAACTTACCTTTCTTCCCAAATCTAAGGACACCTTCCCAAGGTGAGACCTTGAGATATACTATGTCTCCAACTTGGAATTCTAAAGGTCTTCACCATTTGTCGGCGTACAACTTCTGTCTATCCTATGCAGCCTTTAATTGTTGTTGTATTACTTTAATCTTTTCAGTTGTCTACTGCACTAGCTCAGGACCCAAAAGTTGATATTCTCATGTTTCATACCAACATAAAGGATATCTACAACGTCTACCATATAATGCTTCATATGGTTCCATATCAATATTGTGCTGATAGCTATTATTGTAAGAAAATTCTATCAAGCTCAGGTGTAGATCCCAACTTCCTACAAACTGAAGGACACATGCCCTAAGCAAATCCTCCAAGGTTTGTATGGTCCTCTCAGATTGTTCATCTGTCTGTGGGTGAAAGGCAGTACTAAACCTTAACTGCGTACCCAAAGATTTACGGATTCACTCCCAAAAATGACTCATGAACTGGGGACCTCTATCAGAAACAATAGTAGCTGGAACCCCGTGCAACTGCACTATCTCATCTATATATATCTGTGTAAGCTTCTCAGCAGTGTAGGTTGTTTTGACAGGAAGGAAATGTGTTATATTAGTCATCCTATCAACTATCACCCATATGGAATCATGACCTTTGGTTGTTCTAGGTAAACCAACCACAAAGTCCATGGTCACAGGATCTCATTTCCACTACGGTATAGGAAAAGGTTGCATTGTTCCTATGGGTTTCTGATGTTCAGCTTTAACCTGCTGACACACCGGACACCGCATAACAAACTCAGCTACATCCTTCTTCAAACCAGGCCACCAGTACATATCCTTCAAGTTACGATACATTTTAGTGCTCCCTGGATGCATTGCATACATCAAAGAATGAGCTTCCTCCAAGACTAACTTCCTTAATTCATTGGCATCAGGTACTACCATCTTATCATGGTAACAGACTACCTGATCCTCTGACTCATGAAAGCCATCTCGTTTCTCACTACCATACTCTGACCTGATTTGCTGAATCATAGAATCAGCCTGTTGTGCTTCTTTAATCTATTGTCTCAGAGTAGGTTTTACTTGCATCTCAACTAACAACCTGACTAACAATGATACCTTAAACTGTATATTATTTTGCCTCAAGGAGATAAGCATATCTCTTTTGAAGCATACTAAGGAGTTCAATTGTGCTTTTATCTAAGGCTGGTGATGATGATTTCCTACTTAGTGCATCAGCCACTACATTAGCCTTCCCTGGATGATAATCAATTGAATAATTGTAGTCCTTGATTAACTTCATCCAGCGACGTTGTCTCATGTTCAACTCATGTTGTGAGAAAATATATTTTAGATTCTTATGGTATGTGAAAATCTGGAATGTTTCTCCATAGAGATAATGTCTCCAGATCTTTAAAGCATGGACCACAACAACTAGCTCTAGATCATGTGTCAGATAATTCTCCTCATGTTTCTTAAGCTGTCGAGAGGCAAAAGAAATCACTTGATTATCCTGCATCAACACACATCCTAGACCATTCTTAGATGCATCATAGAAAACTATGTACCCCTTCCCTTGCTCAGGTAACACCAGAACAGGTGCACTTGTTAACCTTTCTTTCAACAGCTGGAAAGAATGTTGACACTTATCATTCCAGACAAAAGGAACCTCCTTCCTGGTCAACTTGGTTAAGGGTAAAGCTATAGAACTGAAGTTCTTAATGAACCTCCTGTAATAGCCTGCCAGTCCTAAGAAACTGCTTATCTCCGTCGGTGTCTTTGGCTATTCCCATTGCAGGACAGATTCTACCTTCTTAGGATCAACACAGATACCTGAGGCGGATATTACGTGTCCTAGAAAAGAAACTTCTGGTAACCAGAACTCACATTTGCTAAACTTAGCATACAACTTATGTTCTCTTAGCAAAGTTAAAGTTTGATGGAGGTGCTGCTCATGTTGTTGAGCATCTCTACTATATATCAAGATGTCATCTATGAAGGCTACTATGAACTGATTAAGAAAAGGCCATAAGATTCTATTCATGAGTTCCATGAATGTAGCTGGTGCATTAGTTAGTCCAAATGACATAACTATGAACTCATAGTGACCATACCTTGTCCTAAAGGCAGACTTAGGTATGTCACTCTTCTTGATATGCAACTGATGATATCTCGACCTCAGATCTATCTTAGAGAATATAGTTGCACCACACAACTGATCAAACATGTCATCGATCCTTGGCATAGGGTACTTATTCTTTATGGTTACTTTATTCAACTGTCTGTAATCAATGCATAACCGCCTAGATCCGTCCTTCTTCTTATCAAAGAGAACCGGAGCACCCCATGGTGAAGTACTCGGTTGGATAAAACATTTCTCAAGTAACTCCTACAGTTGTTTCTTGAGCTCTGCCATCTCAGTAGGTGCCATTCTATATGGTGTTTGTGCTATTGGTCGCGTGCCCGGAATTAGATTAATATCAAAATCAATCTCTCAGGGAAGAGGAACACCTAGAAATTCCTCAGGGAACACATCTTCAAACTCCCTAACTATCAGAACTTTAGAAAGATTAGGGTTCTCCATGGTGGTGTCTACCACATGTGCCAAGAATACAAAGCATCCTTGTCTCATCAGCTTCTCAGCTACCATAGCCGACACTAGAAAGGTTGGAAGAATCTTTCAATCTCCTTGAAAAATCCATGTGTCACCGTCATATGCGAACACAACTTTCTTGGAATCACAATCCAAGACAACCTTATACTTTTCTAGGGTGTCCATCCCAAGAATTATATCAAACCCATGCATCTCAAGTGGTATAAGATCCACCTGAATGAGATGTTCAGAAAAGGAAAGAATGCAGGGAGAACACACCTCCTGCAGCACTGTAGATCCTAGCAAAGGGGTTTCTAACAACAGAATATCTGCTCTATGACTGACATTCATATTGCAGTCAAGGATCACTCCTCGAGTGATAAAGGAATGTGTAGCACTCGGATCAATAAAAACAGATACGAAGCAGGATGAAGACATATCAAAATGAAATAGTTCCATCTGACCTATCACAACTTGAGGGTTGACTACTGCTTTGGGTTGATTCATCGCATATAATCTCATCGTTGCTTGCTGTTGACCCTATGCTCAGTTTTTGGATGCCGACAAACCAGCTTGGGATGCTTGTCCATGTCCTCTAGTGCCACTTGAAAACTCTCACCTCTGAGAGCCTTGTTGGCTCTGTCTCAGAGGTTGAGTCACACTTACTTCTCTAACTCGACAATCTTTCATCAAATGCCCCATCTTCCCGCATATAAAATAGCCTCTACTCTCCCTTTGTAGCCTGGGTTATCCTGTTACTATTACTGATGCTGGGTTGTGGGCTCCCTCTGGTGGTAAACTATGACCTCTACCCCTACTCGACATCCATTGCGTCTGGGTATTAAATCTTGGTTGTGCTATTGGTGCAGAAAATCTCAATTTCTTGAAACTTTTAGACATGTGTCCTTGAAACTGAGTATACACCTTCTTACTCTTAGTCTGATGCTTCTCCATCACTGACCTTTCTATCCATCTCACGGACTCCACAAAGGTGGCGAACCTCTCCTTGTTCTCTAAGGCAGACATAGGAGTGGTCAAATCAGCGTTTAGCCCCTTCTCAAAATGCTGAATACTCTCTTCATCAGTAGCTTCCATATGCGGACAGAACCACAAAATCTCCATGAACTTAGCTTCATACTCGCTAATGTTCATTGGTCCTTACCTTAACCTCTCAAACTGAGAGATCTTCTCATCTAGATACGTCTTGAGAAAGTATCTATTGATGAATTCTCATCGTAATTCTCCCCATCCGATTTCAACACCTCACCTCTTGCCCTCTTCTATTGTCCACCAGTAGCCATCACTTCCTTTTAGAAGGTACACTGCATGCCTCACCTTCTCTGCTTCATGAATATTGAGGTTTCTAAAGGCCTTCTCCAACTCAGTCAACCACAAGTCAACATATGCTGGGTCAGCTGTACCGGCATAATCTGTGGCTCCAACCCTATGAAGTCATTCAAAAGTCTTACCGACTCCCTATCCTTCATGGTGAGCTGGTGCCCTAGGTGCATGTGGTGGCATCCTATCCGCCATATGCGTCATGGTAGCCATGAACTGCCCAAACAGATCATGGAAAGCTGGGTTTTCTAGTGCAGCCTGGTTAAGCTGGGGATGTTCAGGTACTGGTTCCTCCCTAGTCTGGTCCCTCACACCTCTTCCTAGTGCAGCAATACTACTCTCAACAGCATGTTCTTCGTCTGATCCAGACATCTTTAAGTTCTTCTTCTCCTATATGAGTAGAAGATACTATCAGATAAACTGGAAGACACTAGAACATACTCAACAACCTTAATCCTATGTCTCTGTAGACTCAACAAACCTAGAGCTCTGATACCAACTAAACTGTCACAACTCATCCGAACAAAACATCATTAACTAAATGGAAGCGATCATCAATAGCAAATTACTAAAAATCACTAAAAATTAAAACCATTTACAAAGAGATCCAAACATAGGAAAACTCTTTTATCAAGAAAGAATGTATTTTATTTACATCATGGTTCATAAGTATATATCCTGTACCATCCCTTCTCGAGGGTTACAAACACTAACTACTCTATTAAAACTATACACAAGAAGCATGAGAACCTCGAGGAATCAAGCCAAAATCTCAGACCAATTCATTAAAAGTACTAACTACTAACTCTGAGAACCTGAGAGTACAGAGATGACACATAGGACTCTCTATATAAAACATGACAGCCAATGCCTCCACCTGGAATATTACTGTTGTCCCTATTGTGGCTAATGTTGCTGCTCTTCTTCTACTATAGGGTTTCTGCCTCTTCTTCCGCGTCTACCTAAAAAGTTGGATCCCACAGGGGTGAGACAATTGAAATTGTCCCAACGAGAAATATAACTCTCCGCCAGAAATATTATTATTGTAGTTTAATAGATTAAAACTGAACATAGGAATCATATATATTCAACATCAGATAAATCAATGTCTAAACATATTAGAGAAATATTCTTATTCAAAGCATTTCAGTTATAACTTGATAAAACAGCATGTCACTTATCTAATAAGGAATTGAAGAACATGTATAATATGTATCCATCTAGGATATGCTAAGCAAGGTAACATCAACCAATGATTCTCGTATTTCAACCTTAAGCAAATATGCTACATGGCTGATTACATTTTACAATCATACTTAAGCCCTGAGGAGATGAGGTATACCGCTCATACTCTAACTTAACATTATGAAATCAAAATCGGTACCATACATAGGTTAAGGAAGAGCCAGATTTCCATAACCTCCCTTATCTCGGTCAGTACGAGATCTCATGTAGGACATCTTGTGTCTCTGCTAAATATCTTTCTAGGGTATACTGGCAACTTTGCTATAGAGTTACAGCGGCAGCTGCACTCTCTTCACAATTGAGAGATTTCATGTTTATCTCACATCGATCCGACATTAAACATTATCGGGAGATTTGTGATACATCCATCCCGACACATATAATGAAGGATTTGAGAGATTTAATGTTTATCTCACATCAATTCCTCCATTAGGGCGTAAGGATATTCGTGCCCATAACCCCCACATACTCAAAAGTATGCCCTCCAGGAGATCCCGTAGGAAAACATGTTTCACCATCACCAACTACTGACGATGATGGATCTATGGTCAGGGCTCTACATCATAAGATTTTACTTGATTAATTAAGTACATTACCATATTCTTTTAGCATCAGTCATGTTTTCAAACATAATTTCTTATCACAAATGCTACAAAGAATATGTAATACTTCTATCAAGTACTTTTCGAAGCTTTATTAAATATTGGGATCTCAATCCCTTATCACATCATGGGCATTCTCATCCCTTAACATCTCATCATCATGATTATGGAATATGGGTATTCAAACCATTAGTTCATCAAAGAACACTTGTTACCACTTATAAGGTAACTAATATCTTCATGTCATCTAACCAAGGTAAACATGATACTTGCTACGCAAGCATCTCACATGGCTTTCTAAGGCCCATTTAATCTCTTGTTACCTCTTACTAGGAAACAAAGCATATTATGGCTCACAAGGCCCATAAAATAATTTTGATAATAAAACATCATACCTCATACCTGGCTATGCCCAACATCTCATGATACCTGCATGGTTAGTACACATGATAACAATTATATCAATTACATATCAGCACCATGCAATGTAATGGTAGCATCACTATTCCCTCATTAGGGTTAGGCTTTCCCAAATCATGTCAATTAGGGATACTCATCCCATTATCCAGAATTAGAGTTATGGTTTATCATCATATTGCCCAAGATTAGGGTTTCATGCACTATAACTCAATATTAGGGTATCACATACCTTCACCCTATATTAGGGTTAGGGTTTCCCAAATCATGTCAATTAGGGATACTCATCCCATTATCCAGAATTAGAGTTATGGTTTATCATCATATTGCCCAAGATTAGGGTTTCATGCACTATAACTCAATATTAGGGTTTCACATACCTTCACCCTATATTAGGGTTAGGGTTTCGTATTAAGGTTTCATATAGCATTACATATCATCACCTTGGATTAGAGTTTCACATCACATTACTGCATTATAGTTTCACATGGCATCACCCTAGATTAGGGTTTCACATCACATCACCGCATTAGGGTTTCACATGGCATCACCCTAGATTAGGGTTTCACATCACATCACTGCATTAGGGTTTCACATGGCATCACCCTAGATTAGGGTTTCACACATCATTATCTTGAATTAGGGTTCCTTATAACTTTTCCCCAAATTAAGGTTTCATGTAACTTTTCCCAAAATTAGGGTTTCATGAGGCATCCTCTTAAATTAGGGTTTTTCATTATATGACCCTGAATTGGGATTTCTCATATCATTACCCTAGATTAGGGTTACACTATTACCCTAGATTAGGGTTTCACCTAGAATTGCCCTAAATTAGGGTTAGGGCTCATCAACCTTCTCGATTAGGGTTTCATGATCTCTTTATCAAGGATCATACCCTAATTACATATTTTATTCATGTTGAAAATGTTGAGGCTTAACCACTACATGTTTAATTTACATGTATGAATTCCTCTCTCTCTCATCCTCTCTAGGATGTTGATTACTTCAAGCTTGATTGGATTAGGTCAATCCTTCATTCAAGTGTATTCATTTAGGGTTAGCATAGTGTATTGAGATATTGCTTCCATAAGCATCAAAGGTTAACCCTTCTAAGGGTACTAATCACCCTAGTACCTTAAAGGTACAACCATTGTAATTATCTTTGATATGCATCATTAACAATCATGGGGTTAATTGATCTTTCATCACATTAGGTCTTCAAATGGTTTTGGTTGCATTGAACCTCCAAACGGTTTTGACCCCTCAACCTCCAAACGGTTTTGAGAACATTTGCCCTCCAAACGGTTTTGAAATAGTTTGGGCATCTAGGGTTGAGACCGTTTTCCCTTCAAATGGTTTCAAAACCATTTGGGCACTCAACTCTTGAAACCATTTGATCATATGTGTATTGAAACCGATTGGACCCATCAACATTCGAAACCGATTGGATAAATCAGCCTTGAAACCGATTGGACCTCCAAATGGTTTGAGACCGTTTCATCTCAAATGGTTTGAAGACCGTTTAATCCTAAACGGTCTTAAGGCCATTTGGACTCAAACGGTCTCAAGATCGTTTGTTCCAAACTACCTTGAAACTGAAAGGATCATCTAGGGTTTCTTTCAACCAATCAATTAGGGTTTGCTTCATTGAATCATTCATCAATTGGACCATTGAGAGTACATCAAATAATAACCCTTGGATCTCCATCCATCCATGACTTTACTTGACCTCAAACGGTCTTGAGACCATTTGACCTCAAACGGTCTTGAGACCATTTGACCTCAAACGGTCTTGAGACCATTTGACCTCAAATGGTCTTGAGATCATTTTCCCTCAAACGGTCTTGAGACTGTTTGATCATTCCACCTTGAAAACGTTTGAATCAATTTCTTTAATCAATCGATTAGGGTTTGTAATCAATGGATCATCCATCATTGTAACCATTGTGATTAGATCAATTGGAACCATTGGATCTTCATTCATCCATAACAACAATTGACCCCAAATGGTCTTGAGACCGTTTGACCTCAAACGGTCTTGAGACTGTTTGATCACCAAACAGTTTTGAGACCGTTTGGTCATCAAAATTGAAAAACGTTTTCTCATGATATTTATTGAGGTGTGTGATAAGATGACAACATCATGTTCAAGCTTCAAACCTTCGAAATTTGATGTGATCTTTGTGGTTATTTCAACAATTATTCAAAAGGAATTTCGGGAAAGAAAATAGAATCAACATATGATGAAGAAATGAAATCAATAATAACATTAAAGGGTTCAAGTTATATAACCCGCCTTCAAAGTTGAATCCAAGCTTCAAGCTTCATGTCTTTAATGGTGAATGAAGCTTTCTCAACTTCCCAAGATCCGTCCTCAAGTCTTTGAGTGAAAAGTTTGGCTAAAGTTGAAGATTAAATGGAGAAAAGAAGAAAATAAGCATTTGAATTTCGATTTCCACCATGAAATCAAGGTTTAAGATGATTAAGGAGCTCATCTACAGGTTGGGGTACGTCCTCCTATTGTTCCTAAGCTCCCTTGTTCTCGGCCAAAGCAAATAAAAAAAGAAGAGTTGAAAAAGCCTTTCATATGGGTGAATGAATGGAGTGTATATAAGGGAAATTCAAGAGAGAGAAAATATTATAAAAATCTTTCAATTCCCAAAATTGGTTCCACTTATCCCCCTCACTTCCTTGCATACGAATCCATCATCCTCCCCTTCGAAATACTCTTCTTTATCCATGAATTAAAAGAAAACAATTAAGCACCTTAATCAATTTAATAATAATATCCAAAAGTTAGTGGATATTACTTTTTCTTTAACTAATGTGAGTGGGCTCTCCACTCACTTTAGATATTTCGGTGCCATTTCAAGGAACAAGGACTTCCATACTCATATAAATTCAACCATCACATTTTTGGTTGAAGGACACTTCCATTAATATATTTATTTTTGCATTAAATTGAATTAGGGTTTCAATTATGCTTAAATCTTGATTATTTTAATATCAAGATTCTCTCTCCCCCAAAGAGATTCAAATGAGACGCCCCTCTGATTTTCTTGTCTCTAATTGATACCAAGAAACATTAGGGACTCTCTAGAAGTGATATTTTGCATATTGAACCCTAGGTTTTGGGTAAATTGCACATTACACCAAAACTAGGTTTTAATGCACAACATTGCTTAATAAGCTCTTTCTTGTGATCAGGCTTGTGGAAGCCATACCTCAACATCATACTCATTCTTATGATGCTTCAACACTTGAGGAACATTTTATCATGTAACATTTGCAAGTGAACCCCTCAACTTGGGTAATTTGCACTTTAGTCCAAAACGGGCAAAACATTGTTTTCAACATTATTCAAAAAGGATTAAAATTGAAACATAAGTTCCTATTGAGCCTTAATTTCTTTTCAAAAGATAAGAGAAAGCATATAATTATCTTTCTTAAACAAAACATCTAAGGTTAAAGCATAACCCATGTAAGGGATGTTACAGTTTGAAACACCATATACTAACTTTCTCTCGCCCGGACCTGAGAGTACAGGGATGACCCTAGGACACATTAGACATCTAATCAACTTTCTCAAATATTCATTACTATATCTCCTCTTTGCTGCCACATGTTTGTTTTCGTCACTTCTGATTACCTAAAAAATGTGGCGAACCACAAGGGTGAGACCCATGTCCCAACAAAAGATATAACCTCCAACAATGCTTATTGATTACAACATTTTAGGTAATGAGACAGTTTAAGAAATTTAATCATATATAACAAATAGGCTCAACAAAACTGATGATTAAAAAAATACATAAAGAAGCTAATAAAAATTATCATGAAGCTGACTATCATCATTTTCCTTATTAACCATATAAGAGATTCAATAGCATATGCATAACTAGCATAAGCAAGTCTAGTAGCATATTATATCTATTAACACGAATAAGTCCAACATCATAAGCATATTTAACAACATTAGCATGTCTAACAATTTGAACAGATCAATATCATAAGCATAGCTATCAACATAAGCACGAGTATTTGCATAAGCATGATTAGCAGTATATGCATTTCTAATTATAGAGGCATGGCTAGCATGCTAAACATAACTAACAACATGATATATCTAGCACCCTAATTATAATCAACAATAGCAGTATAGATATCAACATAAGCATGACTACTGTATGTACACATTTACAATCTTTTGCATATCCACAACATAAGTTTAATTACTATCTCTTAATTACAATAAGCATCATCTTTATGTAAAGAGAACAAACAAGGGTCATCATCCAATGTGAAGTGTCGTGTATAACCCTAAACAGATATGCTATACGACTATATTACCTCTTTTATTATGCCCTAGGGAATTTGAATCGTACCATTCAAAGTCCAACTAACCCCTATGAAGGGCTATTCGGTTATGTACAAGATCTAGGAGTGCCAGTATCCTAAGATATCTTCCCCTCGGTCAGTATGAGTAAAAAGGCAGTGACATATCAGTCAAAGCTGCCACCACATTGACATATAGTCAAGCTTCTAACCACTAGTCTGCCTCTGGTACAGGTCACGATACTAGAAATTGGGGTATACAAACCCAATCACTGAGGTACAACCGCAGTTGTCCTCTAATCACATCATGTTATAATCACCGAGACACGACCACAACCGTTCTCAATCACATGATATGTATGAGGCATGACCATAGCCAACCTACACAATCTACATTTGTGGATGACAAGGATATATCCTCAACCTGCCACCCCCACATACTCAACTATATGCGCTCTGAGTTTCCCTTAGGAATACTCGTTTCACCATCCAGCAAATTCTTACACTAAGGATGGTTCTACAGCATAGGGCACTACATGATTAGAGTTGCATTTGATTAGTTATGTCAATTGGGTGAATTAAGGCTGCATCAAACAAGTGGACATACAAATCCTAATTCACTTCTAGCAAACATATAAATATCATAACTTTGAAAAGATATAAAACGTGTGAAACATAATTTCTCATCTCATCATCACATGGTACTATTCACTTGCCATTCATGATACCACACTAGTCATCATACTATCACAAGATATAAATCCTTTTCACAATATCACAGGGTATCAACCCTTATCAGCATAAGAGGATTACACCTCATTCAGGGCTCAACCATGCCCAAAGGTCATTAAGACCATCATACTATTCCCTATAAGATCATCATTATCTTTTCATGTCTTATAACAAGGCTCAAAAACATCACTTACATATAATACACCAGATCAACACAATATTGCATTAATGAGCTAGGAGATATTCATAAACAATCATACCAGGGTTATATTAACATTAAGAACATTCCTTTATTGCATCAACATGCAAGGAATCTGGATATGATTAACCCTCATCATATTCATAATGCACATGTTTCACATAAGCAAGTATCAACTATGTGGCTATGACAACCACCAATTAACACATTAAGGTTATGATCAGTTGCTTGTGTATAGAAGTAGACTCATGTGTGTCTCCCCTATACACTCAAATCCTTGGGGAGGTTTTTATTGTATGTATCGATACGAGGTTTTGGCTTTATGCCTATTGTTGTTTAGAGATGGAATATATTTATATGAATAGGTTATCATGTGCAACAAGAGGTGGATGAGAGCCAGTGAACAATATTTTGTATATTATTTTGTAGGTGATATCTAATACATGCATTTTTTATGGACTGAAGTGCAAATGTTACAACTCGTATGGTTATATGAAATTGATTTTAATTTCCTATGATTGACGGTAACCAGGATGTTTAGTTTTAATTCCAAAGTTTGATTTTGAGTAATCTCGTTTGTGGCATGTTGGGGCGTCACATGAATTGTAAGCAATCATAACTCTTTCAAGTCCACGACCCAATATATGGTCTGAGTGATTTCACATCTAGGTGAAGCATGCGTTATGTAGTGTGTATAGATGTTCATTTACTAGGGTCTTGGTATGATTGTGTGTGGTTTTATGTTGAAGGTTGTATAATGTAACATAACATGAACTTGTATATGTTTTCTAAAGAAATATTTCATACAATATTTTCTAAAGGTTGTAAACATCAATTGTGTATGTCTAGTAACTTAAAATATGTACAAATTCTATTTTTAATAATATATGAATGCTATGGTTTAATTATTTCAAAGTAATTCATTTGATAATTTTGATCATGGTTGGTGTGCTCCTGCCAATGGTGTTACACACTACTCAATTGCAGTTTTGAATAGATGCAACCTCGCAGACGGAAGCACACGATGGATTCACTTTCAAGTTCTAAAGGTTGTAAACATCAATTGTGTATGTCTAGTAACTTAAAATATGTATACATTCTATTTTTAATAATATATGAATGATATGGTTTAATTATTTCAAAGTAATTCATTTGATAATTTTGATCATGGTTGGTGTGCTCCCGCCAATGGTGTTACACACTACTCAATTGCAGTTTTGAATAGATGCAACCTCGCGGACGGAAGCACACGATGGATTCACTTTCAATATTTATAAAACCTAACTTAACACCTACTCACACTAAAACAACTACACCCGCAAGCACACAGGGTCGTATCGTAGTATAGGAAGGTGGTAAGTATAGGGTCAATCCATAGGGAAAAGAGGGGGCACTAAAGCTAGGTTTGGTTTCGCTAGGTTCCTACTGCGGATACTAGGGTTAAGGGTTTGAAGGTTGTTTTGATTGTTAAAATATTATAGAAAAACGAGCAATTAAAGGCAAGAATGAAATCTAAGTCAATCCTAGTCTAGAGTAAGGCTAAATAGGCAAAAAAGGATTAAGCTACGTATGAAAAGGAAAATTACACTAAGGCAAGCAAGAGAGAAGCACAAGAGCAATTAAAGAGGTAAACTAAAATGAACAAGGCAAGGACAAAGCAAGAAGCTAACTAAGCAAGGAACGAGCTAACTAAGCTGAGCAAGCACAAAACTAGGGTTTTAAGCAATAAAGAGAGGTATGGGCTGTTTAGGGGTATGAACTTATCACTTAAGTTGGGGGTGACATATGAAAATTGTGATTCCACTTAGATTATCCAAACCAAACAACAAGTTAAAGTCTAATGAATTAACCTAAGCTACTAACTGGCCATGGATATGCTAGGTTGTGTATAGGGGAACTAGTCCCTAACACCCCCTACTACCCTTACGAGGCTCAATTGGGTTAGGGACTGGGTTCAATTCAATTAGAGTCTAAACAAGTATAGGCTTCTAGATTAGGCATTCCTAGGGCAATTAGGGGATGAGGGTAGTAATGGAGAGGTGAAATTAGGGTTTTGGACCCCAATTCCCCCACATTCTAGCCTTGAGAAAGCTCCATGCTAGTTGCACTAGAATTATCCAATCTAGATACTTAGATCTCTCACTTAGGTTTAGGGAGAATGATTAGGATGTAGGAAGATGGAAGGCAACCTAGGGATCCAAGAATTGGACCTAGGGGCTGATAACACCCAAATTAGAGCATATTTTCTATGGATTTTATCTATAGTTTTGTGCCACTTTAGTCTTAATATGCACTCTTTTGTTCATGTTTTATGATTTCTATCTCGAATTAGATAAAAGTAGTAAAAATAGCTAAATAATGTAGCTAATTAGCCAATTTTTGACTTATAGGCACCAAAACTAGCCAATTTTGGGACTCTCAAGTACCGAACCTAAAAAGACAAGAATTCCAGCAGCTGTCCGATACGGATGCCTGATATGGCCTGGCCGATATGGCTGCCCGATATGGTCTGGCCGATATGGCTGCCCGATACGGTTGCCTGATACAGCCTGGCCGATACGACTGCCCGATATGGTCTGGCCGATATGGCTGCCTGATACGGTTGCCTGATATGGCATGCCCGATATGGTTGCCCGATACGACCTGCCCGATACAGATGCCCAACACTCCCCCTGCCTGACACGGTCTTCGGGCGACAGTCATATTGGCCCACCTTATGCCTCAAGATCGAAGCCACGGATGAAGGACACATGGACCAATAAAAGCTACAACTCCCATCAACTTTCTGCCTATAAATAACAGCTGCCAACCTATACAGCAAAGGAGGAGCTGGAGGGAGGAACCTGCAAGAGCTAGTGCCTAGACCAAGGAGCTAGTGTGTCGAGTTCCCCAAAAGTCTATTGCCCGATACGGTTGCCCGATACAGTCTGCCTGATACGGTCTGCCCGATACGGTCTGCCCGATATAGTTGCCCGATACAGTCTGCCCGATACGGTATATAAAGAGAGAGATGAGGAGTCCATAGGGACAAAGAGAAGACCCAAGGGCCGAGATCTGACCTGCACAGAGGCCGAGGAGCAAGAGCCACCTCTCCTCTATGTGCTATATCTCTTCCATCTTCTCTTTCATTCTACTGGATTCCTTTGTTTCTTGTACAAATGATGTTTATCCATCTTTGTTCGGTGCCAGCTATGCTTGTCTATGGCTAGTTAGCTCCTTCTTGGCTATGTATCCTGATCTGGGCATGTATATGTACTTTTGCCTTAAGCAAGTAGATTCATATCATATCTAGTATGTTCCATGTTCTATTTTCTCTTTCCAAGTTATGATTGCTAGTTTGGTTGATCTCTTACTTGCTTGACCTGCTATTTCTTCCTGTATTGAGAGATCCGTTGTAGGAATAGCTAAGAGATGATAGTTTGGATCTAAACCCGAGAGGAGGACGATCCAAGGTATTATGTTCCTAACACCCCAGAATATCCTAAGACCCGAGAGGGAACTTAGTGTATTCTGAGGTGTTGATATGTAATTCCTTGAGAGAGGGTCATTGACATATTGTTGATGGTTTTAGTCACACATCGCGAGAGTGAGTAGGACGACCCCACAAGACAGATGCCACCGTGCATACTAGATGCTTGCTTTGGTGTTCAAGGGTTGTCTACACTCGAGAACTAGTACATAGACTGTCCCATTTGTGGTTACATAGCCAGGAACTCTCTTTCTCTGTTTAGTAGAATCACGAGCTCTGTTTTGTTTTGTTTTGTTTTGTTTTCTTTGTTTTGTTTTATATCGTGACAACCCACTAGACTAGTTCTAGCACTTACTTTTATCGACTATCGTCTTGGCTTATCTGACTAAAGAACGAGATCTGTGGCATCCTAAACGTCACCACGTCCCTGTGTTCAACCCCGTATATCTACTTCGACCCCGTAATAAAGTTTTGGGGGCCTAGAAGGTTTCGGGTTATAAATTTAAAGCTTGATTCCTTCCTTTGTCCCGCGTTCATTTCCGAACGCGTGAAAAAGGTCGGTAAACTTTTGGCGCCGTTGTCGGGGATGTGGTTTTCCATGTTTACACGCCTAGTAGATTTTTATTCTATCACTATAAGTCTGTATATACATGCATAGTTTTCCTCTTGCTTTACACATACTTGTTCATATATACTAAATCACTTTTCTTTTTCTCATACCTTTTTCAGCCATGGACCTTGCTTCCGTAAGACAAGTCATCTTATCCACCTATCCTCCCGAGTTTTTCCGTAGTCCCGACTGCTGGCAAATAATTGAAGGTTGTGCTCTACATCTAGTTGAGTAATACTTACCTCCACCGTCATCATATGTTGAGATTCCAATAATGGAGACTGCCAGTCAGCCCTCGACCCCCATGCTATCATGGGATCAAGAACTGATTAAGGAAGTGGAGATGGCTAGGGAAAGTATTCAAGCACTCACCTCCATAGCCCCTCATCTCCAAGAAGATGTCAATCCAATGCAACAACCACTATAAGAGCAGGATCGTCATCTCAAAGTAGCCACCAAGGCTGCAGACCACAGTAGTAGTATACTTCAAACTGTTGAACAAGGATCCATCCTAAAGTATCAGTTTGATACAGCGGGTTCCCCTTATATGTGCATGGCAGAATCGACGGGTCTCGAAAGCATTGCTGTTCAAGTACAACAACTTCATGATAAATATGTTGAACAAGGCAGGAGGCTCCAAGAGCTCATCGATCTGGTTACAATTCCGTTACAACTGCCATCACAAGACAATAAAGACGTTAGTCATCAAGACCATTCCATTGGGTGTGAAGTGGAGTATGCACCATCATCCTATTCAGACCATCAATTGGATTCACCAGGATTTTTCTGTGAAGACCAACCCACTTGGGGAAGCCCTTCATTCTATCCAGATGACCCAGCTGATCAACCAATGGAAGAAATGAGTCATAGACATGAATGGGTCTATGATGACGATGATGAAGACTTGAAAGGCCAATCGACCTCACAACCAGAAGGTTGGTTTGAGGAACCAAAGTCACATATTGAACCAGACCAGAGTGACATTTCTCATATTGAGACTTGTCATTTCGCTTTGAGCAGTACGCCAACCATGGTTTGGAACAATTTGTTCGACGACGACGATGACGATGACAGCTGCTCGACATGGAGCAGTGAGTATAGTAATGAAGACGAGTTGGAGAAGCATGATCCATCATTTTCCACCATCCCTTTACAAGGCTTGGTGGATGTCAAGGGGGCATGATGGACGGTTCACTACAACATGGTTGCTGAGCATGAAGACACCCCTGACTCCACGCCATGTGATAAGCTTGGGGTGGTAGAACTACAAATAGATTCTCCAGGGGGTACTTTTTGCTCAGATGATGATTGGACGACTCAGACAGTACATGAAGATTTATCTGAGCATCCAACCTCAAGTGTAGATATGGAGAGAGAAGATATGAGTCCTCAAGATGACATTAAACCTCTCTCATCTATCTCATCCTGTGTCGACATCCCATGACCTTCATTTTCAAAATCATATAATGAAAGGTACCCTGAGGATGATATGTCGAAGAATTCATGCCAATGCAGTTCAAGCCACTTCCAGCACAAAGATGACTTCACCGAGTCACCGGATTTCACTTCGCTTCTTCGGACTCGGCAGGGCCAACACATCCTCCTATTCTACTCCTACTATGTGGCGGAACCCGTCGACAAGACACAGGTGACACTGGTCCCAAAACTTAGGATTTGGGATCCCAGTGTCGGTATCGTGGGGCAACCACCCCTTTTTCTATTACCCACCCTACCACCCTTTATTACAATAAATTTTGCTTTTCATGTTCTTTTTAGTTAGTTTCTTTCTTCTAACTATTTTTATATCCTTGCACCCATGCATCATATTTAGAACTTCAATAACTGTCATTAAACTCATGCATTCCTACCTCACTATCTCAAGTTTGAGTCTTGCTCGAGGACGAGAAAAATTTTAAGCTTGGGGTGGTGGGCTTCACCCTTCTTTCTCTTCACCCTTCTTGCATGTATGTTTATTTCCTACATTTAGTTTTAAATTAAAAAAAAATTCTTTCAGCTTTTTAGCTTTGCAATTATGGCTATATGGTGTGAATCTAATAGATAAATGCTTGACTTTATGCCTAGATGCACAGTTGTATCTTAAAAATTGCTTGACCTTATGCTTGACTTGCTCTTTGACTCTTTCCTTGAGTTTGATAATAAATCTAAGGTTATAGCTTAAAGCTAGATTCCCTTGATCTATGTCGTGAATGGCGAACTCATGGTAAAGGACCGTTGGAATGAGCTAAAACACGATCAAAGAATCCTAGCTGTGGATTCACAAGCTTGCCTCTATTCTAAGGATTCTTGAATCATAATTGGAACTTCTCACACATGTATCAAGCGGATTATGATGGGATTTGAGTTATGATCAAGATGAAATGTTTCTCCTTGATGGACTACATGCCTTCTCACATTAGATTGAGTCAAAAAGATGAAAAATATAAAAATGTGCAAAAGAGGCTTGGCCGCCCACAAAATCCCAAAAATATCTATATAGTTCTCACCCAAGCCTAAAAATAGAATGCAGATGATAAAAGCCTGAGTGTGAACAATAAATGAGCGCTACCGAGCAAAAAAAAAGAGCGCTTGTTTTCTCTTTTATGAGAGTTGAGGATGGTGTCTATCCGGTGTATGACTGTGCTCACAAACGTGGGTATGTCGCGCCTGGTAGTATCACTCCAAATGCTCATTAGAGAGTCACTTGGAACCCCCTAGGTGACCTATGAGATCATCTCAGTAGCAGGGTTGGTTCGAGCACAGTACGAGGAGTTCGTCTCACTACTCTGGGCCAACTAGCTCAGACTGCAGGGATTGTTGCTCGTTACATGGACCAACCTGACGCAGATTGGGATTCTCAAAAGTCTGTAGAGTCTTTTTACTTTGTTTCTTAGGACATGAATAAGTGAGAGGCGTGGTATTCCTGATAGGTTTGCATGGATTCATGGTGATGGATCATTGCTATCACCCGCGTGATCACCTGTGTGACAGCTCTTTCATGTTTAAATAATTATGGTTCAAACCCTCATGAGTAGTTGTAGTGGATTTGCTTAATCTTGCCTGGAAACTCTTTGATCTTACTTTGGCAGGATTGTGCCTGATAGGTGGGGGTTTGTTCTGAAACGACATGGATCAGGAGAATTGATGTTTTAAACTATTTTTCTTAACTTTAGCACTTATTGCCAAGCTTAATTTGGATGTTATCTTTTTGTTCTTTGAGATCATCCTTGCTTGAGGACAAGCAAGTTTTAAGCTTGGGGTAGTTGATAACACCCAAATTAGCGCATATTTTCTATGCATTTTATCTATAGTTTTGTGCCACTTTAGTCTTAATATGCACTCTTTTGTTCATGATTTATGATTCCTATCTCGAATTAGATAAAAGTAGTAAAAATAGCCAAATAATGTAGCCAATTAGCCAATTTTTGACTTATAGGCACCGAAACAAGTCAATTTTGGGACTCTCAAGTACCGAACCTGAAAAGACAAGAATTCCAGCAGCTGGCCGATACGGTTGCCTGATACGACCTGGCCGATACAGCTACCCGATATGGTCTGGACGATATGGCTGCCCGATACGGTTGCCTGATACAGCCTGGCCGATACGGCTGCCCAATATGGTCTGGCCAATATGGCTGCCCGATACGGTTGCCTGATACAGCCTGCCCAATATGATTGCTCGATACGGCCTGCCCGATACAGCTGCCCGACACTCCCCCTGCCCGACACGGTCTTCGGGCGATAGTCATATTGGCCCACCTGATGCCTCAAGATCGAAGCCACAGATGAAGGACACGTGGACCAATAAAAGCTACAACTCCCATCAACTCACTGCCTATAAATAGCAGCTACCAACCTACAAAGCAAAGGAGGAGCTGGAGGGAGGAACCTACAAGAGCTAGTGCCTAGACCAAGGAGCTAGTGTGTCGAGTTCTCAAAAGTCTACTGCCCGATACGGTTGCCCGATACGGTCTGCCCGATACGGTTGCCTGATACGGTCTGCCCGATATGGTATAGAGTGAGAGAGTCGAGGAGTCCAGAGGGACAAAAAGAAGACCCCAGGGCCGAGATCCGACCTGCACAGAGGCCGAGGAGCGAGAGCCACCTCTCTTCTACGAGCTATATCTCTTCCCTCTTCTCTTTCATTCTACTGCATTCCTTTGTTTCTTGTATAAATGATGTTTATCCATCTTTGTTTAGTGCCAGCTATGCTTGTCTATGGCTAGTTAGCTCCTTCTTGGCTATGTATCCCGATCTGGGCATGTATATGTATTTTTCCCTTAAGCAAGTAGATTCATATCATATCTAGTATGTTGCATGTTCTATTTTCTCTTTCCAAGTTATGATTGCTAGTTTGGTTGATCTCTTACTCGCTTGAACTGTTATTTCTTCCTGTATCGAGAGATCCGTTGTAGGAATAGCTAAGAGATGATAGTTTGGATCTGAACCCGAGAGGAGGACGATCCAAGGTATTCTGTTCCTAACACCCCGGAATATCCTAAGACCCGAGAGGGAACTTAGTGTATTCTGAGGTGTTGATATGTCATTACTCGAGAGAGGGTCATTGACATATTGTTGATGGTTTTAGTCACGCATCGCGAGAGCGAGTGGGACGACCCCATAGGACAGATGCCACCGTGCATACTAGATGCTTTCTTTGGTGTTCAAGGGTTGTCTATGCCCGAGAACGAGTGCATAGACTGTCCCATTTGTGGTTACATAGCCAGGAACTCTCTTTCTCTGTTTAGTAGAATCACGAGCTCTGTTTTGTTTTGTTTTGTTTTCTTTGTTTTGTTTTATATCGTGACAACCTGCTAGACTAGTTCTAGCACTTACTTTTATCGACTATCATCTTGGCTTATCTGACTAAAGAACGAGATCTGTGGCATCCTAAACGTCACCGCATCCCTGTGTTCGACCCCGTATATCTACTCTGACCCCGTAATAAAGTTGTGGGGGCCTAGAAGGTTTTGGGTTATAAATTTAAAGCTTGATTCCTTCCTTTGTCCCGCGTTCATTTCCGAACGCGTGAAAAAGGCCGGTCAACTTTTGGCGCTGTTGTCGGGGATGTGGTTTTCCACGTTTACACACCTAGTATATTTTTATTCTGTCACTATAAGTATATATATAGATGCATAGTTTTCCTCTTGCTTTACACATACTTGTTCATATATACTAAATCACTTTTCTTTTTCTCATACCTTTTTCAGCCATGGACCTTGCTTCCACAAGACAAGCCATCTTGTCCACCTGTCCTCGCGAGTTTTTCCACAATCCCGACTGCTGGAAAATAATTGAAGGTCGTGCTCTATAGCTAGTTGAGTTATACTTACCTCCACCATCGTCATATGTCGAGATTCCAACAATGGAGACTTCCAGTCAGCCCTCGACCCCCATGCTATCATGGGATCAAGAACTGATTAAGGAAGTGGAGTTGGCTAGGGAAAGTATCCAAGCACTCACCTCCTTAGCCTCTCATCTCCAAGAAGATGTCGATCCAATGCAACAACTACTAGAAGAGCAGGATCATCATCTCAAAGTAGCCACCAAGGCTGCAGACCGCAGTAGTAGTATACTTCAAACTGTTGAACAAGGATCCATCCTAAAGCATTAGTTTGATACAGCGGGTTCCCCTTAGATGTGCATGGTAGAATCGACGGGTCTCGAAAGCATTGCTGTTCAAGTACAACAACTTCATGATAAAGATATTGAACAAGGCAGGAGGCTCCAAGAGCTCATCAATATGGTTACAATTCGGTTACAACTGCCATCACAAGACAATAAAGACGTTAGTCATCAAGACCATTCCATTGGGTCTGAAGTGGAGTATGCACCATCATCCTATTTAGACCATCAACTGGATTCACCAGGATATTTCTGTGAAGACCAACCCACTTGGGGAAGCCTTTCATTCTATCCAGATGACCCAGCTGATGAACCAATGGAAGAAATGAGTCATAGCCATGAATGGGTCTATGATGACGATGATGAAGACTTGAAAGGCCAATCAACCTCACAACCAGAAGGTTGGTTTGAGGAACCAAAGTCAGATATTGAACCAGACCAGAGTGACATTTCTCATATTGAGACTTGTCATTTTGCTTTGAGCAGTATGCCAACCATGGTTTGGAACAATTTGTTCGACGACGATGACGATGATGACAACTGCTCGACATGGAGCAGTGAGTATAGTAACAAAGATGAGTTGGAGAAGCATGAGCCATCATTTTCCACCATCCCTTTACAAGGCTTGGTGGACGTCAAGGGGGCAGGATGGACGGTTCACTACAACATGGCTGCTGAGCATGAAGACACCCCTGACTCCACGCCAGGTGATAAGCTTGGGCTGGTAGAACTACAAACAGATTCTTTAGGGGCTACTTTTTTCTCAGAAGATGACTGGATGACTCAGACAGTACATGAAGATTTATCTTAGCATCCGACCTCAAGTGTAGAGATGGAGAGAGAAGATATGAGTCCTCAAGATGACATCCAACCTCTCTCATCTATCTCATCCTGTGTCGACATCCCAGGACCTTCATTTTCAGAATCATATAATGAAAGGTACCCTGAGGATGATATGTCGAAGAATTCATCCCAGTGCAGTTCAAGCCACTTCCAGCACAAAGATGACTTCACCGAGTCACTGGATTTCACTTCGCTTCTTCGGACTCGGCAGGGCCAACACATCCGCCTATTCTACTCCTACTATGTGGCGGAACCCGTCGGCAAGATACAGGTGACACTGGTCCCAAAACTTAGGATTTGGGATCCCAATGTCAGTATCGTGGGGCAACCACCCCCTTTTCTATTACCCACCCTACTACCCTTTTATTACAATAAATTTTGCTTTTCATGTTCTTGTTAGTTAGTTTCTTTCTTCTAACTATTTTTATATGCTTGCACCCATGCATCATCTTTAGAACTTCAATAACTGTCGTTAAACTCATGCATTCCTGCCTCACTATCTCAAGTTTGAGTCTTGCTCGAGGACGAGCAAACTTTTAAGCTTGGGGTGGTGGGCTTCACCCTTCTTTCTCTTCACCCTTCTTGCATGCATGTTTATTTCCTGCATTTAGTTTTAAATTTTAAAAAAAAAATCTTTCAGCTTTTTAGCTTTGCAATTATGGCTATATGGTGTGAATATAATAGATAAATGCTTGACTTTATGCCTAGATGCACAATTTTATCTTAAAAATTGCTTGACCTTCTGTTTGACTTGCTCTTTGACTCTTTCCTTGAGTTTGATAATAAATCTAAGATTATAGCTTAAAGCTAGATTCCCTTGATCTATGTCGTGAATGGCGATCTCATGGTAAAGGACTGTTGGAATGAGCTAAAACACGATCAAAGAATCCTAGCTGTGGATTCACAAGCTTGCCTCTATTCTAAGGCTTCTTGAATCATAATTGCAACTTCTCACACATGTATCAAGCGGATTATGATGGGCTTTAAGCTATGATCAAGATGAAATGTTTCTCCTTGATGGACTACATGCCTTCTCACATTAGATTGAGTCAAAAAGATGAAAAATATAAAAATGTGCAAAAGAGGCTTGGCCACCCACAAAATCCCAAAAATATCTATATAGTTCTCACCCAAGCCTAAAAATAGAATGCAGATGATAAAAGCCTGAGTGTGAACAATAAATGAGCGCTTGTTTTCTCTTTTAGGAGAGTTGAGGATGGTGCCCAGCCGGTGTATGACTGCGCTCATGAACGTGGGTATGTCGCGCCTGGTAGTATCACTCCAAATGCTCATTAGAGAGTCACTTGGAACCCCCTAGGTGACCTATGAGATCATCTCAGTAGTAGGGTTGGTTCGAGCACAGTACGAGGAGTTTGTCTCACTGCTCTGGGCCAACTGGCTCGGACTGCAGGGACTGTTGCTCGTTACATGGACCAACCTGACGCAGATCGGGATTCTCAAAAGTCAGTAGAGTCTTTTTACTTTGTTTCTTAGGACATGAATAAGTGAGAGGCGTGGTATTCCTGATTGGTTTGCATGGATTCATGGTGATGGCTCATTTCTCATCACCCGCGTGATCACCTGTGTGACAACTCTTTCATGTTTAAATAATTATGGTTCAAACCCTAATGAGTATCGACAGGTTGTAGTGGATTTGCTTAATCTTGCCTGAAAACTCTTTGATCTTGCTTTGGTAGGATTGTGCCTGATAGGTGGGGATTTGTTCTGAAACGACATGGATCAGGAGAATTGATGTTTTAAACTATTTTTCTTAACCTTAGCATTTATTGCCAAGCTTAATTTGGATGTTATCTTTTTGTTCTTTGAGCACAGCCTTGCTTGAGGACAAGCAAGTTTTAAGCTTGGGTAGCTGATAACACCCAAATTAGCGCATATTTTCTATGCATTTTATCTATAGTTTTGTGCCACTTTAGTCTTAATATGCACTCTTTTGTTTATGTTTTATGATTTCTGTCTCGAATTAGATAAAAGTAGTAAAAATAGCCAAATAATGTAGCTAATTAGCCAATTTTTGACTTATAGGCACCGAAACTAGCCAATTTTGGGACTCTCAAGTACCGAACCTGAAAAGACAAGAATTCCAGCAGCTGTCCGATACGGCTGTCTGATACGGCCTGGCCGATACGACTACCCGATATGGTCTGGCCGATATGGATGCCCGATACGGTTGCCTGATACGGCCTGGATGATACGGCTGCCCGATATGGTCTGGCCTATATGGCTGCCCGATACGGTTGGCTGATATGACCTTTCTGATATGGTTGCCCGATACGGTCTGTTCGATACAGCTGCCCGACACTCCCCCTGCCCGACACGGTCTTCGTGCGACAGTCATATTGGCCCACCTGATGCCTCAAGATCGAAGCCACGGATGAAGGACACGTGGACCAATAAAAGCTACAACTCCCATCAACTCACTGCCTATAAATAGTAGCTGCCAACCTACAGAGCAAAGGAGGAGCCGGAGGGAGGACCCTGCAAGAGCTAGTGCCTAGACCAAGGAGCTAGTGTGTCGAGTTCCCCAAAAGTCTACTGCCTGATACAGTTGCCCGATACGGTTTCTCGATACGGTCTGCCCGATACGGTCTGCCTGATACGGTTTCCCGATACGGTCTGCCCGATACGGTATATAGAGAGAGAGCCGAGGAGTCCAGAGGGAAAAAGAGAAGACCGAAGGGCCGAGATCCGACCTACAAAGAGACCGAGAAGCGAGAGCCACCTCTCCTCTATGGGCTATATCTCTTCCCTCTTCTCTTTCATTCCACTGCATTCTTTTATTTCTTGTACAAACGATGTTTATCCATCTTTGTTCAGTGCCAGCTATGCTTGTCTATGGCTAGTTAGCGCCTTCTTGGCTATGTAGCCCGATCTGGGCATGTATATGTACTTTTGCTTTAAGCAAGTAGATTCATATCAGATCTAGTATGTTGCATGTTCTATTTTCTCTTTCCAAGTTATGATTGCTAGTTTGGTTGATCTCTTACTCGCTTGAACTGCTATTTCTTCCTGTATCGAGAGATCCATTGTAGGAATAGCTAAGAGATGATAGTTTGGATATGAACCCGAGAGGAGGACGATCCAAGGTATTTTGTTCCTAACACCCCAGAATATCGTAAGACCCAAGAGGGAACTTAGTGTATTATGAGGTGTTGATATGTCATTCCTCGAGAGAGGGTCATTGACATATTGTTGATGGTTTTAGTCACGCATCACGAGAGCGAGTGGGACGACCCCACAAGACAGATTCCACCGTGCATACTAGATGCTTGCTTTGGTGTTCAAGGGTTGTCTACGCCCGAGAACGAGTGCATAGACTGTCCCATTTGTGGTTACATAGCCAGGAACTCTCTTTCTCTGTTTAGTAGAATCACGAGCTCTGTTTTGTTTTGTTTTGTTTTCTTTGTTTTGTTTTATATCATGACAACCCGCTAGACTAGTTCTAGCACTTACTTTTATCGACTATCGTCTTGGCTTATCTGACTAAAGAACGAGATCTGTGGCATCCTAAACGTCACCACGTCCCTGTGTTCGACCCCGTATATCTACTCCGACCCCGTAATAAAGTTGTGGGGGCCTAGAAGGTTTCAGGTTATAAAATTAAAGTTTGATTCCTTCCTTTGTCCTGCGTTCATTTCCGGACGTGTGAAAAAGGTCGGTCAGGGGCAAATCCCAAAATTCACACATATAAGCAAATTTGCCTAAATTCCTAGGTGATTTCACACACAAACCAACAATCAATTTATGGAGAATGAGATAGAAATAGAATGTAATCATTAACAAATGGAATTACAAAGTTTACATGTCAATTTCCCCCAATATGATATCAAAGTAATGTAATTTCCCCCAAACAACCCACCCAAGGGGCCTAGCTACTCATAACAAGCAAAATACAAAGAGAAAGGAGATAGAATGAGTAGAGGAGTGAAAATCCATGATGAGCTCGGTGACGACTCCTACTTCTCCACCTCCTAGCAACTGTAGCTCGAGCTCCCTCCTCCAAGGTAGGTTAATGGCATGGCTGTATGGTGGAAATGGGTGAAAATAATGGAAAACTAGGGTTTTGGTGGTGGAAATGGTGAAATGGAGGTGGAATGAGGTGGGAATGGATGGAGGACGAAATGGGGAGGCTAGAGTGGTATAGGGTATCTTACTTAGTGCCCCAGATGCCACCTAGGTATATATAGGTGTGGGGGAAGCATTAGGTTAAGTGGGGGCAAAGTGGGTAGAACAACACAAAAAATTGGGTAAAATTGTGTGTAGCACGGTCGTGCTGGGTTGCACGACCATGGCGGGAAATGGGTAGAATGGCCGTGGTGGATGGGAATGACCATGGTGAAAAAAAAGGAATGAACATGGGAATTTTGGGTTTCTGGGACTGGTAGCATGACTGTGCTGCGAACTCCCAAAACGGCCATTCTTGATGGCACGGACGTTCTGGCAAACTGGGTCAATTTTTGAAGATTTTTTTGATTGGGGCATGTCCCAGAACGGCCATTCCATGGTAGCACGGCCATTCTGAGGTCCTTCCCCTGCATTTGAGTGTTGAACTTGGCCATCCATGAAGGTTATTGCTTCAATACATCCTTTGACCACTTGGGGTAGGTTTGGAGTGGTTTTGGCCTCATTTTGGGCTCCTCCAAGCCTAGGGAAACCCTAGATTCAACCATCTTCTTTCCAATCCATCAAGTAGTGGCCAAAGTACCTATAAAACATGCAAAAAGCCTCCATAAGTGCATTTGATAGAAATATGCATATTGAGGGAAATAACATATAATCTAACATGTATCTATGTGATTAAAGTGCACAATGACATAAGATGAAGCCCTAAAATAGGGCCGAATCACCACCCCAAACTTAAAACATACTTGTCCTCAAGTATGCTCCAACTCAATCTCTCTAAAAGTTTTTCTCATCAAGAAATGAAAAATGCAATGCAAAGGATGATTATTGCTGAATGGGATAAAAAATGATTAAGTGCATGCATTCCACTCCTCTCCTCTCCTACTTTCACAAACCAATCATGAAAAGAGCACAAAGCATATGGACTTCAAATATAGTGCATAAAACACACTCGCTATCCATATTTCTTTTATGTAGTTTCGGGTAGACCGTTTCATAATAGCGTAAATCAAGGATGACTAGGAGTGTTGTTTCACCTTCATGCATTCAACCTTATGTTTCAAATCACACCAAATGACCCACGTGGCTGCGGAAAAGGGCAAAATGAGCTAGGTTTGATGTTTCCTAACTCAATGGGTATAACGATGGAAGAAAGGGTTGCAGTAAGATTTTGGAGTGCTATTACATAGAGAACTCGTCTTTTCTTTATTTGAATGCTCTTAAATAGGAGCATCCTTTTATTTTCTTTTTGCATTTTTTTCTTTGCCCTTAGAGTAGATAGGGCATACGGTGATGAGAGTGAAGCGGTGAGATGTAGATGTTGCCACCCCAAACTTTTGGAGGTGGCCACGACTGATATGTACACTTTGGCATCCTTTCATGAGGTAGAGGGGTAAGAAGATAGTGAGTGAAGCGTCTGGTCAAAGAGGGGTCATTGGTGTGATTCTCAACATAAGATATCCTGCATGAACATTAATCCAACACTTCATTTAACAATGTCACACCACATGAATGAACAATCTGAAATTGATATTTCAATCAAGTGATTTCATAGGCACTAAGCGCTCATAGCTTGCTCAAATCATAATTCAACCAAATCATCCACAAACACAAGTGAGGTGATGCACATGTAAAAATTCAAGAATTGATATCATTTAGCAAAAACAATGATAACTCACTTGCATTTGTCAAAGCTCATCATTTTTAATCCAAAAAGTAGAGATTGGGTTGAAACACACTTTTAGGCAAGAAATGTCAAATTTGGGCAAAATTGGCCAAAATGGTGCCAAGTTGCATTCAATCACATCTAAGCCTATATTATTGAACTTAAAGCAGAAAACAAGCAACTCCTAGCTAAAACATGCAAAAGTAATAAAAAATCTACTTGATATGCAATGCATGGAAAAAAGGGCAATATTTTTGAAAATTATGCAAAAAATACAAGAAAGTAAACTACATGATATGCAAGTATGCAAAGAAATAACACAAAGTATGGATACACAAGTATAATATATGGTTGTACTATTTGACCATCTTGAGCAAAAATATAGAATAAGGAACATAGAAGAAAAGTGAAGTAGAGAAAGGGCTTACTGCCCTACCACCCCAAACTTTTAAACCATGTTGTCCTCAACATGAAATAGAAGTCTAGGATGATAGGGTAGGGGGCATGGAGTTGGGGTAGACAAACACCAAGTGGGGGAGGGAGATCTCAAGGTTCTCGTACATGACCGATCCACCACATCCGTGCTGGTCTTCTCCATGTAGCTTTACTACTGATTTGCAATTTTCTTTTCAATTTTGATCTCCTACTCGGTGATATCAACCATGCATCCTCCTCCTTCCAATGCACCTGTCCTAGCATGATTCACAAATAGCTAGAAGCATCAAGTATAAAGTGTGTGTGTGTGTGTTCTTGGAAAGATGTAAAATCAAAGCAAAAGTATAAAAAATGTAAGGTTGGGTCAAAAATTCCCAAACCTTGGTGGGTTGCCTCCTACAAGCGCTGAGTTTCTTGCCTTCATCTAAGCTTCTTGCTGATTCTTCATTCATTCATCCTCTTGGAATTCTCATGTGTCCATTCTTGCAAACCATGCATCCCTCATTTGCATTCAATCTATTTTCCTCATCCCTTTCATCACAATAATCATCACCAATTTCTTCACCTTAGTGTCTTCTCAAATGCCTATTTGGACTTATGAAGTGATCATGTCCAATATCCCTATCTTGAACTCATCGGGTTGGGGTCTTGTACATGTTGATGTTGATCTTCATATCCATGAATGAGACTGTCATAGTGCCATTGCGCACATGAATGTCAACATCAGTTGTAGATAAGAACGACCTTCCCAAGATGATGGGAATCTTTCTATCCTCCAACTCCATATCAAGTACAATGAAAACCACCGAGAACACCGTGACTTTTTCTTTATCTATCATCACTAAGACATCATCCACTCTACCCCTAGGCACTTTTATGGATCTATCTGCCAACGGGAGAGTGCAATGTGCCAGCTTCAACTTGCCTAAGCCCAGCTCAACATAGACATTGTATGACATCAAATTCACACTATATCCCAAATCAAGTAAGGACCTATCTATGTGATGTCCCCCTATGTAACTAGGTATGAGTGGGGCTCCTGGGTCCTTTCTCTTCATGAGAAGTGAGTGTTGTATGATGGATCTCACTTGTTCAGTTAATCTCACCTTCTTTGGAATCCTCCCCGTTGACCTTCTTTTCACAGTGCATAGGTTCTTGAGGAACTTGGCATATGATGGGATTTTCTTGATAGCATCCAAAAGTGGAATGTTCACTTTCACTTGGCGAAACACCTCAAGAATATCAACATTATGCTTTTGCCTCCTTTTCAATTCCGGTGGCTCATCTAATGCTTCTACGAATGGAGGATCACCAGTTTTTGCCGTACTTGCATGAACATGAGGCGGAACACTAGGGATTGTAGGACCTACAAAGGGGATATGTGGTGGATCACATGGAATCCCAAACTCAACATGTGGTATCACAACATCATCTTTAGCAATATCAATCACAATATCACCACTTGGCTGCCTTTACTTTACTTTATTAACTTTTCTTTGACTTGCGGGATGCTTAAGAGTTTTTCCACTCCTTAGAACTAGCACAAAACTACCTTGCTCATGGTGGAGAGGGGGAGCATGTTGTGCCTGTGGAGGAGGTGGAGGTGACACTTAGGGTTGAAATTGAGGTGGAGAAGAGAATTGAGGGGGAGGAGAGAATTGGGGTTGGAAAGTGAAGTTTTGGGAAATTTGAGGTGAGGGAGGTGGTGGAGGGGTGTAAGGCTTAGGATAGCCTTGGAAGGAGTGAGTAGGATACTTGCATGGGGGGTGGACTATAGAAAACATGGGAAGAAGGCATAGGTCCACTTGCTTCATGGTGGCTCATGATGGGTTTTAAAGACAATTTTTCTTCTTGGAGAGCAATTATGGAAGGTAGTTGCTCTATTCTCTCTTCTAACCTTGAAACATCTCTTTGAACGTCATCAAATACTTTCAATCTAGAGAGAACCTCTTCCTCAAACCTTGCACTATATGTGGGACTTTTTGGTTCCTGGTAGCTATAGGAGTGAGGTGTCTTCTTTTCTTCCCCATAGAACTCAATAGCATTGACCGAATGACAAGGAGGTTTGGCCACTTGGTTTCTCATGAAGCTCACCATTTCACCAAACATTTTCAACAATTGTGGGCTTGAATCATCATGAGTTGGAGATGTCACAACAAAAGATAGGTCACTGCCACTGACCATACTAGAAGCTTTTATCCTTGAACTTTCTGCCAAACTCTCAAACAATGGCCATGTCTCTTCAAGTGGTTTAGCCATAAAAACTCCCCCACAAGACAAATCCACTGTATCTTGACTTGCATGAGATAGACCGGAGTAGAAGGACTAAACTAGCTGCCATAAAGGGATCTCGTGATGTGGACATTCTCTCAACATCTTTTAAAATCTCTCCCAAGCCTCATGAAGTCACTCATTATCTATTTGACTGAAACTTGCTATGGCATGCCGCATTTGTGTTAGCTTTGCTATAGAGTAGAATTTCCTCAAGAAATTATTTTTCATCTCTCCCCAACTCATGATATCCTTTCTTGAATCATACCACTCTTTGGGTTTGTCTTTGAGGGAGAAGGAGAACAAATCCAGCCTGATTGTATCATCACTTTCTGTCAACATCCTGAAGGTGGAGCATACTTCAAGAAAGGATTCCAGGTGCTTGTAGGAGTTCTCACTCTCTGAGCCGTAGAAGATGGGCAGGAGCCCAAGAAGATCTGGAGGGATGGAGAATTGCTCCCCTGGCATCTGATCAACCCTACTAGCAATTGGCGATTTGTAGTTGCTAGGCATGAAGTAGTCTTGAAGTGGTTTGTGAAGTGCATTTTGGCCTTCCATCTTGTTTACTCCCGAATGGCTTGTCACTTGCACAAAGCAAAACCAAACAAAAGAGAACAAGTTAGTAAACCAATATATACAAAGAATGCAAATAATAATGAATAAATAATAGCAATGATGAGGGCAGTAGGAAAAGTCAAAGAAAAACTAACTAGCTAGGTCGAGCGCCTCTAATCCCCGACAACAACACCAGAAAGCTTGGTGCACTCCCACCAATGGGGTTACACACTACTCAATTGTAGTTTTGAATAGATGCAATTCCGTGGATGGAATCACACGGTGGATTCATTTTCAATATTTATAAAACCTAACTTAACACCTACTCACACCAAAACAACTACACCTGCAAGCGCACGGGGTCATGTTGTAGTATAGGAAGGTGGCAAGTATAGGGTCGATCCACAGGGAAAAGAGGGGGCACTAGAGCTAGTTTTAGTTTCGCTAGGTTCCTACTTTGGAGACTAGGGTTAAGGGTTTGAAGGTTGTTTTGATTGTTAAAATATTATACATAAATGAGCAATTAAGGGCAAGAATGAAACTGAAGTTAACCCTAGGCCAGAGTAAGGCAAAACAGGAAAGAAAGGATTAAGCTATGTATGAAAAGTCAAATTAAACTAAGGCAAGCAAGAGAGATGTAAAAGAGCAATTAAAGAGCTAAGGTAACATGAATAAGGCAAGAACAAAGCAAGAAGCTAACTAAGCAAGAAACGGGCTAACTAAGTTGAGAAAGCACAAAACTAGGGTTTTAAGTAATAAAGAGAGGTATGGGCTGTTTAGGGGTATGAACTTATCACTTAAGTTGGGGGGTGACATATGAACATTTTGATTCCACTTATATTATCCAAACCAAGCAACAAGTTAGAGTCTAATGATTTAACCTAAGCTACTAACTGGCCATGGATATGCTAGGTTGTGTATAGGGGAACTAGTCCCTAGCACCCTCTACTTCCCTTACGAGTCTCAATTGGGTTAGGGACTACGTTCAATTCAATTAGAGTCTAAACAAGTCTAGGCTTCTAGATTAGGCTTTCCGAGGGCAATTAGGGGCCAAGGGTAGTAATGGGGAGGTGAAATTACGGTTTTGGACACCAATTCCCCCACATTCTAGCCTTGAGAAGGCTCCATGCTGATTGCACTAGAATTATCCAATCAAGCTATACTTATATATCTCACTTAGGTTTAGGGAGAATTATTAGGATGTAGGAAGATGGGAGGCAACCTAGGGATCCAAGAATTGGACCTAGGGGCAAATCCCAAAATTCACACATATATGCAATTTGCCTAAATTCCTAGGTGATTTCACACACAAACCAACAATCAATTCATGGAGAATGAGATAAAAATAGAATATGATCATTAAAAATGGAACTACAAAGTTTACATGTCAATTTCCCCAACATGGTATCAAAGTAACGTAATTTCCCCCAAACAGCTCACCCAAGGGGCCTAACTACTCATAACAAAGAAAAATACAAAGAGAAAGGAGATAGAATGAGTAGAGGAGTGAAAATCCATGATGAGCTCAGTGAAGACTCCTCCTACTCCACTTCCTAGAAGCTGTATCTCGAGCTCCCTCCTCCATGTTAGGTGAATGGCATGGATGTATGGTGGAAAGGGGTGAAAACAATGGAAAACTAGGGTTTTGGTGGTGGAAATGGTAAAATGGAGGTGGAATGAGGTGGGAATGGATGGAGGATAAAATGGAGAGGCTAGAGTGGCTATAGGGTAGATTAGTTTGTGCCCTATCTTCCACCTAGGTATATATAGGTGTGGGGGAAGCATTAGGTTAAGTGGGGGCAAAGTGGGTAGAACAATGCAGAAAATCGGGTAAAATTGTGTGTAGCACGACCGTGCTGGGTTGCACGGCCGTGCTGGGTAATGGGTAGCACGTCCGTGGTGAATGGGAACGGACGTGGTGAAAAAAAGGAATGAATAGAGGAATTTTGGGTTTCTGGGACTGGTAGCACGGCCGTGCTAGACAGCACGGCCGTGTTGGGAACTCTCAAAACAGGCATTCTTGATAGCATGGTCTTTCTGGCCAACTGGGTCAATTTTGAAGATTCTGTTGATTGGGGCATGTCCCAGAACGGCCATTCCATGCTAGAACGGCCGTTGTGGGGTCCTTCCCCTACATTTGAGTGTTGAACTTGGCCATCCATGAAGGTTATTGCTTCAATACATCCTTTGACCACTTGGGGTTGGTTTGGAGTGGTTTTGGCCTCATTTTGGGCTCCTCCAAGCCTAGGGAAACCCTAGATTCAACCATCTTCTTTCCAATCCATCAAGTATGGCCAAAGTACCTATAAAAATGCAAAAAGCCTCTACAAGTGAATTTGATAGAAATATGCATATTGAGGGAAATAACATGTAATCTAACAGGTATAGATATGATTAAAGTGCACAATGACATAAGACGAAGCCTTAAAATAGGGCTGAATCAATGACTCAATCCTTATCACCTCAAAACCATTCCTAATTATTAGGTTTGGTTGATTATTAGGATGAACACCCAACAATGTGGTATTATATCTTAAGGTTATACTAATAAAAGAATATATGATGTGTTGATTATTTTAGTTATGCCATGAGTTGTGATATATGTATTATCTACAAAAAGTGGTGCAAATTTAGAGAAGAATAAGCTAAGAAAACCAATCCTTAAAACTAGTATAACTCTGACATCGTAAGAAGTACATGATCAACACCAACTCACACCATATCCCCCCATGAGAGAAGAAATAATGGTAGGGGTTAAATATGTGCTAAAAATGATGATGAAGAAGTGGTAGTACCTCCACCTCATCCAAAAGACAACTAACTCATGATGCAAGTCATGGATCAAGGCATGATGGTTTGCATCACACATATGGCTAATGACATGAGACCACTAAATCTACAAGTAGATTGGGTGAGAGATCTAAATGGGTCATATGATAAGCTCACGAACATAGGAGGATTTGGCCTCACACAAAGTTCTAATCCAGAATAGGTAAACACTTGGTTGTTTGATATGAGAACATTTTCAAGATAGCTCAATTCATGAGAAGAATATTGTAGAGAATCCATGTTACCTACTAAATGGAAGTGGAAATCACTATAGGGACTAGGGAAAATCCAATATTACAACCCAATTTCAAGTTAGCCATCTAATTAGGGTTTACTTGGATGATTATATTCTTAACTAGAGTAATCATTATTTAAGCTTGATTAATAATAAGATTCAAATTATGATATTTAAAATATAATGAGAAACTTTAAGAATGCTTTTATTTTGAATAATTAGGGTTTCATAAGTGTAAACCCTAGTGGGAAAAAATTTGGGTTTTGATAGTATATAAGTACAAAATTTGATAGGTACAACATTGTACTAACTACTTTTTCATTGTTTCTCTATAATTTGGATTTCCTTGAAATTCAGATATAGTTTGGATAACTCAAATTTAAGTGTTTCAAAAGAAATATTTAGAATTTTTTTACTATTTTTGGATCTATTTATCGACTGAGATTGTACCTAGGAAGAACTTGATCGACCATGCATTTAGAATGAAATATAGTAGTCTGATGTTTGGTTTTTAGTAATATCATCCAATTGGGATGAAATTTCAAATGTGGATTGTATGATTGATGTTAGATAATGGATTAACTCTTCATAATTATTTGGAGCATTTTGACTGACCCAGAACCCTTCATCAACTGTTTATCAGAAACAATATTTCTCGATGACAAGTTCCACCCAAATAAAGTATGAAATGGGAGGATTGTTTGCAACAAGAACCTCAATTGATCTATGTCATCAACCTAACACCATAGAGATCCAATAACATGTCATCCCTGTATGAGATACAAAATTCTTGTGAGAGAAGGAGAGTTAGGGTTTTGGAATGAGAAAGAGGTGGAGATGATAACCTAGGGTTTTATCTTCCTTGGAGTGATGAAATCAAGTTGTTTTCCTATAGATGGATTTTCTTGGTACTTCTTATGTCACATGTATATATTCCGTCCCTCCTATGATTTGATTCAAAATGGAATCAAAGCACCCTCTTTTCTCACTCTTTCTCTACAATTCTCCATTCCTAGGATTTCTTAGTCAAAAGGAAGAAGGAATTGGTGGCTAGCTTAAAGTTTGATTTAGATGCAACAACCTCAGTTCTTGGGCTACAAAATATAAGTATTTTTACACCTGATGTGGGTGGGTACTTTCATTTAATAGTAGATTGCACTAAATTGGATTAAATCCACTAAAATCTTCAATTCTTTCTATATGCAACAATAAACCCTAAATTTGCCTTTTAGTTCGAGCTTTTACAAGACAATTTAAAAATGGATTATTTGCTGATGTGATAAAATTCATATGATGAAATCTTATTAGAAATGGACATAAATCTTATAGAATTGGATTCCTAAAGTTGTTGCAAAAGTTATAAGAAAATATCCAAACCTAGGGCTTCTGGTTGTATATGAATTTGTAGTATATAGATAAGTAAAGAACATGGCCAATTTGAATCTCATTGTACATATTCAATTGTTCTATAAAAATGGTTAGTACATATACATAAAATGTTCATTAGGGATTTAATAGAAGCATCATTCTTGCTTGATATCTCAGTAAAGAGGGTGAAACCCTATACAAGTGACAACTTGGGAGTTTTGTGAATAAACATAATGGAAGTCAGTAAAAATGATTCAATTGAAGATTTTATTTTTATTTAATCAAGTTTATTCTTCATGCACAATATTTCCGTAAATGGTGTGGAAAATCTAGTTCACTTTTATACCAAGATTTCATATACATGTTTAGTTGTGTGTAAGATAGTAGAAATAGTCTTCTTATTAGTTAAAGCCTATGTTGCTACTCTTATATGTGGGTCACGATTAAATGTGAATGAGGAAAATGAAACCCTAAGGATATGATTATTAGTAATCTAAGTACTTTAATTTTGATGTTTCTTGGTGTGATAAGTGGCATAGCTAAGTTTACAATATAGATTATAGAAAAGCTATAAAATGATGTTATTACAATGCTAAGCTAAGTAATGTTTATTAGATGATTGAATAATGAAAATAAAGAGTGAATTAGATATCAAATATCGTGAACACCATAGATCCCTACAGAGGTCTACACTATAGTTGAGGAAACATGCATATTCACTGATAGAGTTTAGGATGAGGTAGCTGAAGTGTACCAAAGGGGTACGAGGGTCTATCCTAGTGAGGAAAAACACTTTAAAATAGTAGGGTTATCCAACATTAACTGGAGATTTCAGTGATACCCAATGGTACCCAACAAAAAGTGGCGATCCTTGTGGTACCAAGTTTAGTATAATTTTAATAGGTACTCAACATTTTCCAGAGATCCTAGTGGTACCCCGTTATGCTACTACTTAGTGAGTTATCACTTGTGAAATCATTAAAGTTGAGATTTTTATCAAAAGAGCTTTGACTCTCCACTTGTGTACCCAAGTTTAGAGGAGGACTCTAGTTTTTCCAACCAGTTATTTATCCACCAAGGCTAGATGTAACCCGTTGTAGACCGGGTAGCTAGTTAGCAGACTTAAAGACATGGGTTTACCCTAAGTCTTGTATGGTGAGATCGTAGCATGATTTGATGATTTCACATGTCATTGTACACTTGATGTGGGTTTAGGGCATAGTAAGTTGGATAAGGCATAAATCAAGTAAGTGCAGTTATTGATATATTCTTTGTAGTTATCTGGAGTAACCTATCATTTGTATGTTTCTAAATGACTAGTTCCTTTTGAGATTAATCAAGTATGTACATATATTGAATTAATATTTGTAGTTATCTAGAGTAACCTTCCTTTAGTATGTTTCTAAATAACTAGTTGCTTTGTAGTACCTTATTATTATACTTTAAATTAAATTTCCCAAGAATATATCTTTAAACTATTTAAGTAATTTAAACTACCATGGGGCAAGTAGATCACCACTCTACTCACAAAACTTTTTAAGTGCACTCTAAGCTTATGGAGATATAAATGTATATTAGAAGATCTTCCACTAGTCATATACTAGTTAAGTTTAGATAATCAATCCCTATCACTTTAGGTCATTGTTTAAAAGTAAAAAGAGTTGTATGTGGATAATGACTGTAGCCATTTTCAACTTGCTTGGACCACACTATTATAACTGGGCATTGTAATGACTAAATTTCCCCATAATGAGGCACTTTTTGAAATACTTACTCTTTTAATCCACTTGTTGACATATCCTATATTTCTGAGATTATTGTTGACTGGTTGAATTGGGTCAATGACCCCACATGTCTATTTTGTTGTATTATGACACCAGTTTCAGATGAATAATGTATCTTGCCACACTATATTATGCATGGTAGATAGTTTGACTAGCTAACTATCATAGACACTTATGCGTAACCATTAGAGTGTGCTACTTCTACCCTTATTTATACAGAGGCATGCTAATTCTGCCAATGGGTGTGCTACTTCTACCCAAAACTTATATATAGGCCATTGACTCAGTGGTGTCTTGGCCCTACTATAGTTAATTTAGTCCAATATATCTACATGCAAATAAATGTTTGAATGTGATGATTGATTGTGGCAAGGTTTGTTGTTTATTGGAATATTTATACTGCCTCATTCTTTTGGAAATTCCATCTTTTAATAATTCCTCATTGAAACTTACCTAGATTTAATGGCCCACTTTTTTATGGGATCATCTTACTTTACTTTTAATGCCCTAGTTAATCCTCTAATGTATACACTCAGATTTTGATGATTCATATCTTGTTTTCCTATTTTTCTGGGTGTTCCCCTCCACCGAGGTGTAGGTGTTTTACCGGATAGAGATTTAGGATGATTGAGAGCTAGCTAATTGGTGGACATAAGGACATCTTGAGATAGCCTTGTTACCCTATGCATATAGGCTTATGTGTATATAGATGTAACATTTTCAATTTATGTACCACCCTTAGGGTGAGAAAGTTATGTACTTGGAGATATTTGTAACTTTGTAAATAGTTATGTTTTATGCTGCTTAAATATTTCTGGCTCATGTTTTTACCAATGAGTGAGCCCACTATCGGGTCCCACTCTTTACAAGATGGTAACAAAGCCTAAGCAGTCAGTAACTGGACTATTTCAAGTTATCCTAGATTGTTCTTGGTTGGTAGGTTCCCTTTAGAGGTTGTTGTCATCCCTAAACCTAAATTGTGTTTATCAATTAGGGTTTCACCCTCTATCCAATTTGGTGATATATATATATCCCAAACTAAGTATGTGGATGACCTAGTGTTGGGTAATATCTTATCAATCCTACCCTCACTTTATGGGTATAGCTTTCTATACATAAAAATTGACTCTCCTAGGAAGTAGCCTCTACCTCCCACCTTAGGAGGGTACAATTCATCTACTATAGAGAGTAGGTTGACTTGAACACACATAATTGTTCATAACCCTAGTACAAGTCAGTAAACCTTTTGTTTTTGTTGTTTTCTAGCATGCCTATGATACACACATTATGTGGATTGAGCATGCATGGATACAAACTTAGAATATTGATATGAGTTTTAGGTTTTGAGATGTTCTATGGTAATACATGATGATATGAATTAGATCATTTAAGGTTAGGCTTTTCTTGCCTACAACATGTAGTTATATCCACATAGTTTTGCTAGAGACTCACCATAAGGGTTGGTTATTATCCTAGTTGAACTTACAATATATCATAAATGAGGGTTTGTTGAAGGAAGATATATGTTTCAAGTAACTATCCTTGGGATTTCATCCCTCACACACCCATAAGGTAGGAATGATGCCTACCTCCCTTTTCCTATAAAGGAATGATCTCATAGTTGGATCACATCATAAAACTTTGTGCTATATTAATTTTCCTCGAGGATATATAGGCACAATCATGTTTGGAAGCTATAGTGGATACCCTTTTTCTTGAGACCAAGAATGCACACCGATACTGAGGTTATGCGAGGTAGGTGCATCTAGGGTTGATCCTTAAAGAATTGACCATTCTCTCATTGCCACCATGTAATTTGTTTACATGAGGTGTGAGATGAGGGATAGTTTGACTATTTATTCCACCTAGAATTATAATGACAAGATGGATATAAACCAACTATGGAAGTAGAAACCCTAATCTCTTCTTATTATGGTTACACAATCTTATAAATAAATGATGTTTTGGGTTGTGATTGTGGCATACAACTCATAAAACTAGATTAACTAATGCGGAAGCATCTTATTAGCAGCGGAATTACTAAAAATCACTAAAAATTAAAACCATTTAACAAGAGATCCATTCAAAAGAAAACTCTTTCATTCTGAACCAAAGTATTTCAAATACACACTGGTTCACTAGTACATCTCTTGTACTATTTACTCTCGATAGTTACAACATTAACTGCCTTGTTAAACTGTACATCAACAGTATAAAAATCTCGAGGCATCAAGCCAAAAACTCAGGTCAAATTATCAAAACACTAACTCCTAGGACCCGAGAGTACATAGATGACTACATGACTATCTCCACAAAAACCAGACAGTCAATGTCTCCACCTGATGGATCACTGCTATCCCTGTGGCTGTTGCTGCTGCTCTTCACCTGTAGAAGAGTTTCTGCCTTGATGTCTGCGTCTACCTAAAAACATCGGATCCCACGGGGGTGAGACAATTATAAAAATTTCCCCAGTGGGAGGTATAACTCTCCGCCAAAATATTATCATTGTAGTTTAAATAGAAATAAACTGAGCAGTGGGATAATATAAATCAGTAGAAGATGAATCAAAACATCTATGTAGGTTAGATCAACATTCTTATGCAAGTATATTAACTATAACTTGATTAAGCAGCATGTCTCATATTCAATATGAATTAAAAGAACATAATTAACATTTATGTTTCAAGGACATGCTAAGTAGTATAACATCAACTAGTAGTTCTCATATTTCAATCTTATGCAAATACGCTATACAATTGATTATATTTTGCAAACATATTTAAGCTCTGAGGAGATGAGGTATACCGCTCATACTCCAACTGACCATTTCTAGAATTGAAATCGGTACCATAAATAGGTCAATGGAAGAGTCAGATTCCCATGACCTCCCACATCCTGGTCAACACAGGACTACAAGCAGGACTCTGTCGACTGCTCAAAAGCTTTCCAGGGTATACTGGAACTTTGCTATAGAGTTACAACGTCAACTGCACTCTCATCGGCAATCGAGAGCATTAATGTTTATCTCTATCGACCCGACATAAAATAACATTGGGAGATTAATGATACATCTATCCCAACCATCAGGGGATTTATGATACATCTATCCCGACACATGAATGATTGAGAGGTTTAGTGTTTACCCTCCCTCAATCTCTTCACCCGGACATAAGGATATTTTCGCCCATTTACCCCCACATATTCAAAATATGCGAATTCTAGGAATTCCATAGAAAACATGTTTCACCATCACCAACTGCTGACGATGATGGATCTATGGTCAGAGCACTACATGAATAGATTTCACTTGATTAATTAAGTACATTTTCATATTCTTTTAGCATCAGTCAAGTTCTCAAACAAAACTTATTATGACAATGCTATAAAGAAACATGTACTATTTTCATCAATTACTTAACAATCTTTAAAAGGTATTGGGGACTCAGTCCCTTATTTCAAAGATGGGAATTATCAACCCTTCACAATTTCATCACCATAATCATATGGCCCTGGGTAATTAAACCCTTGATTCATCATTAAGCATTGTTACCACTTTTATAGGTAACCATCACCTTCAGGTCAATTGACCAAGGCAAACATGATACTTTCTATTACAAGCATCACACATGGTACTTGAGGCCCATTAACTCTCTTGTTACCTCTTAGCAGGCAGAAAGGTATATTATGGAACTCAAGGCACAATCACAATAGTGAATTAAACATCATAGCTCATACCTAGCCATGATCATCATTTCAACATACCTGCATGGTTAGCACAGATGATAACAGTGATATCAATTACATATCAGAACCATGTACAACAAATATGAATTCACTATTCATGGGTAACACCACTATTCCCTTACCAGGGTTACAGTTTCCCATTTCATGTCACATGGGGATAATCATCCCATTATCTCATCAAAGATATGGTTTATCACCATATTGCCCAAGTTTAGGGTTTGTTAAGCATTACATAGCATTACCCTAGATTTGAGTTTCACAGAACATCAAACATTAGGGTTTATCATGAAACCATACTTAGTTAGGGTTTCACATAAATTTCACCCTAGAAAAGGATTTACATTCAATTATCCACAATTAGGGTTTACTATTCATCCCAATTAGGGTTTCATGCTCCATCACCCATAAGTAGGGTTTACTATTCATCCCAATTAGGGTTTCATATTCCATTACCCATAATTAGGGTTTACTATTCATCCCAATTAGGGTTTTAGATCACATTACTCTTAATTAGGTCTATACACATCATCATCCTGAATTAGGGTTACATCCATACCTTGGATTAGGGTTTCAATTATAAATTACCTTGGATTAGGGTTAAGGTTCGACAACTTGTCAATTAGAGTTTCTGTTCATGATTAGGGTTTCATGATCTCTTTAGTTAAGGATCATACCCTAAATCACCACATGAATCATACTCATGTATCAATTCCATGCTATCATCCTCTCAACTTAATTAGGTTACATCAACCCTTTAGTCAAGTTCATACAATTATGAATGACATAGTGTACCAAGTCATTGTTCATATAAGCAATTAGGTTCCTTTCTTAATTGACACTAATCACCTAGGTACTATTAGGGTTTCAACCCTTGTACCTTCGTTGATTAACATTACTAACCATCATTGGATAATTAGGACTATCATTACCTTCATTATCCAAATGATTGAACCACTAACAACCTCCATGCAATTTTGAAGTTTCATCACCAAACGATTTTGAAACCGTTTGCCACCAAACAGTTTTGAAACTGTTTGAACCCAAATGGTTTTGAAACTGTTTGACCCCAAACAGTTTCAAGACCATTTGGTCTCAAACGGTCTCAAGACCGTTTGGGCCAAATCAGTCCCAAAACTGTAAGGGCTCACTATGTCATTTCTTCATCAAACCGATTTCCAATTGCACCATTAAATTGACCATTGATTATTCAATTGAAGGGTTCATCAATATAACCATTAGATCATCATCCATGGGTCAAGGATCAACCTCTAACCCACAAAATGGTTTTGAAACCGTTTGGTGTTGGGCTCAAACGGTCTCAAGACCGTTTGACCCAAGTTGTCTTGAAAACGTTAGGACCAATCAAGGATTTCCTCAATCAACTTGATTAGGGTTTCCACTTGAAGGACCGTGCACACATTGGATCAATCAATTGAGTCCATTGGATCATCATCCAACCTTTGATTAAGTTTAGACCTCAAATGGTCAACTATACCAAACGGTCAACCCCTTCATGCGGTTTGGGATCCAAGACATCAAACGGTTTGGTGAAACCGTTTGGACCAAAGGTCCAAGACCGTTTGCTCTTGATATTTGATTAGGTGTTTTCTTATGAACAAGTTATCATCTTCAACCTTTAGACTCGCAAAACTACTGCCATTTTCCATGGCAACTCCATAAATCAAGCAAGGTTATTGCAATAATAACAATTAAATCAATTGCATGTAGAAATCAAATTCAATGACAAAGATTAAGGGTTTAAGTTATATAACCCGCCTTCAAATCTGATCTCAAGCTCCAAGATTCACAGATCCAATGGTGGTTGAAGCTCTAGCAACCTCCCAAGGTCGTTTCTCAAGCTTTTTGAGTGAAAGGATCGACTAGGATTGAAGATGGAGTGAAGAAATGAAGGAATCATGCATTGTTTTATGATTTTCACCATGAAATCAAGAAGAACGAAGGTCAAATACTTACCAACAGGTTGGGGGAGTCCTTCCTACTGTTCTTACCTCTCTTGTTCGATTTTGCAAGCAAGTAGAAGAAAGGAATCCAAAAAGATCCTTAGGTGGGTTGGAAAAGGCTCTTTTATAAGAAAATTGATGAAAGAGAAAATGTTTTATAAAAATCAATTAATTCCAAAAATGTTGCCACCACTTCCTCCTTGGTTTTTCTTGCATGCAAAGGCAACTCAAACCCACCGAGATCCCTTCCATTATCCATGGATTAAGGGAAAAGAAAATAAGCACCTTAATCCCTTATAATATTAATATATCTTTTTGAGTGGAAATTCTTTTCCTTATAATAAGGTGAGTGGAACTTCACCTCCTTAGGATATTTTCGGTCCTTGCAAGAAGCTAAAGGACGTCCACACACATCTGAATTCCACCATTTTAATTTTGGTTGAAGGCCCTTCAATTATTTTATTTATTTTTGCATTAATGTTTCCATTATGCTTAAATCTTGATTATTTTAATATTCATATTCTCTCTCCTTCAACTTAATTCAAATGAGGCACCCCTCTCATTTTACTTTCTCCACATGATTCCAAGAAACATTAGGGACCTTATTGAAGTGGTAATTTACATATTGCACCCTAGTTTTTGGGTAAATTGCACATTACACCAAAACTAGGTTTTCATGCACAAACATTGCATTATCAGCTCTTTCTTAGAATTCAGGCTATCACAAGCCATACCTCTGCATCATCTTCACTTCATGATGCTTTAACACATGAGGAACATATTATCATGCAAAATTTTGCAAATAGACCCCTCAACTTGGGTAATTTGCACTTTTAGTCCAAAACATGCAAAATATTGATTTCAACAATATCCAATAAGGACTAAAATTGTAATATAAGTTCCTCTTGAGCCTTAATTACTTTTCAAAAGATAAGAGCATGCATATAATCACTTTTATCAAGAAAAACACCTAGGGTTAATTCTTAACCCAGGCCAGGGATGTTACAGTGATGGTCTAAGTCATGATTATGAGAATGGTGGAATAATGGAGGTTGTACCTAGTAGGACCTACTAGAAGTGAACGACATGCTAGAAGAAACATGTATCCCCTCCTTATATAGAATTTGGATATGCTTGTTTTATTACTTGATGATGTGTGTAGATAAGATTCTTTTGTGAAGATGAAGTGATTCTAGGGTGATGGTATGTGTTGTACATGGTAGGAAGTGGTCGACTTGGTTCTCAGATTAATTTTTGCACCAATATTTGGATTTCTATCGCGAAGTGTTCATCATCAAACTTATTTTTATTTTTAAACTATATGTATAAAAGAAAAGCTTTCATATTTTTATCGAGGGATTTTGGAACCAAGTCATCACTATAAGGAAGTTTAAATAGTAGACAAACCCCTTTTTTGGGAAGATACCTTGACTAGCTTTATCAACCTTGGAACCTTATACCTAATGGTAGAGAAATGAGTTAGAAGTTTTGAATATACATGACTTAGTCAATCTACCTGATTCTACACCTTTAAGTGGATATCTATATGATAGGATATCCTTTATAAGAGGTGGAGTCTAGCACCTTTGTAGTTCATGACAATAATTGAACCTTAGTATTTTCTAAACTTGAAAAAAAAGCACAAGGTTACCCTTGCGTAAGATCCTCAATAAAATGTCACATAAATATGGTTACCCCTTAATCAGGGTAGTAAAACCTTGTTAAGATGGATATCCTGGGTATTAATTGAAAAAAAGTATTTATACTCATAAAAGTAAGATAATCTCCTATGTCAAACAATCCATGTTGGTCGATAATATAAACATTAGGCAAGTAAATAACCATGAAAAAAAATTGCTCTAATGAATTATATATAAGTTAGAAAAAAGAAAAGTGTGTACTAGTGATTAATATAAGATATGTTGGTGGACTAGGCTAGAAATGTATGGATTTCAAGGATGAAATCATCTTTAAGGGGTGGAGTGTTGTAACATACCCAAATCTAGGTACCTTACACATCAATCAACTTTCCTTAGAATCATTTTATCAAAATAAAACAAATCATTATTCCCAAAAAATATATTATGAGTAGAAACTTAGTTTCTACGTACTTATTAAATATCCATTATAAAAAGAAATAAGAAATCTGATGTAATAATTTCCCAAATAATATAGATTGATCCTCAAGCATATTAGTAAGTGTAAGGCATGAAGAATTTCAATAAATATAAGATACTATGACACAATGGTGTCATTAAAGGAACTAAGTTCATCAAATGGATGATTAAAATGCAAGTAATTAAATATAATACAAGAGACTTTCAAAAAGTAAATTTGAGGACAAAACTGAATTCATCATGCCCTAATTACCATAAGTACTTACTTTTGAGACATTTGGACTTCATTTACTCTCTTAATTAGTCGAGCGGATATATAAACCCTAAAACATATAAATGCCTTCCATTAAAACTAAGCTATTGTGAATTGTCTCCTTATAACGCCTCATGTGCATTACTCCTCTCTATCTCAACACAATCCCAATGTCTCCCCTTGACCCCATTCGTGCCCATCGTACTGAAGCAAACGGACGCCAACTGTAACCACTGTTATTTCTCATCTGCCTCCTCTCCTCCCCTACTCCTTTCTTATCTTCTTCTCCTTCTCTTCCCTTTAAAAATTCTTCCTTGCCGCACATCCTCTTCCATCCCATGATAGCCATAGACACCTACCCTTTCCCTTTTATGTGTCAACATCCATGAACGCATGTACCTCTTCCAGCTCTAGCAGCCGCCTACTTGGCCACTCCCCTTCTTATCCCCTTCCCTCTGTCTTTCTCCCCTCTTCTCATTGCTATGTGCTGTCAACCCTAGCCGCCACGACCATTGTTCACCCAGCATCAGGAAGCTTGCAGAGGCAAAGTCCTCTCCAACGAGAGAAGTAGATGAGATGCCGTGATGCCACTTCCTCCCTCTTCACGGTGCCTCTACAATCTCACCATCATCCCTCACCCAACCGCAACACGTTCAACGACATGTCTACTAGGAACTGGAATTCCATCTCTAGGAATATCATCATTATCTTTAGAGATCCTACCACCACCGTCAGAAATCCAACACCCTCCTTGTCCACCCAGCCGCACATGAGGGGAACCAATGACAAATCCTATTTATTTTTTCCTTCTCGTGCTTCCTGCCTAGCACCATGCACATCCACACAACAATAACACCTTAGATTGATGGCGTTGTAGATCCAAAGGGCATGGAGGTCTGACGCTGCCTCCTCTACTCACCAAAACATCTATCATAGGGCACCCTGTCAGCATAGAACCTCACCACTGCCAAATCAACCCGCTGCCTTCCGAACGGTTCCACTATCATCATGCCACATCACCCCACCATTGAGGTTGAAACCATCTCTGATGATCATGGCATGACCCTGACGCCCTATTACCATGACAATAGTGATCTGTGACTTGCATAGATCAACTACAAGAAATCCTTTGGTTTCACCTCCTCCCCCCACGCCCAACATCGCCTAGATGTGTCAGCAGTGCCAAGGGATTCTAGGAAGTGCATAACACCTCTAGACATCACCACCATCCACCAATTTCCCCCTTCCTCTCCTCTCCTTCTTTGACCTCTCCAACAACCGATATGCACCACCACTATACACCTTGACCTTGACAAGCCTACAGCCATCCCAACGCTATATGACTCCCTCATCACCTCTGAATCGTTGCCACCTCTGCTTCACGCCCGACGGTGCGAGATTGGAACCATCTTCTTCATCTCTATCATCAGCGTCGTGACTATGGCCACCATGCACCTACTGTGGAAACTACAACAACCTACATATACTTCATCTTGCTTCTCTGCACTCAAACACCTCTAGAAAGGATGCATCAAGCCCAACGACAAACATTTGTTTTTCTCCTCCACTGTAATCCCATTGCCATAAAACCTGACCTTCGAGACTCAGTTCTTCTCATGCTTCTTCTTCCTTGAATCCATGATGTTTTGACTATGTGAGATTGCTGATAGGATTAGACAATCTCAACACTAATGGTCGTCTCCTTGGAAGATCAATCATACTTTATCACCTCTTCAAGTTAAAGAAAAACAATACCTATTCAGACCTTGTAAGGTTGAAAACATACCCCTTTTTTCTACTGGAACTGGTGTCTTAAACCTCCCATGACCTTCTCTTGAATGCTTTGTGTCATGACCTATGCGCTGGAAGTAGGAGTCGTGAGGTGATGAAGCCACGCCTCAGAAAGTAGATATGCAAACACCAATGCATGTGCATCAGTCTATTTGTAAGTTGTAGTGATCTCAGTTTTAGATAAAGTACTGCATTAAGACACTAATTAAGATAATGAATAGGTCCACACTACCTAAGTTGAACTATTCAATGAATTCATCATATTAGAGTTACGTATATGTATGTTAGCATATGAAAACGAATTTTAAGTAGATGGTCCTATACTAAATATGTTTCCCACTTCTCAAGTAATGGTCATACATACATGTATATTTGATTATGTATATGTAAGCTTGCTATATGTAAAATTGTAAATCAATGTTTTCATTTACCTTATCACCAAATTGTAGAAGAGTAACTAAAACATATGCACTGGGTAGGCAAAAGAACACATGTTCTATGAGTTATTATGAGTAGTATGATTATGACTCTATTAATGCAAAGAAGAAACTAATTAATACTAATGGGATACTATAATAACCATGATTTCAATTAAGGGCATGAGGGTAACTTCACATAATGAGAAATCAAGATTGGTAAAGCCAATGGATAAATAACTTATTGGAAACCTAAAAACCCTAGATCTTGGTGGAGTAAAAGAGACATTTGAAACTAAATGAAAATATAATCTAATCCACCATGTTATAGTTCCCAATTAGATGGTACTGCATATTGGACCCTATACTCTCCTAATAAGATTAAAATCATAAACCCTAATATGACATTAGATGGTCGTGAATAGGTTCAAAATAATATAAAGATATAATAGGAATGCATATGTTCACTTGGTCTTAGCTAACATACATAATATGTTTCTAGGATGACTACTCGACTAAGAGGACCAAGTATACTTATTGAGCTGACCTTTAGTCATGAGGATCATGTATGTAATCCTCTCTATAATAATTGGGCATTATTATGACTAAATTTTCCCATAATGAGGCAATTTTTGAAATACTTACTCTTTTGATCCACTTGTTGACATATCCTATATTTCTGAGATTATCATTGACAGGTTGAATTGGGTCAATGACCCCACATGTCTATTGTGTTGTATTATGACACAATTTTTAGATGAATAATGTATCTTGCCACACTATATTATGCATGGTAGATAGTTTGACTGGCCAACTATAGTAGAAGCTTATAAGTAACCATTAGGGTGTGCTACTTCTACCCTTATTTATACAGAGGTGTGCTAATTCTGCCTAAGGGTGTGCTACTTCTACCTAAAATTTATATATAGACCATTGACTCAGTGGTGTCTTGGCCCTACTATAGTTAATTTAGTCCAATATATCTACACGAAAATAAATGTTTGAATGCGATGATTGATTGTGGCAAGGTTTGTTGTTTATTGGAATATTTATACTGCCTCATTCTTTTAATAATTCCTTATTGAAACTTACCTATCTTTAATGGCCCAATTTTTTATGGGAACATCTTACTTTACTTTTAATGCCATAGTTAATCCTCTAATGTATATACTCAACTTTTGCTGATCCATATCTTGTTTTCCTATTTTTCTGGGTGTTCCCCTTGACCCAAGTGTAGGTGTTTTACAGGACAGAGATTTAGGATGATTGAGAGATGGTTGGTGGACATAAGGACATTTTGAGATAGCCTTGTTACCCTCTGCATATGGGCTTATGTGTATAAAGATGTAACATTTTCATTTTATGTACCACCCTTAGGGTGAGAAAGTTATGTACTTGGAGATATTTATAGATTTGTAAATAGTTATGTTTTTTGCTGCTTAAATATTTCATGGCTCATGTTTTTATCAGTGAGTGTGCCCACCCACTCTTTACATTCTCCTTATCTAGTTTTCCTTTAGGGCTTGATGTTGCAATTTGGTGCATTTAAGATGAACCTTCACTAGCTTGATGGGCACTTTAGAACAATTATTAGGACAAGGACAAGTGAGATTAATGAAAAGATGGTAATAATTATGCTATTTTTAATGAGAAATTAATTAAGTAACATATTATATGGTGAAGTTACATAGAGAAGTCATATAGTGATTTTTCTCAATTCCCTTATATGATGAAGGACAAAGTTTAATAAGAATTATAAATGTTAATGCTGACACATTTATTTTCAGTTCAAGTACATATACATATTTTTGCTCTTACAAAGTTTATAATGCTGCTTACCAATGTATGTGATCAAAATCTCCATTATTATTGATGCAAATTAATTTTAGTAGATAAATCAAGACCCATAAATAGGAGATGAGACAAACAAATTTTATTGAGGATGACAAACCAAAGGTATATCCAAACTATAATTGTTCAAACCCCCATGCTGTTCATTATCTATAGTCAAAATCTATCTACATTTGAAATTATATTTCGGTTTTCAATTTTTATGTTTAATTTTCTAGCATACAATACATGAATTTTTGGACGGAAAATTCTAATTTTTCATTGATTAAATAAGAACAATTAATCACATTCAATATTTATACAAATAAAGTAAATGTGTGTTCCTAAGAAGGTGTATTACAGTAATTCAACCATTTACATCATCTTAACAATGGCATGAGTGATATAATTCAAAAGAATAATAGGAAGGCAGTGCAATTATTTCTAGCATGCAATGGATAATGCGGGAAGCTAAGAAGCTATGATGACTGTCAGTTGGGAATTCTGGCCAGTGTGTTGGAATTATGTGGGCATGTATATCCTCTTCTTCTGGGTTGTGCATTGAAGTTTCTTATTTGACAATAATGTCATAGGACCTAGTGGATTTTTTTTTTCATGTCTTCCCCTATCGCAATAAAGCACAAGATCCATAACACCCCAACAACTTTAGCACAATCAAAAAATTTAAGCATCAAACCTCTCACCTTATGGATTTATATTTCAAAACAATTCTTGATGATAAATATATTGAATCCCCAAACAACAATGAGGTCTCTTCTGATATTTGACTCTAATTTCCTTTGTGAACTTGAAAAGGGACATATTATCAACAACAAAGGGATTTAATTAGAGTCAACAAAGACTCTGACATGCGATAAGTCTCTATCCTCCCTAGAAATCAACATCTTAGCTTCCTTATGCCTAACACTACTATACCGTGACTGAAATCCATATCTAATTCAGATTTCTATGTTTCCTCCAATATTCTTTGAATGTGGAGGAAGTAAGAGGAAACTCATTATTCTTATACAACTTTTCTCCAAAAATTGAAGTTGTTATCTTTGTTGGAATTTTCACCTTACTTTCCACTATCAACCCACAAGCTCTCATCTACGAGTATATCTTATATGGGATCCCAATGCATATATGGATCTATGGAATGTTCTAGAACATTGTGAATGCATAGTTTGGTTTCCTAATCACTCTACATGATCACATTGCATGTTGGACTAATTACTTACATGCCAAACTAAAAGTTCAAGTACAAATTGTTTTTTTCCCTACCCAATGTTGTCGGGACCCACTCTTTTGATCAGCATAAATACCAACCATTAGAGATAATCCCAAACCTAAACCCAAATTATGAAATAAAATAATGAATTATCAACAAAGGCGATTAAACAATATATGAAAAAGGAAGTTCAAATTTTCCTTTTTCCTTTCTTCACAAAATCATAAATCAATGTAACATCAAGGCATCGCATTTAGATATCACAAATCTTATTCTTTGGCTTCTGGTCCACAAGGCGTTGCTCACCAATGTGGAGAAGTCCCGTCGCCATATACCGGTTGACAGCCACTGCCCAGTTTGTGCAAATGCGAACGACACCCTGGTGCATGCTCTCCGTGATTGCAATTTCAGCAGGGAAGTGTGGGTTGCCTGTCATATGGACCCATCCTTTTTCCTTCTTCCTGAGGACGAGTGGATTGACGCAATCATCACGTCTAAAGGCACCGACATTCCATCCTTGTTGCCTATAGTGGCTTGCTGGGCACTCTGGTCACAGAGGAATGAGTTTGTCCACAATAGAAAGCAAAAGCCTCTTCAATTGCGGGTATCCTTCATCAAGGACCGAGTTCGAGCCATCTTGGCAACCCCGACGTTGTTCTCGCCACGCACGCCGGGATACAACCAAGCTAGTACTTCCCCTATTCTCAGTGACGTCGTCATTTTTGTGGATGCTTCGTATCACTTGGCATCCTCTCGTATTGGGATTGGTATCCATGCTGTGGACGTGCATGGAGGCTTCCTTCTGGGTCACGGGCTGCCCAGCTATGCCAACTCGACATTGGAGGCAGAGATACAAGGCATCATCGGGGCCTTGGAACTCTGCAAAATTATAGGATGGCGTGCACCCACCATTTTGTCTGATGCTACCTCTGCGGTATCCATTACCACCAAGGCGGCACCCGTAACAACCATGTTCCTTCCTCACATGCGCCGTCTTCAGCAGCTCCAAGATGAAGTCGGTCTCACCTCCATAGCTCATATTCCTAGAGTGCATAACAATGTCGCGGACTGTATTGCTCGCTTTTCAGTTTCTGCTAATACTGCCTTTACTTTCCAAAATGTGGCACCCCCGTGGCTCACAAGTAACTTAGATGTTAATTTCTCTAACATTTGGCCTGCAATAGAGAGCGGGATGAATATAATCTGATCTCTATGGTTTCCAAAAAAAAAAGATATCACAAATCTTATTCAACTCCATTAAAACCAGAATCAATCTTGTTCTCATATGTTGTTCAGTTTACATCAGATACATATACATTAATGAATAAACTCAATCTACAACCCACCCCAGGAAAGAGCGAGTACATGGACATTCGAATCTATCTAGATTATGTTGTTTATATCTTCTTTGTCATGACCTCTCCTCTGGATAGAATTATACCTAAAAATATTTGAAACAACCTCATGAGACTCATATAGAGCGCCAGTGAGTGGATACCTCCCACGCAAGCTAGGTACATGCATCAACATTAGATTAAGTATAATAAACTTAATAGAAACAAGTAGATATTGAAAAAATCTAGGAGATAGTTCTATCATAAGTTAAATCTATCTTGCAATGGTAATCTAATCCAATAGATAAGGTAATCACTTAAACCAATTATAACTTTGAAATATCTTCTAGAGCATGTCTATGAACAAATCAACAGATACTTCTTAGTTCAGATTAAGAATCCTAGTGCATGAGTAATAAGTCAAGTTCTAAGCATTTCGAATCAATACATAACAATAACATTATATTTGTCATACTCCAACAGCCGGACCAAGAACACATTCTGCAGTCTTGAAGCTGAAGTACACATAATACATATCTACCAAGCAATACTATCAAATAGCAGGCAATCCAACTCATATTCAGAATGGATATAAATGCCATCATTTATAACTTTTCAGCATGACGTATCATAATATGAAATAGAAAATATCCATAGCAGCATGATTACTTTCCACAACAAGAAGCATATTCAACAATGACAAATCATCAAGTAGTAGTACAAGGAATGTAACAACCATTCACATCATGTTCTACACGTCTTATCATCTTTTATGCGGTTGCCCTAAAACTACTTGGCTTGTACCTCACCAAGTAGAAGTCGCCACGCTTGATTCTCGTATCAACGACTCACTGTCACTATCTTAGGGTTTAGCCGGCCACCCTAAGATATCAACAACAGACCCTGGCCACCTAAGGGTTGCCTAAAGAGGCTCACGTCCTCATCTCGGGTACAGAAGATAGGAACCAACAAAAATAGTATATCACATATCACAATATTTCACATATTTTTCATTTCACATTTCACATATTTCATTTCATTAGAGTCTATTCCATCTGGACATAGACTTTCATAGCAAGGATTTAGGGCCAGAGCCACTCCAGATGACTCACTCCTAAATCCTGGTGGTCTAACCTTTGAGGTCTCGATCCACACTCCAGAAATCCTTCTCATAATTCATTGATTACTACAAGGAGATCCGTTTTGTTTCCCCAGTGTGGTCCTCAGGGGAACTCACGATGTTCAGGGCACCTAACTAGATTTTCCATCATTTCACTTGTTATTAATCTCTTTTACTCATCCTAAAAGAATTCAAAACATCATATATCATATATGTGTATTCTCGCATAACTAGAATAACATGAAACCAATTAAGTTTATCAATAATGACAATGATCAAATAAAGTAACACAATAAATCTGTGTATTGCAACATGTATGAAAATTTCTATCTTCTACATCATCACATAGCAATCATCAACGGTGGGCCTTCAGCCCGAGACATAATTTTATTGTCCAACATTCACCCCATCAGTGTTTTATCATCATCAGTGGGCTTTCAACCCTAGACATAATCTCATTATGCAATATTTACCCTTATCGGGGTTTTATCATCATCAATGGGCTTTCATCCCTAGACATAATATCATTATGAAACATTTACCCTTCTCAGGGTTTCTCAATATAATGAGTGCATATTAAATTTCATTTCAACATATTCCTTATCAGTTCATTGTATATCACAGTTCTTAACCAATATTATAAGAGGCATTAGAACTAGCAATAGTAAAAGCATATAGACAGCATGTATCATTCATCATAATAAGAATAGATTTATCATACAACATATGCTTGTTCCATCTAATCTCAATAGATGCAAATAAATTTCATGCATATACATGCATAACAGACTTAGTTCTCTTCTTCTTTTATTTCACATTCTTCATATGGGGTTACTAATCAACACATGTTGATTATCATTTGAATTCCATAAAAATAGTTCATTCTCATAGTACAAGTATTCTATCAAACAATCACAATTCAAGAACACATTCTTGTAAATCAATTCAAATGCTTGAACCTCATCTTTTAATTGTCAACTATAATTATGTACATTCCTTTATCCCTCATTTGAGATTGTTATTCATTAGCACCATCTAGCTTAACATTTTAGGGTTAGAATTTGTTTCTTAAATTTGTCTACTAATTCTCATCTTTTTCCTTCAATTCATATTCATTAATCTCAACTTCTTTCATGTCATGTTCATTAAATTACTAGAACCAATCATTTTTAACTCACTTGATATACAATACTTCTCTTTTCATTGATATCAATCAAAGTCTATTTTTAGTATGTTTCATTCAATTTGGATTAATCCACATGTAATTAAAACAAAGGATTAAATACTTCATCATAATAACTTCATTAGTTTCATCTTTAACTTGCAATCACCATTAATACATTTTTTCTTCATATCATTTCTTACATTTAGATAAGTGTGCCATGTCATTGACTTCTAATCTCATTCCCATAATCAACAATTATCATTAGTTATTATACTAAAACAAATGCATTAGACTTAGATAATATTAGTAAGACTCATCATATTCAATTGAAGTATTAATACTTTCAACTTCAGCATTTGATCACATTTACAACATCATATACAAGTTCTAGCTTTATCACTCATAATCGTCTTAATAATATAATTTTAGGGTTTTCACAAAGTCATTCCTTAGTTCGACATATCATAAGAATCATATCATTCAGTAATCCAATCATGGCTCAAGGGTTCATTAGGGTTATTCACATGGAAACCCTAGTTTCCATTTTCACACATTTCATTCATCAATCATAAGTATACATTCATTAATTGACTCATGTGATTCAGTTCCTCAAAACAAATCCTAATCAAGATATCTGGTCATTCAATTCCATTAACATTCAATAATACACTTTTATAATACAATCTAGTACAATTCAAATATGATTTTATACATGTCAATTGAATTCCAAGCATATCGGCCATTGGGCTGATTTTAGGAAAAATTCACATGAAATAGCATAGTCATGTTCCCATAAGAAAACCCATGGATCCTCAATCAATATATTAGGAACCAATCAAGTTCCAGTCAGTGATAAATAATCAAAATCAGTAGAATTGGATCCCCCAATATCTTTCCCACATCAAAGCCAATCACATACATGTACAAACAAGGTTTCTGATTGTTTTAACCAGACAGAATTAGGATTCCAACATAAATACAAAGCTTAGGAGGGATAAAAAACTCACCTCAGGTGGAAAGCACCTTAAAAACGTAGGTCAACCTCTGAATTTTTGGAAATCAAATCAAACTCTCACAAATGAATCCAATTCTTTCTCCTCTCAACTCGGAAACCCTAGAAATGGGGATTAGAAGAGGAAGAGTGAGAAAAGGGGGAGATTTGATGTTATTTTGAATCAAATCATAGGAGGGAAAATTTTTTGACATGTGAGAGAAGATTCACCATGAAATTCTATGCAAAGAAGCTTAACTTACTTGATTTCATCATATCTTGGATAGAGAAACCCTAGGTCAACATCTCCATCACTTTCTCTTCTAAAACCCTAGCTCTCCTCTCTCTCAAGAATTTTGTTTCTTTGACAGTAATGATGATTTATGAGAGCTCCTTGTGTGTTAGGCTAGTCATATAGATGAATTTAGGTGCTTAGAACAATTGCAAACAAGCCCTTCATTATATTTTTATTTTGCTCAGACTGGTTGGTCGGCTGAGTTATAAACTCGACCGACACCACACTTTTCAGAACTAAAAATCGTCCAAAAATTTAGAAAATTTAACCCAATGTCTAAAATAAGTTTATAAGAACAGGTAAATTTTTTAGATCATTTGGAGTTACAAATAAATAACTAAAAATCAAATACTACACTGCTATATTGCAGTCTGTAGCATGGTCAGTCGAGTTTGTCCTTCATAGAACTCGACTGACACCCCTCTCTGTAGAGATAAAAAATCATCTAAAAATTATGAAAATGTAATATTATATCTATAATTGATTTTCCCAACTACAGTTAAAATTTGAGATCAATTGGATATACCAATAAAAATATAAAAGTCAATTACCACACTGCTATATCAATCAGAAAATATGGTCGGTCGAGTTTGAAACTCGACCGAAAAACATGTCAAAAAAATCTTACAAAATTCTGATATTTTTCAATAGTGTTCAAATTTGAGATATACAAATCATATCCAAATTTTAATTAAATGATAATTACACATAAAATACCAAAAATGATTTAGTGAGACACTATACTTATCAAATTCTGTTTTCATATGTCATTAAAACCCTAATTTGGGCCGATTAGGGTTTCCAAATCTTAACCCTAATTATGTGTATCAAAGTATGATTAAACCTTCTCATTATATTTAAAAATCAAAACTTAACTACCATCATTAATCAAGCTTTAAACAATTATCAACTTAGTTAAGCATACAATCATCCAAGTAAACCCTAATTAGATGATTAATTTGAAAACGGGTCATTGCAAATGTCCTTCAATATCATTGTAGGAGATCACTCTTACCTCCTCTCCATATTTGATTCTGATGATCCTTGCATAATCACTAACTTCAAAAACCCGTTTCAGCCTCCAACCATAACATAAAAAATAGACCCGCTAGCCACCACTACTACCCCAACACCGTGAAAGTCTCCCACTACTCATCGCCCTATATTTGTGGAAGTAAAACCTTATGTTATATTCAAAAAATCTGAAAAAATAACCACTCCACCCATGAACCAAAACTCATAATAACCTCCTCAACCATGAAATCATTAACACAAACCAACTAACAAACACAACAAAAAAATCTATGGTCTGTATGTGAAAAGATTACCCTCAGGCAAAATCTTCCTCAAAGGCTAAGCTAACTAAAACATCATATTGGATACCTAAATGAGTTTTCACTAAATATTATTTTAGAAATAATCATCCACCCTTGTGAGCACTAAAACAAACCAACAACTCATGCGGTCCTCTCAACCCAATCTTTGACTTCAAAGAACATTGACCCACATGAACATATAACATGCTATAAGAGACCACAATGCCAATTTAAAAAATTATTTTGATCTCCTCACCGCATCTCTCAAATTTCGTGTGGATCTCCCACCAATTTAGGTTGTATTTCTAGACAAAATGATAGTGGATTCCTATATTATTCCCCTGCATGCACCAAATTTATCTTCCATGTACTCTATTGACTGTCGATATGGCCCCCTACAAACCCATCCCAATCGTGAGTGTTACATTACTTGGTCATTGCATGTTGATGATTTCAAACACACTCCATGAGTTTGACTATGGCTCCATGTATGAAAATCTTCCCATGATATCGTTTCGTCTAATCTAGTTTTCAGTTTCTTTTTTGTGATCTACTATTTGGGAATTGTACTAAGGATGCTCCCCACTACTCAAATCTAAGAACATCTCTATTTGGTATTGGGACTCTGTTAAGGGAGCTCCCCCTCCTATTTGGTAAAGCATACATCATGTACCAATATACACATTATGAGCTTACCATCAATTTATTTACCATGTTGCCTTCTCTAACTTGATTCTCACCTATGCCTATGTCAACCCAACTCAAGGAACCCTCATGACCCTCACTTTTGTCTTAATATGTGATATAATTTCTGCAAAAAATGAGTGACACTAATCACAATTCCAATAACCCCATTCGCTCACATGATAGATAGAGAACAAAACCTCTGCCCTAGTCATAGAAAAAAGCCAAGGGTGTTTGCAAAGTGAAAAAGATTGATTCAGGGAGAGAGAGAAACTGAGTAAAAGAGGAATATAAATAAAGATAATAGGTAGAAAAATGTGAGGAGATAAATAAGGAGGAGGCAAAGTGTGAGAACCCATTACACTAAATGAGATTACTCAAAACATAAAACACAATCAATCACTAATTAATCACATACCCAAAAATATGGGTAAATTAAAGCCAATATCAACATCAAAACCCACTCAAAAACATTTGAATAAGATCCCAACATCCTTCTTGTATCCATACTATGCCAAACATTTGATACAAATTGTTCTATCTCCTTAGCCACAGCATATATACGCACGAGAACAATATTCATATATGCGACACAAACAAGCATTAACATTCTAACAAAAGTTTGATTCGTTTGAATGACCATATACAAACTTTTTCTCACTCGGACCTGAGAGTACAGGGATGAATCTAGGACACACTAGACATCTAATCAACTTTCTCAAGGATTCATTACTATAGACCCTCTTTGCTGCCACAAGTTTGTTTTTGTCACTTTTGATTACCTAAAAAAATTGTGGCAAACCATAAGGGTGAGACCCATGTCCCAGCAAGAGATATAACCTCCAACAATGCTAATTGAATACAACATTTTAAATAATAGATAACTAAGTAGTTGGAGTATTTAATAATCAAATGAACAGATTGAAGAGTTCAAGTATACTAAATAGATTAAGCAAATCATCTTAGCAACAAGTATGATCATCAATGCATATATAGATAACAACTAAATCTATTTCTCTGGATAGATATCTACTCAAATATCATCAAATTGCATCTAATAACAATCATTACTATTAATCTAACTATCATCATATTCCTTGCTAACAATAAAAGCAATCTAGTAGCATAAGCATCATTGACATCATGAATATGTCTAGTAACATAACATGGCTATCAATATTGGCATCTCAAATAAAGTGAACAGATCTATATCATAAGTAGAACTAACATCATAGCACAATTAACTGCATATGCACAATTAGCAGTTTAAGCATTTATAATTACATAGGCATGGCTAACAATATTAAACATAGCTAGCAGCATCTTCTTAACCATCAGTGTCAGTATATTTAACAACATAAGCATGTTTACAACATGAACATAACTACACCATAAGCATATCTATTATCTGTTATTGTACTATACATGATCTCAATGAAAAGAAAGCAAACAAGGGTTATAATCCAATATGAAGAGCCGTGTGTAACCCTAAATAGATATGCTATATGGCTGTATTACATCTTTTATTATGACCTGAGGAATTTGAGGATACCACTCAAAATTCAACTGACCACTACTAAGTCAAAATTAGTGCCATACAAGATCTAGGAAGAGTCAGAATCCTAAGATCTTCTCCTCCCCCTGTTAGTACAGGTCCGCCATAGCAACACATAAGGTCAAGCTGCTAAAATCCTAGTCCGTTCTTAGTACATGTCACATCACCAGTGAAAGGAGGTGGGTACGCATAACCTACCATCTGAGGTACAACAACAATTGTCCTCCAATCTCATCACATATATAATCACCGAGACACGACCGTAGCTGTTCTCAAACTGAGGGCTAGGTATGACTGCAGTCATCCTCCCTAAACACTTGAATTCAAGATGACAAGCACCCCACATACTCATCAATATGCATTGTGAGTTTCCCTTAGTAATACTCATTTCATCATCTGCTAAGTTCTGACACCCAGATGGATCTATGGTGTAGGGCACTACATGATTAGAGTTTCACTTGATTAGTTATACCAATTGGGTGAATTAAGGCTGCATCAAACAAGTGGACATACAAACCCTAATTTACTTCTAACAAGCATATAAATATCACAACTTCAAAAGATATAAAATGTGTGAAACATAATTTATCATCTCATCATCACATGGTACTATTCACTTGCCATTCATGAGGCTACACTAGTCATCATACTATCACAAGATATAAATCCTTTTCACAATATCACAAGGTATCAACCCTTATCAACACAAGAGGATTACACCTCATTCAGGGATCAACCATGCCCAAAGGTTATTAAGACCATCATACTATTCCCTACAAGATCATCATTATCATTCCATGCCTTATAACAAGGCTCAACAACATCACTTACATATAATACACTAGATCAGCACAATATTGCATTAATGGGCTAGGAGATATTCATAAACAATCATAGAAGGGTTATATTAACATTAAGAACATTCCTTTATTACATCAATATGCAAGGAATATAGATATGATTAACCCTCATCATATTCATAATGCACATGTTTAGCATAAGAAAGTATCAAACATGTGACTATGATAACCACCAATTAACACAATACGGTTATGATCATATTAAGGAGGTTATTCCACCATCATTCCATCATATAAGAATGTTAAACATGAATTCTCATCTTTATCTATTTGCATTAGAGTTAGGTTCAACAAGATAAATTATAATAATGTTACTAATCAACACTTATACCCAAACCCTAACTCACGACATCCCCATTGGATCATGGATGCATAAGGTGAAACATCACCATCACATTCCATACCATTCTCAAGTATGAACCTACACATAAATCAAGATGTAACCATCTAACTTGTAGCATACTAGGGTTTCAACAATAGTGACAAAGTATTCCATGATTGTATTAGTCATTCAAGGACTATTCATACCCAATTACCGTCATTTAGTTATATTAAATCTAGGTATAACAAGCTATACCTCATTAGGGTTACATATAAACACAATATGGTTATCATACCTTCTATTCATATGAGTGAATAGGTAAGACTACCTTATTAAGGGTAACCCTCCATTTGTTCCATCATCATTCAACCCATATCACCATACCACAATGTCACCCAGAACCATTGGATGTTTAAAAGGTAAGACCATTGGTTGTTTTCATAAGTAAACACCTTGGATAAACCACCAATGAAGTCCTTTATTTGAGCTCTAGAAAGAGTCACCATATAACCCTAGACATCCCTTGATTAACAACACAGAGTTCCATTGAGAGTAGGGTAAAACCCAAAATTGACTGTTCATTTAAAATAAGCCATCCATTGTCAACAAGTAATCTCCTTAAGTTGATCATATAAAGGAAACCATATAAATCACATTATTAGGACCAACATATTACATTAGCCATCATTCCACTTTGTTGGAGGAATAAACATTAGATCTTAACCATTGGGTCAAGTTCATATGTTAAAACCATCAATTACAGTATAGGTCCGACCATTGCATCAAGTGACCCAAGAAACCATTGTTCTAAGGCTTAATTGATGCTACAACTACAATGCTTAACTCAACATAGGTTGTAGAGACATGATCCACCATCATTAGTGACCATTAAATCACCCTAGGTTGTTATATCAACACTATATTCATTAATCAACCTCAAATATTAAGCAAATGTCATCATTGATTGATAACATTAGTAGGGTACTTATTGGTTGATCATTAAACTTATAATTGATCCAAAACCTGACCTAAGGGGGTGACCATAGGTTGTCACCATAATATTACACCTTTGATCTTGACCATCAGTTGTCATGAAGACAACACCACAGGGTTGTTGTAATGGTACCATCATCGGGTCATGGGTTTATAGAAGAAATCAACTTTAAACCCTAAAATTAACCATTGGTTGATAGGTTCTTAGCACCATAGGTTGTCAAACCAACCTGATACAAGTCATATTATACCTTAGGAATAATGTACAAATGATCACAGGTTCATCTAGAACTGAAATCAGAACATGGAACATTATAAAAATCAAAATCCAAGTCAAGCATAGCTTTTTAGTGCATGAATCATCATTTTCTAGAAAGAACATGATTTAGAAAGCTTATGGTAAGAAATGAACGTGGAGAAAGTTATAAAACTTGTCTCTAATGAGAATATAAACCCCCACACATAACAAAACGAGTAGGCATGGTGGAAAACCAAGCATAAGCTATGAACTCGTCCATCTAGCACCTTTCTTCATCAAATGAGCAAACCCTAAACATGAGGAGCAAAAAAGGTAGGGTTTTAGAGCTTTAGAGTAATTTATACCATGTAAAAACAAGGTTCCTACCTGGATGAAGGTCTAAGAAGGAGAAGATCAAGAGAAATGAAGAAGGAAGGAAGAAAACAACTTGCCTTGGTCGAAATCCCTAGAAGATGACATTGGAGACCTTCTTCTCCAAAAAGAGGTTGTCTTATACCTTAGATCACTTCTTTATATAGAAAGATAGAGTGTAGTCGTTGTTCCAGGTTTTAGGAAAGATAAAGCAAGCCAAGTTTTCCACTTGGACAAGGAAGAGGTAAATATAGCCCACAAATAAGGATGGGAGTAAGCATGAGGTGTAAAAGTAGCTTCCCATGTGTCTATAGCCTTAAACTATTAAGAATATACAAGAACACACACAAGAAGATCCCCCACTGTCCATAGATACATTATTATCCCTTGTTTCTTGAATTTCCAAGAAAAACAAACAACTCATTAGTTGATAGCTACTAAAGGTAGCTCATCCATGAAGGAGTAAACCCTAAAATATCCTCAGAGAAAACACCTTCAAACCAAGGTTTAAATAGGTTCCCCATGTCTCAAAAATCTCAATAATGATGATAGAATATCCATGGAACATAATTCAATTGATAAATTGCAAAGAAAACCTCTCAATTGGGTAAATTGGAGAAAAGTCCAAAATGTGCATAAAATTGCATAACTTGCTCAACCAATGTCCAAATTGGACCAAATTTGAAACTTAAGCTTGTATTATGATTTAAAAGCATATCACAAGGTTATATTAGGGTTCTAAGCATTCATTTATGGTAATTAACTTATTCAACTCATTAAGCAAGTTTAGGGGCCTTACATAAAGAAATGGGGGAATAATTAAAGAGGGAGGTAGAGAAAGAGAGACAATACCTTTTCCCTCTCTCTCTTTTATTTTTTAGGAAGCTAATAATAATTCTACCTATCTCTATTTTTATAATTCTACTAATATTCTCATCACCTTTTTTGCTATAATTTTTGCTTCCTATCTCTTATTTTTACATAGTGCTAGTAATATTTCCCTCATCTTTTTCACACTAAAACTTCTTTGATCTCCCTGCTTTTTTACACTGTGCTAGTACTACTTCTTCCATATTCTTCTTTGCACAATGATAATGATGGAATTTCGGCCTCTTTTTTGCACATTACTAATAATACTTCCATCCTCTCTTTTCTACACAATGCTCATGATACTTCCCTCCAATCTCATTTTTTAATGGTTCTAATAATACTTCTTCTTCTCTTGTTTTTTACATAGAGTTAATCATACTTCCATCCTTTCTCAGTTTTATACAGTGCTAATTTTTACTTTGATCATATCTTTTCTGATAGAATACTAATCATACTTCCCTTCTTTCTCTTTTTTTACACAATGCTAATCATATTCTTCTCCTCTCTCTTTTTTGCACAGTTCTTTTTTCAAAGTTCTAGTAATGTTCCATCCACTTTTTCTTGCGAAATGCCAGTAATGCATCCTTTTTTCTCACAATGTTCTCTTACTTTCCTCTCTCTCCTTTCTTGCAGAGTGCTAAACTCCATCTTTTTCTATACTTCCCTCCTATTTTTTCTACTTATCTCCTCTATTTTTCATCACCTTTTTTAGTTTCTACCCTTACTCTTTTTTTTACTTTCCTCCTATTTTTTCTACTTTCATCCCCTGTTGTATGGAAAAAGATCACTTCTATACTATATAAGAAAGCCAGTAAAGGGGGATGAATGCAATTGTCTCCAATATTTTTTGGAATTATAAATTGGTTCCCATATGTTCAAACTACAATTTTGTCTTTGCTTTTTAAAATTATATCTTGCATAAGAAGACTCATATATACTATATAAGAAAACCCATAGAGGGGGCTAAATGTGTTTCTCTCCATTAATTTTTGAAACTAAAAACTGGTCTCTATGTGTGTAAACTATACTTTTGTTTTTTACTTTTTAAAAATTATATATTGTATAAGAAGACTCATGTATACTACATAACAAAGTCTGTCGAGGGGATTGAATGCATTTTCCTCCATTATTTTTTTGAATTAAAAATAGTCCATGGGTGTGTAAGTTACACTTTTGTCTTTATTTATTAAAATTATATATAATATAAAAACATATTTCTAGTAAATTAGTGTAGTCATGTGTAATAGACTTGGATTTCGATTGGATTCACATCAGACCATGTAACATACTAAAGTAAATATTTTCAAATATTTATCTATACACATATTTACTAAAAGTGTTTAGGAAAAATGTACTAATTGGCAAATATAACATATATATATATACCATTCTAAACACTATTAAACTTATAACTTATTAGTTAACTCTAAGCAAATGGATGACAATGATATTATCCTGATTAAAAAAGTTTAAAATCACAACCATATCCTAAGTTTTTAAAAGATAAAAATAAAGAATAATCCAACTATTTTTTGAAATTTTATCAACACATCAATTTTTTTCCGTAATGGTCCATATTCCCACCAAAATGATTTTTCAAACGCATCTAGTAAAATAGTATACATCCAACATATATAGTTATATTGTGTTGTAGATATCATAAATATGTTCAATATCAAATGATTTTGTAATACTTATATGTACTTTCATCATATTTTTCTCTTAGTCTTATTAATATGACTGATCAAACATATTTTAAATAAAATGTAATACAAAAAATGTTATTGTTAATTATCCTTCAAAGATATGTGTTATTTATGCATAATGCTACATATACATGTATAAATAATGAATCTAGATATCTGAGTTTTTGGGTTTGATTTTACCTTGACTTGCCTCTTACAAAAATCTTGCTAATTTTCTTATATAAGAGAGATCTAAGAAAGTTATACAAACACATTGGATAAAAATTAGGTCATCTGGGGCTGATACTCATCCGCAAATGGCGTAATATGTAAGGAGTTTGTCACAATTTTTAAGAGTGTGAGGGAGTTTGATGAAATATTTGTATCCATTTTAAAAATCACAATGTTTTTCATAATATATGCACATACCTATACTACATATCAAAAAGTATGAGGAAGTGGAACAATTCTTTATTCTTTATTTTTCTAAATTGCAAATTGATATGTCTTTATTTTAATAAAACTAGCATGCATAATACAGTTTATGCCTGGTAATTCCTAAAGTTTGCATGGAAATAGAGTTTTTGCAAACACTGGTTTATGGCAGAAAGACAAAGCAGATTCATGTGTACCCTGTGGGCAAACAAAGATGCATATGTTATGTAAATTCTGAATTTTTTCTTGAAAAATATTCCATGTGGATTTTCAAACTGTCACCATTGACATTACAAAGGTAAAGATTCATCTATGAATATTTCAATAGCATAGAGATCGAACTCATAAATACACTCTTTTCACCAACATGGCCAATTATACTTTTTGGAAGTAGGTCATACATTACATACCTAAGACAACATACTATACTTTCATCCATCATGACATCACTTTTGAAAATGACAAGAAACTCTGTAAAATAAAATATCCATCCAAATTCATTGTTTTTATATGATCATAATACATAACAAAATACTTGTAGATGAGAATTGAAACAAAAGAGGGTTTTGAGGACCCATTATGTGCCTAATGTGTAGATCCTCACAAGAGACCACAAAACAAATTTTCTTTCAATGTGCCACCACTCAAAAAATATGGCAAATACACTTACACATCCCTTGATATCTGCATAACATTAGAGAAGAAACTATCAACACTATTTTTCTTGTTAAATCCAAACAACACAACATTACATACCCTTCCTTATATATTAGCAATAATATACATTTGTAATAAACAATAGGAAGTTTCAAAATTAAGACATGCTCACTAACCAAATTGTTGCTGATATCCAAATCTTATATAGTGACATTGTTTCCTCAAACAACTGATACATGTATCAGAGCAATTTGTCGTGAGGTGAAAATCACATAAATGATCCAATTGAGGGATACTGATATATGTCACAACTCATACTTGCTGGAGCAGATGCATGGCAATCAAAATGAGGATTGAAAAGGCTATCTCAACTCAGTAGAAGACTCCAATTAATGGTTATGATGGCGCCTCTCCCAATATATCCTAGAGCTTTCTATGCACTCCTACCCTTTGGGATTTCCATACATGTGATACCCAAATCATAACTATTATCCCTTTTCATTAATGTTGTATGTAATTTCGGAACTTATTATGTATGTAATGAAATATTTGCCAAAAAAGCAAAGGTAGGTTTATTTTCGGTAAAACCTGGCCCACTAATCTCCTAAGCCAACCATGGGATTGGCTAAGAAGTCGGAAAGTACACTACATGGGTGTTACCCGGGGCGGAACTAGGTAGAGGGATAGGGGGGCTTTAGCCCCCCCTCTCCTCAAAAAAATGATTGAAATGAGCTTATAAAAATGTAAAAATACTAATACTATGTATATATATACACGTTTCAAAGCAATGTTGACACAAAGAGTGTCTAGTTGATGTGGTATTTTGCACCTTAGTTGTGCAAGTGGTGCAGGTTCGAATCTTAATGTCTTTTTGCAGCCCCCCTTTGTGAACTCAGCCCCCCCTATTGTGCAGTTCTGGTTCCGCCCTGGGGTGTTACCAATATCATTACAGAGAACATAAACTGATTCTATGTCCGCTTGGTTCACGGACTCGGAGGAAGGATACATTACGTCGCTGCGATCATTAACAGATATTCCACTTCGGGAAGTTGATGAAGCAAAAGTTGTGTGTGTGTGTGTGTGTGTTTTTTTTTAAATTTATTTTAATGGGGAGATATCTATTCATCTCGTCTCCCCCCTGCGAGCAAGCAAAAGTTGTGTTTGCCACATCCTTTACTAAGGTCGCCATATCTCCTACAGTTTCAATTGGAATGTGATGCTACTATTTCTTGAAACTGTACCTGCTTTCTTTGAGTATAAAACATTGGCTATCGTCGCCCACAGCCTGTAATTGTTATTTTCTACAGTTTTATTCGTTTCCGATGCAGTAGCAAAGGCCTTTGTGACCGGCGGGACCCGCATATAGTAAATTTCTTTCACAAGCCACAACACTGGCCCTGACATTACAACTTGCGAGATTTAAGATACGTCTCTCTCATAGTCTCATGTATACTCATATATAGTGGCATTGCCAAAACAAACATGGTCACTATTTGACTGTTCACATGCATGGCGACTGCTCAACCCGGGCTTCCCGCCCTTAAGCAGAACGCCAAAGCACCTGCGTCTCCAAACCACATGTTTTCAGACTCTCCGATCGAGTCAAGAGGAAAAGATCTGCAGAGAAATTATTTCTAGCATTAAGGCATCTTAATTAGATCACTTGACGTAATGAGGATAAATGGAGAGGAAAAGTCTATCCATGATAAGAGATCTAAGGTAATATGTGTAAGACGGGCAAGTGATAAACTATGAAGGGATTCTAGGAAGGGTCTTGCAACTTTGGATGACAGTTTTATTTTTGCATGGCTAGTTCCTTTCTTTTGCTGCACGTCAAGTCCATGGGTTTTGGATGAATAAATCGCCTCCACATCTGCTGTCTCACTACGCTAAGATGCCTACTTGGGCTAACTATATGGATGCCCTAATAAGTGAGTTTATGGTAGCATGGACCTCTAGGGTTAGGAATAAAACTAAATCAAACCATAGCACCCAACTAAATCAAACCAAACCGACTGGTTCAACTTAATTTTTGGAAGGTGAATTGTTTGGCCTTGCACTAATTTTTTTAAACAGTTAATAATCGGTTGGTTTCATTTAAGAGTATGGATTAACCAGATCTATACACAAGTATACATATGATATTCTGTAGATACCAATCTAAACTTCCATAATTTGGTACATACTTTATAACTTTGTGTACGCTAAATTATAAAAGTAATGTGATTAATAATTCTAAAGTGTCAGTACAACTTAAACTAGGTGCTATGATGCATACTTATTTGATGTTCATTGTTAAAAGAAAAATATGAATTATTATAGAAATTCATCTAGTCATGCTAGATGAATAAAAGAATATGATGACAAATGGTCGGATTGTCTAGGGAAATTACAATAAACAACTATACCCCCAAATAATAGTTTAATATAAAGTTAATAAAATCAAATTAATCTAAAATACAAACTAATATTTTAATTTCTTTCAATTCTGGACTTGTTTTCTTTGTCATACCAAACCCGGGAAAATATAAAACAAAATGTAACGTTCATTTTTAGTTTTTTTGCTAAAGAAAACTATGCCCAATCCCAAAAGGCTCACTTTTTTTCTCACACATACATCATTGGTTTATAACCTACATTTCATTTGTTTTGTAGCAACATTTGGCACACACCAATGAAATTTTCTAGCAATCCAACATAAAGCAAAAGTTGACCTTAGGATTGCAGTAAGAGATAGACATAGCAAAGCCCAACCTTAACTCTTTTTTAAGTCTAACCCTTTCTCAAAGAGGAAGATGATGATTCAAGATAATAATAATGAAACGATGAAAGTTCAAATGAGAATATAGAGCATGACACTGGCCAATGTTAGTGTGTTACATAGGAGAGGTAGATCCCTTTCTACATTGATGATATATGTGAAACCATGTATCAATCATCATTGACAAAAACAACAAATCTAGGCTTGACTTGGTGAACTATTTCGGCCAAAATTGACATCAAATTGATGTCAAAAACACAAATGATCAACAAAAAGACCAAGCTCATTTGTTGTATAGAGAACATAATAAACTAGATCAATTAACAGTCTGTCTGACTGTCTGTTTATCTATTTATCTATTTGTCTTCTGTCTCTATCTATCTATGTATCTATCTATCTATCTATCTATCTATCTATCTATCTGTCTGTCTGTCTGTCTGTTATCTATCTGTCTGTCTATTTGTCTGTTGGTCTGGCTGCCTGCATGCTTCTCTCTCTCTCTCTATCTATCTATCTATCTATCTATCTATCTATCTATCTATCTATCTATCTATCTATCTATCTATCTATCTATCTATCTATCTATCTATCTATCTATCTATCTATCTATCTATCTATCTATCTATCTATCTATCTATCTATCTGTCTGTCTGTCTGTCTGTCTCTCTGTCTGTATGTCTGTATGTCTATCTGTTTGTCGTCTGTCTGTCTATCTATCCATCTATCTGTCTATCTACCTACCTACCTATCTATCTATCTATCTATCTATCTATCTATCTATCTATCTATCTATCTATCTATCTATCTATCTATCTATCTATCTATCTATCTATCTATCTATCTATCTATCTATCTATCTATCTATCTATCTATCTATCTATCTATCTATCTATCTATCTGTCTGTCTGTCTGTCTGGCTGTCTGGCTGTCTGTCTGTCTGTCTGTCTGTCTATCTATCTATCTGTCTTCTAGTCAGTCAGTCAGTATGTCTATCTATCTATCTATCTATCTATTTATCTATCTATCTATCTATCTATCTATCTATCTATCTATCTATCTATCTATCTATCTATCTATCTATCTATCTATCTATCTATCTATCTATCTATCTATCTATCTATCTATCTATCTATCTATCTATCTATCTATCTATCTATCTATCTATCTATCTATCTATCTATCTATCTATCTATCTATCTATCTATCTATCTATCTAACTATCTATCTATCTATCTATCTATCTATCTATCTATCTATCTATCTATCTATCTATCTATCTATCTATCTATCTATCTATCTATCTATCTATCTATCTATCTATCTATCTATCTATCTATCTATCTATCTATCTATCTATGTGTCTGTCGGTCTATCTATCTATGTGTCTGTCTGTCAGTCTATCTATATATCTATCTATCTATCTATCTATCTATCTATCTATCTATCTATCTATCTATCTATCTATCTATCTATCTATCTATCTATCTATCTATCTATCTATCTATCTATCTATCTATCTATCTATCTATCTATCTATCTATCTATCTATCTATCTATATAAGACTTTTTTAGAAATATATATCTAAGCCTGTTGGAAGAGAGAGACAATTTTTTTACATACATCACGAGTGATGTATGACGCCTAAGAAAAAGAGCAACATGCTTGAAATGTGTTGTTTTTTTCACAGGCCAACTTTTAGTGCCACATCTTACGGTGGAATGCTCAATTCCACTTAGCTTACAACCAAAGTATAATTCATAGTATTAAAATATTCTAATTTCATCCCCCACTTTCCTCTACCATAATGTAATTATAAGTCACAATTCCTTTTGAACTTCACTTTCATAAGAACAATAGAGCAAAGTAATGAGAGTTGCAGACTTCCAAGACAACCAATTCATTCAACTTGCATGGAATTCATTTTGTATATTTAAATCAATTAAAACTACACTATGTATAGACTGCAATGCTTCCACTAACATTTAGTCATAGAGAACATAATTTCTTGCAATTCTTATTTTTGAAGAATCCTCTCTACTTTCAACATTTAGGTGATACAAAAAATAAAAAATCAAATAAATGTCATTTATACATTTCATGTAAGCTTATCAACAACTAATGCAAACTCCTCACTAGCTCAATAATTTGATAGCCTACTATAAATTAAATTGTTTAATTAGACAATCTTTAATTTTACACTCCATTGTAAAACCATGCAAACTTTTTTTGATGTGTGTTTCCTTTTTTATCCTTAAACATGTTTATACTTTTTGAAAAACCTCTTGTCAATCTACATATTATGATATTCAAAGAGAGTACCACAAGGAAATTTTGTAAAGATGTGATTTTAGGATTCTCGACTTCAAAAGAACATGTAATCCAATACGGTCATACTATTTCATGTTTAGATATATAATCATAGAGAGATTAGAAGTCAAATATTGAAGGGATATTGAGATATTTTGGTCAAAATTTAAAAATCATGTAAACCACCACAAAAAAAACATAACCATCATTATTTCTTAAATAAAGAATAGTTCAATGCCCTCAATCATTACATTACAAGAAAATAAAGAAAAAAAATCCCAACTCAACAATTTTAAATGGTTCATCTTCCTAAACAAGACATACCTATTTATGGTAGTGATAATACCTAACAAAGTATATAACAACATGAAAACAAAAAAGTCAAACTTTCATATGTGTCTTACTAAGGACCTAAGAAACCATAATGGAATTAGTGTTGTATGAGAATATAGTTGAAAAGGCATTCATAAGAAAAGAATGAGAACCAAAAAAGAAATTGAAATCAATTCTCAAGAAGGTATGTAAAAGAATATGCACTCATAAAATCTCATAAATGAAGGACCTAAAAGCACATTTTGTCATACATATAATTGAAACAAGACAATAAAAGAACAAAAAGACTTGTGTCAAATATGTGACTAGAAAGGAAAATTATAATGGTTATATAGTGATAAGTGGATCATTCCTTATTGTTGAATTATAGTAGAAATACATATACCAAGCGTTATTGCAAAGGTAAGTATGTATGTTCAATTTGAGTGATTCCCTATTGTAGTAGGTAAGTAGGTTAAGTCCCTAAACCCCAACATAATCTATGCTTTTAGTATTCAACCATTTGAGATGGGAAGTAGCACTCATTGTGTTATGCAACATTCAAGAGACCATTTAAGTAGGAAAAGGTCCATGGAAGACATGTATATTTGAAAAAATAAGCAGCAAGTGTTAGATATATAACATATAGGTGTAGTAGTTTTATCATGTGTAGTATGTGTAAGTGGCATACAATGGGAGTGGAGAAGGACCCTTTATCCCACGTTGCCTAATTTTGAGTTGGAACCATTCCTTATATATGGAAGGTATGTGAGCACTTGTTCAAAGAACTAGAAACAGAAATGAAGGACCACACACATGTGTGCACACATTTTGTTCTCATCTGGGAATGAGCATTGGGTCTCAGAACTCAAGAACGTTGTTTTTGGCCTTCATTTATTTTTATACTACAAGGTGTAGAATGAAAAATGTTTCTCATTGAACTCCAATACTTGTAGTCATGAAGTTTATACTTATCCTAAGTACATGTATTTGACCAGTTGAAATTAGATATGAGAATTTTCTATAGTCGAGCTGTATTTCATAAGTTGGACTGTATTGAAGTAGTTGTTGAATGGTTGAATAGGAGCTATTTGTGGTCAGTGACGACTCCAGTAAAAGTGCAGTAAATAATATTCACATGTATGCTTTGAAAACATGTAATCATATGTGTGTAAGAGATAGAAGAAGTTTAATCCAAATTTATTAAATTATCCTTTGTAGTGATTAGGGTTGTATGCTTTAATCATTCATTAGTAACCCTATCAATGTTGTAATGGTGGCTGAAGTCTGGATGAAGTACCTTGTTCGTTGTCCTGTTGTCACAATCTTCTACTTATATTTCTCACGGATCTTCTCCAAGAGAATGAGGCATGGTCAAGTTTGATCGGGATAATGTTGTTCCAGGTCATGAACATTCTATCTCACAGAAGAAAGAACATACACCTACTTTAACCATCGGTGGTGCACTATTTTTACTAAGGCAAGTCATTTGTGGATGGATCATTCAGGGATAATGTTTTGATCTTAGTTTGTTCATTTGATTCACCCACTAGTTGATTTATAATTTCCTATGGATCTTGCTTTTTGTTTGTTAACCTTTTGATTTCCTTGTTTGCATTATTCCTTAATCATCAATGATATATATTTTTAACTTGTATCAATCTTAGACAAAATAGCCGTTATAGCCTTTGTTAACATGTCATGTACCTCTTTCATTCGGGGTAAAATCGACATGTGTGCCATGATGGAGATATTTGACAGATCTCACTTCAAATGGTGGTAATAACAAATGAAAAATGGATGACATTTGGGTAGGGTTAGTTGATGTGTTAGATTTCAATTTTCCTAAATGGAATGAATCAGACCCTAAAATTTCAGAGTAGATATATGATTGAAGATATTAATGGATTGTGTTGATGTTGTATACCATCAACTTTTCCAAATTTTCTCTTCGACACATAGAGTATTTATCCCACCAATGCTAACAAACATTGAAGAATTTTAGTGCATAAGTATAATAACAAAGATCCCACTTGCCAGGTATCTAAAATTATAGATGGTTGAAGGAAGGGTTATTTCTCAATAGACATATGAGATTTACTCCATGATCATGTGTTGCAGGAGTTTGATATGTTTCTAGCCTATAAATTTGTATTTATGTTTATAATTGAAAAATCTAGTAAATCTTGAGATGACCTTTCTCCAAGGTTTCAATTATAAGAAGAGAGATATTTTTGTAAATGATCTAATGACATACATAGAAATACAATAACAACATGTTTTTCTATATCTATAGTTTTATCCATCTAGCAAGGATTGGCAACATGATTTGTTTTCTGTGCTTCTATGAAGAAATTTTGTAAAAATAAATTCATGACAAATGCTTAATAGTGGATAGTGAAACCTAACATGAATGATCCAAAAGAAAACCAAAAGTACAATGTGTTGGATTTGTGTCCAAGTTTGTCATTCGACTAAGGAGGGTCCCTCCACAAAGTCCAAGAAACAAATGGTCTATAATGTATCTATGGTCAAAATGATGACATAACTTTTCTCAACTATTAACAATATGCTTTTCCCAAAATTGAATTATAATATATATGAACGAGTATAATGGATTATTCATACTTGGGCAAATGTGAAACTTTGTGCTAACATATTCTTGGTTGAATCTTACTGGTCCGTCAATGATAGGTAAATGATTTGGGGAGATAACTGCAGCGTTATAGTAAAAGGCTATGGCCATGTGTATTTGACATTTTCTTATGGAAAGGTTCTTACTCTTCATATAGAGTGAAAATTGTCCCCACAGTCAAATGAAATATCCTTAATGGTCCAACATTGATCATGAATGGTTTGAGGGCATACTTTAAAATGTAATAAAGTTGTAGTGAATCGAGTTTGTGATGGTTTATTTTACAAAAAAGGTATATTTACGTGATGTAGATGATCTATTAGGAGTCATGTAGAACCTATTTCTATTTCTTTGTTTAATTAGAATTAAAAATCTAATTTTTTGAGTCACAAGTGATCAAATGTCTATCATGAAAGGTTGGGAGTTATTCTTTATGATTCCATGAAAATTATGATGAATATTATTTTTATTCCTAATGCTGTCATTGGTGGAAAAACAACCCAAGAAACCTTTCATGAAGTTAATAGAAAATGTAATATAATATTTCTGAGTTTGATAGTCTAAGATCTACACATACTGCAAGATACATTATAACATTCATTGATGACTCAAGTAGATTCTGTTATGTTTACTTACTTAAATGTAATGATGAAACATTAGAAAAGTTTCAAATTCATAAGAATGAAGTGGAAAATTAAATGGGTAAGATACTTAAAAGACTTGATCTGATAGTGGTGAAGAGTGTACCTCAAAATGTTTTCTAGAATACATCCAAAATGGTGGTATTGTTCATGAAGTAGCTACTCACCACAATTAGATGGAATACTGGAATGGAAGGATAGGACCCTAATAGTAACACACAACAATTTACTAGCAAGTTTTTAGTTACCAAACTTTATGTGGGGAAATAATGAATGTGGCTCGTCATATTTTGAATAGGGTACCCCATCGAAAAAAGGATGCCAATCCATATGAGCACTTGACATTTTAGAGAGACAAGTTTCAAATATCTCAAAGTTTGGAGGTTTCTTTCAAAAGTACTTATTGCTGAACACAAGAGAAATAATTTGGGAGCTAATATTGTTGAAGCCTTCTTCTTAGTTGTGGAGACAAGCTATTCATACACATTTTTTATCATCAAACTAAGATATTTTTCATGTATTTCAATACAACATTTGAACTATGTGATGCAATAATTTTTGAGAATGAAATTTCCTATAAAAATTGTACCTTAAAGTGATTTTTAGTAGATCCTAACCTTTCATGTTGCAGCTATTTGGTCCTCATCTCCTATCAAAAGACTGCTTGAGGATGCTCCTACAATTTATTTTGTGGTTTTACTTCACTAAGTTTGATGTGGAGTCTGTACTCTCCTTTGGGGATTCCTATGTTGTTGATTGTCTGTGTAGCAACACCACCATCTTAAGCAAGGAACAAGTTTAGTCTAATATCATGGTCAACAATTTACTAGACTAAGCTAGCAGCTATAAAATGTGCTAGCCATAGAACACATCTGTGAGGACTCTAGATTATCTCATATGTCCACTCATTGGAAAGCACATGCATTTGGAAACATCAATGTCAATGTGGAAGCCGTTTTTCTTACAAAAAAAAACCAATGTTGCGGTGGTTATTTTGGGATCATAGTGGTTCTACGGTATTACTACTGGCCAAAACTATTAGGCATAAATAGAGTGTGCTCACAACTAAATCTTATGCAATGCTTTGTGGTCTATAAGTGGCTAAAGAAAGCAGGTATTGTTTGGTTGAAGCTGAACCAAATGCTCTTAAATTTGAAAAACAAAATCATTGATCCAATGCAGGGACGAAGCCCAACAATGACGATTTTTAAAGATATTAGTGAAGTGGTTTGTAGATTTTCCCTTATCAATTCTCTCACATTCATAGGGAGGAGAATTACATTTCTCATAGTGTCTAAGAAAGTACTGGGCAGTAAATGCGGTGAGGTTTTTACTTGTACGCTGATTTCTCATAGAGTACTTTGTATCATGTCTTTAATTTATACAAAGCTCATATAAAAAAATTACATATTTTATTCCCAAACAAGTGGAGATGATGTATAATGTAGGGATATTACTAAGTGTGTTATCTAGAGATAATAGGTTATAAATTTAAGTTCTAGAAGGAAGTTGTGAATGATGAAATCCATTTGATTCTTTAAAATGAAACTTATGACTTGATGGATTTTCCTTAAAATTACACTATAGTTGGATGCAAATGGATCTCCAAAAGGAAACTAAATCTAGATGGGTCTATTTTTAAGTACAAGACCGGATTAGTTTCCAAGGGATATACATATAAGGAAGGAACAAATTGTTTTGAAACTTATTGTCTTATTTTTCATATGACCATAATTTGAGTGCTTATTGCATGCACATACATATATGTCCTCCACTAGATGGATGCGTAGGCTGTATTATTTTATAATGTTCTTCAGTAGGAAATGTACATGGATCAACCAAAGGATTTTGTGTCATGTGGGAATGATATCTATGTGTGTAAAGTTGTTAAACCACTAACAACGAAATCAACTATAAGTTATGGCTAACTGGTCAGGGATAAATATCCTGACCAAATTTGATTTGATTCCCAAAGCCTATCCCTGGCCAATGCAATTTAAATCCCTGACCAGATTTTTTTTAATATTTGTCTCCCAGCTCATGACCTAGTGGCCCTTTTAACTTTAATGAATCTGAGAGACAGTTTGTTTCATGTGTTGCACCTCACCCCAACCCCTTGACCTCCATTCTTCTCATGGGGATGTTGTCTCCTCTACCCCCTTTCTCCTCATGCGAGGAAGGTCTACTTCTGCTAGCCGTCGGCTTCCAGCCACCCAAGGCACAACCTCTTCTGATCTACTGTGTTCCCGTCTCCTCCACCGTCTGGTCTCCTCGTGTGCAAATGGTTCTACTGCTACTGGTGGCTGGATGCCAGTCATCGAAGCAACCCCTGCTCCATCTACTATTGTTCTTCATTCACTCTCTCCATCTACTGTTGTTCTCTATTCAACAACAAGTTCTTTTCTTTATCTTTTTCTCAGTTGTTCCAGTTTTATCACATTGCTTCTCCCTTCTACAATCCCTCACTGTTAGGTTATTCCTATTGTATACTTTCAGGTGTAAAAGCTTTGGACCTGCTCTTGCAAAAATATCTTCGGGCTATTTCCTTCCAGAACTGTTGTTTTAACTCAGAGTTGTTTTGTCTGGACCTACTTTGCCACAAGTGTAAAGTCGGGGTTGCTTGGTTTTGGACTTGCTGTGCCAATCAAAGAAGATTAGACTGTAGGGTGCATCTTTCTATATTACTCTTATGGTGTATTCTTTGACTACAAGCTACTTGAAAGGTGAATTTTAACTATGGTGGAACAACTTTTGATCCTTTTTCTAGAAATGTAACACCTTTGTTTTAAATATAAGATCATTATATTAAAAATTATGCAATCTTTGCTGGTCATATGCATATCCTAAATATGTCCATCCAAGCATTTATTCTTGCCTTTTACAAAACTACATAATTTATTTGCATAACTGAATATATATATATATATATATATATATATATATATATATATATATATATATATATATATATATATATATATATATATATATATATATATATATATGCCAAGATCAAGTTTAGATTTCTCATGGATGGTTATTCTTGATATTAGAGAGTGAAATTGAAGACGACCACCCTTCTACCAGTTCTGTTCATGTTATAGTTTTAATTACATTTGGGCCTAATGGAACATAGGGAAAATCTGACAATTTATTGCATTCATTGCAATGAGATCTATGAGCATAGGATAACTAATGTTGTACCTAATGTTAGACACGCTCTTACATTTATCAATTGTAATACTAGTTAGAATCTTATTGTTTTTGTTATTATGACGATACCCAAATAAATATATTGAGCTCCTTTTTATTTGTAAAACTGTGTTTGTATACTACTTATTTGAAATTTGATATATTTTATATTTACAAAATTCTTGTGTTAATGTAGTACTTGTTCTTCCTAAATTTGTGATGTTGTTATGCTATACCAATCTGATAGAAAGTAAATGCCAAGATCATTTGTAGAACTGTTCACAGTGTTAAGCATTATATTTTATTCCATCATATTTATTTAGTATTTTTTATCTAATAGATCGGACCACAAAAGTCTATCTTAGTGAGCACATATTAGTTGTCAAGATTTTTTGATCACACCAAAAGATTTTTTTAATTACTAGCTAAATAATTACATAAGTCAAATACTTGTATTATATAATTCTATATTATATTTGAATGCTCACCAAAGCTACTACTATATTATAAATATTATTTGTTCATTCAATGATGTTAGAATTTCTTTTCAATAAATCCATCATTTATCTGTGTGCAAAATTTAGTTGGATCAATCTTCAATAATGTTAGGATTTATTTTCCTTCTCCCTTGCCTTTATTCTCACGCCTACAAACAATCAAACACATCTAATGATGTACCCACTTTTATTGGATTAGTTTCACCTTCAATACTACAATGAACAATCGTACATAATGGTTGAAAAATGTAAAAACCTTACATTAGTTAGGGAATTGTTTATAATCCAGTGGACACAAATAGGCATTTAGTTTTGAAAGTCCCGTCCAGGGAATTGTTTGATTTGCCTCAGGTAGGAGAATTTTGTATTGAGACACTATTCAATGAATCAAATCATGTTGATAGTGAGAATATATCCTGGATGAGGATGGGTATGGAGGGTTCAACTATTGTTTATCACAATCCTTTTCACCTATGAACATCATGATGCTTGATGGTCGAAATAGTTGATGTTGTTTTTCATTACATGAAAATGTTGTATGCATCTGAACATGTGGAAGAATTTTTTTTGATAGTATTCATTTGTTTAAATCTGTCTCATGTTGACATTTCTCAATGGAAGAACAATTATGTTTCTCTTTGGTGAAGATTGATTATGTTTTTATGACATTACTCAATGGTATTATTCCATGCATTTATGGTAGATTATTTAAAATATTAATTTTTCCATAGTTTATGCATGTATCTAGTGGTTACATTGTTCATGAGATGAACACCATGCTGGTCTTAGCTGAAATATTTGATGTTATTAAATACACAACTTTTTTTGCATGTCTTTGAGCATGTCGAAGTGAGATAAATTTACTATCATAACTTATTATATATTTATATATGTATCATATGTTGAATTTATCAAATCATGGACATTATGTTGCTCTTTTTATGAAATATATATCCCTTGTTGTCTACTTAGTGTACATACAAAAAAAACTAATCAAGGTATGTTATATAGGTCTTTTGTAGTATGTTGTTGTTTTGAAATATTTCTATTTTCATCATATTTTATTGGGCCTGTTCTTTTCAGCCTAAAGAGAGAGGCCCATTAGGGCTCGTTGAGGTTGTTGGTGCCGCATCCACGAGATTTATAATCCCAACCAACCCAACCGCTGAATAGATGCGACCAACCTAGATGCTAATTGATATTTGAAGCACCTAAAGCATAAGAAAGAAAGGGGCAGCCATCAAGCCAAAAAGGTAGCATTTTTGCCGCTGCAGAGATGGTGAAGAAGGCAAAGTAGGTAGAAGAAAGAAAAAGATAACGAAGAAGAAAGGAAGAGGGGGAAGGACTTCCAAGGCATCCGAGTGTCTTCTTTGGACCATCTACTATTGTGCACTTTGTGGAAAAGTACATCTTCCTAGAAAGTTCTGGTGTGGTACAATTGTAGGGATCTCTCCTTATGGTTGGTATCTTCTTATTTCTCCTTCTTGATAAATTATCTCATATTTTGGTCAAAATTTGAGAGATAAAAATTATGTCTTTGCTTCTTATAGTGGATTTCCCATGGTTGGTTCTGTGATTTTTCCTTCACACATTGTGAATATTTTCTATGTAAAAATCCGGTCTTTTTCTCTTCTATCTTCTTACTATTATTATCTTGGGTTTACACACTCGTTCTTAACACTTGTGCATATATTTCTCTTTTGTTACAACGTGGTTGCATATTATACGTAGACATATTTTCCATCAAACAAAATCGATCAAGTGGTATCAGAGACCCAGTTGGGTGGATCAGATCCATATGCAGAAGGATGAGGATGCAACGATGACAAAATTGATGAGCATAAATTGGCAGATTTGAAAACCCAAGATGGAGGATATTTTTTATTGTAAGGATTTGTATGATCCAATAGAGGGATAAAAGACAGGGAATATTTTTGATACAAATTGGAATAAACTAAATAGAAAGACTGTAGGAACAGTTAAAAAGTGTCTTAATATTTTCACGTATCACCACATCTCATTGGAGACATGCCAAAGGATTGTGAGAAAAACTCAAGAAATTATATAATTGGAAAACTGCAACAAATAAAGCTTTCTTGATTAGGAAGTCAGTGAACCTAAAGTACTAGGATGGTACAAGTGTCTCCGAGCACATGAATGAATTCCAAAGCCTTGTAAATCAATTGGGGTCCATGGAGATGGTTCTTGATGATGAACTCCAAGCTCTACTTCTTATGAGATCATTACCTTATAGTTGGGAGATGCTTGTTGTGACTGTCAGCATTTTTCACAAGAAGGCAAGTTGATACTTGATCAGGTGAAGAGATGTCTTCTAAATGAAGAGACTCGACGATGAGCCTCAAGCGATAGTGGGTCATAGGTTCACTTCACGGAGAGTAGGGGCATTGATAGAGCAAGAGACTGTGGTACATCTCAAAACCGTAGTGAGTCCCAGGACCGTAGAAAGTCCTGTGGTATATCCAAGTTGAAGAGTAGAGGTGCTTCAATTGTAATAAGCCGAGTCATTTCAAGAAGTATTGCTAGGTTTGGAAAAGAAAACATGGGTCTAAAGCTAAAGACTAGAAGGATGATGATAATAATACTACATCGACAATTTTAGATGAAAGGGACGATGACGACGATGTGGTCATGACAATCCAAGAGCAGTGTTTGTATGCTAAGGATGAGATTATGAGTGGGTGGTGGATACCGTATATTCTTATCATGCTTCGTCGAGTAAGGAGTTCTTCACTTCATACAGGAGAGGGGACTTCGGGAGGGTGAACATGGGAAATTCCATCTTCTCCAGAATTATCAGGATCGAAGACATTTGTGTTCAGACAAGTGTCTGTTGCACGCTCACACTCAAATATGTTCATCATGTTCTAGATTTACAACTCAGTTTGATATCTGGTTCTTTCTTTGATAGAGAAGGTTTTCATCTGGATTTTATGGTAGCACATGAAAGATCACCAAGGGGGCTTTGATTATTATACTAGGCAAATTGTGTCACACATTATACAAGACCCAACTTAAAGTGCTCAAAGGTGGAAATATCAATACAATTGAGGATCACCAAGGAGATGTATGGCATAGATGGCTATGAACATGAGTAAGAAAGGCTTGCAACTGCTATCAAAGTAGTGATTGATTTCTTTTGGAAATGAACCAATATCAATTCATGTGATAAATTTCAGATGGGAAAACATCAACGAGTATCTTTCAAGATAAGATCAAAGGTGAAGCTGGATGTTCTATAGTCGATTCATTCGGATGTCTGCAGTCCATTTGAGGTTGTTTCACTGGGTGACAATAGATATTTTATCACATTCATTAATGATGCATATAGGAAGGTGTGGGTCTACTTATTGAAGACCAACGATCAAGTCTTTCAGTGTTTCCATAAATTTAATGCCATGGTGGAGCGGGAGATAGAGAAAAAGTTGAAGTGTCTCCGAATGGACAATGGAGCAATGCACACCTCTAGGGAGTTCTAGGACTATTGCGTAAAACATGGGATAGGACATGAAAGGACAGAGCCTGACACACCACAACATAATGGTAATGGTACAACTAATAGGATGGACCATACCACTATTGAGAAAGTTAGATGCATGTTGAAGACTGTGAAGTTGTCAAAGACATTCTGGGGTGAAACAGTGATTACTTCTTTCTATCTGATTATTAATCTCCATCAGTTCCTTTGGGGTTTGATATACCTGAGAAGGTATGGACTGGAAATGATGCTTCTTATGCTTTGTGAGTATTTAGGTCCAAGATTTATGCGCATTTTCTAAAAGAAAAGGGGAAAAAGCTGGATGATAAAGTGATGCCATGTATCTTTCTTGGCTATGAAGATCAGTAGTTTGGCTACAGGTTATGGGATCATATAAAAAGGACCATGAGAAGACACATGGATGTGACTTTCTGTGCAAGTTAGATAGTTACAAAGCCTGAGAGTGATGATGCAGAGGCTGTAGGATCAGGTGATAGTTCTTCTAATGATGAGTATGATGATGCTTCATTTTCTTCACAAGTGCAATCTTCAGATGACGAAGAAGAGAAGTAAGATCACTCTAAGAACCAGAGTTAGAGCACTTCTAGTGTTTGTATTCCAGATGCACATTTGAGTGATTTTCATTCATAGTCACAGACTTATGGGTAGGGGGAGCAAGATCATCACCAGGAAGAGTCCCCAAAGTAGCATATGAGGAGGTATGACTGAGTTCATCATCATTCATCTAGATATTTGACATCTCAGTATATTCTCCATATTGATTAGAGAGAGAAAGAGACTTATCATGTGGCACAAAGTCATAGAGATAGAGTACAGTGGATTAGGCGATAGAAGAGGAGATGTCTTCTTTATAGATGAATGATATCTATGAGATTGTGGTGCTTCCCAAGTGCTAGAGACCACTGAAGAACAAGTGGGTCTACTGGTGAAGAGATATGACAACAACAAGGATATTAAATACAAAGCCAAACTAGTTGTCAAGGGCTTAGGTCAAAGGCTAGGGGTGGATTTTGATGAGATATTTTTCCCTATTGTGAGGATGACTTCTATTAGATTGGTTCTAGACTTGGTTCCTAGCCTAGATATGGAGCTTGAGAAGATGGATGTAAGGATGGAATTTCTTCGTGATGACCTGGCTGAGGAGATCTACATGGAGCATCAAGAAGGTTTTTAGGTCAAGGGGAAAGAGCACTTAGTCTGTAGATTAAAGAAGAGTTTGTATGGTTTGAAACAAGCTCCAAGCAGTGGCACAAAAAGTTTGATTCTTTCATGCAGAGTCTTGGGTACCATAAGACAAATGCAGATCCATGTGTTTACATGAGGAGGTTTCCCAATGATAAGTTCATTATTCTACTACTCTACGTGGATGATATGTTGATAGTAGGACAAGATGTCCGTTTGATAAGAAAACTAAAGATAGAGCTTTCCAAAGCCTTTGATATGAAGGATTTGGGACCAACACTACAAATTCTGGGGATGCAGATCACACATGATAGGGAGGAGGATAGGTTGTGGTTGTTACAAGAGACCTATGTTGAACAGATTCTAGAGAAGTTCAACATGAGCAAGTCCAAAGCTGTGAGTACTCCACTATCAAGTCATTTCATGATAAGCAAGAAGTCATGCCCATCTATTGATAAGGAGAAGGAGGAGATGGCCATGATTCCCTATTCTTCTATTGTGGGGAGTTTGATGTACACAATGGTGTGCACTCATCCTAATATTGCTCATGCGGTTGGTATTATGAGAAGGTTTCTATCAAACCCTAGTAAAGATCATTGGGAGGAAGTCAAGTGGATCTTCAAATACTTATGAGGAACTAGAAGCACATGTTTTATGTTTGGTGATTTTAAACCAATTCTAAAAGGCTTCATTGTTGCTGACATGGCAGGTGACATTGATCACAAGAATTCTACCTCTAGGTATGTTTTCACTTTTGCAGCGGGGCAATATCTTGGCAGTCCAGATTGCAGAAGTGTGTTTCACTTTCTATGACAGAGGCAAAGTACATTGTAGCAGTGAAAATAGGAAAAGAAATACTCTAGATTATGAGATTTCTAGGAGAGTTGGGCATGAATTAGGTTGACCCAACTACTTTCTATGATAGTCAAATTGCTATTGACTTGAGTAAGAGCACAATGCATCATGCATGGACAAAGCACATTGATATGAGATATCATTGGCTTCATGATGTGATTGATAAGAGGTCGCTAACCTTGAAGAAGATCCATATTGAGAAGAATGCTTTTGACATGATCACCAAGGTGGTGACACGAGACAAGTTGGAGTTCTATAAAGAGCTCAGTGGCATACATTCCCAGTGATGATTATGCAATGACAGTCTCCTCCTTAGGCTGAAGGGGGAGATTGTTGGGCCTACTCTTTTTAACCCAAAGAGAGAGGCCCATTAGGGCTCCTTGAGGCTATTGGTGTCACATCAATGGGATTATAAATTCCAACTAACCCAACCACTGAATAGATGCGACCAACCTAGTCGCTAATTTATAAGAAAGAAAAGGTCAGTTGTAAAGCAAAAAATGCAGCATTTTTGCTGTTGCGGAAACAAGAAGGAAGAAAAAGAAAAGGAATAAGAAAGGAAGCAGGGGCAGGACTGCCAAGGCATCTGAGTGTCTTCTTTGGGCCATCTACTACTGTGCACTTTGTGGAACAGTGAATCTTCCTGCAAAGTTCTGATGTGGTAGAATTGTGGGGATCTCTCTCTACGGTTGGTATCTTCTTATTTCTCCTTATTGATATATTATCTAGGATTTGGGTCAAAATTCGAGAGGTTAACAATTATATCTTTACTTCTTATAGTGAATTTGCCCATGGTTGGCCCTGTGGTTTTCCCTTCACACATCATGAAGGTTTTCCATGTAAAAATCTGATCCTTTTCTCTTCTATCTACTTATAATTATTATCTTGAGTTTACACGCTCGTTGGTATCACTTCCACATATATTTCCTTTTTATTGCATTGTAGTTGCATAACATATGTGCTCATATTCCCATCAAACAAACCCATCATATTTTTTTATTAAAATTATCAATAATGAATTTTTATATTTTATATAATAATTAGACATCATGATAATGAGCAAGGCTAGCACAAAGAGTTGAAGTTGAAGATATTATCTATTAAGCTTACTATGTGGGATATTAGTTAGAAGACCATATTTGTAGGATACAAGAGGGATACAAGCCTCCATTAAATCAAGTATTGAAATGTCATACCGCAGACATATGTTGCAACAAGATGTTCTTATATAATTGTTATTTGTACATGGTATCAAAATAATATTATAAAAAATTGTGTGCAGCTACAACCCAGCGAACAGACCTACTATATCCACCATCAACAATAAGAGACTATATTTATAAAAATACACATTTATCTAAAATACAAAGCTACTATCTACAATTTTTATGCAATCTAATATATGAGCACATTGAACATAAAATACACAACTTCTGAATATATGATGAAAATATATCGTGTCATGCTTACATGAATGAGAATTATATCTCAGTATTTTTTTATATACATTCTATAAACTATGTTGATAGTATCTTAGGAACTTGCATATTGTGATTAAAAGTTAATATAATTTGTATTACAAGTTATTGGAAACACTCCACAAAGTAGAATGACTCATGCAAATGTTGTAGAAAACCCTCATGGTGGCAGTTATAGAAGTAATGCTAGGAAAAATGTATGAAGTAACCTGACCGGGGTGGCGATATACAAGTTTATTTTTTATTTGAAACAATATTAGAAAAATGTGGCGAGTCATGTTATACATATGAATGCTACAATAAAGTCATATTTTAGGATATAATTTATCCTTTTATGGAAAAACATGATGCTTCAATAATGCTTTTTGGATATATATAGTACAATTGAAAAACTGATGAAATGTTCTTTTTTGTTATATTCAAGGTGTTGCCATTTGATGCATAATGAGTTACTTCTCATGTGGTAGTATTACAAAGGTATATATGTTCATATATAGACATAAATATTGCAGCTGCATACATTCCTACTGGTCAGGGATGTGCCTTGGATACAAAGTATTGGCAAAAGATTTTTTTTTGTTCATGTAATGGTTGCCCAGGGATTCTGCCTCTATTGGTCAAGGATAGGTCCTGGGAAACCACTATTAGTCACTAAGCTTTTGGCACAAATACTTTTTTAAGGGATTGTCCCTGACTAAGACTTATTAGTCAAGAATTCACATGTATTGGTCAGGGATTTGGCCTTCAGTTGTGATAGGATTTGTAGTATATATGGTTTTAAGCATGCCCTGAAACAGTGACTTAAAAAGTTTTATAATGGTATATCATCACATGGTTTCATTACAAATGAATTTGTAAAATGTGTCTATAGTAAATGTTCAATGATGGGTTTATCATTCCTTTACTATATTTTGATTATACTCTTCTTTTGGTTTCACTATGAGAGTAACTAAAGAGAATAAATCATTCTTGTGTAGTAAGTTTGATATGAAGGATATGAGAGTTACATATAAGATCTTAGGGCTTAAGATAATTAGATCTCCAGATGGAATAAAACTCTCTCAATATAATTATGTGAAATATTACTTGAGAGGTTTGACTAAACATCTTGTAGAACTACCAAAACTTCATATTTTCTTTCAAAAGCTTTTTTTTCTTCAAGAATTAAAGTGGTATTCTTGTGAATCACTTTCAATACTATCAAGCTATTGGTAATTCAATGTATATTATGAGGTATACATGACCAAGCATTGTGTTTCCTATGTAAACCATTAGTAGATACACACATTGTCCAAATAAAACCCATGGGGAATATCTAGATAGGGTATTTAGATATATAACGATAACTTCTTCTTCTTGACTTGCACTATGAAAAATTTCCCCAAATTTTTAAAGGATTTTATGATATCATATGGATGGTTAAGAACTCTCGTAGAAGTGATTTTTGTGGATATGAGTTTGTATTAGATGATGGTGTTGTATCTTGTAAGTGTAAGAAACAAACTATCTTGTCTAGTTCCACCTTCGAGACTGAGTTATGTGTTGTAGAGAAACTAGGATGGAATATGATTGGCTAAAGGGACTTATGTTTGACTCATGATGGTAAAGTAGGAGCTACCAGCAATCTAAATTCATTGTGATAGCATGAAAATAATTTCTGAGTTAAGGATCTCAAAGTAAAATAGAAACAAATACGGTCCATCTAATTCAGACTAAATTTTGTAATGGAGCTTGTGTCTAATGGGGTTGTGGTTGTTCATTACATTAGTACCGAAGAATATACAACCAATTCTTACATGAAGGAACTTTGTGTATCCCTACTGGACAAAATAAAAGTTGAGGATTAGATTGCAACCCATGAATTATTCACATATACTAGCAACCCAACCTAAATGAAAGGAAATCCCACAAACTAGGTCCAATGTGGTAAAAGCAAGCTATCGGTGAATTAGTGACACTTCAAATATTTTTTTACTCTTTTAAATCTATGGGTATGTCCCTAGGAAAGCTTTAAGTGTCATGGACTAAAGTAATATAATTATTCTCTAAATGAGATCAAGGCTTATGGCATGATGTTAGAAATACATCATTTTTGATGCCCAACAAAGTGATTGGTGTTGTAAGGCCACAACATCAAAATTTTGACATTCTCTAAAATCAATCATGACAAAGGTAAAGGATACATGTCCACTATGCATGAATCCTACAAATCACTTCCATAGTCTTTATTATGGTGTTATCAATAGACACTATTGGAAACAAGGTTTAAGTTCAAAATGTACGTTCACCTAGTTCCTGTAAGGGTAATATTTGATGACTTAGGTGGTGGTACAAACCAGAAGGTACCACCACTGAATAGCATATTATTATAGCAATTTACGTTATAACTTTACTATTATACTTTGTGAGGGATTTTTGATTCAGAACATATACGTCCAATATTTGCAACACTTTGTAATAGATATTGGTTCATAATGTGAGTGGAAAAGCGACTCTTTAGTCCCACATTGTTTGCTTATGAGTTGAACCCCGCCTTATATATGAGAAGGTTTATGGGAATTTATTCAAAGAACCCGAAGAGAGAATTGTGGACAAAACACACATGCATGGACACAAACCATGCTATATTGGGCCAGACACATGTATTGGGCATTGGGCCCAAGACTTAGGACTTGGGAGAATGAACTTCTATCTTTAATGTCTTATAATACTACAAAGTTAAGAAATGAAAATGTTACTTGAGCTAGAATCATATTCAACCTATATTCATGTAGCCCTCTAGTGGCATATGAACTGAACTCAAGTACTTGTAATCAACTAGTTCAAAATATTTCCAAGTATGTGTATTTGACTAGTTGAAAGTAGTCTAAGAATGTGCTATACTTGAGCTGTATTTGACTATTTGTACTCAATGAGTTTATATGTAGTTAAGAAGTTGTTGAATTGTCAAACACAAGTAGTCCACAGACAGTTATGAATCAAATAAATGCATAATTAATTCATTTGATGCTTCCATTTTATAAATATGTAATCATGTATGAGGGAGAGAAAATCTTTAATCTAGATTGCTTCAAGTGGCCTATGTAATTGTTAGGGTGGTACACTTGAATCACTGTTCAACAACTATATCATTGTTGTAATGACGAATAAAGTCTAAGCAAATTGACTCATTCCTTTTGTTACTGCTGCAATCTTTTGGTACTGCTTCTCAATGATTTGCTTCAAGAGATTGAGGCACGATCGAAGTTAGATTGAGATAAGGTGTGTAGGTCAACCGTTAAAATGTTCTATCCTAGGTGAGAAATCACATTTAACTACTGACACTGTTGGTAGGGTGATATTTTCTCTAGTGCAAGTCCTTCATGGACATATCACTCTATAAGTTTATGATCTTTGTTTGTTATTTTTGATCCATCTAATACATGGTTTATTATTTGCCTTTAGATCTTGCCTTGTGTTTCCTGACTTGTTAACTATTATGGTTGCATTATTTCTTACTATTGAATGATAACAATCTTTTTCCTACAACAAGTCCAAGAAGGACATTCATCTATCATAATATGACATTGGCATTCAAATTAAAGAATAATATGAACACAAATGCAAAAAAAAAGAACTAAACTTCAATTTCAAGTTGAAACATCAAAACTATAGTGTTTCCTCAATCCTTAAATAAGTGATAATGACATAAAAATGTTTCAAGGTATATTTAGAATACACAACTATTAGTTTTAGCCTTGGATAAAATATATTGGGCCTTACCCTCATTACACTTCAAATAAAATGTTATATAGATGATATATTGATGTAGGAGATATTCTATTTATCTTACCTATTAGCACCAACCAAATTACAATCTTTAATTCTCAATATTATTCTATATTCCCCCTACTCCTAACATATGTTTAACATTTGAATCTTTATTATAATTTGATTAGTCTAATAAAAAATTAACTACATTGCTTGAAGACAGAAATTGTTTAAATGGTTTTAACCTACAAATGTATATGGAACATGTGAGAACTAACCATATAAGCAAGATAGGACATGGATAAAAATAACAGTAAAAGACTAAAAGTTGTAGATCTTGGGGGGGTGCTTGATTACATTAAAATACAAAAGCCTAACATAACAACGTTCAACCATTTTGTGTATCTATGACTATATAATGATAAAATATTAAACTTGAGGGAAAGGAAGGACCTAGTCTTGGTTTTCACAACTTTTGTTCCCCCAACTAAACCTCAAGAAATGATTTTCCTAGTGATGGGATACCAAGAGCTGTAACACACTAGTAACAATTCTTCAACAAAATAGCTAAAAAAGGACTATCTGTGAAGCTCAACCTATTGAAATGGAATGTATGAAACAAATATACAACACCAAAGAAAAACTAAAAAAACCCACAAGGGAATAATCATAATGAAAATAACAAATCTTATGGTCTCACAAAAATTCTACCAACATGGAAGGAAAAAATAGTAATCCATTCCAGATTTGGTAAAGAAAGTACTTATTGGACAAGATTCACACAAAAAAGATTTAGATTTGATGGTTATGTTGGTCACTAGAAATTCATAATCCATTATGGAAATGGAACAAGAATCCTCACTTCAAGGTTGTAGAATAAATCAAGGGATATAGGGTGATTCTCTTAACTTCCATGAATTGAGAGAACAAGAAGGGGTGAGGAGATTAATACAAGGATGATTATGAAACTTGAGTCATGTTGAGGTAGGATCAAAGTTAGAGAGTTTGAGTTGAGGGTCTTGGTTTAGGAATATAATAGATTGAGTTAGGACTTTTCTCGTTACTAAATGGCATCCCAAAGACATATTATGGAAAATGAGTTTGTAAAAAGATAAAATTTAGTATAAACTATGTACTTTTAAGCTTGATTTCTAACATCTTGTGTGGTCCTTTTTCTTGAGGTAGATGGTGATACTTACTAAGGAAATTACAATTACGAATCAAAAAAAGAAACACAAACATCTAGAGAAAATCTAGCATTAAGAATGAAAGAATGAATATATATATATATATATATATATATATATATATATATATATAGTTTCTATCTTCCAACCATGTCACCTCATGCTCATTAAGATGTCAAAATATGTATACAAAGGGTATATGCAAGGAATGGGGAAGAAAAAAACATCCAAACTGTGTACAAAACTAGAAAGGGTATCTACATCTTACTTCACATGGACCAAAGAGTATGTGCATTATTTCATGTCCTTTAAAAAGTGAAGTAGTTTGTTTCTTTCCAGGTTTCATTAAAATGAGAAGAATTGTTATTTTGAATTTATGAGAGATGAACTTCTTGATCCCGTTTAGGTTAATAGGTAGACTCTCGAGATACCTATCTTCTACTGCCTTCGACCAGATAAAGTTCACATATAGACAATTGAATACATAATGATTCACATGTTCACACTACTTCTCCATAGAGAGCATTTAGAGGGGAATCATATACATCATTATGGATATGACTGTGTGTTAAGAGTGTTTGTTAAGAGCTTATCTAGAAATATACTCCAACACACGAGAAATTTCTCTTCTGGGAGCATGAGGTCCCCATTCCTTCAATTTCCCACATCTTTAAACTTTCCAGGATCTTTATAATTTTAAGAATAGTATCTTTAGCATCCACCATCCATAAGCAATAAGTATCACTACATCCTCCATTATAGTATGGTGTTTGGATCTGCATCCAATACAATTACCATCATTGAACAAGCAACTGAGTTTAAAAAATCAACCTTTGCTAAGCTTTGGAACTAAGCTTTCTCCACCACCTCTTTCAATCATTTTTTCAGTCAGGATCCAAGGATCATTCCACGAATCAAAACTCTCCCATATACCAATAGAGAAACTAATTTTATCCATAATAATCCTCCTATTTTTAACAAGTTTTTTTCATACCCATGAGACACTGGAAATAATGTTGCATTTCCATATAGTGTCTCCATTGGGGTACCTTCTATGAAACCATTTCACCCATAGACTATCCTTTTTAGTTGCTATGTTCCAAATCTTCACAATGATACAAGCTTTAAATACAACATATGCAAGCCTAAGTCCAAGACACCTTCTTTTTAGTCAGACAAACTTACTTCAAAACCACCATACACATATTCTTATTAAGTTAGGGTCCTCCCCAAATAAAATATTGACATATTTTATCAATGTCCATGGTGACACTCACACGAAGAGGAATAAAGGCAACCCAATAAATTTAAAAAGAGGAGAGAGGATATGATTATATCAAAACCACCAACATAAGATAGTTGTCTAGATTTCTAGCATTTGATCCTATTGTTGATTTTGTCCAACATGGGAGCACACATTCTCTTTGTAGTTCTACCTCAAAACTAAGACAAACCCATATATATCATATGGAGTACTCTACTTTTAATCTTCCAGGTTTTTTCAGACATTTGTATATGTGAGACCTTATTGAGAAAGAAGGCATATCTCTCATTACCAATGAACATGCCATATTTCCTTCCAAACTCAGAAATTATATTATAGATGTGAGAAGCATTTGTTTGATCATCATATGAATAGCAGACCACCTAGAGAATATGGGATATATATCTATTATGAGATGAATGGATAGGTATAACAAGATTTTTCCCCTTTACATTCCACAACATCGTAGAATTCTACAACAAAAAAAATATGGAGCTAGGGAAAGCTAATTCAATAAATATTTTTTTCAATGTGGACAATCCAACAATTATGAATCTAATATTACCCATACAATATTTAAAATAACTATAACCCACAATCATATACCTTCTTTAAGTCAAATTTAATGAAAAATTTGAGAGTGGGACTTATGATAATAAAAATTAGTAACTCATTGATAAATACAGAGGCATATGCAATCAATCTGCTTTTAATGAATGCACACTCAAACTGACAAATGATCTCAGGGAGAAAAGGTTGTATACTATTAGATAAAATCTTATCTATAATTTTAAAAGAACATTACAAATTACAATGGGACACCAATTCTTTACATGGCTCTGTGTTTGAAAACTAAAGCAATGAAAGTGTTGTTTATCTCCCTAACATCTTTCCACTTCCAAGAAAGTTTTGAATAGACTTGATCATATCTACACTAATAATATACCTGCTGCTTATAAACAAAAAGTGATTGAAGCCATTTGATCCTAGATATTTATCCCCACTAGAGTGAAAAACCAAGTTTTTAATCTCCTCTATTGTGATTAGTTTACATAAAAATCAAATATGGTCATTGTTCATAGTAGGCATGTGAATATTCCAATTCCAGGTTTCATGGTTCCTTCTTTCTAGCTAAACAAGTCTTATGGTAGGAGACCATATGATTTTGAATATCGGTAGGATAATAGCTAATTTTCTAGTATAAAATCATATCGTGGGGTTTATAAGAATTTTTGTCTCAAGATACTACTTTTTTTAATATTGTCACCTAAATCGAGTTGTTGCACTCTTAGTTTTTATTTGAAGAAACTTTCCTCATCAATATACGCTTAAATGGATCCCTTCTTCCCTTTTTAACTTCCTCATATAAGGAGTGATCATCAAGATTCTTGTTTAAAAGATCTTGAAGATGGCATGCATCGACATCAATAACTTTCCATTGTCACAAAGATTTCCAACATATTTTTTATTCCACTTGCAGAGAGAATCTTTAACATGCCTAAGGTTTTGAAAAACTATATACATGGGATTACCAATGATGTCACCCCAAACACGTTGGACAAGATCAAGTAAATCAAACCTAGAATTCCATTAATTCATTAATCAAAATAGTTTTTTCCCTTCTTAGAATAGTATCATCTAGATAAAGAATGACAACTATTTGATCTCTATGAATAGAATACTTAATATCCCAACATAAGTTTGAGGTGTTATTAAGAAAATACTTATTATGAGAAGACTTTAAAAGTCATGGGTATTACAAAATCATGTCCCAATTGTCTGGTATCCCATGTGATTTTTCACCTCTTAAATCAAGTTTAATAACATTGCTATAAGCATTAAAATCATTAAATTAAGCCATGGAAAAATAGGTTGGTTCATTCTTACCAAAATTTTCAATAGGAAATTTAATCACGTTGAAATTGACACATAATATCAAAGTATCTTTTATGTTGGAAATAGTAAGACTGAAATGATCCCAGAGCTTGCTGATATTACTTTCATTATTATTTGCATAGACTCAATCAAATAGAAATTTCTCAAATATTACCAACATGACAGTGAATAAAGCTGGCCAAGATCCAAGAATTTGTATCTAGATTATGCCAAGCAATATTACCATTCACAGAAAATGGATATATAATTAATAATCCAACTAACAACATGCTACTCTATTTATTATTTTATCAATCTTCTTCTTCCTAACCTTTGATTCAACAATACAAATTACTAATTTTTGGTACTGATTATCACCTATAAATCTAACTACCTATTAGGATTATTAATTCCTCCCACATTGCATGAAACAATGGAGGGAGGTTCAACCATTGAGCCCATTTCTAGTGGTTCTTGTGCTTGAGCCACTTTTCGCTCCATCTTCTATGGACATGGATTGGAATTTTATAGGAGCAAGAAGCATATATAAGCTATGAAAAACTTCATTTGTCGTAGTAGGTACCCTTGGGAGAGTGCTAGATTTTGTTGGCTAAATGTACATCATTAAAATCCCTCTATTTTGAAAATAACAAACATTTCATTCTTGTGGATCTAACGTGCTACTTGAGTATTTCAGGAACAAGAATTTAAGATGGTGGATAGCTAAGCTTGGAAAATCTATATGCTCAACTTGTCTTATTTTTTCATGATTGTAATAAAATGTAAACTTGTACAAATATATAATGTACAAGTACCTAGATATCATGTAAATCAAGCATTTAGATCTTCCCTATCCACTCATAACACTTAGATAGGTCATCCCCTGTGATAGCATCACAATAGCACTTTAATACATACATTTAGTAAAAGTCTAGACACACTAAAATAGGGACTTTCTCAGTCGAACAAGTTCTTGACCGAGACACACTCAGTCGACCATCTTCTCAACCGAGAATCACCTAAGTCTATTCTTCGAGCTGGTTCTATAGCCATTAGACTTGGTGGGAAAAAGTGGTTGGGAGTTGAGTTGAACGTGACTATACACTTACTCCAGACTTACCCTCGGTCAACAAAATGCTTGATCGAGAGACACTCGGTCGACAAACTTGTCGACCGAGAAAGGTTCTGACTGCACTTTTCCGAATTAATCAACTAGCCATTACAAATGTAATTAGTGGCTACCTAACGGCTAGCTGAGCACTAAGAACACCCTAGAAAGTTTCTAGAACGTCACTAAGCACTAATAGGCCATTCCTATAAATAGGACATGCCTTAGGACACCTAAACTCACTTGAGTACACATACTTGCAAATTGAGAATCAACTCTTGTGAGCAATCCTTCACTTGCAAATCATTTCCATAAGCTGATATTTTGTGTCCTATAGGCTAGCATCTCCTACCCACTACAATTTCATGTTCATACACATTGGATAGGAGATCAAAATGCCTGATATAGGATTCAAGCCTTGTGCTAAAGTGGTAAAGTGTATTTTTCCTTCTTCCTTTCTTGTTCCTTTTATTGCTTATTTTCTCCTTTGCTACTCCTATGTTGGAGGTTGTAGAAAGGAGGTTGTTGGAGCTTCTTCAGGTGGTGAAGGTAGCTCGGCGTGACTTTGGACTACTTCTAGAAGGTCTCAACGTGAAGCTACTGGCTACTTCAAGGGGGAGCTTGAAGTTACTTCAAGTGAAGGATGCTTCAAGGTTGGTGAGATGACTTCAGGGTGAAGGATGTCCAAAGGGTTGTGAAGGTAGTTGTATTTTATGTAACATCCTTGCGAGGTAATAAAATACAATTTCTTTCAAAATCCCAATTGGAAACAATTGGGTAGTGGACTGACTCCCTTAGTATTTGCTAAGGGTGGAACCACTCTAAATGCCTTGTCTCCTTCTCCAATATTTTTGTGGTTGTTTGTTGAATTAATCTTAAAAATATCATAAAACCCTATTCACCCCCCTCTAGTATTTTTCAATTGGTATTAGAGAAGGCTTCAAGGTGCTCTAATCGAGTCTTGAAGAAGATGGGGGATGGAGTTCTAAATAACCTCAACTTGGAAGGAACTCTTGTAGCTCAACCTCCACCATTTGATGGAACCAACTACACCTATTGGAAGAGGAGGATGCAATTCTATTTTCAAGGAATCAACTGGGATATTTGGAGAATGGTTTCAAATGCATATGATCTTCCTCAAATTGAATATGCTACATGGATGCTAATACGGTGAGATTCGCCCAATTGAATGCAAAAGCTGTAAGTATTCTTTATTGTTCAATTTTAGTAGGTGAGTTCAATAGAATATCAAATTGTGAACCTGTATATGAAATATGGCATAGAATCTCTATTACTTATGAAGGAACTGTTCAAGTAAAGAATTCCAAAATTGGTATGCTCAAACAAAAGTTTGAACAGTTTCGTATGGAACCAAATGAGTCTATTAGTGAAATGTATGCAAAGTTCTCTTCTATTGTTAATGGTTTGAATGCATTAGGTAAATCCATTAGTGAAGATGATCAAGTGTCAAAAATTCTTAGGTCTCTTCCTCCCAAGTACAAGCCTTAGGTTACTACAATTGAAGAAGCCAATGACCTCACTTGACTAAGGATGGAGCAACTCATTGGCAACTTAGAAGCACACGAGGCAACCTTAGAGGAGGAAGAAAGAAGAGAGCGTGAACTTCAACAAGGGAGAAAGAAGGACATGGATCTAAAGGCTACAAAGGTCATCACTCAAGAAAATGATGAGACAAGTGATGGAGATGAAGGAGAAGAAGCTCGAATTGTAAATGGTAAGAAATATAGAAGATTTAAATCTAACAAAGTTGTTGGTTCTGCTTCTTCTTTCCCTCCTAGGTGTTTTGAATGTGAAAGGAAGGGACATCTTAAGAATGAATGTCCTAAAGAAAAGAAGGGTAAGAAAAGATCATCTAAGAAGAAGGGAGAAAAAACATATAAAGCTGCATGGGATGAGTCGGGTGATAGCGAAAGTGGAGAAGAGAATGTGGAGTGTCTCATGGACAAAGAAGATGATAGTGATGATTCACAAGAGGTAAGCCTTTTTGATTTACCAAAAGAATTGCTAGTCTTCAAGTTACACATGACAAATATGTTGATTGCAAAAAGAAACTAAAGAAAGTTACTAAAACCAATGAGGATTTGTATGCTAAATTAAATAATCTTTATAATATCATTTCTGAAAACTTTACCTTGAAATCATCTTTAAATGATTGTAATATGAAGTTTCTTACTTTAGAAACAAACTATGGTCTTTTTTCTCAAGAAAAGGTTGAATTGCTTACAAAACTAAATAATTATCAGACTCAACCTATTCTATGTACTCATCTAGATTATGATGCTATTGTTAAAGAAAGAGATGATTTATCATCTAATCTAGATCAAGCAAAGTTAGATATAAAAAAGAAAATAGATGAGGTTGCTAAGCTACAAAAATAAATTAGTAGCTTGAGAAATAATGGTATTCTTGATAAGATTCTAAAGAATTCTTCTGGTTATGTTGGAAGAAGAGGTTTAGGATATGTTCCAAAAGAAAACTCTCATCAACCTAAACCTAGGAGAACTCAAGTACCCAAGACCAAGATCATGTTTGTACCCAAGAACACAACTCAAAATCTTAAAAAGAGAAATGAAATTGACTCCATTTGTTGTCACTATTGCTTGCATCTTGGACATTACTCCTTCTCATGTCCTTACAAGAAAAAGGATGTTGAGTTAGTATGGGTTCCAAGACCCCAAACTTAGAAAATTTAATATGATTAAGTTGAGATTTGACCTAAAACCTCACTTGCATATCTTAATGTCTTATCTCAACTAAATAGAATGGCACCTTAGCATATTACAATGATTTAAGCCCGAACTGACATAAAAAATTTGCTGAAAACAAACAGAAACAACCTCGATTGACAAATAGTTCGACTGAGACATTTCTCGGTCGAGAAATTATTTGACCGAAGGAATGCTTGTATCAAATCTGAAATCTATTGTAGAAACAATAACAATTCCGGTCGAGAAAAATGTCGATCTAGACAACTTCGGTCGAGAAATTGTCGACCAAGAAATTTCCTGTTTCAATATGTAAAACAACAACATTGTTGGTCGATAAACTTTTCGACCGATACACATTCGGTCGAAGTATTTATCGACCGAATGAAGTTCTGTTCAGCCTAATTTATTCAATCGTGTTCAGTTTGTCATTAAATGTACCTAACCATAATGGACCATCACATGGGTACCAAAACCTCTATTTTATTGCAGGATTAGGTGATTGATAGTGGATGTTCCAAACACATGACCGGAAACAAGGATGTTTTTCAAACTTTTGAAGAAAATAAAAGTGGAATAGTCACTTTTGGAGACAACGGTAAAGGTAAAATTGTTGGAATATGTAATATTGGTACAAACCTTGAAATTAAGAATGTTTTGCTTGTTGATGGCTTGCACCATAACTTGATAAGTGTCATTAAACTATGTGATAGTGGATATGATGTTTTATTTAATAAAAATTTTTGCAAGTTGCTAGTAGAGAACACTACAAATGTTTTGTATGAAGGAAAAAGAATTGGAAATCTATATATTCTTAGACCTAACTCTATGCAATTTGTAGTTGGAAAATGCTTGCTTGCAAAAGATAACTCTCTACAATTATGGCATAGAAAATTGGGTCATGCTAGTTCACATGTCATTAAAAATTTAGTTAAATATGATCTTGTTCGTGGTTTACCTAAGCTATTTTTTGATCAATCTGAAAATTGTGAACCATGTACTTTGGGTAAACAAACTAAGATTTCTTTTAAACCCAAAAACATTCTTAGCACCAGTAGATCACTAGAACTCATTCATATAGATTTATTTGGACCTATGAGGACACAATCTATTGGTGGAAAAAGATATTGTTTTGCTATTGTTGATGATTACAATAGATATACATGGGTTCATTTTCTTGCAAATAAAAATGATACCATTCAAGTGTTCATGCAATTTTTCTCAAAGATTGAAAATCAATTACAAAATAAAATATGCACAATTAGAAGTGATCATGGTGGAGATTTGAGAATCATATATTTGAAGAATTCTGCACATCTCAGGGCTACACTCACAATTTTTCAGCTCCATGTACTCCACAACAAAATGGCATAGTTGAAAGAAAGAATAGGTCCTTACAAGAAATGGCTAGGACTATGATGCTTGAACATAATACATCTAAAACATTTTGTGCTGAAGCTGTAAACACAGCTTGTTATGTGTTAAATAGAGTAACCATACACTCTTATTTAAAGAAAACACCATATGAACTCATTTTTAATAAGAAACCAAGGATTGATTATTTTCACACATTTGGATCAACTTGCTATATCTTAAAAACAAAGGATGATAGAGACAAATTTGACACTAAATCACAAAAGCCTTTTTCTTGGGATATTCAACTTCTAGCAAAGCATTTAGAATATACAATAACATCTCTAGAAAAGTTGAAGAATCAATTCACATTACTTTTCATGAAGAACTAAAACAAAATACCGAAGATAATGACATAGTTGATATTAATCATCAAATTGAAAAGCTTAACATATCAACTAAAAATGATCAACAAATTGAGACACAACAACCCATTCTTAGACTCATTAAGGATCATCCTCAAGAACTAATCATTGTAAATCCTAATGATAAAGTAAAAACTAAATCATCTTTTAGAGATGTTGTAAATATGGCATTTGTATCTATAATTGAATCTAAGAAAGTGAATGACGCTCTAAAAGATGATTATTGGATAATGGCTATGCAAGAAGAATTAAACCAATTCACTAAAATTATGTATGGGACTTAGTTCCTAAACCTCAAGATAAAACCATTATTGGAACTAAGTGGGTTTTTCGTAATAAGTTAAATGAAGCCGGGGAAGTAGTAAGAAATAAAGCTAGGTTGGTAGCATAAGGGTATAATCAATAATAAGGAATAGACTTCGATAAAACTTATGCACTCGTGGCAAGACTTGAAGCTATTAGAATGCTACTAGCTATAGCTGCCCACAAAAACATCAAACTATTCCAAATGGATGTAAAAAGTGCATTTCTAAATGGAATAATACAAGAGGAAGTATATGTTGCCCAACCACCTAATTTTGAAATTCTTGCTAAATATGATCATGTTTACAAACTTAAGAAAGCACTTTATGGGTTAAAACAAACACCTAGAAATTGGTATGAAAGGCTAAACAATTATCTCTTTGATAACAAATTTTCAATTGGAAATTCAGATTCTACTTTATTTTTCAAAACATATGAATATGACTTTCTAGTTGTTCAAATTTATGTTGATGATATTATCTTTGGTGCATCAAATTAATCTTTATGTAAACAATTTAGTGATATTATGCAAAAGGAATTTGAAATGAGTCTCATGGGAGAATTGACTTTCTTTCTTGGTTTTCAAATAAAGAAAATGCCCACTGGGATTTTTATAAGCCAAGAGAAGTATACAAATGAACTTTTAAAACATTTCACAATGGAACATTGCAAACATGCTACCACACCAATCGCTACTTCTACTAAAATTGACAAGGATGAAAATGGGGAACCAATTGATGAATGCTTGTATAGGGCCATGATTGGTAGTTTACTTTACTTAACTGCTTCTAGACCAGATATCATGTTTTCCGTTGGACTTTGTGCTAGATTTCAATCAAAACCCATGCAAACTCATTTTCACGCTGTCAAAAGGATTCTAAGATACTTAGTCGGCACCGCAAACTATGGTTTATGGTATCCTAAAGGACAATCTTTAGATTTGAAAGCTTATACCGATGCCGATTACGCTGGTTGTCGACTTGATTGAAAGAGCACAAGCAGAAATTATTTCTTATTAGGAAGAGCCTTAGTATCATGGTTTAGCAAGACACAAAACATGGTTGCCCTTTCTACCACTGAAACTGAATATATGGCAACTGAGTCTTGTTGTGCTCAAGTACTTTATATGCAAAAAGTTTTAAATGATTATGGTTTTATATTTTCATCTACGCCTATCTATTGCAACAATACAAGCACTATAAACTTGGCACATAATCCCATTCTTCATAGTCGTGCCAAACATATGGAAATTCACCATCATTTTATAAGGGATCATATTTCTAACAACCATATATCCCTTCATCATGTTGATACTGAAGATCAATTGGCTGATATTTTCACAAAACCACTTCCATTAGATCAATTTAATAACAAAATAAAGAAATTACTCATCACTCCCTTAGAAGATGTTTTCTTTGACATTTGTGATCCTTAAAATTGATTTGTTTCTCCGGTTCTTACATTTTGTCTATAAACGGACATCTTTAAAGCATGTTTTGATGGCTATCTTTTTGTAAGGGGAGTACCAACTAAGGGGGAGAAATAATAATATAAATATGAAATACACAATCAATGAGTTTCACACATACTCTCTTGGGCTTTACATCAAATGTTGCGATATTCCCTAATGAGTTGGATTTTATGTTCCATACTTCTTTGGGAGTAATAAGAACACATTCCATAAACAAAAGATGGTATACACAAGGTAAACTTTAGGTATGAAACTCAATATGCTTTTAAGATTATTTGATCTATATTTATAAATGTTTGTCATCTTCAAAAAGGGGGAGATTGTTTGCTAAATGGACATCATTAAAGTCCCTCTGTTTTGAAAATAACAAACATTTCATTCTTGTGGATCTAATGTGCTATTTGAGTATTTCAGGAACAAGAATTTAAGATGGTGGATAGTTAAGCATGGAAGATCTATATGCTCAAATTGTCTTATTTTTTCATAATTGTAACAAAATGCAAACTTGTACAAATATATAATGTACAAGTACCTAGATATCATGTAAATCAATCGTTTAAATCTTCCCTATCCATTCACAACACTTAGATAGGCCATCCCCTATGATATCATCACAATAGCACTTTAATACATACATTTAGTAAAAGTCTAGACACACTAAACTAGGGACTTTCTCGATCGAACAATTTCTCGACCGAGACACACTCAGTCGACCATCTTCTCGACCGAGAATCACCTAAGTCTATTCTTCGAGCTGGTTCTATAGTCGTTAGACTTGGTGGGAAAAAGTGGTTGGGATTTGAGTTGAACGTTTTCATAAACTTACTCCAGACTTACCCTCATTCGATGAAATGCTTGACCGAGAGACACTCGGTCGACAAACTTCTCGATCGAAAAAGGATCTGACTGCACTTTTTAGAATTAATCAACTAGCCGTTACAAACATAATTAGTAGCTACCTAACGACTAGTTGAGCACTAAGAACACTCTAGAAAGTGTCTAGAATGTCCCTAACCACTAATAGGGCATTCCTATAAATTGGACATGCCTTAGGACACCTAAACTCACTTGAGTACACATATTTGCAAATTGAGAATCAACTCTTGTGAGCAATTGAGCAATCCTTCACTTGCAAATCATTTTCATAAGCTGATATTTCGTGTCCTATAGGCTAGCATCTCCTACCCACTACACTTTCATGTTCATACACATTAGATAGGAGTTCAAAACGCTTGATATAGGATTCAAGCCTTGTGCTAAAGTGGTAAAGTGTATTTTTCCTTCTTCCTTTCTTGTTCCTTTTATTGCTTGTTTTCTCCTTTACTACTCCTAGGTTTGAGGTTGTGGAAAGGAGGTTGTTGGAGCTTCTTCAGGTGGTGAAGGTAGCTCGACGTGACTTTGGACTACTTCTAGAAGGTCTCAAAGGGAAGCTACTTCAAGGAGGAAGGCTACTTCAAGGGGGAGCTTGAAGTTACTTCAAGTGAAGGCTGCTTCAAGGTTGGTGAGACGACTTTGGGGTGAAGGTTGTCGAAAGGGTTGTGAGGGTAGTTGTATCTTATGTAACATCCTTGCGAGGTAATAAAATATAATTGCTTTCAAAATCCCAATTAGAAACAATTGGGTAGTGGACTGACTCCCTTAGTATTTGCTAAGGGTGGAACCACTCTAAACACCTTGTCTCCTTCTCCAATATTTTTGTGGTTGTTTATTGAATTAATCTTAAAAATATCATAAAACCCTATTCACCCCCCTCTAGTGTTTTTCATATTTCTTTGTTGTTACCTTGTTTGTATTTTCTTATAATTCATCATGAGCATTCCTTTGCATTCCTCTCAACAAAATTGATTAAAGTATTTTGTTTTTGTGGAGTAATTACGTGCGATTTGATAGTAACTTCTTAAAATTCAGACGTCATATTGTATTTCATATTAGAAATGTTTATTGTAAGAATTACCATCATCTTCATCATACTGAGTATCCACATTTTTGTTGCCTACTACTTTAAACAAACATTCTTTGAAATCTAGACTTTCTTGTTAGTTTTCTCCTCAAAATCTGTCACAATCTAATTCTTCATCCCCAAACGTACCACACATTGAGCAGTTGTTTTGTTTCCATTCATATTCCTAACTCCCAAGTGAGAGTATCTTCAATCCCATCATCTATAATTAGAGGTAGAGAGTACATAGATTTGATTCTACATGAACCAAAAATACATTCTAGTGTACTGATGTTTGTTGAAATCATGTGTCACTGTATCTATTATTAAATGTTTGACAATAAGTGAGCCAATCGTCCTAAAAATTTCCTCATCTTAGAGATCCAAAGGAAGGTGAAAAACTTTCTCCGTACTAGAATATCATCTAGATTAAGTTTTTCAAAATATTCACCTCGAATCCATGCGTTGACGATCAGAAGTTTTCCTATGATGCACCAAGGCCATTTGTTAGAGGCCATTTCTAGGTTTGTTGGTTTTGTAACGTTAACAAAAAAGTATACATTAACTCTCAACATGATTTTAGTAGACCCTTTCATGTTGCACAAATGCTGATGATGAATATGCAAAGTAGGACAACGTGGGTTAATATATACTCCATACATCTATAGACAACTTCCACTCCTCAACATTCTTTTTAGGGATAGATCTAGAGTACATAAAAACTTCATTTCATTTCCAACTCTTTAAGCTTTAGAGATTGCACTTCACATGACAAGGGTAGAACATATCCTTCCATTTTTTTGGCTCCTTTACTACCATGATATGAGAAGGCCTTCTCTATTTGGGCTTTTTGGGAAATTGAGGAGCCAATCAGACTAGGGGTCCTTCTTATGGCTCCACAACTGGCACAATTGCCCCATGAATCATTTATTTCATCACCACAGGGAGATCCATGGATACCCATTTCCTTCAAAACTAATCATATATACCAAACTAACATTAAAACTAACAAAACCAATTTTCTTGTTCTTTTTGTTCTTTTTAGTTTTCTCATCAAATGAAGTCAATATAGCTCACATTTGGTCGATTGGATCATTTTGTGTCCATGATTAAAAGAACGCTAAAAATTCATTATAATGATAGAAATTTAGAAAATTAACCTAATGTTATGCAGATAAATTTTCCATGTAGTTTGAATCCTATATATCAGATCTTACCAATCTATTATCTTTAACTTTGTAAATCAGTAGGTAGGATTTTTGTCATGTACTTCACTAAAATTTCCATGGTATCACCTACACTTATTTGAGTGACCATACTAACTAAGTGAAATGATAGTGTAAAATATGTATCTAACATAAGTTATGAAATCATGGTTTGCTAATAAGAGAAACATAATATAAGGATTTTGATTATGTCAATGTAGTTTTGGAATAATTACTAGCTTTACATAACTATCATGCACATAGAATTACATGTAAAAATGCATATAGTGATCTTTATGAAATAGGTCAAGATAAATATGGACAAAAGATAGGTAGTGAAAACAAACAAAATTTTTTCTCATATTTCGAGAACAACTAGAACACATCAATAACTATGCAATGTGAAGGATGGTTTAATGAGTTCATACTTGGTCTCGGAGTAAGTCAGGAGACTATTCCTCATTGGAGTAGTACAACTCTCCTGGTTGCAATGGGATGACATATGCAGTAGCTCCTAGTCTCCATCATGGATAGTCAACTGATTCATTGCTTAAATTGACTATATAAACACTTTAGCAATCAATTTAAATGTCATTTGTGATCAAACTCCTCTTCTATATGTATCCTATGTGTGTGACCCCATAGGTTCCTATTTATCTTGGTAGTAAATTTCCATAACCTGTTTATGACATCACAAGCAAAGAGTGGTGCCTAGTCACTCATACTTGCTATCGAAATAATCAGAAAAGTTGGAGAACAGTTTCAAACTATGATCTGTGTCAGGTGTTATAATGATTGTCTAATTCCTTTGTCTTTGATATCTGGAAAGAATTTGAGGAATGAAATCATCATATTCTCAATGTTCAATCCATGTTCCTTGATCCAAGGAAGACGGTTTGGGATTTATGTTACCTCAATAAAATATATTGATTCACATGTGCATGTGCATGCCTTTCTCAATTTCTCTTGTCAAGTGTCTTGGATATCAAATTCTAGTAGGAGGGATAAATCCTATCTACATCACTCACATCCATCCCCATGTGTCACATTACATTTTTTCATCACCTTTATGGAAACCCTAATTCAGGATCATGTTGGATGATGTCAAAACATACCGAACGACATGCGATGAATGTAATGACTTCAAGTATAAGAACTACAATTACCACCTTCACCGTGAGAGATGATTATGATCACCAATTATGGTTTCCATGTGTCACTATCAAGGTGGGTCTGTTTGATACACTTTTCACTAACAAGTATCTATGTGCTTGGTTTGATATCACATATATCATGACTGATGAGATTTTGTCACCAACCACCACACACTCTAATCTTTAATGTCATTGGTGTCTATCTTCCTACAACAATAACGTCTGACTATGGATATAACAAGAATGTACATACTCTTATCATCTGTATGATCTCATTGTTCAAGCCACATACTTGAACCCATACATCATTGAGTAAAGTCATTATTTAGACATCCATTATGTTTCCTCATTATCTCATAACTGAGTGTAATAGAATAAAATTGGAATCTTGCCTTTATTATAATCAACCAAATCATTTATGTAATATGGCCATCACAATCATCATATGATTGGCTCTCTGGACATACTTACCAACAAACTCCCACTTGCACTTGGAGTCAATCACCCACAAATCTCATTCTTAGTGATCCAAACATGTCTATAATGTTTCTTATGCACTAGTGCTAATGCAGTGGGTTAGCAACATTTTTATATAGTCAATATATTTCATGTTTCACATCTCTTTATTGTACAATTTCTCGTATGAGATGGAATTGTCGTAATATCCTATGTAATATTCCTTGCCTAACTAGTAGCTCATCATATCTCGAATGTGTCATCAATGGTTGGAACATCCATAAGTTCACCCATATGAACTTCTAGATCCATATAGTACCCACTCCTGTGTTCTCAACACAAGGATACATGTCTTCTATTATAGAATTTTAAAATAATGCTCTTTTAGTTTGGAACTATTTACAACTAATAAGTCTTCTCTGAGATTAAACACATAATTTATATTGCAATAATTTTTGTCATTTTAGAAGCTTGCATCATTGTAACCGTTTACATACAACTCTTCATTATTACCATAGTGCAATGACTAATCCTTATTGCTTCTCAAGTACTAGTGGATGCTCTTTATGGTATTCCAATGACCTTCATTGGATGCTGACCAATGCCTTCTTATCATGTCCAAAACATACACGACAATGGGATGAATACATTATATTGTAGATAGATCCAAATGCGAACACATATGACCACTCTTCAGTTCATCACAAGAATTGAAACATTGGATTCTTGAGAAACTTATCCCATCTTCATGGATAGATTTTCTTACTGAACCCTGCATGCTGAGCCTTTTTAGCATTTTGCCAATATATGTGCGCATATTTTAGGTTAAGAAAATTTTGAGAACTATCTCGATAGTTCTCAATTCCTATCACATATGACGTCTCAATTAATCATTTATGTTGAAGGTGATTTCCATGGTAGGTTTTAATATTTATTATTGAAGAGGTCATTCCTCATCAACATGTGGAATATTTATATATATATGCTCCCACTAAATATTTTATAGTCACATATTTAATATTTTATCAAGAATTAAGTCAAACTTTTTGATTTTCTTGCCAAATCAAAAGATTCTAGTTTTGGGAAGCTTATTTCAACCTCTAGATTGAACATTGTAGCTTATAGACTTTATTTGTATTAATGGAATAATAAAACTTTTAGGTTGTGTCACATACACATCATGTTAATTATTCCTATTAAGGAATGCAGTTTTAAGTTTCATATGCCAAATCACATAGTCTCATCAGGATGCAATAAGAAGCATGTTCATTGGTGAAGAGATTCCATCATGTTCAACACTTTGAATTGATTTAAAAAACCTTTCAAACAAGATTTCCTTTCATGCTATCCATGTTGGTCTTCATTTTGAAAACCCAACTGCACCCTATGTGCTTTATCCCTTTAGGTGGTACTAGCAATGTCATGCCTTATTGGTGTACATGGATTCCATAATGGCCTTAAGACACTTCTTAGATTCTATTTCTCAATAGCTTCTAGTTTATTTGTTGTGTCATCATCTTACGAATAACCTATATGAGTTTTGAGTTATTGGATTCAAAATCCTTCAATCCCAGTTGTGTTCTAATAAAACTATGAGGTTCTATGTTAGATAAAGAACTTGAGACTCCATAACCACTTGCGACTCTCTATGTTCTTTTGTACCTCTATAGATTCAAAATGTTTTTCTTCTTGATCTATAACTTTTCGAGTTCTACTTTTCTCCCACTAATTCCTATGGAACTCAACCATCCGACAACAAACACTTTTATTATTGGATCGAGTAAGTAGTATTCAACAAATTATGATTTGTGGATAACTACTTTCTTCATATAGGTTTCAATCATTAATACATATTAGGACATTCCCATATCATATATCATATGATGTCATTAAACCATTTAGAGGGTACATTGTTTTAGTGTTAAGCATATTCCTATTAAAGAAATTAGAAGATCAGATTAAACGGTAATCATGTGACTCATAATTATGTGGTTCCTTCTTACTAATACATCATTATGTTTTAGGTGGAGTTGATCGTGATACAATATCACATTCTTTTGAAAGTGACTCAAACTATTCCCATGAAGTATTTCAACATTTGATCATATGAAAGTGTCTTAATACCTTTCAAGAAGTTGTGTACTTCATACATTTAATTCTTCTTGAACACTTCAAGAGAATTGTATTTTACTGAGTACATATCACCATATTATCAGTAAATTTAATGAAGTGCAAATAAATATTGGTAGCACTTATTCCAAAGGTCTTTGTATGTCATTATGCACATGTCCTTGTATTATTCTTATTCTCCCACTACGCTTAGTGAGAAGTGGTTTTCATGTTTCTCATATAGATGACTTGCATATCTCTTATTGATTCGATAACCAAAAGAGTCTAGATGAATTCTAGATATGCATTTCTTATATGTGTGCTCTAGATGACAATGCTATAGATGTTGATTGCTTGAGTTGTCAATTATAATCCTTTAGAAATTTATGCTATTAACATTCATATTTTGATCCTTTCAAATCAAGTTCATAAGATATTCTGGTATTTCCATACAAGATCACATCTTTGAAATAGAACAATAACTATTTTATTCACAATCATTCCTGTCATTAAAAGATGCAGAAAATAAAATGTTTCTATTATTGGCATAATGAAATAGCAGTTCATCTAACACAATTACATGTCCTGTAGGCTAAGATAACATCTAAATCAAGACTGTAGCTTCAACAACTCTTGTTTCAATAGTCCATCATTGCTCTTTCGTAAAGGTCTACTTCTTATCATATCATGTGTATCATATGTGTGTCAGATCTAAATCTTGCATCACATACCCGTGATTAAGAAGTAATTTAGAATTATCTTATGGCATATATACCTAAAGTGGAGATCTCTATCTCCTCATTCTTCTTTTTTAGTTCCTCTAATTAGAGGGGGGAATTCCTTTTCCAATGTGCAGCTTGGTGACAATGGTGACATTTGCCTCCCTTCTTTACTCCTCCTTTTGCATTGAGATCTGAAGACTTGGGCTTTTGGCCAACTTAGAACTTTTCTTAGATTTTCCTTTTCTCTTAGACTTTCCCTTTGTCTTGGTGATTATTATCAAATACTTAGGATTGTCTTTCCATTTGTCTTGCCTCATCACAGACTTGGTTTCATCTGGAAGCACATACAAATGATGAAGAAGTAATTTAGAATTATCTTATAACATATATACTTGAAGTGGAGATCTCTTTCTCATCATTCCTCTTCTTTAGTTCCTCCAGGTAGGGGGCAATCACTTTTCCAATGTCCAACATGGTGACATTTGCCTCCCTTCTTTACTCCTCCTTTTGCCTTGAGATATGAAGACTTGGGCTTTTGGCCAACTTAGAAATTATCATAGCTTTTCCTTTGCCCTTAGATTTTCCCTTTGTCTTGTTGATCATCATCACAGACTTGGGCTTGCCTTTCTTCATTTGTGCCTCAACTATTCTCAACATGCCTAGTAACTCTATCAACGGCTTATCAAAGTCATTTGTGTTATAGCTCATGACAAACTGACTGTATGATTCTGATAGAGACTATAGAATCACATTAGTAGCCAACTCTTGACCCAAGGGGAATCCCATTCTATATAGTTTCTCCACATATCCAATGAACTTGAGAACATGAGGATCTATGGATTTCCTAATGTCATGTTACATTTGAACAACGCCTTGGAAATATTGTATCTCTCATGTCTTGCCAGATCTTAGAACATGTTATTGAGTTGTGTGACCATATCAATAACATCCATGTTCTCATGCTATCTTTGCAACTCATAGTTCATATAACACAACATCAAACACCTGAAATCAACGACATCTTCAATGTGCTTCTTGTAACACTAGTACATGAATTGTCTGTAGCGTCGGTTTTTTTAAGCCTGCAGCGTCACTTTATAACCGACGCCTAAGTGGCCGTCGCTATAGAATTTGCTCTATAGCGTCGGTTTATTTGACCAAATAAAACTGACCTTACAGAGTAAACACCGACGCAAAAGGTTGTAAAAAATCCGACCCAGGTGAGAAAAAAAGGAGCCTATAAGGTCGGTTATTCCAAAAAACCGACCTTGTTAACGATCTCGGTCGAAAATTTTCTTGACCGATATCGTTTACAGGGTCCGTTTTTTTGAAATAACCGACCCTAAAGATTGAATAACCACTTCAGTGTAATCCTCGGTCGAGAAAATTTTCGACCGAAAAAATTTTGGTCGACAATTTTCTCATCTGAGGGAGTTTTAGAGGGTCGGTTTTTTTGGAATAACCGACCCTAAAGATTGAATAACCACTTCATTGTGATCCTCGGTCGAGAAAATTTTCGATCAAAATAATTTCGGTCGACAATTCTCTGGACCGAGAGAGTTTTACAGGGTCGATTTTTTTTGAAATAATCGATGTTAAAGATTGAATAAACACTTCAGTGTAATCTTCAGTCGAGAAAATTGTCAATCGAAATTATTTCGATCGAAAATTTTCTCGACCGAGGATTACAATGAAGTGTTTATTCAATCTTTAGCATCGGTTATTTAAAAAAAAAACCGACCCTGTAAAACTCTCTCGGTCGAGAAAATTGTCGATTGAAATTATTTCAGTCAAAAATTTTCTCAACCTAGGATTACACTGAAGTGGTTATTCAATCTTTAGGGTCAGATATTTAAAAAACCGATGCTAGAAGTTACTATTTTTTTTTTAAATTTCTACAGAAAATGAAATAGAACAGAAGAACAAGAAGATTCATATATTCTGGGAGAGGGGAGCATTGATGCTCAACCGTCACCATTCAAAACCACACATTCATGACAAAAATGATTCATAATCACATAAAAATTTACAAAATGATAGATTGCAAGTCTGAGATGATATTAATCAGATACAAAAGTAAATATGAAAGAGTACTGAAACCACATACATAAATGGAGCTGACATATTTAATCCAATGCTATATTGACTTCATTTAGAAAAGAATCTGACCACTCTTCTCAAAATTCATTCAAGTCCACAAGTATGTAAGGCTGAGTTGTAAAGATCTGTAATAGAAAATGCACATGCTAATATTTTATAAAATGACTACAATCACTTGTAAATTTATGATGTTATTCTTTATTACCTGACTTATAGTCTGAATGTCATGTGATGCTTGTTTGAAAATAGCTTGCATATATTTCATTACATAGTAGCCACAAGCCCAGTCATTATTTTGCATAGGACACTACAAATAATGAATTATACTTAATGTTAGTAAACTACTATAAACAGTAGTTGAGATAAGACTATAAGAGTTGACATATATATTGGAATTGAAAATTAATACATATAAGAATAAGCAGTTGTCAAAGTAGCTACCTTGACATTTTTCAAAGTCAATGTCTTTAATTTTGTGGGTATTTGTCCTCCAGCATCACAAAAAGCCTTTATACCCCTATCAATTAAATAATAATTGGTAAAATAGAAATTCTAAATAGAAATATCATGTTGAAGCATTGACTAAATTTATACTTACTCCATAGCTGGCAATTTCAGTTTGTGATTCCTTGTTGTTTTACCCATTGGGTCAAGATAATAAAGAGTCATCAATTTAGGGGCAATCACCACTAATTCCCAATGTCTAGCTCTGAGTAAGAATAAAACAAACATTAAAATAAATAATTTTATTCATTATTAAAATTATATTGAATAATAATACTTACTGCACGTTAAAAGGAATTAGGATAATTTCCTTCCCTTCACTAGCAAAATATTTGAATGCAGTAGAGAAGTACTCATTCACATCCTCAAAATTTGTCTCCACTTGACTAGTGATTAAAGGAACTAAGAATCCAACATTCCTTATATCAAAGTTTGTGATCTCAGTATATAAATGGTTGTAAAACATTTGTAATTATTTCCATATATAGAACTAAGCTAAAAATGTGTATTGGAATTTGATATATATATATATATATATTGATAGATCCTTACCTTATCCATACTTCTATTACTGAAGTATTTAGCCAATCATACCAGAACAACTCTATAATATCATCAAGAAAAATAAAATTCTCAAAGTCCTTCCCAGCTACATCTTCTGTTAAATTGACCAACGTATGTGATCCTGAGCTTTGGTTGGCTAAGTATCGACACAAACATTTACATTTGCTTCCCAATTCGTCGAATGTAGCTTTAGGAATGAAAGATGGCTTGGGCATAGGAGGACAACTAGTAGAATTTTTACTTTTTGGTTTACAAACCTGTTAATTAAATTACATACTTATATTACACGACTTCATATATGCAGTCAAATATGAAAAATATGGTAGAAATAAGGTATACCTTGTCATTGATAATCAAGTGTCTAGGCCAACCCACCATAGCACCCTCATCTTCTTCAACTGTACTATATTCAGGATTAGGTATGGGTAGTGGTTTGTCCCCCATTCCGTCATACACAAGATGGATGGACACACGGCAAATGTCATTAATAATTTGCCATTGTGGTTTGGCAATACAATGTACCACCAAAGTTGTACACCATACCCGCTGCCACAACATTATATTCTGGAACTTCCACTGCAAGTTTACAGTTCATACCAACCTAGATTGAAATAATATAAGTTATATAAGAAGTAGTAGAACATATACCTGTTACAACTATATATATTATCATATATATCATACTAATAACACAACATATAGAACAAAAACTTACTGCAGATTGTTGTGGTGGGTCATTGGGAGTGCTCCCATGACCTTCTACAACTGGAGCATGGGCTTGTACCTCATCACTTGAGAGACGCACAGTATGAATAGGTTGAGAAGGTTCAGTAGGCTGAAATGAAGACATTATTTCTTTTACTTTCTGTGCTACTAATGCTTCAACCTCCTCTTGTGTAAGACCTCATGCACGACCTCTTTTAGATTGCGAACGACCAAAATAAGACTCGAATCCTATGCCAGCTCCTAATCCCCTAACACAGCCAGGATGCTCCTTCGTACCAAGAGCAACTGATAGTTCATCCATGTGGCCAGTTGGGATGAACTTTCCTTCCCTCCTTTGCTCATGGAGATCAATCTATTCATAGTTAATAAAAATATTAAATCACAATATCAATTAGATATAAATAAATCTAAGTAGGAAGGGATATGGTGGACGTGGTTACGAGCACTTTATCGTCAGGGATATCACCGAGCTTTCTTCTCACTTTTTGTCTTTCAGTCTCTATTTTGTTAGGAGGCAAGGCAATAGAGTAGCCCATGCCTTGGCCTCACCCGCTTGCCATTTTGTAAATCCCATCCATTGTGGATAGGGGTTCGAGGATCAGATTCTTACACTTGTTGTAGACGATTTGATTACTTAATAAAATGGCAGGCGCCCTTTATAAAAAAAAAATCTAAGTTTGTGGGAGTTACTCTTTACTTAGTTGGGATAAACCTACCATCTTTTGTTCCACCTCCTTAGTTGCAGGGTTGACATTTTTAGCCTGTCTTTCCTTTTGAGCCTGGTGGATAGCCTGATCATTTAAAATGAGATATTGCAATTTAGACTTGGCAAACATGTATAAAAAGATTCACCTCCTTAATTGTATAAAATTAAAGATTCATACAATACATCACAATCTTTATTACCTGAAACTCTTCCGATCTCCTAGATGCAACAAATCTTTCCCACTCCTCGGGATCTATAAAAATATATACATCTATTACTTTCTTTGTTTGTTTAGGATTATCTATAAATTCCCTTGCGAGATATGTCTTAAAACCCCTCCATCTTACACCACAACGTTGTAGCACTCTTTTCTTATGATCTTTTTCATTTAGATGAAAAACACCCTATACATACAAAAGAAGCAATTAATAATGTTGTTTTGAAAAGGAATTAATTCCAAGAAAACTAAATTAGAATCAATAGATAAAAAACATATTAAAATAATATCACTTCCACTCACAGATATATCTTTCCATATGAGGTCTTTTTTGGCATTAGGAACATCATGCCAGTTTTCTATATCTATTGGCACCTTACTGCGTGCAGTCGCCCCTACGTAATGCTTGAAAGCACTAGCATGTTCCCCAACAGGTGCTCGTGTGATATGAAATTGGATTGACAATTTGTCCCCTTTAGCCCTGAGCTCCTGCAACCTACACATCAGTGTGGGACCTATACTTTTCTTAGCATCACCACTACCATCCTCATGGTGCTCATGCTCATGCGCAGAATGTTCATCTTCACTCGCCATTTTAAAACCTACAAGTATACATGATAAAAAAAGTGATAATAAATGCACAAGTGATAAGGTATACATGATATGATGTATATTAAAAATATTATTTGCTTGAATGATAATAAAATAAATAATTCAAATAATACATGCCTTTAGTATTGGTTGAGTTGTTAGTCAAGTAAAATTCCTTCAGCATGGTCATGATGTTTATAATATTCATCGTTGTTATCTTCAACATTTACACTTGGCAAACCAACTGAGAATGGACTGGAATCATCATACTTTTCATAGTATTCTTCTTCATTTATAGGATCTATAGTAAATTGTCTTTTTCCATGAAGAACAATAGACCAATTTTTATTTGCAGGGTCATCAATATAGAATACTTGTTTTGCTTGGTCTGCCATGATGAATGGCTCATCTTTCTCACCAATCTTTTCAAAATTCACCAATTTGAAACCCAACTCATCCACTGAAACTCCTTTGTTGTTGTCAACCCAATTACACCTAAAGATAGGAACTCTGAAATTTGTATAGTCCAATTCCCATATGTCCTCAATGACGCCATAATATGACATCTCAGCTTCACGTGTTCTTTTATCTTTGTCACTAGCAAAATACAACGAACAAGCTTGAACAGTAACCCCACTATTTTGGACCACACTACTTTCATCTTGACGCTTTGTGTAGTATGAAAATCCATTTATGTCATAACCTTCATATGACATGACATCCATTTTTTGGATTAAAGGCGAGCCATTTTATGTTCTCAACAACATTATTCGGTGATTCAGATAGTTGATTAAATACTACTTTCTCTTCAAACCACCTAATAAATGTTCGATTATGCTCTCTTGCAAGCCACATTGAACTAGATCGCGGATGATTTCTCTTGATAAGATCATTGTGTTCTTTGATGTGGCTACTAACTTCATCGATGTTGTGTAAAATATACAAATGTGCTTGTTCCCACAACTCATGACAGATTCCTTTCACTCGTCCTCCCAGAGTTCCTTTGCCATAATAAGATCTAGTGTGATGGGAATTTTTTAGATCGCTATTGCAATTCAAAAAATCATTACAAAAGTCCATCACCTCCCTAGCCACGTAACCCTCAACAATACTCCCTTCAGGACGATAACGATTCCGAACATCACCTTTAAAAACACTCATGTAGCGTTCAAATGGATACATCCAATGTAAGAAAATTGGACCCAACATCTTCACCTCCCTTGTAATATGTACTACAAGATGAACCATGATATCAAAAAATGAAGGAGGAAAGTACATTTCAAGCTGAAACATGGTAACAATTACATCTTTCTGTAATTTATCGAGAGTATCAGGATGTATCACTTTCTTGCATATTTCATTGAAGAAGAAACAGAGTCTTGTGATTGCAAACCTTACATGCTTCGGCAATATAGATCGAATAGCCACAGGTAAAATTTGTTGCATTAAGGTGTGACAATCGTGAGATTTGAGACCTATCAACTTCAGATCCTTCATTGATACCAATTTATGAATATTAGAAGAGTATCTTTGTGGAACCTTAATATTATACAAGCACTCACAGAAAGTCTTTTTCTCCTTCTTTGACAAAGTGTAACAAGCTGGTGGTAAATATGTGCGGCGACCCCTGATCTCCACTGATAATTCTTTTCTTATACCCATTAATTCTAAATCTTTTCGAGATTTGATGCCGTCTTTAGTCTTTCCTGGTATGTTCAATAGCGTACCAATGATGCTATCACAAATATTTTTTTCAACATGCATGATGCCAATGCAATGTCTAATTGTCAAAGATCTCCAATAAGGAAGATCCTAGAATATTGACCTCTTCTTGTATAGATATTTGTCACATGCGAGTGGACGACTACTTAAACTCTTACCAAATTCATTAACAATATGTTTCACCCTATCATATACAACATTTCTTGGTATAGGTTTAGGAGCACTTCGTTCCTTAGTTGACCCATTAAAGGTTTTGTGTTGCCTTCGATAAGGATGCACTAGTGGGAGAAATCTCCGATGACCAAGATATGCGATTTTGCCACCATGTTTCAGTCTGATTGAATCAATATTTTCCTCACAAACAGGACATGCTTTGTATCCTTTTATGCTATATCCAGACAAATTTCCATAAGCTGGAAAGTCATTAATCATGCAAAATAACATCACACGCAAATTGAAGATCTCTTTACGTGAAGCATCATATGTCATAATACCTTCTTCCCATAGTTTCATTAGGTCATCAATTAGAGGTTGAAGGTAAACATCAATATCATTTCTAGGTTGCTTGGGCCCTGATATCAATATTGACAACATAACATACTTATTTTTCATACACAACCAAGGAGGAAGATTGTATATAAAAATCATAACAGGCCACGTGCTATGTTGGCTGCTTAATGTACCATAGGGATTCATTCTATCTGTACAGAGTCCAAGTCTTAAGTTTCTTGGTTCTTTACCAAATTGAGGGTATAATAAATCAATTTTCTTCCATTATGGTGAATCAGATGCATGTCGTAGGACACCATCATCATTGGCCTTTAACTCCCCATGCCAAGACAAATTTTGTGCATCTTTTGTATTAGCAAATAATCGTTGAATTCGTGGTATTATTGGTAGATACCACATCACCTTGGCAGGAGAGCCATTTTTAACCTTAGCTGAATTTGTAGTCTTATACCTTGCCGCACCACATTTTGGACAATTTATCAAATTACTATAGTCCTTCTGAAATAACACACAATCATTTGGACATGCATGAATCTTCTTAGCCTCCATTCCCATTGGGCACATTATTTTCTTTGCTTGATATGTTGAAATTGGAAGCTCGTTGCCTTCAGGAAGCATTTCCTTTAACAAAGACAACAGTGAAGTGAAACTCTTATCGCTCCACCAGTTTTGAGCTTTAAGAGTATATAATCGCATCACATCACTCAACCTCGTGAACTTAGTACAACCCTTATATAATGGTTTTTCAGCGTCATGGACAATGTTTGCAAATAAAGAAGGTGGATCAATGACATTGTCCCGACAACTACGTAGCATCTCATCAACCATATCATCCTGAATCTGGTCATCTTGAATCGGTTCATCATTAACATTGTCATCATTATCTATATCTTCTATGCCACAACTATTAGTATCGACATTTTCTGATCCATAATTCAATTTCTCTCCGTGCCAATACCATTCATTATAACATTGTATGATCCCATTGCATATGACATGATTCTTAATTTCCTCACCAGTATCAACTTTCAAATTGTTACAACATTTTCTACATGGACAATATAGCCTATCTGTAGGTAGTTTCCTTTGTTCCTCAGCAAATCTGATAAATTCATCAAGACCTTTGGCAAACTCTGGACTGCAACGATTCTTGATAGACATCTAACTTTGATCCATTTTCTATATCACATTAAAATTAATTATAAAACTAACAGTTTAATATTGATACTATAATAATTTGTAAGTTTTTATTGATAAGAAGTTAATTACTTATATACTAAAGTGTACCACCTATCCCATTTTTGAATATTTAATCTCACTAGTAATTGTATAATGTATAATTTCAGCAGCATTTTCCCTAAGTTCTCCAAGTACACCGATGTAAATGGCAAATAACCACTCACATATGTACCCAGAGAACAAATGAAGAAATCCTACTGAAATAATCTACAAAACTAAACATACATTATACAGGTACATCCTAAGTGAGATTAAATATCCAAAAACAGTCCCAAACCGGGGACTATCCAAAGTTTACTCCTAATGAGTAAATTTTGAACGGGTTTCTAAGTTAATATATAAATGCATCAACCCTAAAGTGTCAATCTAAGAGTACACATGTCTAATCTCGTATTAATTTGTAGAATTTATATAATGATTACATATGAAAAAGACATGTTTTTATTATTGGGTTATCAAATCATATAAAATGAAAAATACTTGTACAAATTAGCAAAGTAAGGCCGTTTCCAACAGTCCAAAGATTGAAATCATTATAATATTCAGAACTATTTGTGAACATTACAACAAATATGATTAAAACATTTATAGCTCACATATAAATAAGGAGTAGGTCCACTCTCGGTCGATAATTAGTCGACCGAGTGCCCACCTGTGCGTAGCGTCTAGGTCCACTCTCGGTCGACGAATTCGTCGACCGAGATTGGACATGGACGCAACCATGGCGGCGGGCGGGAACGAAGGAAGGTGGGAATGAAGGAATGGAAGTGGAGAACTTATTTGGAAATGGTGGTGACCTTTGTGGAGGATGAGATGACCTTCATGAAGAGGCGGCGATCTTCATGGAAGAGTGGAAAGGTGACAACGACGAGCTCTATCTGGTGGTGACGACGAGCTCTATTTTGCGGCGACGACGAGCTCTATTTTGCGGCGCGGAGAGGTGGTAACGGCCCGAACACCACAATCCTCTTGGTGGTGCAGAGAGGCGGCACGACTTCACGGAGAGGAGGCAAGGGCTTCGCGGCGGGAATGACACAAGAAAGCAAGGGTTTCACGGCGCCACAGGAGACAAAAATAGAATAGAAAGTTTTTTGCGGGAGGAAGAAAGACTAGGTTTCAGATTTTTCACTTAGAGAAAGACATGTAGCGTCGGTTAAACCAAACAAACCGACACTACAAATAAGCGGTGCCCGTGTCGGGTTATTTAAAAATACTCAAACTCATTTGTCGACCGAAATTCTATCGGTCGACAATATTTTTGACCAAAAATCCCTATAGGGTCGGTTTTAAGGAAATAACCGACGCTACAGGTGCTTATACGAAGGAATCTGGCTCCATCTCGGTCGATGATTTTATCGACCGAGCAGTTATCGGTCAACAAATTCGTCGACCGAGAAAGAGCCATATTTCCTTTGTATAAGTACCTTTAGGGTCGGTTTTTTCCTTATAACCGACCCTAGAGGTGCTTATACATGTGTGAAATACTAAATTGGATCCTAAGTTTATCTCGATCGACAATATTGTCGACCGAAAAGCCCTCTAGGGTCGGTTATAAAGGAAAATTGATGCTATAGGTGCTTATACGAAGGAATCTGGTTCCAATTCGGTCAACAATTTTATCGACCGAGTTGTTATTGGTCGACAAATTCGTCGACCGAGAAAAAGCTAGAATATAAGTACCTCTAGGGTCGGTTTTTTCCTTATAACTGACCCTAAAGTCCTCCTCAGTTGACAATATTGTCGACCGAGAGTGTCTCGGTCGAGTAGTTTTTCGACCGAGATTAACCCTATTTCAATGTTTTAAATTAAGTACCAAGTGTGTGTATGAGTGTGCGGTTGTGACACTATTGTAGGGGATGACCTATCTAAGTGTTGTAAATGGCTAGGTAAGATCTAACGCTTGATTTACATGATATCTAAGTACTTGTACAAGATTTTACATTTGATTACAATCATGAAATAACAATAATTCAAGCATATAGATCTCCCAAATAACATTTGATTACACTTGTTCCCAAATAATAATAATTTTACCTTATGTAGCCATTCTTGTTTTGCAAGTGAATGTTGGCCAAGATATTATGAAACTCATTTTAATTTTATGTTTTTGATTTTATATTATTTCTCCCCCTTTTTCATTTCAAAAGGATATCCAATATAATCATTTTGTATGACTCTTTAGTTCTCCCCCTTAATTTTATGCTATGCTCCCCCTTAAAGAGATATTTAATTTTAAAACCAAGTGATGCTTTGTCAAATTTAGTCATAATTTATTTTTCAATCATTTGAAATAACAATATTCTTATATAACATGTATATGTCCAAATGAAGCCATGGAAAACACTTTTATTCATAACAATTTAATGCCCATACACTTTATAAGATGACCCATAAAGCATGACATACTTGCTTTATAAAAATAAATCCATTACAATCATTACAAAGATATCTCATAATCTCACTGAAAAGACAGAAGGATTACATCAATGTCTGGGTCTTTTCCAAGAAAGGGCTCATCTCCATAATATTTGACCAGTGTCTGCCACTCCAAGGCACCTGTCTTGGTTAAGGCATAAGCCTCCAAGAAGGTGGGAACACGATCAAAGCGAAAGTGGGCAGCAATGTCTTGAAGTTGAATTGGGGAAAACTGAGTATGTGTGAGATCAGGAGATGGTGGAGGTGGAATTTGATAGTAGTTGTAGGAAGGATTGTATGGATTTATCATGCTAGGATTAAGGGAATAGGGATATTCATCAGGTTGGTTAGGAGAGAGAGTTTGCATCCTTTGGTTTAAATAAATCATGGCATGGTGATTATAATCCAATTGCCTACTTAGGTGATATTGAGATCCAACAATGTATGTCACGGTGTTTGCAATAGGATCATGGGGTAGGTTGGTAGGAGGAGGTGGTGGAGGTATGTCTTGGGTGGATGTCTCCCCTTCAGTCCTAACCCTTTTGTGGCCAAAGTCGATTCCCATCTTTTCCATCGTATTTTTACTTATCTTTTGGGGTTTTCTATCCCATGTATAAGCTGAGTCGTCCTCAATATTCTTCTTAAGAAAATATTGAGTAATTTGGAAAATAAAGTCAGCATAAGGTGGATTGCCAGAGAACTCAAGCATATTCTTAAGGATGATACAAATGAAATTTATGGGGATACCTTTTAGAATGGCATAGATAAGGTACATTCGAAAAGTGGGTACTTCAGATTTGTTTGATCTAGGTTGGATATTGGTGGCAACGATGAGATTTATGATCCTAGATTCAAGTTTTAAGTTTATGGCATAATAGGTACCCCTATCTTCATGGCAAGTGGTATTGGATAGAAAGATGGCTCTTTTGATGTCACTAAGGCTAGTGGTAGTGTCATCTTGGGAGAGTTTATTTAGTGGATTTCTTGTGGTGAGATCAAGAAAATCTTTATAGTCTTCTATGTCTATGTTAAGCATATTAAGAATGCCCTCCTCAGTAAAATGGAATCCATACCCACTAACCATAGAAGAGAAATAATCATGGTCAGGATGTGGAGTTAAATTGGCATAGAATTCATTAACTAGTTTTGAGGAGTAGGAATGGAAGGAGGGATTCAGAAAATCAGTCAAATGTTGCACCTCAAAGAGTTCCTCTAGATCAACAATGTTGTGGAAGTCCATGACGTCGAATGGCCTCCGTGGAAGAGGAGTTTTCGAAGAGAGCCTGAGGTAACGATCGCCTGTAGCTGCATCGTTGAATGGAATGTCGTTGATGATCGGTAGTGCTGGAGAGACCGTCCTTCCTTTCCTGGCTGCAACTTGCTTCTTTCCACGTGTTGATGAGGAAGCCATCTCGTTGCTTTGAAGTGGAGAAGTAGCAAGCAAGACTTGGATGTAGAGAAGCTAAATATTTTCACAAGAATACACTAGAGAGGAGCTAGAGAAGTGAGAATGTGAAGGTGTGAAGAAATGGATCCTTTTGGGTGCTATTTATAGCAAAACAGGGCCCATTTCGGTCGACAATTTGTCAACCGACGCCCGCAATGGTCGTTTCTCTAGACGCTCCTCTCGGTCGGCCAACGGTCGATCGAAAACTAGCCGTTACGATTTTTTTTAATTTATATTTTAATCAGAATATTGCCTTTTTAATTCACGCAAATGGAGGTTCACAGGGTTGGCCTCGGTCGAACATTTTGTCGACCGATGTTGTCTCGGTCGAACAATTCGTCGACAGAGAAAGGGCCAGATTTCCTTCGCATAAATACCTCTAGGGTCGGTTTTTTCCTTAAAACCGACCCTAGAGGTGCTTATACATGTGTGAAATACTAAACTGGATCCTAAGTTTATCTTAGTCGACAATAATGTCGACCGAAAAGCCCTCTAGGGTCGGTTATAAAGAAAAATCGACGCTACAGGTGCTTATACGAACGAAACTGGCTCCATATCAGTCGACAAATGTGTCGACCGAGAGAGAGCCTGTTTTCCTTCGTATAAGTACCTTTAGGGTCAGTTTTTTCTTATAACCGACCCTAAAGTCCTCCTCAGTCGACAATATTGTCGATCGAGATAAACTTAGGATCCGGTTTAGTTTTTCACAAGCGTGAACTAAATTGGAACCAAAATTCATCTCGATCGACAATATTATCGACCGAATAGACTTTTAAGGTCGGTTATAAGGAAAAAATCGACCCTAAAGGTGCTTATACACTGGAAATCTGGCTCCTTCTCGGTCGACAAATTTGTCGACCAAGATTATCGATCGACGTATTCGTCGACCGAGGAAAGCTCTAGTGTCAGTTAAAAGTACAAATCCGACGCTAGAGGTGCTTATACATGCGTGAACTAAACTGGATCCAGAATTGATATCGATCGATAATATCATCGACCGAGGAGCCCTTTAAGGTAAGTTATAAGAGAAAAACTGACCCTAGAGGTGCTTATACACGTGAAATCTGGCTCTTATTCGGTCGACGAATTTGTCGACCGAGGAGCCCTTTAGGGTCGGTTTTAAAGGAAAAACTGACCTTAGAGGTGCTGAACTAAACTGGATCCAAAATTGATATCGTTCGACAATATTATCGACTGAGGAGGACTTTAGGGGCGGTTATAAGGAAAAAACCAACCCTAAAGGTGCTTGTATACGTGAAATCTAGCTCTTATTCGGTCGACGAATTTGTCGACCGAGGAGCCCTTTAGGGTCCGTTAAAAGGGAAAAACTGACGCTAGAGGTGCTCATACATGTGTGAAGGAAAACTAGATATATAAGGTCAGTTAATTAGAAAAACCGACCATATAGATCGAGGCGCGAATCCAAAATCAAGCAAATTTTTGCTACGGGAAACTTGTAATTGAGTTTCTAATCCAATTGTCTATAAGGTCGCTTATTTTATGAAAACCGACCCTATAGAGATGCACTACAAGGTCGGTTATTTTAAGAAAAACGACCTAAGAGGTCTTAAATGGTGCACCCATTTTTTATAGATATATAAGGTCGGTTATTTGGAAAACCAACCCTATAGAGATACACTACAAGGTCGGTTATTTTAAGAAAAGCAACCCAAGAGGTCTTATGTGGTGCCCCACGTTTTTTATAGACATATAAGGTCGGTTATTTGGAAAATCGACCCTATAGAGTTACACTACAAGGTCGATTTTTTTAAGAAAACTGACCCAAGAGGTCTTAAGTGGTGCCCACATTTTTTTTAGACATATAAGGTCGGTTATTTGGAAAAATCGACCCTACAGGTAGTGACGTTATAACCCATTTCTGTACTAGTGAGCACTCCTATCAGCCTTAGGTGTAGTGGGAAGAGGTTCATATGGCTCTGGTGTCTCCAGGACATAGAGCTTGCTCTCTTGTGTGAGAACAATTCCAACATCCTGAACCAGTATGTGAAGTTGTTGTCATTTAACTTGTCCTTCTCAAGGAATAATCATAGAAAAAATGTGTTGCTATGTCGTAGCAAAAAGGTGTTGTTGTGTGTTGCCATTTGATTCTACAAAATTATTTGCAATTTGTCAAGAACTCATTTTGATTTGATTTTAAAAATTTGACAATGTTTATTAGGTCTTTAATTAACTATCACTCCCACTATTTTATTCAGATTGATAACCCTCACATATCAATTTGGAAGATTGTAGCGTACAACCTTCTAGTGAACCAAGATCTAAAATAATTTGACTATTACCTGGCCAGTGCCAATGTCCATAGTTAATTATTAAGGTAGGCAACTTTTGCCAATTGCATAATATGCAATTCTTGGATAGATGATATGCCCAACTCATTGCCATAGTCATCTGCATGCCTCTATTGCTTAATGCCATTAAGTTCACCAGTTAAACCTAACCCAAAAGCCAACATGATAGAATATGCACCTTGCTTGGGAAGAAGCTACATATCTACCATCACACCACCACAAGATGGACAACACACCATACTTGGGCAAACAAGCTTTTCATGTGTGTTGCTTATGGAAAGCATCTTAGAGTTAATATTTAATTGAGGGAGTTTGTATTTATAAATACATATACTTTATCCCATCAGTACACATACATAGTATGTATTATATACATGTCATATCCCATAATGTAAACATGCAATATAAAACATTAGTGATATTTATGGCCATTCTACTATAATTCCTTGGAGCCACAAGGAATTACTACCACCTAGGTCTACATCGCATGCAATAACCTGTTGTTGGTGTAGATCTATGCTTGCCAATCTGAGTTGATTGATTCAACCCTTGAACCAGTTGATTCGCCTCTTGGTCGGTCGGTTGGTCGTCTTAAGAGATCATCTAACCTCCTATCCAACTGATGTATGGACACCTTAAAATAGTCAGTTGGGTCCACCAGGGGGTTAGTTCGTTCTCCTACATTTTGTCCTCCTCGGTCTTCTAGCCGGTCGTCTCATCACGTGAAACGTCCCACTCGCCTACACCGATCGTCATCTTTGTTGTTGCAATAAAAGAAACTATCCTATTGCTATCAAACTTATTACATGATAATGAGAAACCTTGAGTTACATTCTAGGGGAGTAAAGGTAAGAAAGAATAATACTTTTATATTGGGAAGAAGAAGGTAGAGGCTAGGTATGCAAACTGAGGTAAAACCTGAACAAAAGAAACCATCCAACCACACACATATATTTGGGTTATTGGTCATGACCATGCTACACATCCACCATTAAAACTCACTTTTGGGATGACACATGTAAATTGCATCTATATCATATCATATATATATATATATATATATTAGTTTGGGATCAAATGTGGTCTTTAGTCGGATATGCATGTTATGGAGCATAAGTATTCAGAACGTATGCAATAAATAAATGATGAAAATGAAAAATCTGATCATATCAATTATTCTAAAACATATTAGATTGACGTGACTCTGATACTACTATTGGGAAATATGAGCAACAGATAGGCAGTGGAAACAAAAAAAATTCTATGCATATTCCCTATAACAGCAAGATCACATCAATAACTATGGAACATGAAGGATGGTTTAACGAGTTCATACTTGGTCCTGGAAAAAGTCCAACGACTATTCGTCATTGTTGTAGTGCATCTCTCCTAGTTTCACTGGGATGACATCCGCAGCAGCTCCTGGTCTCCACCATGGACAATGGGCTAATGTTGTCTTCCTAGCAGGAAAATATCCACACCTCTCTGGTAGTCCACACGGAGCACCTAGAACTTCTGTTGTTCTACTATAACAGATAGGAAGGAGTTTTCCCTTCCGTTAGTGTAATAGTCACCAACGTGTTCTCCCACAATTATTCTCCCTTGCTATCCCTCCCTTTATCAGGTAGGACTTGCTTGAGGTCTCTATTGGTTACCACAACTAGAGAGGTTAATAATTGTTAGAGGCAATTGAGTTATGTCTATGGGAAGCCCTCAATACCCCTCTATTTATTGGAGGGCCAGGGTCAGAGTTCCTAATTTGTGTGGGAGTGGAAGGGACCAAAATCTCATGAATTTGTGCAACCTACTACACGTGAAATGGTCAGTTCACTAGTGAATCAATCTATTGGCATGCAAGCTGATCGGTTTACCCAATGAACCAATTGTTTTATCATCTTTCCCAATCGCAATTGTACTGACAATTCTAATCCAATTAATGCACAATATGATGTCAAGACTAATCCTTGATGCAATCGAATTGCTCCATGGATCGGGCATCTCGCTCAGCCAAATGGTCGGCTGGAGACCTCAAACCAATCAGTTCACTAGTTGAACTGGTCGGTTCACCTCCTGTTTGTGCAAAACTCAGCTAATGCAATTTCCAATCAACATGACACTCCAACTGGTTGGTTCAACACTTGAACTGGTCAATTGGGAGTTTAGTCAGCTGATTCGTTGCTTAAATTGAATATCTAAACACATTAGCAATCAATTTAATTATCATTCTTAATCAAACTCTTCTTCTAGATGTATCATATGTGTGTGACCCCATAGGTTCCTATTTATGTTGGCAGTGAAGTCCATAATATGTTTATGACATCATAAGAAAAGTGTTGTGCATAGTCACACATCATTTCTGCCCAAACAATTAGGAAAGTTAGAGAACAACTTCAACCTATGATCTATTTCAGGTGTTACGATGATTGCCCAATTCCTTTGTCTCTGATATCTGGAATGAAAATGAGGTATGGAATCATCATCCACTTAATGTGCAATCCATGTACTTTGATCTTGAGTTTCTTATCTGAGATATATGTAACCTCAATATGATATATTGATTCACATGTTCATGTGTATGCCTATCTTAGTCTCGCTTATCAAGTGGTCTGGATATCAAAATCCAGTAGGAGGGATAAATCCCATCTGCACAACTCACAGTCATACCCATGTATCACAACAAATTTGATCATCACCTTTATGGAAACCCTTATTCAGGATCATGTTGGATGATGTCAAAACATATCGAACAACATGTGATGAGTATAATCACTTCCAGTGTAAGAATCACAATCACCACTTTCACTATGAGAGATGATTATGATCACCAATTATGGTTTCCATGTGCCACTCTCAAGGTGGGTTTGTCTGATACAATGTTCCCTAACAAGTATTTGTGTGCTTGGTTTAATATCACATATATCACAACAGTTGAGATTCTATCATCAACCAATGCACTCTCTAACCTTTAATGTTATTTCTATCTATCTGCCTTCCACAATAACACATGACTAGGGTCAGAATAAGAATGTACTTACCCTAATCATCCGTATGATCTCATTGTTCAAGTCATGTACTTGAACACATACGTCATTGAGTAATGTCATTCTTTAGACATTCACTATATTTCCTCATTATCTCATAACTAAGTGGATCAGAATAAATTGGAAGATTGCCTCTATTATAATCAACCAAACCATTTATGTAATATGTCATTGTAATCATCATATGATTTGCTCTCCAGGCATACTTACCAACAGGGTAACCATGCAAAATAAATCAAATGACATAGGCGATATAGCTTACTTCATACATACCTTCCATTTTAAGTTCATCATTAGAATAAATTATTTTTTCCTATACCATTATATTAGTTGATTCTTAATTTTTTTGAAATATGTCTTCTTGTGTATGTATTATACGATAAATTCAAAATGCAAATATTTGTTGTATGGTGAGTATTTCTTCTAGGATAATTTTCCAAAAATTACTCTTCTTGTAAAGCAATAACAAAGCAAACCATGATCAGAAGCTCTTTGTTAAGAAATTATATTGGGTCTTCCTCTTAAAAACATGAGTAATATAGTGGCATTATGTGATCAACTAAAATATGTTACACCTTTACTATTTTTATTCTTTATAGTGCACATTAAACCATTAGTAAAGCTTTCAAACATAATTAGTATTTTGACATTATTCATAAATCATATATAGAGATATATGTTATGGGACTACTATTTCATTAAATTGTTCATGCTATCATAAATACTTCTTTGTCTCTTTTCATGGTCAACTTGTAGAAATCAATACTAGTATTATATGTATTTTTTTCTATTCTATACTTGATTTCTCAATTCCTATCTCCCATCTTTAAGATCTTAAAATCTTCTAAAAGCATTAAATTAAGGTATATGTAATCAAAACTTACCAACTTATTGTAATTTTAATATATTTTTCATGCTTGTATGCTATTTATAAATATTTATACCTCACACTGAACTATATATAATATTCATGAATGTAATGAATTTTTTTTCATAAACATTTATTTCCAAATGAAGCTAGAAATCACAATAAATGTCATATGGTATTCAAACCAACAATTAATTATGATTATGAAGATGAGTTGATAAGTAGGCATTCATGGCTAATATAGAGTCTTCTCTTTCATAAAGTATAATATAAACAAATGAAGATGATGTTTGTATACATTGAATCCATATTCCTTTTTTGTGAGATAATAAAGTTTAAGATCATTTTTTCATTATTGTCTTGTAGTTTGCAAAATGGAACTAATAAGACAACTAGAATTCATGATGTTGATGGAATTAGTTTAATTATACCGTCCTTGAGGTGAAGATCAATAGTATTGATGTGTTATTAGTAAGAAAAGTCTACATTCATTTCATCTCATCAAATATAAATGAAAGAATGTAATATAATGTGGAAGTGGAAACCTTTAAATTTTCAAAGATAGTACGGAGACAAGAAGAATAATATCACTTGATGGTTGATACACATTCATGCATATCAACCTTTGCCAAGGGTTTTACCTCCCTTTTAGTTAAATATTGTGTACCAAAGTACACTTTTATGCATATGACTATTATTCTCTTGTAGTTTTTAGATATTTTTCTACCTAATTTTTAATTCATACCATCTCAAATCTAGTTGATTAGATTACATTGTTCCTTTTTTTATGTATATGTCATTTACAAGATATGGGTTTCCCATGATGGAGCAATAGGTAGTATGTTGATCTAGATTTACCAATTTGAATGGTAATATTGGTTGCATGGATATGGTATGGATCTACTATGAGTTTTTCCATGTAGTAATGCTAAAGAGGTTCAAGTTGCATGGCTACCATGGAAATAGGATTCACAGGTAACATAGAAATTTTATTTCATCCACGTGTGTGGTTGATAAAACATATAGAGATATGTTCTTAAATCAACATATCACTAATACATGTATATTTATCTCATGGTTATTCTTTCTATGGTCATACATCATCCTAGTGATTCAATACCCAAGGAAATTATACTCATTTTTTTACATTTGATTTTATCTCCTCAGTCGTATCATTTAGGTATCCTTACATTTCAGTATCACATTGTGTTTAAATAACAACTAATATGTCTGGGAATGCTTATTGTACTATGCAACACCTTGAAGACAACCCAAATTTGGTACACATGCCAAGAGTTTAGTTGTTATAATGTTTGGGATGGAGGAAATTCATATTATACAATTTTGTACTCAAGACATAGTATGGTATATGATTTTAAATCCCATAGAGTTCCTATATGCCTCATTGGTTTTGTAAAACATGTTTGATATTGGAATCATATTATATTTATATCATGCATGTGGAGTACTATTATTATAACCTTGATTTTTGCTTGTATGATTGTAAATGAAATTGTTTCAAAGAAATGTACTTGGTTGTAAATTGTATGACTTATGATAAATATATGGGTTTCTTTTACAACTTTTTCCTTGTGCATGTGTTTTCGAGGATCCTATTATAATAGTGGGTCCAAGATGTTAAAAGAGGAAGGAAAGTTTGAAGAAAAACAAATAATGCAAAAATAAGAAAGGAAATTGAAATAAAGGTGAAAATACAAGAAATATGTGGAAAGATGTGTGATTGATCATAATGGATGATATTTCAAATTCCACATGGTTTCTTAAGATACAAGGATTCCAAATAAAAGAAAATAAGAGAGTAAGAGAGAGGAAATATGATTAAAATATTCTTCATTAAATAATAACTTGCACATGAAGAAAAGACTCTTTTACTTTCAAATTATGACTCCAAACTTATCACGCAAGTAGACTAATTTATTAATGAATTTCCCTCAAAATTTGAGATTAAAAAGAGCCATGTTTGAGAGATATGAATTTTACAAATTTTCCTAAAGTGAGAGAAATGTTATTAATGTCACGATTATTCCTAAGAAATAATCAGTTATTTGGTTTGGCGTGCGCAACGTGGTCGGTTGGATCCCAGATACACATCCACTGTTCATCTCCTAGTTCTAACGGGATTGGGAAATAGGTTGAAGAAAGCGAGATTTCCATCCCAATTTTCTCACAAACCACTCCATGTGCAGACGAGGAGTTTGTCTACTTCTGTTCGGGAATTCTGAACATGTTAGGCCTTGGTTTGTCGAGGTTTGGAGGTTTCTAGAAGAAACACCCAATTTCCCTAAACAGAGGTGATGGTAAGGGGGTCAGAAACCCTAATAGCATGCCCAAAACCTATAAATAGGGCTACCCCTGACCTCGGTAGACCCTCACGAGATCGACCAGCTACCTCTCACACCTCCTCATGCGCCTGGTTCGCTATTACAACCTCGATTTTGCATATGTTTTCATAATTGAAATATAATGATTTTACAAATTTGGGCTTAATTACAAAGGTTGTATGCTTTGCTTCAAAGGATGGATTTCTTTACAAATATCCCTTTGGATAGGAATTTCGTGATTCCTATTATTAGATTAATCCATTAATGGATATAAAAGAGAAGAAAGGAAGAAAAGTCCAAATAATAGAAAAAGATACAAGATAATGAATATTAAGAAAAGTATTTATAAAAATACATAGAAATATGTAGAAAGTGGCATTAATGGCCACAATTGAATAAATTTCGTGTATATGTGATTTCTAATGAAAAAAATAGGAAAGAGGAAAAAGGAAATGAAAGATAATGAAAAATCCTTGAAAAGAGATATCTGAAAAAAGAAATAAGGAAGATAATGAGAAATGAAGAATGTAGATGAATCTAGAAGGATAATAAGTATCCTTAAAAAAAGGGAATTTCGAAATATTAGTATTTCTTGGGGTCCAAGGAGTCCCAATAAAGAAGAAGAAAGAGAGAATGCAAATAATACAAAATATGAGAATAATGTGCTATATAATTAATAACCTTTTGATATTATCAAAAGAAATGTTATTTGCTTTAGGAAAATAAGATTTCGTGGCCAATGGATTAAAATCCAAGAACAAAGATGATAAAAGAGATAATTTTCAAATTCCTAATATCTAAGGCATATGGTTTATTAAAGAAGATATTTAAGAGAGAGAAGATTACTTCTTAATGAAGGAAAGTAGGTGTCCTATGGGGAGAGGGACTTGTTATCTCATGGATAGGCATCTTAGGGATTTGATACACTCCTCTATATAAGGGTGGAACCCTTGGCATGAGTCTAAAAGGATCCCAAGCACCCTTTTCTCCCCTTCTTCTTATTTTCTCTCAAAACCCTAACCAAGAGGGTATATGGCTATCTCGGGGGAAATGAAGAACTGTGTTGGGTCCAGATGGAGGCACGAAGCTACCACGACAACTTGAGGAAGATCGACCATCGTTCCCATGCCCACAACCAACGTACAACGCTTATAGAAGGTCGACGCCCTGGCCGCAAGTCAGCCTGAACTAGCCACATTGGTCGTGAGCTGGGTGGCACCCCAGATGCGGCGGAGGGCGGCGGAGCTAGGGCAGAGGTTGGCGGCGGTCATCGGGGCCTGGGGAAGAGGTGGCAGACCCGTGGAAGTGCTGCACTCAGTGGTAGCAGCGGGCATTGGAGGTGGAAGACGACCTAATGGTCGTTGGAAAAATTTGCCCCTCTGTACTGTGAAGAACCGACGAATTAAGTGAGGGCAGTATGGTAATTCAGTTATAATCGGCCACAACTACGTAATGCATGGAAGAGATGATGTGGCAGTCTGCCATTGGTCCAAGTAAGTATTTCTTACAAAAATCATATCTAAATATTGGTAGATCGAAATGGTACATATAATATATGTATTTTGCTAAAAAAATGTGAGTAATCCATTAAAAATAGATTGAGACACTATATCCTCTTTCAATTCGAAAAGTAGTGGAAGTTATCAACTTTAGTGCATTAATTATTAATAAACCCTAATCTAAGATGATTAATGTATTGAGAAGGGTTATATGGATGATTAAAGTTGATATTAACCAGTTGATTATAAAAAGATGCATTAGATCTAAAAGTATGAACTTTATGCGTAATTTGATTAATTTAGGGTTCCATGTACATAAATGAGCTTTAATGGGCCTTGAAACTCTAATGTTAGTAATTATGATTCTTAATGGCTTTAATTGTTCAAACTCATGTATAAAGCTGAGATATGATGGTTCTAAGCTATTTTGAGTATATAAAATTTCCTAATTGTGGATGAATACCCGTAATTTAGTAATTAGGGTTTTCTAGTGGATTAATGTGGAATTAATGATAAATAAAGTTCATATATGAATTAGACTATATGAAAGATGAGTTATCAATTCGAAAGAAACTAAAGGTGATAATTGAGTTTAATGATCTTGAAATAACTTAAAAGGATAAAGATGGTAGTTTTAGTGTAAAAGAGTATTATATGTGATAAAAATACTATGGAGGCTAAAACCCTAATAAAACCCTAAAGTGGCCTAGAAAGCCTAAGGTGGAATCCAAGTCCATCTTGAGAATGTTTTGGATAAATTATAACACTTTGATTTTATGCATTAATTTCAGGATGTTGTTGATTGTTTGTTTGATTGTTCTTTAGCATTATTGCTTGGACATCAAGTTGCTCTGGATTAGGTATGTGGTTAATTATGATTAATTGCTCTAGTTTCTCAAAGGTTTTTCCGGATGTTTGATCGCATTGAATACAACCTATCAGTTTGGATGTTCATACTTGCAAATCATAAAGTCACTATGATTATCACAAATATGATATAAGTGTGTAGTCTTGCACCTACATGCCACTCTGATGGATGATGCAAAGAGGTCAAGCCCAAGAGGGAAGACCCATGGGCACCATGAGTGGTGACCCCAGACAGCAAGCTCAGGATAGAGAAGGTGGTCTTTATTACATGACTAATGGGCACCATGAGGGGTGACCCCAGGCACCAAGCTCAGGATGGAGAAGCTGGCCTTAAGTTAATGGCTGGAGAGAAACCGTAATGGGGGTATTCCAGTGTTAGGGCAAAAGCACTGGAGATTGACACATTGAAAAGGTAAATTTGAATTGTTAGTTACTTGATTATAATAAATAGGTTGTTAGCCTTATGTGTGATATTTTGTTTGTCCACACATATCGGCATATTCATTTATGCTAACCAACGTTTTGTTTGTCGACGTTTTAGGTACAAATTGAAAAGGACAAATAGTAAAGTGGCATATGCTGGAATTAAGAAATAAAGTGCAAGGAGGATTAGTTAGAATAGAGTCGAGATGTGGATAGAAGTTAGAAATCCAAGTTTTTGAAAAAGGTATGCAAAGTTTTATTTTATTCCAGCTTTCAATATAGTCATGGTAGAATTTAATAATTATTACTGATTATTTGTCAAACCTTTGATCCGGGAAATTGGGATACGACTCTGACCTCTTGGTCTCCCTTAATTGGGGGTTATTGGGAGGCAGCGTTGTTAGATTTGGTATCAGAGTATTGGTTCCTCATTTAATATTTAGTAATTATTAAATTTTACAAACTCTGTAGAACACAAGGGAGTTATTAGAGGATTTTTTGAAAGATAGATGTGTCTAGAAAAGGATCACGTTCGGGGGCTGGCAATATTTTCCTCCGCACCGCTAGTCGGAATACGAGGACTCCCAGATCTGTGTGACTTCCTGGCCAATGTCTTAGGATCTGACTCAAAATAAGATACCTTTAGGACTCTCTCATCTATTTTCATCCCTTCTCAACCCTAATTCTGTTAGGATGATAAGGTTTGGGGTTTTCTCTCTCTTCCTCACTCTTGTGAGGATAGGGTATACATAATAAGGTTAAGGAATCCTCCACCAAAACTAATGAAAAGCATGTAAATAAGATGTCATGGGCATTAGCTTAATAGTTTAAGTAGAAAATAAAGATTAGTTGCATGCTTAGGTCGTATGACATGTGTTGTCATGCCCTTAGGAGATACTTGAGGATAGACCCTCTTTTTAGGAGGATGAGTAGAGAGTGGGTCTTGGAGGCTAAGATCTCCAATAAAGGTAGAGACTTAGCACATGCTCTGAGGATGATGCTAACCCTAACCCTAAGTGAAGGTTAGAGATAGAGATGGCATGTTGAGATAGATATCATGGTCGACCATGTGTGTGGGTTGACATGCCTTTGGTTTTGGATACCTATGATAGTGTGTGCCATGTGAGGTTGGCTGACCTAATACCTTTGGCAACCCAACCCCCAGGGAGGGTCCTGCATGTTAGGGTGAAGGATAACTCCTTACTTGATGAGGTTAGTGATCAACTTATAGAAACCCTATGAGCTGATATGAGCATGGTATAGTATGCACCTAGAGTACGTTAGTAGTGCTGACAGTAGGATAAAACCTAGGCCAAAAGGGCATGTGGGATATCTTATGAGATAAGCATGAAGAGTTTGGGATAATCATGATACAAACATAGGTTTTTCCCATGTAGGTGTACGCTTGTGAGCTTGATCCACCTTAGAGAGAGGACCTCTAGTAGTAAGGTTGTTGTAGGGTTAAGCTCTAGAGAGACAGAGCAGGACCCAAGTAAGAAGGTTGGAAGTTTAGACTCTGGGTTAGGGGGAACCCTGAGGAGTGGAGGATGATGTGACCTAAGTGGATGGTTGCAGTTTCCTCGTGCATGATCCCTGGAGGCTTATGGTATCTTGGTTGCCTTTAGAGGAACCAAACCCTAGAGAGAGGATAAGGCTGCTGGTACCTATGTGCCTAAGGTATAGGTGTTTACCCTTTTAGGGTTAGGAAGAAGAGTTCCTTAGACCCTGGAAAGGTATAGTAATGAGTTGTCAGGCCTTATACCTAGTCGGTTGTCCTTGAGGAGGACTCCACTCTGAGGTGTTGTTCAAGTGGAATGGTGATAGGATGTGCAGGTTATACCTCGTATATGTTTGGTATGTGGTTAAAAGGTTGAGCATGTAGTTGGACAGCTGTCGCATAAAGAGGTGAACCTAGGGTCCCTAGACCTAAGAGGGGAAGTAGCAGTGCCTGGTGCACCTGATGCTCATGACGAGACTTGAGGTTCCATAGATTGAGCATGGCACTCCTCATGGTTAGAGGAATGGGAAACCCCTTGTATTAAGGTGTATGTTTGATGAACCCCTCACATATAGGTTGGTGACATATGATGTTGGTCCAATGTCTCGGAATGAGAACAAGTATGATCTACCATGGAGACCTAGCATGGTTTAGTAGTGGTATGTTTGTTAGCTATGTGCATCAATAGCTTGATAAGGCTAAGCATGCTCATGTGAAGGTAAACCCCGAACATAAGGATGTTTGTGACCTTTGTTATCAAGATGTAGTTTCCTCCCATCCTAGGAGAGGGACCCTTTTGTAGGGTTTATACCAGTTTTTGTTGTTTTTGAGGAAACCTAAAGAGGTCTCATAGGATCTTGAGAAGCTAAGACAAAAGTACATAGTATGGGAATGAACATGTCGACCCATAGATAACCATCTCTAAGTGCATGTGGATGTGTTATGGAAGTAACCATATGGGGCCTGACCAAGGTAGGTAGGTCACCCTGATCCCTATGAAAGGATGTAAGTCAGACCACGAATGTCAAGAGAGATGATGGAGACTTGGGAAAGGTTTCAAGTTGAATATGTACTATGTTAGAATCCTAAGTCTATCCAAGGGTCAGGTTGGGATGAGGCCGATGGGAGTAGGAGTTGCCTAATTCCCTAGTTGCACATGACTATAGGGTCGGGAGGTAACAACTATCATTGTCTGAGGGCCATGGGTTAGGAGATTGATCACCTTCATGAGCTCATGGGACCCAAAGGGAAAATGAGGAGGGCACTCTTTGATGCATAAGGAAAGAGGGATGACCCTAAAAGTATCGGCACCCTATAGACCTAGAGGAGATGACTAAGGATTGTGTGACAACCCAAGTGGGTTTGAGACTATTTTTCCATGGAAGTAAAATTGATATCGAGATGTTCATGATGTGGAAACATGTGATGCACGTTTCAACCTAGACTGGAAGGTGTACCAACAATGTGAGATGCACCATCTCTACTCTTGGAATGGGAAGAACACTGAATTTGGACTGCAGCTAAATGCTTATTTCCTCTCGTTATGAGGGTGAGAGATAGGGAAATATGCATGCCATACACCAAGGATAAAGATGATGTGAGTGGAAACATTTCTATGATGTATGAGGATAGAGATAATAGCATACCCTTGTGGAGTGTACGATGCGTGGATGGTTTACAAACACTAAGAAAACTAAGGTAGTCATCTTATGAGGATGTTTTTATCATGAGCTATGTGGAATATATGAGGTTGAGTTCGATAACTAAGAGGATGAACTCAGAGTTTTCTTAATGAAGATAGATTTATAGTCCTAGATGAGATAATAAGTGGAATACATGGAGGTGTATGTATTCAACATTACCTTATACATGAGGATGTGAGGTGGTAATGGATGCTCTGGTTGAGATGCAGCTGCCTTGTTTAGCTAGAGGCTAGAAGAGGTTGTTAGGTTAGCCCTAAGTTTGAAAAAGGAGATATGTTTGGATAACACTCAAATGTAACAAGATTCGTTGATCGAGTTGGTGGTTTCTCAGTTAGCCAGCCGAGGGCTTGTTGTGATTGGAGGATGGTTGTAGAACCTCAGATGTAGTTCTCTGGAAAAGAAGGTGACAAAACCCCGACTAGAGTGGTTTAGGGTTTCTGAGGAATCAATCTTGAGGAATCATGACATACAGGAGATCGTGATTTTAAGATCACCATCCCCCATGGTACTACTAAGATAGTAAGTGACAGTAATACTTTGGATTTCAGGATGTAGTTGGATGTGGCATATCGCCATGCATGCCAGGAGGTGAAGGACGAACACCAATAACCCATAAGATTGATATAGAGGATAAAGAGTCCCTGAAAGGGAATGGGAGTTCATCACTATGGATGTGTGGTAAGTTTCCCATGGACCGGAGAAGGTCAAGATGCAATATGGGTTATGGTAGGTTTCCTTACCTAAATGACATGATCTAAGAGAAAGAGAGAGTATTGTCAGGGGACAGATCCGGTTGAACTACATGCAAGAGAGAGATGGTTCAACTACATCATGATGCAAGTTTAAAAGTTCTTGAGTATAACCTAAAGATTCACTTCCATAAGGTGGAAGTAGATACATGAAGAACTCGATGTAAGTACAACTTATCACCCCTAACTGATGGTTAGTATGATCTAGAATAGAGAGGCTGGTATGAGCATGTGTGCTCGTTCAAGGTGATACGTGGAGACAGTTTTGTCCTATGAAAAATGTGATGTTAACCACCGTAGCCTTTATCAGGATGTAAGAAGCTCTGTAAGGGAGGCTGTGTCGGTCACCGCTTCATGAAAATGATGTCAGTGGAAAGACCTTGCGAAGGTCAGAGAGACCACATTGTGCGTAGATGAAGTCGCCTTGATCATGCGATGGATGAGAAAGCCCAGGGGTGACATGAGTCGTGAGCTGATGCAAGGCAGACTGACATGCAGTTTACTGTGGGAGAATATGTGATGTGAAAATCCGACCCCTCTAAGCTACAACTGAGAAAGTTGAGTCCCCGATATATGGGTCCATTTGAGATGGATTGGTGGAGATGGTTATGTTTAGTCTTACCCCTCAGGATAACGTGATGTGTTCTACGAGTTTGATCTAGAGCACTATGTGAGGTACCCAAGCCATGTGATGAGCCATGAACCTATTTAACTTTGTGAGAGGCTGAAATGTCTTGAGTCACCTATGAGGGTACGATATACCAAGGTGAGAGAGAACTCAGATGTAAGAATATAAGATGATGAAGGTTCTTGGGAAGCACCATGGAGAGGGTGAAACCACATAAGAGCCATGATGGACATGAGAAAGTCTTATCCTGCTTGTTTGTATGTTTGATGGAATTTTGAGGGCAAAATTCCTATAAGAGGGGAAGGATGTTACAACCTCGATTTTTAATATGTTTTCATAATTGAAATATAATGATTTTATGAATTTGGGCTTAATTAAAAAGGTTGTATGCTTTGCTTCAAAGGATGGAATTCTTTGCAAATATCCCTTTGGATAGGAATTTTGTGATTCCTATTATTAGATTAATCCATTGATGGATATAAAAGAGAAGAAAGGAAGAACAGTCCAAATAATAGAAAAAGATACAAGATAATGAATATTAAGCAAAGTATTTATAAAAATACATAGAAATAGCTGAAAAGTGGCATTAATGGCCACAATTGAATAAATTTCGTGTATATGTGATTTCTAATGAAAAAAATAGGAAAGAGGAAAAAGGAAATGAAAGATAATGAAAAATCCTTGAAAAGATATATCTTAATAAAGAAATAAGTAAGATAATGAAAAATGAAGAATGTAGATGCATCTAGAAGGATAATAAGTATATTTAAAAAAGGGAATTTCAAAATATTAATATTTCTTGGGGTCCAAGGAGTCCTAATGAAGAAAAAGAAAGAGAAAATGCAAATAATACAAAATATGAGAATAATGTGCTATATAATTAATAAGCTTTTGATATTATCAAAAGAAATGTTATTTGCTTTAGGAAAATAAGATTTTGTGGCCAATGGATTAAAAGCCAAGCACAAAGATGATAAAAGAGATAATTTTCGAATTTCTAATATCTAAGGCATATGGTTTATTAAAGAAGATATTTAAGAGAGAGAAGATTACTTCTTAATGAAGGAAAGTAGGTGTGCTATGGGGAGAGGGACTTGTTATCTCGTGGATAGGCATCCTAGGGCTTTGATACCCTCCTCTGTATAAGGGTAGAACCCTTGGCCCGAGTCTAAAAGGATCCCATGCACCCTTTTGTCTCCTTCTTATTTTCTCTCAAAACCCTAACCAAGAGGGTATATGGCTATCTCAGGGGCAATGAAGAACTGTGTTGGGACCTGATGGTGGCACGAAGCTACCACGACAACTTGAGGAAGATCGACCATCATTCCCATACCCATGACCAACGTACAACGCCTGCGGAAGGTCGACGCCCTGGCAATACGTCATTCCGAGCCAGCCATGTTGGTCATGAGCTAGGTGGCACCCCAGGTGTAGCGGAGGGCAGTAGAGCTAGGGCAGAGGTTGGCGGCGGTCATCGGGCCCAGGGGAAGAGGGGGCGGACTCGTGGAAGTGTTGCACTCGGCGGCAACAATGGGCGTTGGGTGTGGAAGATGACCTAATGGTCGTTGGACAAATTTGCCCCTCCGTGTTGTGAAGAACCAACGAATTAAGTGAGAGAAGTATGGTAATTCAGTTATAATCGGCCGCGGCTACGTAATGCATGGAAGAGATGACGTGGGAGCCTGGCATTGGTCCAAGTAAGTATTTCTTACAAAAATCATATCTAAATATTGGTAGATCGGAATGGTACATATAATATATGTATTTTTCTCAGAAAAATGTGAGGAATCCATTAAAAACAGATTTAGAATCTAATTCCTCTTGCAATTCGAAAAGTAGTGGAAGTAATCAACTTTAGTGCATTAATGATTAAGAAACCCTAATTTAAGATGATTAATGTATTGAGAAGGGTTATATGGATGATTAAAGTTGATATTAACCTGTTAATTATAAAAAGACACATTAGATCTAAAAGGATGAACTATATGCATAATTTGATTAATTTAGGGTTCCATGTACATAAATGAGCTTTAATGGGCCTTGAAACCCTAATGTTAGTAATTATGATTCTTAATGGATTTAATTGTTCAAATTCATGTATAAAGCTGAGATATGATGGTTATAAGCAATTTTGAGTATAAAAGTTCCTAATTGTGGATGAATACCCTTAGTTTAGTAATTAGGGTTTTCTAGTGGATTAATGTGGAGTTAATGATAAATAAAGTTCATATATGAATTAGACTATATGAAAGATGAGTTGTCAATTAGAAAGAAACTAAAGGTGATAATCGAGTTTAATGACCTTGAATAACTTAAAAGGATAAAGATGGTAGTTTTAGTGTAAAAGAGTATTAAACGTGATAAAAGTATTATGGAGGCTAAAACCCTAATAAAACCCTAAAGTGGACTAGAAAGCCTAAGGTGGAATCCAAGTCTATCTTGAGAATGTTTTGATAAACTATAACACTTGAATGTTATGCATTAATTTCAGGATGTTGTTGATTGCTTGTTTGATTGTTCTTTATCATTATTACTTGGATATCAAGTTGCTCTGGATTAGGTATGTGGTTAATTATGATTAATCACTCTAGTTTCTCAAAGGATTTTCCGGATGATTGATCGCATTGAATGCAACCTATCAGTTTGGATGTTCATACTTGCAAATCATAAAGTCACTATGATTATCACAAATATGATATAAGTGTGTAGTCTCACACCTACATGCCACCCTGATGGATGATGCAAAGAGGTCAAGCCTAAGAGGGAAGACCCATGGGCACCGTGAGTGGTGACCCCAGACACCAAGCTCAGGATAGAGAAGGTGGTTTTTATTGCATGACTAATGGGCTCCATGAGGGGTGACCCCGGGAACCAAGCTCAGGATGGAGAAGGTGGCCTAAAATTAATGCCTAGAGAGAAACCCTAATGGGGGTATTCCAGGGTTAGGGCAACAGTGGTGGAGATTGACACATTGAAAATGTAAATTTGAATTGATAATTACCTTGATTGTGGTAAATAGGTTGTTAGCCTTATGTGTGACATTTTGTTTGTCCCCAAATACCGACATAGTCATTTATGCTGACTGACATTTTGTTTGTCGACATTTTAGGTACAAATTGAAAAGGATAAACAGTAAAGTGGCATATTGTGAAATTAAGAAATAAAGTGAAAGGAGGATTAGTTAGAATAGAGTCTAGATGTAGATAGAAGTTAGAAATCCAAGTTTTTGAAAAAGGTGTGAAAAGTTTTATTTTATTCCATCTTTCAGTACAGTCATGGTAGAATTTAATAATTATTACAGCTTATTTGTCGAACCTTTGATTCGGGAAATTGGGATAATGACTCTGACCTCTTGGTCTCCCTTAATTGGGTGTTACCAAGAGGTGGGGTCGTTACATTCTCCTATTCAATCTTAACAGATGGGCTCGCCTCTGTAGGACCGCCGCGGGTCGAAGTGCCCCGCTCAGTGGAGACGAAGAACCATGACCCTTCGATCTAAGTCAAAGGCTGACCGCTAAAGTCGATCGACAGCCCCAGTTGCTCCACACTTTAGAAGCTGTGAGTGGGCATGATCAAAGTGATCCGTTCATTCCCTGCACGGTCAACGATGACTGGAGATCCAACGACCACCATTTTTCTAAAAAAAGATAGATATTTCACCTCTCTACTTAGAAATTCTAGGAAATGATTAGATCTTGTTTAATTCATTAAAAATTGATTCTTTGGCCGATAAATAAAAGTAGATAGTGATTTTTGATCAGAAAAATATGTAGAATCTAATAAAAATGAAATTGAAGCCTGATATTGCTTGTAATTTAAAAAGTACATAAAGTTACCACATTTTTTTGGATAAGTTAGGAATCTATTTTATTCATCTCGCCTTCCTCGTGCAAGCCAATTTGGATAGTTATTACAGGCCACACTACTAGACTCATAATTAAACATGGTAGTACTACTACCATTACAAGACTCTGACTGGATGATGCCATCCACACTAGGTGGAGGGTTAACATAATGATACAGGTGCCTGTTGGTTTTGAGATGGTGTTTAGCTAGGGTGTCAGCTGCCTGATTCCTTTCTCTGTGCCCATGTTGTATCTTCCACCCTCTGCGCAGAAGCTTTCTAATCCTCAGGATCCACGTAGCCAGCCTTGGGTTTTGACTAATGTCCTTATCTATACTTGCGATGGCATTCTTACTGTCAGATTCAAAACATGCTTTCTCAATTTGATGTTCATTTTCATATTGTATAGCATCAAGAATCCCCGCCAGTTTAGCTTCTAAAACACTGGATGTGTTCAACATTCTTCCATTATCACATATCCACTTCTCGTCAGAGTCCCTTCCCATAAACACTGAAGCTGCTTTGTTTTTGCATGTAGCCGCATTTGTATTGAATTTGATGTACCCCGGTTCAGGCTTGTTCCATATCTCCATGTTTTTAAAAACTATATTCCCTCGGTCAACCTCCCATGCTTTCATGGTTAAGGCTATGTCCTTGGTGATCTGTCCTACCTGACGATCTACAGGCCATTTCACACCTTCCATCACTTCACGACATCTATTCTTCCATATATGCCAGCAGATTATACTGAAAGTCACCTGCACTTTATATCCTTTCCCCAGGCCCACTCTCAACCAATCCTTTATTTCTCTTGGAGCTTGCAGTTTCGTCAGCTCTCCTTATGACAGCAGTGTCTCCCATACTCGTTGAGCGTGGATGCAATCTTTCAAAATGTGAATACTAGTTTCTACATGTTCCTGACACCAGCTGCACTTGTCATCTTCAGTAAGATTTCTTGCCTTCCTTTTAGCATTTGTCAACAGTCCTTCATGAGCAACTATCCATAGGAACATCTTTATTCTACCGGGCACCTTCAACTCCCAGATTCTATTCCAACCCCATGTCGCCTCTATATTCTTAGCTTTCCTCAGGATATTGTAGGCAGAAGACGTCGTATACTGGCCGTCTTCAGTCGAGCACCAAACCCAGACATCTTTGTGGTCCAATTGTATTAGAGGTTGAATGTCTCTTATACTTCTGTTCACCTCTGTCGGGAGCCATTCATTCAAAAAATATGTATCCCACACTCCCTCCTCAGTGGCAACACTAGCTACTAGTAAGTCTTTTAGATCTTTGGGTATTGGCTTGGATGCATGCTCTTCTAGCCTAAACTCAGGTTTCACCCAACAATCAGTCCAAAATCTTATAGAGTTTCCGTTTATAGGCTGGTTCCTCACATTTTTCATAATGAATTCCTTACCTTCAAAAACACCTTTCTTCAATCGGGAGCCTATTTATGGATGATTTTCTTCAAGTTTTGTGAACTTCCTATGCATCCCACTACACCATATTGTCGTGGCACCATACAAGATGTTCCAAGCATTACGGAATAGGAGAGTTTCATTCCACTCCCTCATGGCTTCGATGCTGAGTCCTCCCTCCTGCTTAGAGCTGGTAACCTTATTCCAAGCAATGAGTGACATCGGGTGGTCCTTATGTCCTCCCCCTAGATAAATTGCCTCACCATGCCATCAATTCTATCACATAGACTGACCGATAATCGGGAAGATTGCATGACATATGTTGGGACTACAGTTAGAGAGCTCTTAGCCAAACACACTCTGCCTACCATTGATAGGCATCGGGCAGACCAGACGTTTATGTGGGTGTCAAGCTTTGCAAGAATATCAGAATACATGTTGTAGTTGACTCTTGAGTGAAGAATAGGTACGCCTAGATACCTCCCCAAATCCTTAGTTACCTGGAAACCGCAGATTCACTCAATCCTTCTTCGCTCCATTCTGCCAACATTGCATGAGAAATATATCTTGGTTTTGGCTGCAGAGACAGATTGGCCAGACGCTTTCCCAAATAACGCAAAGCAAGAGAGGATATTTTTCATTTGTGTAGTATTAGCTTCAGCAAAGAGGATAAGATCATCTACAAAATAGACGTGTGACACAGCAGGTCCGCTTCTACTCAGTTTCACCTACTTCCATAGTCCATCGTTCACGTACTGATTTATGAGTTGAGATAGTCTTTCTAGGCACAACATGAATAGGTAGGGTGATAATGGATCGCCCTGCCTAAGACCTCTTGTAGCTCTGAATTCATTCAAGTGTTCCCCATTCCATATGATAGAAATATTCCCCCTGTAATTGAGTTACCACTTTGAATGTATTAAATTATGGTAAAACCCTAATTTGAAATGGAAATCGGATTTAATGTCTCTTTTGGGTCAATTTGAGTAATATTAACCTATTGAGAATAAAAGGAAGAGTTAAATCTGAGAAAGATGATACTATGCTTGTTTTAGGGTTTTGTACACATAATTATGCATTAATGGGATTAAAACCCTAATTTTGGGAAAATATGATTTTTAATGGTTTTAATTTGAAATTGTAAACATACAATAGAGATATAATGATATTGAACATGGCTTGATATTAAAGAACCCTTAATGAGGATAATTGATATAATTTGGGTTTTGGTGAATAAGGAACCTATTTTAGGGTTGTTAGCCTAAAAAAGGGGTGAAGTTGAATAAAGCTACCTAAGAAACCCTAATGAACCGTCATGAGTCTGGAAACCCTTAGAAAGTATCCTCATGTCACTATGAAGTTGTTTATAACATGATAGTGACATTAGGTAATCGATATGTTTCAAGAATTAAGGGTTGCTTACATTAGGTAGTTGCTTGGATATCTTTTTGATTTTGGATTCTCTTGCTCAAGAATAGGTAAGTGGCTACGCTTATAAGTTATAAATCTGTGTTTTAAAGATTTTTAACTTGTGTGAAACAACATGGCTCGTGTGAAGACCGTAGCTATTCCCGTCGAGGTCACTGAGAACCCTACTAGGGGTTGGCCTCCTCACAAGAGGAAGGGATCTTCTGAGAAGAGGAAGAGAGATCATAGTGATGAGTCCTCACAGAAGAGAAAGAGACCCGAGGGAGCCTTAGAAGAAGGCTCAGACCCTAAGCTGGTTACTTTCGACAACCCAAAGATGGACCAGGAAGAGGAACCCATGTATGAGGATGAGGTCAAATCTGAGGAGAACCCGACTGGTGGCCCAAGGCCTACAATGGTAGTTAACACCCCTAGTGCCCTCTTGATGGAACAGCAGAAGAAGCTAACCAAGGCCATTAGTGCCCTGGTCCTCATGGATATAGCTAGAGATGAAAATGGTGAACCGTGTTCCGTTCGTCCCTGACTTGGAGTCACCATTCTGAACTTCGTCAAGCTGGACATAGTAAAATTTTGGGGAGAGGATAAGACCGAAGTGGTCGACAAAGCAGATGCTTGGCTGTTAGCGATCGAGAACGGTTTCTGCATGCTGGAGGTGCAACCAAACAAGAAGGTCCCTTTTGTTGCTCACCTCTTGGAAGGAGTAGCCAAGATTTGGTGGGAGAACCACATCATGGGTCGAGATTTGAATGCGGATCCATTGGCATGGACCGACTTCAGGACTATCTTCACATCCAGATTCATTCCCAGCTCAGCTAAGAAGGAAAAGGAAAGAGAGTTCACCAACCTGATCCAAGGTAGCTTTTCAGTAACAGACTTTGGCTGCAAGTTTCATATCCTGAAGCATTTTGGGCACATGATGACCGAGGAAAGACAAGTGAACCATTTTGTAGAGTGTCTTCACCCTTCCATCAAGCCTCATGTGATGGCGAGTAAACCAACAGCCTTCATCAAAGCCTAAAACACCGCCCTGGACATGGAGAGGACGGTGATGCCTTCTCAGAACCCATCCAAAGGATATTTGGGTTTCACTGAAGGTACCCAAGGCCTGAAGAATGATCACAAGAAAGGACAAGGGCACAATCATACCAAGGGAAAGCATGGAGGTAATGGAAAACCCCATCATGAGAACAACCAGCCTAGGTGTCGCACCTACAGAAAATGGAATTCAGGAAAGTGTCGCTACAAGAAGAGGACGTGCTACCATTGCCAGTAAGAGGGGCACCTTCAAGCCAACTGCCTTCTCCCAGACCCGAAGGGCCCAGGTTCAATAGCAGCCCAGCCTGTGGCACCCCAACCTGTAGTTGTAGCACCACCTAATAGAGAACGAAGGCAAGATCAAGTTTTTTTTATCGACAATGAGGCGGCTCAAGCTAATGCTAACTCATTGATAGAGGGTAATAACCATTAGAGATTTCTTTTATGTTTTAAGATAAGAATGTAGTGGTCTAATGTATGATGAAAAACAATGTAGGCATGCCTGAAGTCATGGGACATAATGTAAAAGCTTTATTTGACTCTAGATCTACTAATACTTTTATTTTGAGGAATCTGGCAACTATGCTTTGTTTGGAAATCAAGGATTTAGGGTATATTTTGGATGTCACAACTCCAAGTGGTCGGATCTTTACATTTCTTTTAAAAACTCCTGTGCTACATGTTAGGTATCGAGATCATGAGTTCCCTACAGATTTTATCCTCCTTGACATGAATGACTTTGATGTTATCATTGGTATGGATTGGCTTTATACCTATAGGGAAAATATCGATTGTAGGGAGAAGAAGGTAATCATAATGAGACCAGGTCACCCATCATTGACCATTAGGGGTAGGAGGGATGCTACCACCAGCCTGTATGTGTTAGCCTGAAAGGCAGAATGGATGATAACCAAAGGTTGTGAAGAATTCCTAGCAGTCATTACTGAGCTGGAGCCCAAGGTGCATCCCTTAGAGGAAATAGAGGTAGTCAGGGACTATGTAGATGTATTCCTAGATGATTTGCTTGAGATTCCTCCTGAGAGAGAGGTAGACTTTTTGATAGAGCTAGTTCCCAGAACAAACCCTATTTTAAGAGCACCTTATAGGATGGCCCCTGCTGAGTTGCTTGAGTTGAAGAAACAACTGCAGGAACTGCTAGACGAGGGTTTTATCTGACCTAGCACATCACCATGTAGAGAACTTTTTCTCTTTGTGAAGAAGAAGGATGGGTCGCTCAGAATGTACATAGACTACCGGATGATCAACTAGTCTACGATTAAGAACAAATATCATGTACCCCGTATAGATGACCTATTTGAACAGTTGAAGTCAGCTCGAGTCTTTTCAAAGATTGACCTGAGGTTGGGGTACCACTAGTTGTGAGTAAAGAGTGAGGACATCCTGAAAACCACTTTTAGAACCTATTATGGCCACTACGAGTTTGTAGATATGCCTTTTGGGTTGTCCAATGCCCCAATTGTGTTTATGAACCTCATGAAGAGTGTATTCCAGCCCTTCCTTGACTCATTTGTCGTAGTGTTCATAGATGACATCCTGGTTTATTTGAATGACCTAGAGAAACACTGAGACCACCTAGATAGAGTCCTTGATATCTTTAGAAAGTAGAAGTTCTATGGAAAATTCTCAAAGTGTGAGTTTTGGATAGACTGTGTCATGTTTCTTGGACACATCAAATCTGGAGGGACCATCTCAGTGGATCTGGCTAAAGTGTCAGTTGTTCGAGAGTGACCAACACCAAAGAATCCTTCAGAGATTCATAGCTTTCTAGGATTGGGCGGATATTATCGGTGCTTCATAAAGGATTTCACAAAGACTGCATTGCCTCTTACCAAGGTCACACGACAAGATGAGAAGTTTGTGTGGTCAAACCTATGTGAAGCACGATTCTAATAGTTAAAGGAAAAGTTGATTACGGCTCTAGTGTTGACTCTACCATATGGTAACAAGGGTTTTATGATCTTCACTGATGCATAAAAAATGGGACTTGGATGTGTGCTAGAGAGAAATAAGCATGTTGTTTCCTATGTCGCCAGACAACTCAAACCCAATGAAGTGAATTATCTGACACATGATTTAGAGTTGGCTGCAATTATACACGCCCTAAAGAAATTGGCGACACTATCTATATGGAGCCACCTTTGAAATATTTTCCGACCACAAGAGCCCGAAGTATCTCCTAACTCAGAAGGACCTAAATCTGAGACAAAGACAGTGGATGGAATATATGAAGGACTATGATTTCATCATTGCCTATCACCCTAGAAAGGCAAATGTTATGGCTGATGCTCTTTGCCAGAAACAACTCAGGTGTGCATCTATCTTCTCTAGCGAGTTAAGGAAGCTAGAAGATCTTGTGGAGTGGACTCCACAACTGTTAGAACACCGAGTCCATTTGGCTAATATACAGATTAAACCAGACATGTTGATCGAATTGGTAGTTGCCCAGTTAGCCAGCCCAGAGCTTGACCAGATGAAAGGTCTGTTAGAGAAACCTCATATCCACCTCTCAGTAGGAGTGGATGATAGAATCCATTATAAGAGTCGCATTTGGGTTCTTCAAGACTCGTTGTTAAAGGATTGTATCTTGCAAGAAGCTCAAGGTTCAAAGTACACGATACACCTTGACACTACCAACATGTTTAAGGATCTACAGTGGTACTTTTGGTGGCCCAAAATGAAAAGAGATATAGCGGCATATGTGGCCAGTTGTCTCATGTGCCAAATGGTGAAGGATGAACACCAGTGACACGATGGATTGCTACATTCGATTGTGATTCCTGATTGGAAATGGGAACAGATCACCATGGAATTTGTGGTGGGTTTTCCTAAGACCAAGAGATGTCACGACGCAATATGAGTTGTGGTAGATCACCTTACCAAGTCAGCGCATTTTCTTGTCATAAAGACCACTTCCAAAGTGACAGACTTAGCTAAACTATTCATCCGAGAGATTGTATGACTACATGGTGTTCCGAGTTCGATCATTTTTGACCACGATCCTAAGTTCACTTCCAAGATGTGGAAGTAGGTACAAGAGGAAGTCGGTTCTAGACTAAAGTTCAGTACAACATATCACCCCCAAACTGATGGACAGTCAGAGAGGACAATCCAGACTTTAGAGGACTTGTTGAGAGATTGTGTGCTCAATTGGGGTGGATCGTGGGAGCAATACCTACCGCTCGCTGAGTTTTCTTACAATAACAACTACCAAGCCAGTATCATGATGCCACCGTATGAAGCTCGCTATGGGAGGCCGTGTCGGTCGCCACTTCACTAGGATGATGTTGGTCAAAGGACCTTATTGAGGTCAGATGAGCTCCAGGTGTATGCAGATAAAGTCACTTTGATCAAGTAAAGGCTGAAGAGAGCCCAGGATTGACAGAAGTGGTTTGCAGATGTGAGGCGGACTGACTTGCATTTTACTATGGAAGAACATGGGTTTTTGAAAATCCTATCCCTCTGAGCTATAGATATGAATAGAGGAAAGCTAAGTCCTCGACACATGGGTCTGTTTGAGATTTTGGAACAGATTAGTGAAGTTACTTATCATTTGGCCTTACCACCTCAATATAGTATGATGCATGATGTTTTCCATGTGTCTAATCTGAAGTGCTATGTGAAGGACCCAAGCCATGTATTGAGCATTGAACCTATTGAGCTCCAAGGGAGACTGACCTATCTTGAGCCACCTATGAGGGTACTAGATACCAAGGGTACTATATACCACCTGTGTACTATATTGAATTATGAAAACATAAGAATGGGTTCGATTTCATTTTTTAATTTTGTTCCAACAAATTTTCTTTGCAACAAATCTCTTATCCTTCGAACCATATATGCTTATAAGCATGATTTCATATCACACAAATTTCCTGTGTTTAAGAAACTCAAAGAAAATAAACCTAGGTTTTCAAAAGACTTAATGTTGCATGAAGATAGTAAGAAAAATATATTCTTAAAAATGAACCAGTACATTGGTCCTTAATAGCTAATATAAGGTTTATTATGTATGTTCTCTATACTATATATTTCCTATTCTAGTTACTTGGGTATATTGGGAGTAGAATGATCCTTCAATGACATACACTTCACACGACCTACCCAAATTTTATTTGCACATATATCAACATCTCTACACTTATTTTCTCAATAACTCTACATCTTACACTTCGCACTTTTAATGATTTCAAGAATTTTATGTTTTTTTTTGTTCCATTGTGGGATACAATACCTTCAAGGACTTCCCAATTGATACCAAACATCATATATATCATGATGCTTCTCTGTGGTTTTGATTTTGATCTTATTCTAGACTTTGACCCTCCATATTGAATTACATATTGAGCAAGTCTTACTCATACCTCCCCGGCCCACATATGGGAATAAATTATCAAGAGCGTAAACCATTGGCTGCATTAAAACTACACATAAACTATCTAAATCATTTCCCTTGTGCCATAAGCAAATAAACAACATAAAGAATATAAAGATGCACACATCCCAACTAAGACCAGTAAAAATAGAACTTTTGCATTGTTTGGTTTCCAACTTATGTCTTTTCGTATCTATTTCTCTCACACTTCATGATTCTAATCATTTTGGATTACAAATGATTCATATAACAACTAATATCATTGATTATGATCGAGTGGACCACTTCAAATAAGACAAAAAGTACAATAAATTCAAACTAAACACATATATTCCCGCTTTAATACTGGGATGGAGTACATTCCATTGAAATAGCTAGATAAAGCAATGACTTCACAAGTTACCATTCAAAACTCTAAAGCTCTCTAATCTTGAAAAGATACTTATAGTTTTAGGAATAAGAAAATCAAATAGGATACACCTACCAACTCTATATCTTTTTTTGTTGATGTAAAACCAAGCTAAAGTAATCACATATGTCATATGAAAGCTAAACACAACTAAATCAAAATGTAGGAATTGTACTAGGATATTTGTTTTCTTTATAAGGTTAAAACCTTCACCATGAAACGCTCATGCTTCCAATATTTTGACATTTTCATGGTCCATATGGTAGCCTTCGATAAGTTCAAGTCAAATTTGGTTGTCATTGTGCATTTGTTGTCTTCCTCTTGGGGGTTACTCAGGGTGTATCTTATCATCATGGATATGGTATGAATTCCTAAATTTGAATATTCACATTTATTCTTGAATGTACATCATCATGTTTAACATAAATGAAACATGTCATAATTTCTTAGACTTCCTATAAATGTCATTTCATTGTCTATGAATTTAGTGTCGGATGTTAGAAACTTATACCTCCCAACATGACAATGGAAGTTTCAACTCATTCAAGATAGTTTAATAGACCCATAGAATTAGTGTAGTGAAATAGTGTAATGTCTGGTTCCATAAGATTATGAAAAGACAACAAATGTTGGGTTTTTTTATTAATAAACTAACAATGACGGTGTGTCTAATCATACTTCCATGATCATACTTGAATGTTCATTATCCAAGTTTTTGGTGTGTATGTCTTGAGATCCACACATGTAATAATTCTAGTGGGATGCTTTCGATTTGATTTGCTTATTCATAAATTTAATGACTCCCAGATCTATGGATGTGGTGTTTCGGAGGATTGGATTTGCTATTCAAAGAGGGGTGGTGGCGCAGCTTGTTGCCCGCCTCCCTTCTATTTCCTTGTAATCTTGTAGTTTTCTTCTTCTTCAATAATTCATAAATGCAATTCCATTTATGGGGTCTATTTAAATAAGTGATAATAAAATCTTAATAATGTCTGAAGAATGTTTGATTTGCTGAAGAGTGATTTTGGGTTTATGAATTAAACATGAGTTCATGTGGATGCTAAAAGTATTCATTCTTGTTTAATCCCTAATTAGATAATATTCTTGAAATTATGAGAATAATTATACATCTAGACTAATGTCTATGTATTGGATATCAAGGCTGATACCAAAGTACTTTCTAGAGAAAAACTGTAGTGACCAAACCCACTTTGAAAATGATACATGGAGGCCACATAATGATAGACAAAACAAAATCCCAATGTGAGTGTTGGGCCTTTGATTAACTCCATCAACAACCACATTGGTCTTCCCTGGATGATAATCAATCGTACAATCATAGTCCTTGATTAACTCCATCCAGCAGCATTGCCTCATGTTTAGCCCATGCTGAGAGAAGATATACTTTAGGTTCTTATGGTCTGTGAAAATCTGGAATATCTCTCCATAGAGATAATGTCTGCAGATCTTCAAAGCATGGACTACAAAAACTAGTTCTAGATCGTGTGTCGGATAATTCTCCTCATATTTCTTAAGCTGTCGGGAAGCAAAAGAAATCACTTGTTTATCCTGCATTAACACACATCCTAGTCCATTCTTAGAGGCATCACAGAAAATATATACCCTTTCCCTTGTTCAGGTAACACTAGCACTGGTGCACTTGTCAACCTTTCCTTCAACAACTGGAATGATTGCTGACATTTATCACTCCAGGAAAAAGGAACATCCTTCCTGGTCAACTTAGTCAAGGGTAAGGCTATTAAACTAAAGTTCTTTATGAACCTCCGGTAATAGCCTACCAACCCTAAGAAACTACGGATCTCCATCGGTGTCTTTGGCTGCTCCCATTGCAAGATAGATTCTACCCTTTTAGGATCAACACATATACCCGAAGCAGATATTACATGTCCAAGAAAAAAAACTTCTGGTAACCAGAACTCACACTTGCTAAACTTAGCATATAACTTATGCTTTCTTAGCAATGTTAAAGCCTGAAGAAGATGTTTCTCATGTTGCTGAGCATCTCTACTGTAGATCAGGATGTCTTCTATGACGACAACAACACACTGATCAAGAAAAGGTTGAAAGATTCTATTCATGAGTTCCACAAATGCAGCTGGTGCATTGGTTAGTCCAAACGACATAACTGTGAACTCATAGTGACCATAGCTTGTCCTAAAGGCAGACTTAGGTATGTCACCCTCCTTAATACGCAGTTGATGATATCCTAACCTCAAATCTATCTTTGAGAAGACAGTTGCACCACACAACTGGTCAAAGAGATCATCAATCCTTGGTAAAGGGTACTTATTCTTTATCGTTACTTTATTTAATTGTCTGTAATGAATGCACAACCACATTGATCCATCCTTCTTTTTAACAAAAAGGACCGGAGCACCCCAGGGTGAAGTGCTTGGTCGAATGAAACCCTTCTCAAGCAACTCTTGCAGTTGTTTCTTGAGTTCTGCCATCTCAACAGGTGCCATCCTATACGGTGTTGTTCTATTGGTTGCATGCCCAAGATTAGATTAATTTCAAAATCAATCTCTCGGGGCGGAGGTACTCCTGGAAGTTCTTCAAGAAACACATCTTCAAATTCCCTGACTACAGGAACTTCAGCAGGATTAGAACTCTCCATGGTGGTATCTACCACATGGGCCAAGAATGCATAACATCCTTGCTCCATTAGCTTCTCAGCTACCATAGCTGACACAAGGCAGGTTGGAAGAATCTTTCTATCTCCTTGAAAGATCCATGTGTCACTATCATCTGTGAACACAACTTGCTTGGACTCAGAATCTAAGACAACCTTATACCTTTTTAGGGTATCCATACCAAGGATTATATCGAACCCATGCATCTCAAGTGGTATAAGATCCACTTGAATGTGATGCTCAGAAAAGAAAAGGATGCAGGGAGAACACACTTCCCGCAACATAGCAGATCCCAACAAAGGAGTTTCTAACAACAGACTATCTACCCTATGACTTGTAGTCATATTGTAGTCAAGAATCACTCTTTGAGTGATAAAGGAATGCGTAGCACCCGGATCAATTAAATCAGATACGACACAAGATGTAGACATATCAGAATAAAATAGTTTCATCTGACCTGTCACTACTCGAGGATTGACTACTGCATCAGGAGGATTCATCGCATAAAATATCGCCGTCTCCTGTGGTTGATTCGGTGCTCGATGACTGGATGCCGATGATCCAGCTTGAGATGCCTGTCCACATCCTCTAGCGCCACTTGGAAACTATCTCCTTTGAGAACCTTGCTGACTCTGCCTTTGAGGGTGAGTCACACTCGCCTCTCTAGCTCTACAATCCTGCATCAGATGCCCCACCCTTCCACATATGAAACAACTTATGATCCCTTGTTGTGGTCTGGTTGGTCCTGTAACCAACACAGATGCTGAGCTATGGGCTCCTTTTGGTGCTAAACTTTGTCCTCTACCCCTATTTGACGTCCACTGCGTCTGGGTACTAAACCTAGGTGGTGGTGTAGGCATAGAAAACCTCGGTTTCCTGAAACCTTTGGATGAAGATCCTTGGAACAGGGGATACATCTTATTGTTTTTGGTCTGTCGCTTTTCCATCACATACCTCTCTATCCTTTTGACAGACTCCACAAAAATAGCAAATCTTTCCCTATTCTCTAGAGTAGACACAGGGGTGGTCAACTCAATGTTTAACCCCTTCTCAAAACATCGAATCGTCACTTCATCTGTAGTTTCCATATGCAGACAGAACCGCAAAATCTCCATGAACTTAGCCTTGTACTGGCTAATGTTCATTGGTCCTTTCCTTAATCTCTCAAACTGAGATATTTTCTCATCTAGGAACATCTTAGGAAAGTATATGTTGACAAATTCTCGTCAAAATACTTCCCATTCAATCTCCACACCTGGCCTTTTTCCCTCCTCTATGGTCCACCAATGACCAACACTCCCCTTGAGAAGGTACACAGCATGTCTAACCTTCTCAGCTTCTGGAATGTTCAGGATTCTAAAGGCCTTCTCTAACTCGGTTAGCCACATCTCAACATCTGTCGGGTCAGCTATCCCAGCATATTCTGTGGCTCCAACCCGGCGTAGTCATTCAAATGTCTTGTCGGCTCCTTGTCCTTCTTGATGGGAAGGTTCCCTAGGTGTAGGTATAGGCATCCTATCAGTCATGTGTGTCATGGCAGTCATGAACTGCCCAAACATGGCTTGGAAGGATGGATTTCCCATGTCAGCTTGATTGAACTGGAGTGGTTCAGGCACAAGTTCCTCCCTTCCTTGGTCTCTTGCACCTCCTCCGGGTGCAGTGACACTACTCTCTGCAACATGTTCCTCGTGTGATCCAGACATCTTTAGTTTTCTCTTCTCCTCCTATATGAGAAGAAGACACTATCAGATAGATTGGAAGACACTAGAACAGACTCAACAGCCTTAGTCCTATGTCTCTGTAGACTCAGTGAACCTAGAGCTCTGATACCACTTTAATTGTGGCGACTGAATCGGCAAAACAAGATTAACAAATGCGGAAGCAAATTATTGGCAGTGGAATGACTGAAAATCATTAAAAATTAAAACTTTTTGCAATGAGGTCCACAAACCATAGAACTCTTTCATAAAGAAACAAGGTAAGTTATTTACAAGTTGATCCATCAGTACATCTCTGTATCAACTCCACTCGAGAGTCATAACATGGACTACCCTGTTAAACTATACATGAGCAGTATACAAAAATCTCGAGGCATTAAGCCAAAAATCTCATATCTATTAAAACCATCTACTGACTCCTAGGACCTGAGAGTGCAGAGACGACACATAGGACTCTTTATCTACAGAACCTAACAGACAGTGTCTCCACCTATGGATCACTACTATCCTTGTTGTTTCTGCTGCTGTGGCTGCTGTTGTTGCTCACCCACTGAAGGGTTTCTTCTTCCTCGGCGTCTACCTAAAAAGTTGAATCCCAGGGGGGTGAGACAATTGAAAATTGTCCCAGCGAGAGTTATAACTCTCCTCCAAAAGTATTGTTATTGCAGATAATAGAATAACACTGAGCAGTAGAATTATAATTATTCAATAGTAGGTACTTCATTAATTAAGCTAAGTAGAGCATTATACTCTATGCAATCATTTCAATTATAACTTGATTAAGCAGCAAGTCATTCATTTAATAAGGAATATGAAGAACATCTATATCATCTATCCAACTAGAACATAATAGACAATGTATCAATCATTGTTTCTCGCAGTTCAACCCTAAGCAAATATGCTACGCAGCTGATTACATTTTACAAACATATTTATTCCCTGAGGAGATGAGGTATACCGCTCATACTCCAACCGACCATTGCAAAATCGAAATCGGTACCATACATAGGTCATCTGAAGAGCCGGATTTCTATGACCTCATCTTCCTCAGTCGGTGTGAGGAACAACGTGTAGGACATCTCGTGTCTCTCCCAAAAATAGCTTTCCAGGGTATTCTGGCAACTTCGCTATTAGAGTTACAGTGGCATGTTGTACTCTCTTAGCAATCGAGAGATTTCTTGTTTATATCATGTCGATTCGGCATTAACATCATCATCGGGAGATTAGTGATACGTCATCCTGACATATACATATAATGAAGGATTGAGAGATTTAATGTTTATCTCACATCAATTACTCCATTAGGACATAAGGATACTAACGTCCATAACCCCCACATACTCAAAAGTATGTTCTCCAGAAGTTCCCTTAGGAAAACCTGTTTCACCATCACCAAACTACTGACAATGATGGATCTATGGTCAGGGCTATACATGATATCATTTCACTTGATTATTTAAGTACATTACATCATTCTTTTAGCATCAGGCATGTTTTCAAACATAAACCATTATAACATTTGCTAAAAATGAAAGAGTACTATTTCCATCAAGTTCATTTCACATCTTTTTTAACATTGGGAACTCAATCCCTTATCATCTCATCATCATGATTCAAGAATATGGGTGTTCAACCCTTAGATCATCAAAACACATGTTACCACTTTAATAGGTAACTTAATGCCATCAAATCATCTGATAGTGTAAACATGATAATTACAGTGCATGTATTTCACATAGCCCTTAAGGCCTATAAACCTTCTTTTGTCACCTTTCACTAGACAATATAGCATGTCATTGCTTACACATATCATAAAGTGTTTTTATTAAACAAAGCATCATAACTCATAAAACCTGCATGATTAGTACAGATGATAACATACACATCAATTTCATGTCAGCATAATGTGAAACAACTATATCATCTTTAATCAAGGATTACACCACTATGCCCTTGCCAGAGTTAGGGTTTCCCTTTTCAATTCAATTAGGGTTAATCATTCCCTTAGCTCAATTAGGATTAATGACTTATCATTTCATTATCCAACCTTAGAGCTTCATGCTATAAAGTATAACCCAGAATTAGGGTTTCACACTTCCATTTACCTTATTTGAAATTAGGGTTTACTATTCACATTGTATCACCCTTGATTTGGGTTTACTATTCACATTGCAACAAAGTACCTTAAATTAAGGTTTCTCATGTTATCACTATGAATTAAGCTCATGTCATCGTCATATATTAGAATTTCACCTATCAATGCCCTCAATTAGGGTTATGATTCATTAACCTTCATAATTAGGGTTTCATGATCTCACTATGAAGGATTATACACTAATTAGACATCTATCCATGTTGAAAGTATTAAGACTTAACCATTACATGGTTATCATTCATATAGGAAGTCTTATCTATAATCTTCCATAAGATGATGTTTACTTCAGCCTTGATTAAGCTAAGTCAACTCAACTTGAAGAGGAATTGACATCATGGGTTATGTCATTATCACCATGATCATTAAAGCTTAATTATTCAAAGGTAATAATCACCTTATCTCATTAAGATACAATTACTATAATCATCTTTGATTACTTCATATATTAATTCATGAATCAAATTGTCTTTTAACCACTTTAAGTACTCATGCGGTTTTGGTTAAATATCCACCAAACGGTCTTGGTCCTTTAGACCCCAAACGGTCTTGACCAAAACAGACCTCAAACGGTCTTGGTCAACCAATGAAACCGTTTGCTAAAGTACCACCTTGAAACCGTTTAGTAAAGTAACCTTTGAAACTGTTTACTAAAGTTAACTCTCAAGATCGTTTGCTAAAGTGTAACTTCAAGATCGTTTGCTAAAGTGGAACTTCAAGATCGTTTCCTAAAGTGCAACTTCAAGATCGTTTGCTAAAGAGAAACTTCAAGATCGTTTGCTAAAGTGCAACTTCAAGATTGTTTGCTAAAGTGCAACTTCAAGATCGTTTGCTAAAGTGCAACTTCAAGATATCGTTTGCTAAAGTGCAACTTGAAACCGCATGACCTCAACCGGTTTGGGATCGTTTGGTCCCAAACGGTCTTGAGACCGTTTGGTCCAAACCTCCTCAAAACTGCAAGGACCAAAGTTGGTCTCAACTAGTCAAATCGATTCAGGGTTTCCATTATTGATTCCTTCAACCATTGAAAATATGGGACTACTTGTCAATTGGTCCTATCACCACACATCAATTGAGTTAATTAGGTCATCATTCAACTGATTTGACCTTCAATTGACCCTCAATTGGTCATCAATTAGGGTTTGAGTCAATTGAATTAGGGTTTGGGAACGTTGATCCTTCAATGTTGACTATTGTTGAACCAATTACTTGAAACTATTGGATTACCATCCAAATTGGGCATGACCTGACCCCAAACGGTCTTGAGGTTGTTTGGATGACCTCCAAACGGTCTTGAACAATCACCAAATGGTCTTGAGACAATTTGGGTGATCCTCAAACGGTTTTGAAACCATTTGGGTCAATCAACCCAAGTTTCAAACTCAACCACTTATGAAATCAACACTCAACCCGATTAGGGTTTAGGTAATTGTTGGTCCTTCAATTAGTGAACCAAATAGAGATAATCAATTATAATTGATGGGTAAATAACCTACATTATTTTCAACAAACCACCAAATGGTCAACGCTTGGTCAACACCACCAAACGGTTTGAAACCATTTACCTCCATGCGGTTTGATGAAACGGTTTCATTCCAAATGGTTTGAAACTGTTTACTCCCAAACGGTTTGGGAAACTGTTTGAGCAACAAACATAAGACTGTTTAGTAAATTAGCTCTTTGGATAATTATCTAAGGTGATGTCATCATCTTCTTCCTTTTTTTATCCAAGAACAGTTTCTGTTCTTCACGGAAGTTTTAGCAAGAATTAAAAAGGGTATCAAAAGAAGAAAAGTAGCGAACGATTATTAAAGGAATGGATGCATTAGCAATGCTTAAGGGTTAGAGTTATAAAACCCGCCTATAGAACTGATCTCAAGCTCCAAGATCCACGGCTCTCATGGTGGATGGAGTTCCAGTAGCTATCCAAGGTCCGTCCTTCAACTTTTGGATGAACAACTTGGCTAGGATTGGAAATCGAGTAAAGAAAACCATTAATTAAGCATTGCTTTAGGGTTTCTACCATGAATCTGAGGTAGAAGATAATAAAAACCTTACCAACAGGTTAGAGTCGTCCTTCCTCTGCTCCTGAGCTCTCCTTTGGTAGGCCAAAGCAAAGATGATAAGAGGAAACTAAGGAAACGATCCTTTAAGTGTTTTGGGAAAAAGATAAGTATAAAGGATATGTATGGGATTTTCAAAGAAAGAGGAAAAAGAAAAAGAGTTGTTTTCTTTAAAATCCAAAATAATATCCACCAAATTCCTCCCTATCTTGGCCACGAAGCCACCTCCATTACTTGCAAAACCTCTCCATTATCCAAGGATTAATGGAAAAGGAATTAAGCACCTTAAGGAGTTTTATATTATTACTCAACTTTTAGTGGATAATACTTTATATTATATTATTATGAGTGGCTTCCACTCAACCAAAAATCTTTTTGTGCCCAAGCAAGGAACAAGCTCGTCCAACGTATTGAAAACACATCCCTCAACTTTTGGTTGAAGGGCTCCTCAATTAATTTATTTCTTTTTGCATTAAATTAAATTAAAGAGCCATTTATGCTTAATCTTGATTATTTTAATGTCAAGATTCTCTCTCCTCCATGATAATTCAAATGAGGCGCCCCTCTCATTTTCTTTGCTCTAATTTATGCCAAGAAACATGTGGGACCCTCAAGTGGTGGTATTTTACATATTGAACCCTAGGTTTTGGGTAAATTGCATATTACACCAAAACTAGGTTTTAATGCACTAGGATTGCTCTACAAGCTCTATCTTAGTGCTCAAGCTTGTGGAAACCATCCCACTCCATCATATTCATTCTTATGATGTCTCAACATCAGAGGAACATCTTATCATCTGCAATTTGCAAGTTAACCCCTCAACTTTGGGTAATTTGCACTTTAGTCCAAAATTAACAAAACAATGTTCCAACATTATTAAAAAAGGACTGAAAATGAAATATAAGTTCGTCAAAAGCCTTAATTACTTTTCAAAAGATAAGATCAAGCATCTAATCAAATTTATTAGGAAAAACACCTAGGGTTAATACATAACCCAGGTCAGGGATGTTACATTAACAGTAACATTGAACACACTAAGTTTGAAGTTTCTCTTCAACTTATTTGATTACCTAGTTAGAAATATGAATAGATACACAAAACCCAATGTAATATGGTCACAAAAATATGATGCACATAGAACACGAGTATAAGCATACACATGATTGTAATTTTTATAATTGGTAAATATAAAAATTAGACTGGTCATGAAAATATTTATACAATTAATGTGAACTATATTGGGTAGTCCAGAACCCAAATAACTAAAGATAGTAAACAAATACAATTAGAAGACTGACAAAAAAATGGTAGGTCGAATATAACCCCTATACAATTGACTACAGTCACTGGTTGATCAATTTGTCTATATTCATTCAACTAATTTGATTAATCAACCGACTACTCATGACATGACTTTTGAGAAACTTATGCATGTTGGCTAGACGATCTAGATGATTGGCTAATTGGTGCACAAGTTCTTACAAAAATACAACCAAAATTTGTTTATTTCTTGGGAGAAGAAAAAGCAGCTCTAGTACTTCAATGAGAGGACATCTCCTTCCTAACAGTTCAAGTAGTGAATCGTGGTGTTCCATATGTTTTGTGGATGATGTAGTTATGCAAGTGCTGGAGATCATTCTAGGAGGACATCATAAACTAGAATTTTTGAATTAACACAATAATCATTATATATACTTGGATGGTTCACTCAATAATTTGCACATAGTAACTCAACATGTATCTAGCAAGTTACAACTAATCAATTATATAGACTTAGTCCCAATATAAGATATTGGGATTTACCGTCCCCACAAAGAAGTAGTTGTGGGTTTGTTAGTATGAATTTAGAATGATTATAGGGACTCATCCAAATACATGCATTTATGTCATGGTCTAAATTGGGTAACCAAAAATTTACACCAAGATAGAAATATATGTACGGTAGATTAGCATGAATGATCAACAAATTGGAGCTTTAAATATACACCCCATCTCCTTAAGGGTTCCTCACTTAAAAATGGTTGATCTTAGGAATCTGCATGTAATTTGTCTCTAAGTTTTACCTTTCTATATATATGTATATATGAGCATATATTCATTATCAAGTCAGGTTACAAACTCTAGTTACTGATAGATCTAATTTTGTAATAGGAAGATACACACTCTATCGAGATGACTAAATTTATAATAAAAAGACTCATTTTGTAAACACATCCTCAATTTTATATTGTGTTCACCAAAAATAGAAAAAATGACATTTCTACAAGAAATCTATGCACCCAACTTTATTCAAGATTGATTATTTGTAACCAAGTTGCCAAAACTGTAATTTGAATACTCAAATTGTAACTAAAATAGTAGGGTAATTAATTTATGTTACCCAATTGGGTAATGGATACATTCCCAATATATCTATAATTATCGTATATATATGTATAATTAGAAGAATATTTCTCACAACCTCATTAAATATTACAAAAAAAACCAATTTTCCTCTTAGAAATCTAAACAATTTATAAGTTCATTGGTAATCAAGGAATCTAAATTTATTTTGAAATATAGTTCCACTTTATTAATCATTCACATTGTTCATTTGGTGGAGTATATTTCATAAAAGGAACCGATAATTGATGAATCTAACAAAATATGTAATATAGAATTATGACCTATGAATCAACAATATAAATCGAAAAAGTAAACAATAGAAGGTGTAAGAAGTAAACCACAAATCAAATCAATCGATAACATACATTTATTAATTTATTCTCCTTTCATGTGGCTCATTTCATTATCCATGGGCCACATGTCCCAACCATCACTATGATCACTTAGTATTTCCTTAATTACAACTATAAATCTAATCATCTGGGCCACATATAGTAACACATGTTCAAATGCTCAAATATTGATCCAGAATAGGTTATAACAATTTTCCTTATTGTACAACTTCATCTTGTTCTCATTGAAGTTTGTGACAATGTAAGTCTAATAGTTATAAGGATGTTAGCATAACTTAAAAAATATGATTTGCAAATAAAATATGTCATTACTTATTTTATATATTCTTATTTCATTACTTAAGATCATGGTAATTCATGCTATTATGATAATCAAGTCTAATTTAGAATCTAAAGTGATACTGAAGACGAGCATCATATTTGATTTATGAAAGTTAGTCGTTGGAGATGGATGTAATGTATTATTTTCATTATTCAATGATATATTCAATAAACGATTGTTCTTTCCATATTGTAAGCTAGAAATGACCAAAATAGTAACATCTCAAGTTTAATCATAAGAGGTCAACCCGAATAGATTACTTAATCAATGAGCATGTAAGAACTTTTCTTTATTTAAAAACTAAGAATCACTTCTAGTTTTATAACCTCATTTCCTTTTTGAATATCGAAAGGTTAGCATGAACCTTCACCAACAACCTATGCTAGGGACCTTTCAAATTCCAATGTCAACATGAAAGCCACATTACGGGCTTCTCTCCTAAGTAATACATAGTCTCAAAAACTAAGTCTATAGAACCGGGCCCATCCCTAAACTTAGTGCAACAATTACCTACCTCGAATTTATTAGCACCCTGTAAGACATCCATTGACATATAAACCTTACTATAAATAGCTTGTTTATAATTATGTCAACTAATTATGCTTGATCTAATTCATTAGAGATCTTAATAATTAGGAAGGGAGGAAAGATGATAATTGTCTCTACTAAAAATGGAGATTTGTAAAATTTGATAAATATCTATATAAAAACGTTTTATAGAGACTTTCCATGTATGCATTCATGTTAGCTTAACTAAATTGTCATAACATGCCCCCATAATCATACTAAATACTATATGTATGTGTGTGAATATATTTATATATATATATATATCACATATTTAGTTCTTGTCAAGGTTGATTTCTCCTAGGACTTGATAAGCTATTTCCACCAAGATGCTTGCAAGGCATGTGAGTTTCAGTAAAAGAAAATAACATATCTATTCAAATATTTAGTTATAGGAATCTAATACAAAAGGCTAAACAAAAGCATTTCTAGAAACAAATATACAACTATATGTGAGGAAATTAAAAAAGTTATTATGAAAATTTTAACTTCCTAGAACAAGGGTAAGTAGAATAAACATTCAACAAGGCATGCTATATAGAAATTTGAGTCGAAGTTCCAACTTAATTTATAGTTTTGACCCCATAGTCTTGTATTTATTAAAAACTACTAAATTTCTTTAAATTTGCAATGTCATTAAGTCGCAACATGTGTGAATCTCCAAATCATGCTAAAAGTACACACCTAACAAAAAAAATGCATAGGTAGGCTTGAAACTTTATCCAAATTTTCCATGTGTTTTTCAAGAATGAGATTTCTTCACCACAACCACTATGTAAATGTCCATAAAGGGAATTTTTGGATGTGAAAGAGAGATAAGCATAAGAACTACAATTTTCCTAAGAAGTCTATGGATTTTTGGGTAAGCGAGTCTAAGAAGAGAAAATAATAGATAATAGGATTTATAGCTAAAAACATAGCAACATTAGTAACTCTATTGGTTAAGGAATGGATTCCTTGTTTAATTTTACCAAAAACCTCCAAACTAATTTTATGCCAAGGATTTGATTCATAGCGGATTATAACATGTAATTATTAGGATTAGGGTTGACATTAAACTTTACACAAGGCTCATGTGATGTGTAAATTGCAAATAATCACTTCATGTAATTTTTTTCTCGAACAAAGTTCTTAATCGGTTAAATAAGTTTTTGTTGGCCTTAATAGTCTAGTAAGCCTATTCCAACTAGTGTTGGTAGTGATGACCATGTCAGTTGACTATAGACCTCACTCTAATTATGAGAGTGCTTATTACTCAGCCACACTAAAGCACTTGTCGACTTACTAATCATCAATTGGTATGTAGGTCAACACACCAATATCTAGGCTTCTTTATCAAATAAGGGTTCATTAGCCGATCAAGTAAGAAACATGCCAATCTAACTAATGTTTTTGGCTTAGGAAAATTTTAAATATTCAGCCCCAGAGACACACAATGCACCACTAGTATCCTCAAGGGTATTCTAATCCTATATAAGGTATTGATTGCTCCATAACTACTTTACATCATTAGGGAGACTTAAGGCATGATAACATCAATTATATTTTATCATGCTTTACATGTATAAAGATGAACATAGACACGAAATTTTGATTCACTAAAAACCAAGGTTATATGAAACTATACCTAGTCAAACGATCCTAAGGCATATCATGTTTGTGTTTTAAACTTTAGATGGTATACACATCAATTATACTAGTCAAAATTATAAGAAATAAACCATAGATTAAATATAAAGTAAGATATATTGTCTCACAACTCATCATCTCAACCTTTATTTGGATATATTTCCCCAAAATCTGAGGAAAATTTAGGGAAGTAAAATATATAACTAATGTATAATTCTCTAGTTATCTTTTCTATACTAGTCCAAGTTCTTTATATGATCATCAAGATTTTTCTTGTATGATATCATTGTGAATAATTGATTTGATCTAACTTGATTAGTATAGAATCTTTTATCCAAAAAGTCATCATTAATTCTTTTTGTAAAGTACTTCCTTATAATTTCAAGCATTCATTTTCTTGTTCAATACCAGATTCAAGCATCTTTTATGTTGTTTATCATGTTATCTAAATTGTGACTTGAGATATTATGATGGTTTATATATTTGTGTAACTTCTTTTTGACAAAGTGTACTCACGATTCTTCTTCTACAATCATAACCATTAATATGAATGTTATGCACAATTTTCAAAATTATGTTTTCAATATAGAGTCTACAATAAATTTAGAGATTCCCATATTAAGATATTATTTCCATGTTCTTAAGTATCGTGCCATACTTGTTACCTCAAGTTGAAATTCCCATTTTATCTTCTCATTACTAGTATCCCTTTACATGCTAGTGATCTCTCCTCACTCACTATTAGGATTCAATCCCCCTCTTCTCATTCTTTTTCAGTTGTGGGTTACCTCTACAATGTTGGTGCCCTGCATGTATCATGTCATTCAAGATTTCTTTCAAAAAATAATCTCATTATGTGAAAATTGCATTAATATCTAGGATAAAATCATTCATATACTTTTGGTTGTGAGTCAATAGTACCTCTAGATTCATTACTAGTTCTCTACTCATCTTAATATTCTCAATAATATGATAAATATCATTCATTCCTAAATATTAACACATTTTTTCAACAATAAATATACTCTATCATTTTTTTATTTTTACTTGACCTCAAACACGTAAAACCAAAAACTAAATATTTTCTATTGGTAATATGTCAATACAGAACATCCTAACACCATGATGTCAGAATTTCCATATCATTCCTTCAAATTTATTTGGAGGCTAGCTCTACCACCTCTGTTTATATTTACTAAGATAATTTATTTTATTTATGAACTTTGCAATCTAAATTTTACACCATACCTACTTAGATAGTTATATGGTTCACTCTTCATACTATAATCCCCAATTCATTCTAATGTGTTTGCTTCTCAAGTAATGATCTCTAATTTTATTTTACATCCATTTTTGGATATTCATTTTAGTTGCATACATTCTTATGGGAACTTGTTGTCTTCATTTTTCAACTTCTGTTTCCATATAATCATAAGAACTCATTTAATCTTTCCTGTGTGCCCACTTATAGATCTAAATTGATTTCAAATTTATACATTTTGTTGTTCATTAATGATTCCCATTATTTCACATCCTTTTTATTGCACTGATTACATTTCTCAGAATCAATTTATAAACTCTAGATTCTTCTTATAAACCATATTTGTACCAAACTTTCACTATAAAAGTCGTTCTTCATGGGCATGCTTTTCATATTTTCATTACTATTATACATATATAAACCTTATTTTCTTGATATTTCCTTTGGATATAAACTTTTCTCACTATTACAAACCTAATTGAAACCCATTCCTTTCGCACAATATATTGTTTGGATATCATTTGGTTCAGTTCTATTTTGTTTTGAATATCTAAGTTTTCGTCGTTATACAATTTCATATCCAATTATTTATTCTCTTTAAAAGTTTATTTTTATGAATGAATCATGTATTTGATAAATCTTATTTTCATTTCCATTTAGTTTTTTAGGCTTAAATCCCTACACTCATCTCTTGTTACCTTTTATTTTATCTTTTCATCACAATCTTTCTTAATATACTTTGGATTTTCTTCACATAATTGGTTGGTCAGGATATCCAAAAAAATTACAATGACAAAATTCCATATCGACTCTCCCTCAACACTTATATGCTTTACTTTAAATATTTCATATCGCGTATGGATCATGTCCACTATCTCAATTTAAAATTTTATCCTAATTGCTATTTTTCATGCAAAATAATACAACATAAGATATGGTACCACACTATTAGGACCAACCTTCTTATGAAACAGTAATGCACAATCATTATGATACATAGTCAACTAAGCTATATTTATGTTGCACATTATCACCATAAGTCACAAAAGAAAATAGTATAAAAAGTATAATAAAATCTTCTTCTTTTAATTCCAAACATACATTTCCAACAAATCCAAGCTAGATGATATAATTCTCGCAAGAGAAATTTCCTAGTCCTACATTTTCAATATTTTTGGGTGTCCCATTAGCCATACTTTGAACATATACCTAACCTAAAAAAAATATTAATATATTATTATTGATAAGTTATAGGATAAAATATATAAATATGAAATTAGAAGATCTATTGTAAAGAAACTATACCTATCTTATTAGTCATAACAACTCATATAAGCCCCATACACAAGATATTACATTCTGATTTATAGTATTATCCAATTTAACATGTCATAGTATGATCCTATTCAACAGTTCATATGTAATGTAGAATGAGAGAAGAGGCACAACACATCACATAGCATGGAATACCCACTCAAACACTCTAGAGAAGTGAGATGATGATGACAATCTCATTTCATATATTACACTTTCTTACTTACTTAACATTATTGCCTCTATACTACTTTCACCATACCTAAATATAATAAAATAACTAACTTGAGACTCATATAGAGTGCCATTCATAGGAAAATGCCTACACAAGACAAATAAACATGTGTAAGTAGTATATTATAGGCATGAAAGCAAACTGATGCAATCATATTTACATTGTAAACCTTTTGTCTAAACAATGCCATTATGATTTCATACATTTTTATTAGGGATATGATTTCTGTCTTGAATTTAAATAGATATAATACAAGATATTCTTTCAATTAAAAAATCAATATCTTTATTAAAATATGCATGATAGAGATTTTGAACAAAAGTTGAAGTAACTGGTAACAATATTCTCAATAATATTCTCAGTGCATCACTCATTAATGTTTCATAATTGACTTTTCTTAAACATGTACAACTAGAAAGGTATGATCCATTTAGCCCACCAAATAAGATATTGGTGTGTACTGGACCCATTAAGATCTTATAGTGCCAAATTGATGTGTTTATTGTATTATTATTGTGCTATACATTTATCTCATGACATTATCATGGATAGTTTTCTATTAGCACTAGAATATACATATAAGCATATGCCATGAAGGGGATTTGTGCATAACTTGGAGTTTTGGATAATAAGAACCCTGAACCTAACATCTCTTTAATCATATAATGAATTTTGGTTTAAATATGTATTATTTAGAAATATTGGAAGTCATTTTATTTTATAGTACATACATACTTTTAAATGATGGAATAAAGGTGTTCATATATAACTAAAATTTTGATATTCTTCTAGACTTAAATATGTATTATTTAAAAATATTGGTTTATGGAATCAATCGATGTGATTAGATTAATCAATGAGTATTGTGTGGACCTTGATCATGTTTTTCTCTAAATACTTTAGCTATTTCAATTGAGCAATCAGGGCACATGATAGATCCCTACAATTAATGTGTATCCATCAGGCAGGCCTCTGCGGTAACTCCATGCAACAAATGTGTTCCTTAAGTTGAGGTGATGTAGGATTAGTCTGGGAGGTCAGACCAAAGAGGCTGGATGAATGTTTTTAGTGGCTTGAAGCTTGCACTTAAACCAAATTCGGAGGTTGATGCATGTTTTGGGAGGATGAAGTGGGTCCTCTACACCACTTTTTATGTTGCTTAAGTCCACCAGGGAGCCCAAAGTTGGTTATTTATGGGTAAATTTGTGATTTTCCCTAATCTAAGCCTATAAATATGTGATCCTTTTGATACTAGGGATCATTCAGTTTGTTTTAGAGATGTAGAATGATGCATGAGCTAGGAGACAATGTTCTTGGAGGTGGTGCTAATGCCTATTTTCAAATATCTTACTTTTAGAGGATCAAAGCATAGAAATATCATCTACACCTTGTTTAGTACCAAACCATGTTATTTCTTCCATCTCTTTCTCATATATCATGTTGTTTTGTCTCTTCTACGTTCTTGGTTGTGGTCCTTGGCTATGCATGATTAGGATAGGTTATATTCTTTTAAATTCTATTCTTTCCACCTTCTTTGACCTAGTTGGAGCTAGAGCTATTAATGGAAGATGCTTTGAAGATGGTGGATGTCCTTGGAGAAGTTTTGATCTTTATGGATCACAAGAACCTCAAGTATAAATGTACATAAAAGGATATGAACATGAGGTAGAGGAGATGATTTGAGTTGATCAAGGACTAAGACCATACCATTTATTATCATCTTGGTTGGCAAATTCTTTGTGCAATAAGTCACATATATTTAAATCAACACTCTCCAAGTGTAAGCAAAATTATACAAGAATAAATGGGGACAATTTTATTTCACATAAAATCTCATATCCAAGTGAAAGATAGTTGGATATTTCTAAATAACTACAAGTTTTCCCTCACTACTTAGTGTCCCTCACTCTCGACGTGATGTAAGAAAAGTTGCAATATATCCCCACTCTAGTGAGCTCCTCCAAGATCCTCTCACAATCCACCTATCCTGACTATTAGGCTAGTATTTCTAATATCTAGGTGTGTTTTCTCAAACTACTAGATCTCTATAATGATCTCCCAATTCTCTTTTAAGGTATTTGGACCTACGGAGAAAAGTTATGTGGTGTTCATGGTTCTGACTTTATTATATTTTGATTTCACTTATCCTTATGTCATATTCCTTAATTTCTTATTATTTCATGAAAACTATACATACATAGATATTATATATATATATATATAGCTATATCAACTATACTTCTCATTCTTAACTGCAAAATCTATATGTAAAATGATATAGAAATGCAAGATCCACATAACATGAACAATATCATCTTCATTTTAACAACACAATGATATAAATAACAACCCGTAGAACTTCTCATTTTAAATGTCAACGTTGTGAATCATCATTACTGAACTGATGTCTTGAATAGTTTAAGACACTATTAGGAATTTACCCTAACATAACTTCAAGACATAAATTGTAACATAATTTCAAGACATAATTCCTGCAATCTTTATGTAACTTTATTCTTTCAATGTCAATTTAAATATTCATCCACTTTCTGTTAAGCACATATCTTAAAGTAACCCTAAAATGTTGAGAAAATTTTTTTGGGTCATTATAACAAGTTATACCGGTATGTGGGGGAAACAAAAGTTTGCACATAGATTGTAACAACCTAATCACATCAATTATTTATTACCAAACAAGAAATTATGTTTTCTTCATAGCCTCTCAACCATTTTTCCCATCCTTTGGTATACCCTCTCTTAGGGTTTTGTCCATGCAGTGCACATTAGGCTACCTCTCGATCTAGAGTTAAGTGCCTATTTGATCACCTTGCAATCTGGAGCTAGGTGCCATTGGTCTGTCCTTCATGGGTTTGACCTCTCATAACCTTCCCAACCTGGGCTTGGTCTCTTAGTCATCAACATGACTTCGTTCATAATCTTATTCATAAATCCCAAAGATTTCATGTCAGTTTGAGTAGGTCATAAACTTTAATAATAATGATAATCATAGTCACTTTATGGATTGTAGGAATCAAAGTTCATCCAAGCATGTAATTGCAAGCAATGGATAAAACTCCAAGAATCATCATGATACTAAAGGTATTATCCTTAAACGTAACTACATACATGATTAGGAGTCAAAATAAGCAATCTATCAAAATCCAACTATGTCCAATCAAGAAAGACAAGCAATCAATCAAGCAACCCTTGATCCTAAAAACATGTATAATTCCTAATTGTTACCATCCTTTCCCAAATCGCTCCTCATTTACTTGGGATACCTCTCTAAGGTTTCCAAGTCTCATTAGGATTCATTAGTTTCTTAGATCTATATCCCAATCTTTATCCTTTTTAAGTCAACAAACCCTAAAATAGCTTTTCTACACATAAAACCCTAATAACATAAATTATCCACATTAAGGGTCTTTTATTCTCAATTTCACTTAGGTTCATCATATCTCTATCTTATTCATGAATTTTTGAAATAAAAATCATTGAAATTCATAAGTAACAAATTTAGGGTTTATAGGTCCATTAATGCACTCTTATAAGCACAGAACCCTAGATACGTGAATTAAAAAATACATCCGATCTACCTACGGTGTTCTTTGGAGACTTCAATGAAATTGTTTCTAACACAGAAAAAATGGGAGGTCCATCAAAGCCCCTTCGCTACATGTAGGATTTCCGGGACGTGATAGATGATTGTGATCTGACAGATCTAGGATATAATGGCAGTATCTTCACATGGCAGAGGGGAACAACACCTGAAACTCTTGTTCGTGAAAGGCTGGATAGGGCATTAGCGTGTCCCAATTGGGCAGCGAGATATCCACAAGCGAGAGTTATCCCCCTCCCTCTTGTAGAATCGGATCATTCCCCGGTTATAATTCATACGGAGTACAGGCGAAGGCGACAAAGAAGGCAACAGGATAATTTTTTCTTCGAGCCCATGTGGATGGAGGATGAGACGTGTGAACAAATCATCAAAGAAGCATGGGAAGGAGGAGCTTCTATGGAGTTACAAGGGAAGATGGAAAGATGTGGCCTTAAATTAAAGTCCTGGGCAAACGAGAAATTTGGGAAGATGAAGAGCAGAATCAAGGAGCTAGAAGCACAGCTTGGAGAGGCACAACTTCTTCCTCCGGACAGACCCAACCTTGACAGATGCTCACGCATGGAAGCCGAGCTTCAGGAGTGGCACAGACGTGATGAAAAATATTGGCATGCTAGGGCGAGAGTGAATGAAATGAAAGCTGGAGACCGGAACACAACGTACTTTCATCACAAAGCATCTCAAAGGAAGAAAAGAAACAAGATCGAGGGGATCAATGACAATGAGGGACAATGGAAAACGAAGGAAGAAGAAATTGAGCAAGTCATCACTACTTTTTTCCAGGGGTTGTTCAAAACATCAAATCCGACGGGCTGGGAGGAGGCAGCGGCAGGGATAGAGAGGAAAATTGGAGGTGTGGAGAATGAAGATCTGGAAAGGGATATTAGCACTGAAGAAATCCAAGCAGCGCTGAAAGGTATGCATCCGAATAAAGCACCCGGGCCAGACGGTATGAAAGCCATGTTTTTCCAAAAATATTGGCACATTGTGGGTGACGATGTGGCAAACTACATCAAGGGATGGTGGAAATCTGATAGCAGTATAGCTGATGTGAACTCTACGTTGGTAGTCCTCATACCAAAAGTGAAAACACCAAAGGAGATCGGGGAGTTCAGGCCTATAAGTCTGTGCAATGTTGTTTATAAAATTGCGGCAAAAGTCCTTGCCAACCGCTTGCATCCGTTGATGGATAAAATCATTTCAGAATAGCAAAGTGCTTTTATTCCGGGAAGGCTTATTACCGACAATGTGCTGGTTGCCTACGAGTTATTTCATACTAAGAAAGGCAAGAAGAGGAAAAAGAAGGGCCATATAGCGCTGAAGCTTGACATGTCAAAAGCTTATGACAGAGTAGAATGGGGGTTTGTGGATTTCGTGCAGGAGAGGTTGGGTTTCGGAGAGCTTTGGAGGAGGAAAATTATGAACTGTATGTCGTAAGTATCTCATTCCTTTGCTATCAATGGGGACCGTACCAGGAAGACTCAACCATCCATAGGACTGCGACAGGGTGACCCTCTCTCCCCTTACCTTTTTATTTTATGCGCTGAAGCTTTTTCTTCTTTACTAAACTTGGCAACACAACAGAAGAGTATTCATGGAGTGCGAGCCAACCGACATGGGCCTCACATTTCTCACCTTTTCTTTGCAGATGACTCCATTCTTTTTGCGAGGGCAACCAAAGAATAATGCCTGATATTAGCTGAAATCATCAGCCAGTACGAACGGGCATCCAGACAGAAAATTAACCTATCAAAAACTGAGGTAGCCTTCAGCAAAGGAGTATCCAGAGAGAGGAAAGACAAGATATACCAAGTACTTCAAGTCAAAGAGGTGGAGAAACATGGTAAATACCTAGGCCTACCAGCAGCGGTGGGGAGGTCCAAGAAGCAAGCCTTCTCGTACATCCAGGAACGGGTATGGAATAAACTTCAAGGCTGGAAGGAAAAGTTGTTATCCAAAGCGGGAAAGGAGGTTCTAATCAAGGCAGTGGCTCAAGCGATTCCAACGTACCTGATGAGTATATTCCAGTTACTAGCATATCTTCTTGACGCCATCAACAGTTCCATTGCCAAATTCTGGTAGGGAGCCAAATATAGTGAAAGGAAAATAGCCTGGGTCAGCTGGGAAAAGCTCTGCACACCGAAAAACCAAGGAGGCATGGGTTTTCATGACATTGGTGTCTTCAATCAAGCTCTCCTTGCCAAACAAATTTGGCGGCTGTTCCATAGGAGTGAGACGTTGGTGTACAAAGTTCTCAAGGCTAAGTACTTCCCATCCAGCAGTGTCCTCAAAGCCCGACGGGGTCACAACCCAAGCTTCACGTGGAGGAGTATATGGAATTCAAAGAGCATAATTCTAGAAGGCATGCAATGGAGAGTGGGTGACGGAAAAGACATAAATATATGGTCCGACAACTGGATTCCCAATCTAGATGGTAGCATAGAATCTAGGTTGGGAATATCTTCACCGACAGTACAGCAGGTGCACCAATTAATTGACCATGAAACTCTACAATGGAACCGTGGGATGATTTGTGAGCTGCTAGCACAAAACGTGGCTGACATGGTGTGTGCGATTCCTCTAGGAGTCTCGACGAGAACAGATGGAATCTTCTGGAAACCAAGCTGAAGCAGGGAGTATACACTGAGGTCTGCCTATTGGATGGCTACACAACAACCAAGCAGCAATGAGCGACTAACCAATCAAGTGGAAAGCGAAGTATGGCGGGCGATATGGAAGATGGGATTAGCTCCCAAAGCGGCACACTTTCTTTGGCGCTGCACCGTAGGCTCGTTGGCCACCGTGGGGAGGTTGTTTGATAGGTACTACCATCAAGATGGGAATTGTAATATTTGCGGGAAGGAAAAAGAGGACATCAGTCACATGCTCTTCAAGTGTGACCAGGCGTGGGAACTCTGGAAGGATTATCCAATGGAAACTCAGTGGCACGTAGGCCAGCTGGGCACCAAACCGGTGCGTGCAGCTCTCATGGCAGCAGTTTGGCCGATACGTGGGAAGGGAGATGATGATATGATTGCTGCTCTTTGGGCAATCTGGAGTAGGAGAAATGACATAACATTTGGCAACAAGGTCCGCAGTCCGATGATTATCAAGAATTCTCTTCTACCGCTGGTCCGATATCAACCGGAGCCGACGAGCAGGCAGGTTGGCCTCACGCATGCAGCCGCAGCCGTGGGCTGGAGCAGGCCGCCGGCGGGGACGGTGAAGGTGAACTGCGATGCTGCAGTGAACGCACAGGGTATGGACAGACTCGGGATGGTGTCGAGGACAGCGGATGGCGAAGCAACAAGAATCGTTGGGAAGAAGCAACCATCACTAAGGGACCCGAGATGCGCTGAAGCACTAGACATTAGAGAAGGACTCATCCTCTCCAAAGACATGAACCTCACCCATGTGATCCTGGAATCAGACGCTGAAGCAGTGGTCAAGCTTATTGAGGCCGGGACTAGAAGAGCAGATCTCCTGGGAACCATTCTTGAGGATATAGCTCATCTTAGTTTTTCTTTCACTAGCATTTCTTTTGTTTTCTGTCGTAGAATGGCTAATGGGGTAGCTCATCAAGTAGCCCGTTTAGCCTCCAGTAGCAATTTTTCTTCCAGTAGCTTTAGTTCTTTCCCTTCTATTGTAAAGAACTGCATTAGAGCAGATTTGCAAATCTAATATATAAGATCGCTTAACTTCAAAAAAAAACACAGAACCCTAAATTATGCCAATTATGCACAAAGATCATCTTTTTTAATATAAATCTTCCTTTTATTAACAATAGGATAATATTTTCTCAAAATATCTAAGGAACATTACTAGATCTCATTTCAATCCAAGCGTAGGGTTTTTAATTGATAAAAACATTAAAGGTGACAAATTTATACACTTCAAATTGTAATTAGAATTAGGCTTCAATTATATTTTTAATGGATTATATGGACTTTTCTGATAAAGTTTTATATATAAGACTTCCCATTGGACAAACCCATAATTAATTATGATTTTTCCTAAATTGATTGCCTCCTAACCAATCAGGGGCCGCCACTAGGCCCTGAGGTAACCCAGACCCGCTCTGCCTATGCGACAGAGCCAAGCCAATCGACTTGGTCCAACATGGCTCCTCATCCTGCATTGTGGGGACCGTGGGACCGCGTTAAAAATAGAACGAAAGGACCAAAAGAACCTTACATGTATGTAGAGGGGTCGAGGGTAGTTTGGTAATTCACCCCATTGTTATCTTCAAACTCTCACACACGAGTTGTTGCCTGAGTTCGATCAACTTCACAGTTGACTCACGGGTCATGAATCTCTTTGGAACGAGAGAATACACCCTCATATCTACCATGACTCCACGAGCTGAACATACCCAACAATTTCTTGTCACTTGCTCCGAGATGTCAAGACAACCTCCATCCTCTCCGGCGAGACCCCTGACTGGATGTTGGTGAAGATAGTGACAAAACTCGCAATTGATCGTACAGGGAAGTTCACGTGCTCTGGGTGAATCCTTGGGTGCAAGTTGTGGCTTTACAGAGGGGGGCTAATCCCCCTTTAAGCTATGGCAGAAGAGATTTAGGCAAATCATTGATAGACTGCCAATCCTCATGGAACTAGGGATGGAATTTCTTGGCATGGACTCCCAAATCCAATGGGAAAGTCCCCAAATTTGCTCATCCATTGTACGCCGACAAAACCGATTGGGAGGCAACCTCTTACCTATTCTCAGTAGCCGCATGACCTGGAGGTGGATGATGATCTGCGGCTGTTGGATGTTCTGATCCAAGGGCCCTCATCGCACACATATAATCCTTTTCTAATTAATTTTAATTCTTATCTTATCCGATTAAAACATGACATTTATGAATATCCCTCTCACTTTATGAAATCTTCCAAAATTCATAACACTTAAACCATATATTATTTTCATCCCAAAATTTAAGGGAACCTTTTTGATAACCTTATCTACTTGCATGCCAAGATTGGACTCAAAACTCAAAAATAAGAGAGGTTTTCCTTTATATGCAAGTTATCTCTTAATAAGGCATATTTTATTCATAATCTCTCTCTCTCTTATGTACTTTATTTTGATTCCTTTTACCATTATTAACCAAGTACGTTTGAAACCTAATACATTAAGCTCATTCACACCACTTTCTAGAGAATTCCACATTATTCTCATCATTATCTTAATTCATTTTCCTTTTTATGCATTATTAGATTTCTTTCAATTTTTCATTCCTTTTATCATATTGGACTCACTAAAATAGTAATATCCATGAAGACACACATTCCAAGGAAATATTACCAAATAAATCCATTTATTGCACATAAATCATACAATTTTCATACACACATTTAATTGAGAAAATTGCATTTCAAATCATACACATAAAAACCGAGGTTATAACATCCTCTCCCCCTTATAGGAATTTTGCCCACAAAATTCAAGAAATCAAGCAAACAAATCAGGATAGGCCTTTTCCATGTCCGTATTCAGCTCCAATGTGGCTTCATCCTCTCCATGGTGCTTCCAATGAACCTTTACCATATTTATATTCTTACTCCTGAGCTCTTTCACCTTGGAATCCAATACCTTCACATGTGATTGAGGTTATGTCAGCCTCTCTTGGAGTTCAATAGGTTCAATTCTCAAAACATGGCTCGGGTCCTTCACATAGAGCTTTAGATTGGACACATGGAAAACATCATGCATCATATTCTACTAAGGGGGTAAATCCAAATGATAGGTAGCTTCATCAATCTGTTCTAACACCTCAAACAGACCCATGTATCGGGGACTTAGCTTTCCTATATTCTTAGCTATAGCTCGGAGGGGTCAGATTTTTAAAAACACGTGCTCAACCACAGTGAAATGCAAATCACTCCGCTTCACATCAACATACGACTTCTATCGATCCTAGGCTCTCTTTAGCCTTTGCTTGATCAAAGTGACTTTGTCAGAATACAACTGTAGTTCCTCTAACCACAATAAGGTCCTCTCACAGACATCATCCCAATGAAGCGGTGACCAACACAGACTCCCATAGAGAGCTTCATACAGAGGCATCCTGATACTGGCTTGGTAGTTGTTATTATGTGCAAACTCAACTAAGCGAAAGTACTTCTCCCACGATCCTACCCAATCGAGCACACATGCTCTCAACAGATCCTCTAAGGTCTAAATTGTCCTCTCTGATTGTCTATCAGTTTGGAGTTGATAAGATGTACTGAACTTTAATCTAGTGTTGAGTTGCTCTTGCACCTGGTTCCACAACTTGGAAGTGAACTTCAGATCACGATCAGAAATGATCAAACCTGGAACACCATGTAGTTGAATTATCTATCTGGTGTAAATCTCATCTAGATCTGTTACTTTGGCCATGGTCTTAAAGGCAAGGAAATGGACCGACTTGGTAAGGCAATCTACCACAACCCATATAGCATCATGACCTCTCTTGGTCTTGGGGAGACCCACCCCAAAATCCATGGTGATATGTTCCCATTTCCACCCAAACATCTCAATCGACTGTAACAGTCCACTGAGTCACTGGTGTTCATCCTTCATCATCTGGCACGTGATACAACTGGACACACACACTGCTATGTCCTTCTTCATTCCTGGCCACCAGAAGTACTGCTGCAGATCCTTAAACATCTTAGTACTTCTTGGGTGTACCGTATACTAAGAACCATGGGCTTCTTGAAAGATATGGTCCTTCAAGGGTGAATCCTTGAGGAACCAAAAGTGACTCTTGTAGCGGATTCCACCATCTACTCCCACTGAGAGATGAGTCTGCGGCTTCTCTAACAAATCCTTCATCTTGCCAAGCCATGGACTGGATAACTGGGTAGCTACTAAATCGCTCAACATGTATGGTTTAATCTGAATGTTAGCCAAACAAATTCGGTCCTCAAACGATTGCGGAGCCCATTTAACAAGCTCTTCCAACTTCTTCCACAGACTAGACAAGACAGATGCACACCAGAGCTATTTCCGACTAAGAGCATCTGCTACAACATTAGCTTTCCTTGGGTGATAGGAAATAGTGAAGTCATAATCTTTCATATATTCTATCCATCATCTCTGTCTAAAATATAGATCTTTCTATGTCATAATATACTTCAAACTCTTATGTTAGTGAGGATCTCAAAGGTAGCTTCATACAGATAGTGTCACTAAATCTTCAGGGCATGAATAATTGCAGACAACTCTAAATCATGCATTGGGTAGTTCACCTCAATGGCTTTAGCTATTGAGAGGCATAGGAAACGACATGACTATTCTTCTCTAACACACATCCAAGCCCCATCTTTGAAGCATCGATGAAGATCATAAAGCCTTCATTGCCTAATGGTACAGTCAATACTGGAGTTGGGGTCAACTTCTCTTTCAACTTTTGGAAGCAAGCTTCACACACATCTAACTATACAAACTTCTATTCCTTTTGGTTAAGCTTGGTGAGAGGCAAAGAAGTCTTTGAGAAATCTTTTATGAAGCGTCGATAGTATCCAGACATTTCTAGAAAGTTGTGGATCTCAAAAGGGTTCTTCGATGTAGGCCAATCGCGTATGACCAACACTTTAGCTGGATCCACTGTGATCATACCTCTGGATATGATGTGTCCAAGGAACATGATACAGTCTAATCCAAAACTCACACTTTGAGAATTTCCCATAAAACTTCTACTTTCTCAAGATATCAAGTACTATACCCAGGTGGTCACGGTGTTGCTCTAGGTCATCAGTATAAACCAAGATGTCATCTATGAACACTATGACAAACGAGTCAAGGAAAGGATAGAACACACTATTCATGAGATTAATAAACACATTCATGGCATTGGACAACCCAAAAGGCATAACCACAAACTCGTACTAGCCATAACGGGTTTGAAAAGAGGTCTTCAAGATGTCCTCACTCTTGACTCTCACTTGGTGGTACCCAGACCTCAGATCAATATTTGAAAAGACTTGAGCAGATTTGAGCTGGTCAAAGAGGTTGTCTATATGGGGTAAAGGATATTTGTTCTTAATAATAGTCTAATTAATCATCCGGTATTCTATACACATCTTAAGTGACTCATACTTCTTCTTCACAAAGAGGACTGGCATTCCCCATGGTGATGTATTAGGTCTAATAAAACCTTTGTTTAGCAGTTCTTGCAGTTGTTTCTTCAACTCGAGCAACTCAGCAGGGGCCATCCTATAGGGTTCCCTAGATATAGGGTTGGTTCTGAGAGATAGATCTATTGAAAAGTCCACCTCTCTCTCCTGAGGAATCCTAGGAAAATACTTTGGGAATACATCCGCATAGTCAATGACTACCTCTATATTTTCTAAGGGTCCTATTTTAGGCTCTAGCTCGGTAACTACTGCTAGGAAGTCTTGACAACCTTTGGCTATCATTCACTCTTCTTTTAGGGATGATACATACAAACTGGTGGTTGCATCTCTCCTTCCTCGAATGATAAAGTGTGGGTGATTAGGTTTCATCATAAGGATTTTCTTTTCCCGACAGTCAATCTGTGCTCTATAGGTGTAAAGTCAATCCATACCAACGATCACATCGAACTCATTCATAATAAGGAGGGTAAAGTCAGTAGGAATCTTGTGACTTAGGTACTTAATCAGTGAAACTGGGGCTTTCAAAAGAGATGCATAAATCCGACCACTCGGGGTTGTCCCATCCAAAATGTAACATAAATCCTTGATGTCCAAACAAAGCATAGTTTCTAGATTTCTCAAAATGAAAGTATTAGTAGAACTAGAATCAAAAAGAGATTTTACATTGTGTCCCTTGACTTCAAGGATGCCTACATAGTTTTCCATAATGTATCAAACTACTACTACATGATCAAACAAAAATAGAAAGGAAAACTCTAAGGATTATTACCCCCTATCAAACGATTAGCATTGACCTAAGCCTCTTCATTGTCAATGGCGAAGACTCAGCCTACCTTCTCTCTCTCATGAGTGGAACAACAGCTGGTGCACTGACTCTTGCTAGTGTTGCTTCTGCCACAGGTTGAGTCGTTACAGTACCCAGACCACTCAGATCAGGCAGGGGACAGTTGGCGAGGAAGTGTCCCTCCTGCTGATAATGGAAGCACACCTTCTTCTTGAAGCGACGTTTCCCAGGGTGAGCCCTCCCATAGTCGTGACATATTGGGTGACGATTCTCATTGTTGTTCTTCCCTTTTCCTCCATGCTTGCCTTTGCCATGGTTATGTCCTTGTCCCTTCTTATGGTCATTCTTTGGCCCAGTAGTACCTTCAGCATAGCCCAGGTAACCCTTAGATGGGTTTGGTTTAGGCATCACCGTCTTCTCCATGCTCAGAGATGTGTTGTAGGCATCAGAGAAGGTCATTGGTTTACTTTCCATCACATAAGGCTTGATGCAAGATGCAGTCATTCCACAAAGTAGTCCACCCATCTTTCCTCAGCCAGCATGTATCTGAACTGCTCCAGGAGGTGAAACTTACAAGCGTAGTTTGCAACAGAAAGGTTGCCTTTCACCAGGAAACTGAACTCCTTCTCCTTCTTGTTTGAGATGGGTACTAACTTGGGGAGAAGATGCTCCCAAAATCAGTCTAGGCCATCGGGTCTTCATTTAGGTCTCGACCCATGATGTGGTTCTCCCACCATATCCTCACTGCTCCTTCTAGGAGGTGAGTGATGAGCAAAACCTTCTTACTCAGTTGTACCCCAAGCATGTGGAAACCATTCTTGACCGCTAACAACCATGCATCAGCTCTGTCAACTACCTCTGTCTTGTCCTCTCCCCATAACTTCTCCATGTTTAGCTTCACGAAGTCCAAAATGGTGGCTTTGAGTCAGGGATGAACTGGTAGAGGCTCTTCATCCTCACCTCTGGAAGTATCCTTGAGGGCCAATGCACTAATGGCCTCATTCAACTTCTTCTTCTATTCCATCTAGAGGACATCAGGTGTATGGACCACCACAGTTGGTCCTGGGTTTGCGGCGGTGTCGATCTTGCACTCTTCTTTGTCTTCACACATTTGTTCTTCCTCCTGATTCATCTTAGAATTGTCGAAGGCTTCATTGAGTCTCTTGCTCTTTCTCGAGGACTCGTCACCAACGTCTCTCATCCTCTTCTCAGAAGATCCTCTCCTCTTGCGGGGGGGCTACCTCCAGAAGGGTTCTCGGTACTATCGTAGGGAACAACTATGGTCTTGACACGGGACATGCTAGTTCACACAAGTTAAAATCTTTTAACCACATATTTATAAATTGGAAAGATATACAGGCTTTAAAATTACATCTGTGTCATTTATTTACATGCATTTTTTATTTGGTGGAGGATTCCCTAATCCTTAACACCCAGAATTCCCAAACACAGGAGGTGGAGAGAGAGAAAATCCTAATCACTTAAAATTTCTCTAGAGAAAAGAGGCAAGGATGGGACGAAAACAGATGAGAAGACCTAGAGGTATCTAATTTTGAGTCAAATCCTCTGATTTTGGCCAGACAGTCACACAGATTTTGAGAGTCCTCATAAACTGACTAGTGGGGTAGAGGAAAATCTTGCCAGCCCCCATATTGTGATCCTTTTCAAGACACCTCCATCTTTGAAAAATTCCTTAATAACTCCCTTGGGCTCTTAAGAATTTGTAAAATTTAGTAATTATTAGAGATTATATGGAAAACCATGCTCTGATACCAAATATAATGACCCCACCCCTCAGTAGCCCCCAATTAAAAAGGATCAAGAAGCTAGTGTCATTATCCCAAAATAGGATCATATGGTTTTGCAACTAATAAAAAATAATTAATAAATTCTACCACAAACTTAGCTTAATGCAGAATAAATTTTTTCTTTTCACATACCTTTCAAATATGGGACTTTGGAACTTTTCCCATGATAGGAATCTATCTATCTATGATCCTCCAATCTTTATGTAACTTTATTCTTTCAATGTCACTTTAAATATTCATCCACTTTCTAATAACCATATATCTTAAAGTAACCCTAAAATGTCGACAAACAAAATGTCGATGAGTATAACAAGTTTTACCGATATGGGGGGAAACAAAAGTTTGCACATAGATTGTAACAACCTAATCACATCAATTATTTGTTACCAAGCAATAAATTGCGTTTTCTTCATAACCTCTCAACCGTTTTGCCCATCTGCTGGTATAACCTCTCTTAGGGTTTCATCCCTACAGTGGACATTAGTCTACTTCTCGATCTAGAGTTAGGTACCTTATTGATCACCCCTCAGTCTGAAGTTAGGTGCCATAGGTATGCCCATCCTGGGTTTCACCTCTCATAACTTTCCCAACTTGGGCTTGGTCTCTTATTCATCAACATGACTTCATTCATACTCTTATTCATAAATCCCAAAGATGTCATGTCAGTTTGAGTAGGTCATAAACTTTAATAATAATGATAATCATAGTCACTTTATGGATTGCAAGAATTAAAGTTCAACCAAGCATGTAATTGTAAGCAATTGATAAAACTCCAAGAATCACTGTGAATCTAAAGGGATTATCCATAAGCATAGCCACATACATGATTAAGAGTCAAAAGAAGTAATATATCTAAATCCAAGTAGATGTCCAATCAAGCAAGCTAAGCAATCAATCAAGCAACCCTTGATCATGAAAACATGTATAATACCTAATTGTTACCATCATATCCCAAACCACTCCTCATTGACTTGGGACACCTCTCTAAGGTTTCTAATTCTCATTAGGGTTTCTTAGATCTATATCTCAATATTTATTGTTTTTAAATCAACAAATCCTAAAATAGGTTTTCTACACATAAAACCCTAATTACTCAAATTATCCACATTAAGGGTCTTTTATTGTCAATTTATCTTAGGTTCATCATATCTCTATCTTATTCATGTATTTTTAAAATAAAAACCATTAAAACTCATAATTACCAAAATTAGGGTTTCTAGGCCCATGAATGCACTCGTATATACGTGGTACCCTAAATTAAGCCAATTATGCACAAAGATCATCTTTTTGAATCTAAATCTTCCTTTATTAACACTAGGTTAATATTTTCTCAAAATATCCAAGGAACATTACTATAACTATTTTCCATCAAATCTTAGGGTTTATCATTAACAAAACCATTAAAGGTGATAACTTTATACACTTTTTGAATTTCATGTAGAATCAAGCTTCAATTATATTTTTAGTGGTCTCTATGGATTTTTCTAAGCAAGTTTCATATAAAGCACTTTTCCATTGGACACACCCATAATTAATTACAATTTTTCCTAAATTAATTGCCTCCTGACCAATTAGGGGCTGCCACCTTGGCCTGAGGCAACCCAAACCCGCTCTGCCTACGCGGTAGAGGGAAACAATTAGCTTGGGTTAATGCGACACCTCAGCCTGTGTTTCACGGACCATGGGACTGTGCTAAAAACATAAAGAAAGGACCAAATGGACCTTACTGGTATGTAGAGGAGTCGAGGGCAATTTGGTAATTCACCACATCATTATCTTCAACCTCTCACACATGAGTTGTCTCCTGAGTTTGGTCAACTTCTGAGTTGACTCAAGGATTGTGACTCGCTTTGGCACAAGCGAATACACCCTTGTCTCTACAGTGACTCCACGAGTTGAACGGACCCACCAATTGCTTGTCACTTGCTCGGAGATGTCAAGATGATCTCTGCCCTCTCTGGCAAGACCCTTTGACTGGATGCCAGTGAAGATCATGACAAAACACATTGATCATACGGGGAAGTTCATGTATTCTGGGAAAATCCTTGTATGCAAGTTGTGGCTTCACAGAGGGGGTCTACTCTGTCTTTTATACTTCAGAGTCAAAGCTATGGCGGAAGAGATTTAGGAAAATCATCAATAGGCTCCTAATCCTCATGTAACTAGGGATGGAATTGCTCAGATTGAATTCCTGAATCCAATGGGAAAGTCCCCAAATTTGCTCATCCACTGTACGTCGAGAAAACTGATCGGCAAGCAACCTCTTCCCTGTTCTCTGTCATTGTGTGACCTGGAGGTGGATGACAATCTGGAGCCGTCAGATGCTCAGATCCAAGGGTCCTCCTCACGCACATATAATCTTTTTCTAATAAATTTTAATTCTAATTTGATTAAAATGTGACATTTATGTATATCCCTCTCGCTTTAGGAAATCTTCCAAAATTCATAACTCTCAAACTGTATATCATTTTAATCCTAAAATTTAAGAAGACCTTTTTGATAACATTATCTACTTGCATTCCAAGTTTTGAGTCAAAACTAAAAAATGAGAGAGGTTTTTCTTTATATGCAGGTTATATGTTAATAAGCCATATTTTATTCATATTTTCTATCTCCTTTTCTTCTATTTCCTTTATTTTGATTCCTTTTACCATTATTAACCAAGTGGGCTCGAAACCTGATCCATGGAGGTCATTCACACCACATTCTAGAGAATTCCACATAATTCTCATCATTATCTTAATTCACTTTCCTTTTTATGAATTATTAGATTTCATTCAACTTTTTGTTCCTTTTATCATATTAGACTCACTAAAATAGTAAGTTCCATGAAAACACACATTCCAAGGAAATATACCAAAGAAATCCATTTATTGCACATAAATAATACAATTTTCATACACACAAATAAAGGTTATAGCAGGTAAACTTGTAATATATAATCATTTCCATTATTTTTTGTAAGAAAAATATTATTATTTACATATACAATATCATATTCATTAGGATATAGGTTTAGTGTATTATTTTAACTTATTATATTTCTTATCTCATTTCTCATTCTCTAAAATTTCCCTTTTAAATTCTAAATATTACCTCATCTTTTATTTTACTTGAATATAGATTATACATATTTCTTTGGCTATTATTACTCTTATGATTTAGTAGTTATTATTCATGTAAGTTGTTATCATCTTATAATTATAGATTGGAATGAAAATTACAAGAAATGCCTGTTAAGTTGATATAAATTTAGTATTGTAATATGCTTGATTGAGATATGATCCAATTCCCCTTATCTCACAATGTTCAAGCTTTCTATTATCCCCTTCAACTCACATTTACCCAAATTCTATGGTATCCCATGTACAAGTGAATAAACTAATCATGTTAGTTAATCCCACAATTTCAAGTAAATCATCATTTTAATTGGAATTGAGAAATTAAATTATTTCATGCCATATCATATTAAGTATAATCTATAGAATGGAACAAATAATAGTCAAGTATATATATTTTGTACTATTGGATAAAACCCTAGATTAAACATGACAAGTAGAATAAGGACGTTACCACTATAGATATATATATGTTTAGTATTCATAAAATACAATATATGATTTTATTTATATAATTTACCCATCCTAAGTAGGATTTTTGACATGTACATCAAGTTAGTTCTGAAAATTGTTCCAATATATAATCTACCCACCCTAAATAGGGTTTTTGACATTTGTAATCAAGTTAGTCCTGAAAATGGTTCCAAGATAAACTAATTCCATTTTATCATCACTAGATTATCATCATTATATTTATCAATAGTATTATTTTAATCAACCAACATATTCATATTATTAGTTAACATATTTAGGATCACAAAAATTACATGCACACTATAGTTTATTCACTTGTAGTTGACATATCATACAGTTTTCTCTCCATGTTCAGTAAAATCAGTTTTGTAAGGAGTAAACACATAAAAACCATTTGAAACATAGAATCAATCAATCAACTAGAAAGAATCAAAATATCAACACTAATATCATATTACTATTTCATATATGCCTAATTCTTAATAAATCACCCTTCATTCACTATAAAATTACAACTATTGATTTAGGTTAGACTTGCAAAATGATGTTAATTAACTTTTGACATATCTAAATTTTCAAAGTGGCGATAAGCTACTCACCATATGATATCAAGTAGGTAAGAGTATGTTGTAAACAAATATTCCATCAAAACTTTGAGAAAATTCAATTTCTCTATTCAGATGGCTATAAGAGACAAGACTATCACAAAACACATAAAGGAAGAAGAATAGGAGGGGAATTATGATATGAAGATAGGATTCTAAGGAATGGTTTTCAATCTATTGAATCAATAAAAAGTTCATGCATCCAACTAGAGCTTACCAACCATATCTTTATAGTTTTAAATAAGGGCCATCTTTCTAATTCAAGTGGTTCCCCTATCAATATTAAATGTATTTTAGCACTCATTGGATCTAATCTATTTGAAAATTTTGAGACAAAAATATGGGGTACTTCTCTATAATAATAATTTATATAAGTCAATTGAGGTTCCTCAGCTAATCACAACTTCACACTTTATTGAAAAAATCACTTACTACAATTAGAAATTGATGACAAATTGATTGTCTTATTCAAAGGAAAATAGTCTTGTCACAATAATCAACCCACTTTCAAATGTTAGTCATACCTTCCATCAACTTATTCAAGTTGATATCAACCATGAAGTTGGTTGAGTTTCATATTTAGGTTGATTCTCAAATGCTAGGGTAGATAATCATTGGACCACTTGTCTACAAGTCAACACCCAACTTATTAAGCCAATTTGTCACAAGTCATCCAATATACCACTCTTAGAACAAGGTTGTTTATCACCGAGAAGTAAGTCAACCTATGGAACAAGTCATTTAACTTTTAGTCTAGACTAAACCAAAAAAAAGCAACATTCCCAAAATACCTTAAGCCTTTATGCTTTTATTACCATGGTTAGGTCACCTACTTATCCTTAAAACTCAAATTTTATGGCATGTAGGTTTTTTTCTCACTAAACCCGAACTAACCAAAATATGAGATAAAAAAGTTATAGTGAAAATATACATATTGAAAACATTAGATGATATCTTAAGATATTTCAGTGTTTTTTTATAAATATGGAATGGGTTATTACATAGATAGAAAGAGGTATCAATTCAATGTCTATCTATGGTCTCCTACCATACCTACGGGAAGTTGAGACCTTCTTAGACGTTGCATCATCTCATGATAATAGACTTAAGTATAGTAACTCTGAAACTTTGTCTCTTCTTGACTAATACAAATCCTTCTACCCAATAGTGATCTTCCAAATCACTAGTATGACTAACCAACTTCAGTTTCATTTTGGGAGTTTTTTTTGTCCACTGTATCTCAAGAGTGGAGCCATAACACCAACCATAATGCTTTATTGGTGGGATAAACCACCTATCTATCTTAGTTAGTCCTTCTAACACATTTGAAAAATAACTATTTTGAGATCAAATGTGCCACCACAAAATCCCCAAAGAATATGCATGGTCTACAAAGACATACTAACAATAGTCCATTAGACAACAACACAATACTTCATAATAAACACAAATCCACAAAGCTTGACATAATACCACCCCGTACTACTTCTAGGGAGGAGAGAATACTAGTCAATTATGATGGTAATCTTGATAAATTGGCATCAAGAGTCTAGTCTACATAGATGGAAAAAACTCAATAAAAATTTTAACAAGCATAAACTAACCACTCATATGAACAAATACATACAAATTATGAAGAATGATATCTCTTGAACAAAGGAAAAATAATCATGCCAACAATCACAAACTTGACCGTGGATGATAATAGAATTTCTATTTCTAAGAAGCAATATTATCTATAGTTTAAATGTATATATATATATGTATATATATGCATATATATTGACGGGTATGAGTCAACACATGATTATATATAATGGGATTCAAATGCAAAGTATGAGAAAATGCAAAATAAGGGAACAAACATTGACCCACATTGTGTTTCCAAGCATAGGCCAAGAGGACCTTGAAGTCAACCTGGTATTGTGTAATGCTAGACCCTCACTCCTAGTTTCTTCACACATGAATGTGATTAACATATAAGTTATCTATTTTATGTACTTTATTAAAGATTCCATACCTATTATGATTTTTATAACTAGATTATTTGTGGGGCTTCTCATCACAATTGACAACAGACTGTGAGATACTTCATTAGGGCCCAAGGGCTCAATCTTGTTACTCTTATGAGACAGAAATATATTTCTTGGACCAAATTCTCACTACCATAGAGGATGGGTTAAGATTATCACGTATGGATACAAATTCCCTCTAATGGCCTTATTGGGAGTCTTCATTGGATAGAATACAAATACATTAAATGACCTTCATACTCTTAGGGTTACATACACCATCACTACATTTAGAGCACAAAAATATTATAACCCATCAATATTCATTGGCATCTATGCAATGCCGTCCAATATTAGAAATATTTTACTTAAGGAACTACATTCTCTTGTAATCCATGAGAAGGATTTGCAAAGGGTTATTTTACTTCATTTAATATGATTGATACTTCAGGGGCATGCCAAAAATCCCTTCTGGCCGGTAATTACATATATACATATGTGTATGGGAAAATTCACTAGCTTCATCAATGTGGAGAAAATCATTCTTCACTTGGTCACATGGTTCCTAACAATGGGATCCATAGTTTCTATTTGTAGACCATAGTGGGATGACCATTACCCCTTGGCCAACCCATATTCATCGAGTGCATCATATGTTGACACTGACCCATTGTAGTTCATACATACTCCATTGGAGAGCTAAGCCTTTTCACCTGGAAATATTATGGACAACACACTAGATTTGATATAAGTGGTTAGATACCTATGGGTTCAAAATCATGGCTATGTTAATCAACCTCTAGGACTTCACAATTAACTCCTTTGATGTAGAACCTTCTTGAAATGATGGAGAACTAAAACTTCTTGAAGTATACATAGACCATTAACTAAAAACAAAATACCTCATGTCCGGAAAAGAATTAGCAATGTCCTTGAACAAATTTTATGGAGATTACTAATACTACCCTCCTTCGCCAACATGAATATTGTGTAAACAACACACATTAATATCATAGACGACAGAGGGTAATGGAACATCCATTTTTCCCCATAAAATTTACTATGGAAGAAAAAGGGGCTCTAATACTAACACCCTTGTCGTTATTCATCATGAAATACACAATAAAAAACAAGTGACCACTCATACTACACAAAACTTATATAACACCTTCAACCATTAAAGTTATATATCTAAGTACATTAACCTGAACTAGGACTTTCTACAACCAAAGATATTAAACATGCACATGGTCCCATAACCCCTCTCAAACTCCATTTTTTCAATAAATTCTCAATACATGTCCAAGAAAAATCTCTTAGACCTTGTGGATTGAGTCTAGTCTTTAGGACTTATACACCACATCACTCACTATACCATGAAATCAAAGACTAATTCTCGCATGAGTAATCAATTGTAAACACTTGGGCCCACTACCCAAGGATCTAGTATGGTTTTAGGAATGACGATTGGCCCCATAGACCACCACTAGCCTTAACTGTCCGCTTTGTCCTCACTCATGCACAAGCTAGGATAAACTTCTCGACTGGTCACCCATCCTAGTACTACTATAGGTTGAGCATGCTTAACCATAGTGTTCTTTAGTGATGGGCTCCCTGAAAAGGAGGTGCACCTTGGTGATATGGATAGTCCAATCATTCCTTTTAAGATCATTTTGTCCAAAGCCTAAATCCTGGAACGTTACAAATCTCCCCCACTTAGACTCATGAAGTCTACATCAAGGCTCAACTATATGGCCTCATAATCTATCGCCAATCCAGTGTAGACCCAAATGGCCCATGTACACCTAGCTCCCGACCATGGTTACCGGTACAAGGGTGGCTCCATCAACTAGGATAGCCATTTCCAACATGCTACCAAGCCTAAGGCTCTAGCAAGGTTTTAGGAATGAAGACTGGCTCATAGACCCCACAAGCCTTAATTGCGTGTTGTATCCTCACTCATGTGCAAGCCAAGATAAACTTCCCAACTGGTCACCCTTCCTAGTACTACTTTGGGTTGAGCACGCCTAACCACAAAGTTCTTCAGTGATGGGCTCCCTGAAAAGGAGATGCATCTTAGTGATATGAGTATTCTAGTCATTCCTTATAAGATCATTTTATTTGAGGTCTCAAATCCTAGAATGTTACGATAAATAAATTCTCAGAAGAGAGAGATTGTGTAGGCTATCAAGAGAGATATAATTAGGATTAACTACTCAATATGAATACCCATTATTGTGCCAGGGCTTGACTTTAACCCTTGTAATTCATCTTTAATGATGATTTAGGAATTATGTTCTCATTATAGTTTAGGTTTGGATATCCATTATTTGATGTTAGAACATGATGATTAGACTTTAAAAGCTCGACTGATTGAAATATTGGTCAACAGTGAGATACCACACCCAAGAACAATAACAAGGCTTAAGGAACCCTAATGTTGGTCCTTGTGACCCACTACTTTGACTAGAATACTAATGCATGAATACCCATTATTATTCCAAGAATTTTGACGTTGACCTTACCTTTAACTCTCGAGATCTTACTCTAATATTCGGTGAAATGTACACTATTATACCTCCTCCTTAAAGAGACTAGTGGTATTGATGATACTTTTATGTACCTCATGAAATTGCATACTTGGCTATGTATTTGTTTGAGATAACTCGCTCCCTACTGAGTAGTCTTCTGATTTTCTATATTATAGTTTCCAACATACTTGAAACATAAATGATATTATCCATTATGACTGCCAGTAATAATGATTGTTGATATTGATTACAAGAGACCTCCTCATTTGGAGGGTGCAACTTGTACATGTTGTTGACCTCAATATCAGCATAATGGGAAACTCATATAAAATCATGTCAAATAAATAATGTTTTGAAATCGCTTGTTCATTATTTGAATATAAGTCATGACAATTAAACTACTTCGATACAAAATTGTTTTACTCGTTTTTAATAGTGTACCATGAAATTGCATTGATTGGTTCATGATTTTTTATTTAGGAAAATAATATAGATCATTATGAAGAATTGACTAAATCACTTCCGCTCTTGAAAAATGTTGATGATATGGACAAATCTACAATATCATAATTAGATTGGTTACTTCTTTAAATCTTTTGTTTTATGAGTTATTATTTCTTATTTTATCCACTAGTGTGTGAGATCCATTTGGACAACCTAGGGACAAGTGCTTCAATCCCTTTACCATTGCTTAGGTAGTGGGATTGGGATTGGGATAAGAACGGTTCAATGACATCAATATAACACATATTACCCTTATCAATAAAGTTGGCATACCAATAAATATCAATAAGTGATGTTGCATTATCCTAACCACTAGATATTATGAGATTATCATAAAAGACTTTAAGTAATCATCTCAAAACACCTTCAAACTATCACTTTGAAGAATATACATCCTTCATGGTTGCTTGACATATCAAGGATTCAAAATTTGAAAGATAGAAAACCATCAACACTTTACATGGTAGGAGATTTCCCTCCTTACCCTTATATTGGATCATGGAAAAAATCCTTTGAAAACATTAATTGTAAATTTGTTTTACCTGCCTATATTATATTACTCCACTTCTTCTTAGATTAAATAGATTTAGTGTTTCTCAAAGCCAAGCTTCTTTTCATAGTTGATCGGTGGTGTGCCATTGGAAAACCTCACTTGCCTGGTTGGACTCCAAAAACGGGATTCTTTGTCACCAAGTCTGCAAATCATTACTACCTCCATCTTATAAAAAATGTTTAGTATGGACATCACAAGTGACCTTCTTAATACACTACTTTTCAAATTTTATGTAACTTAATACAATATACTTTGCTGACAACATTTCATTGGACCATCCCGAAAAATCTCATCATGGTCAGACATGTTTTGAATATGTTTTGACATCTCTTTGTCTTCAAGATCAGTTACTCCAAATCCTTTGTTAGCTTACAATTTCAAATGAGATGTCATGAGAGGCTACTTACTTGTCTTGATTTTGAATAAGGATACCATCCATATGAAATGTGGGTCCCCACTCTCCCCATATTAGCTACAATGATTATATTTGGAAGCTTATCACATGAAAGATCATTCTTAATCTTGCATTCATTTCTAAATGAAGCTAAGAGGAAGAACCACGTCAACTCTACCCTTAAAAATCTTCCATCTTACTTCATTAGTTTCTTACGTAGTATAAATTCATTAAATGATAGTTAGAGAAAATTAGAAAAAAAATTATATAGAGATATTCAAGTTCTCCACACAAGGTCCACGCTATTTCTTGGTGGTGTGTTATAAAACAAACTCTTCACTCTCACAACAGGTTTAGAACCTACATGCAGTACTATGTAGCTAGCCGTTACAAAACTACTTGAAGTGGTTTGATTACTCACAAATACTAGAAATATAATACTCCATGTAAGAAGATTTCAGCGTCGTTATGCTCTCTGTTTTCAAGTTTCTTAATGAAACTTATATATACAATTAAAAATGCCATCAAAATGTCATTGGGATTATCAAATCCGATTCGATTTTAACTGGATTCTTGGCAACGTGAGGGCAGATTCCATGACTACGATATCCGATCGACTAGTACAAACCATGATGAATATCAACCAAGCCCGCACTCCCCTCTACTCACATAGAGATGAAAAACTAAGGTGATAACTCATCTCCTTTGATCATGAACTTAATAATTTCATCACTTAGTTCATCAAACAATTATCCATCGTAGAGCTTATAATAGCATAAAAACTAATATTGATCCATGGGTGGTTCAAAATCATACAACCGTGTCATATATGGTCACGTGTCCAGCAAAGACAGAAGTTTGGAGTATCAAATGTCCTCTCAACATTACCATCACTATTTGGCTTTTGCGGAACAATAAGCTCCTCTGAGGGAGTAACATCATTAGATATTACGACCATGGTCTTTAAAATTCTCCTCCTATGTAGAGATGAATTAGAGGATATCAAGCAATATATATCCTTGTCCTAATTTCGGGCTTAACTTTTACAACTTTAGACATGAGCCATATACTCTTATAGTAAGGTCTTCAACAAAACATTTTTTTTATGGTAAAACACCTTTGAGATAGATGGCAAACATATCACATGATGCTTCACGCATGTGATGCTACATGTTTTACCAATATATGTCTAATTGTTCATCAAAATGTTGTGTTGCATCGGCACGTCCTTTGGCACAAGTGAGAAATATCGTAAAACATTTGATTTATTAGTACACTAGGGATTTAGATACAACACTTTGATATGTAGGGACGCCTAATTGAAGAAAGCAAAAAATTAGATTATACAGTTTGGATGTTAAGAGACCTGAAAAAAATTTACCGCCACATACCACTGGAGTTTTGTACCACAGCCTTATTTTGTAAGGGTAGTATAAGATCTAGTTTCCCTATATCTAGAAAAATAGTTGGTTTTCATATTTTATTATTTAGTGTTTCGCATAAAGCATCTATGTTGACATTATGATTTCATGGTGAAACCTCGAATCAATTCTTGGGGGTCCCCATGTCGCCCAGGCCAAGATGGTTGGGGAAGGTTGCCATAGTCATCTACCCGTCTCAATCCAACGCACTCAAATCAAACTTTTCCATGGTCTCTACACCTTTCATCCTATCGCTCTCTACTTTTTCCCAGCTCCAGCATTTCTTTTTGTGGGTTCTAGGAACAATAATGTCCAATTGGAGTTGCGACGCAGATCTGGAAGGTCCAGACATGGACAGGGACGTGTAGTTGAGATCTCAGCCTTTCCTTTCCGAACCACAATATGTGATAAAGGTAAGGAGAGTGGAGGAAACTGGAAAGGGGAAAGGGCAGTTTTTTTCTTGAAGGAAAACTATTATTGTTGGGCAACTTGTGAAGAAAAAGTCTCGTCCTAAATTCCCAAGTTGAGGCTGTGTGGTAGTAAAACTGCAGGAGGTGACAGTGTTCTTACGTCCCAGATTTTAACGTTTCGGTGTTTAGAACTGTTATGAAAATCAACTGCCTGATAATTTAACAGATTCATACGTCACATGACTGTATCGTCTGATAAGTGATTAAGCATTGGTGCTTAGGGTGTTCACGTGGAAGAAATTAAGAGAAATCCCCTTTTTATCTCCTTTCCTCCTCTTCCTCTTCTTCCCACTCTGATTGCCGATGTCTGCGCTGCGCCCACCATTGCTTGTTTCTTTTCTCCCCCTGCGTCGTGGGTTTCTGTCGCTCCGCAGTGCTCTCTTGCCTCTGATCTACCCTGTTGCTCTCTTGCATTGTCACGTTCTGTAATAGTTCAACACCCCTAACTCTATCCTTACCATTTACCAGTGGAGAGACGGCAGTATAAAATACATGAGAGAAAAACAGTATACAGGGTGGAATATTCTGTAGGTGCTGGTGGCTTCTTTGGCTATCTGCCGTGGCAATTGAAACGACTGCCCACCGTTGATCGAACTTTGAACGAGAAAATTTGGCATTGCGAAATTACACTCCCAACCTTGGTATGACGGGAGTTCACAGCGCAGTGACGGTTTGATTAATAAAGGTGACTAATTTGCATACTAATTAACGAACTAACCAATTAATTAACGAGTTACTATAGTGAAGTGAATTGCAACACACTCTGATTGCGACCCATGATGGGGGCAAAAATGATAAAAAAGAAGATAACCCAACATTCAATCTCGGTCTCCTTTTTTTTTCTACTTATGTTCAATATATTAAAAAACTAACAAGCTAGCTAGCATCATAGCCTCTCTTTCCCATGGCGGGGTTTTAAAACCCCAATAATTAATTTAAAGGGCGCAGCCGCAATCATGCATATCGCCTCCCCCATGGAATTATATATATCGATTAGGGTTAGGCTAAGTCTCTTTCACTTTGCTTAGTAGGCAATGCACACACACATTTATAACGTAAAAAGAATCCAGCTTTCTCTTCGACAAGGTATCGTCAGTTGGCCAACACTAAAAACAACTACAACTACAAGGTTAGATTAACCAAAACACAAGCATTTCACGATTTTTCAGTTGTTGTGGTATATACCCCAACTTGCTAACCTATTGCGGGAAGTAGCTTCTTTGAGCAGTTAAGTGTTTGTTTCTTTCTTCACTGTTTGTTTGATTAGAAGCGGCAACAACAACAAACATCAACATGCGCGAGTTGTGCACCCACTGTGCGTTGTTCAAGCTGTACAATGCATGGGTATTGGGAAGGCATGCACTTAGGCCGAGGAGTTAAAAGAAATAAGGGAGGTTCCGCTAGTACCAAACAGGCAACGGGTTTGTATGTATGTATATACAATAAAGAGAGGATGTATATGTACGTGGCTCATATCCCCCATATTGTTGGCGACAAGTTGGCAATAAATAAAGAAGACAGCAATGTCCATGATATAAAAGGGAGATGAGAGAGAACGACGGCCTCTTTCTTGCCATGTTGGCAGTGCAACTGCAGCTATAATTACAAATGCCGCGGTTATTCATTCTGCCCAATGATGCACAACCACTGCTCAGCACCCATCCTCTCAGTGTTTGAACAAGTCATCAACGGACGCTAGTAATTGGCTGATGTTAGATCAGGTTATTAACACCTTATTTTTTATCATTCGATCGACAATCATGATATATTCTATTATCTGAGTAGTGATGTAATTTATCTCATCTATTCCAGAGTTTCCAACAGTTTATCCACTCATTTACTCATTTTCCACATGTCGAGGTGGGTTCATAGTAAGAATATTTTTTCCTGTGAAGTTACGTAGACTTTGTCCTTTAGCTGAGCTTTCTACAAGCATTTTTTTTCAATAAATTGTCCATTTTAACTTTTAAGAAATAAAATATTAAGATCTGATCCTAGTTGAAAAGTCACTTGTATCTCTTTCTTCAAAAAACCAATGGAGAGGATATTCAAATTAAATTTCATATAATTTAGACAAAGAAAGAGAAAAGGGAAAACTTGTCCCTTAATTTTTATTTTTCCATTTCCTCTCCTTTCTAAATTTGAAATTTTATTTCTCAAAGACATAATCTAATAATCAAAGACAACTTTCATGTGTGACATACACTTTGAAACTTCTAGAAATTTAGAAATTCATATTAGAAAAAGACTTTTCTTTCTACCTAAGGACATCCCCACAAATTGCTTATTTCCATCAAGATGCAACATAGAGGAATATGGCATACCACCAGTGGTGAATCCAGCAGAAACAAGTGCTCTATAGGGTCCATTTAGGGAACATAAATCCTATTTTCTGTTGCATGTTTCTACATTTAAAGTAATTCATTTGTGAAACTCTTTTCTCATCTTTGAACCCTTTGGCACTCATAAATTATTATAAATACCCCACATTTCCTCCACAATAAACCCCCTTTCATCTCTTCAGAAGACAAGGAGAACTGCCACATCTTATTCAAACCTTGTAGATGATTGTATAGAAGATTTTTCTTCTAAAACAACAGTTCGAATATGTCGGGAGGCTGTTGAAACTTTATGGAGGCACCAAGGACCTCTAGATTTATTTGTACTCCTTAAACTATAGAGCTAGATCGTGACAATTACTTTTGAACTTGAATGATAGTTTTGCATCTATCTACTTGTTCAACTTGCCAAAATTGTTCATACTATACATTTAGATCTTTCTTATTCATAATCATATCACAGGATTGAATGGTTTCTTTAACTATATCTATAAATGTTTTCTTGATATTCTTAAAAAGATTTCATATTACTCACAATTGCAACTTCTTTCTAGCACATTTTAATTAATATATGGACTTCTAAATGTTAAGAACATCAATCATACACATTGTGTGGTACCCCTATCTAGATTTCCTAATCTAACCCTCTTGTTTTATTATGTTTTTTAACTACAATAAAAACTAGTTCTATTTTACACTAATTTAAAATGTAGTAGGATTAGTTGGAGTCAACTAAAAACATGTATTATTAAAATATTTTTACCTGAAAATCTGAAATTAACTAACTGATATATTTATCTAATGGGGAGAATTATCCAAATCTACCAGTTAATCAATTTTGTCCCTAATATGACACTATAGAATCATTCTAAATCTAGTTGAAGAAAGAAAATATATAGATACAAAATAATTTATCAATTTGATTCAAAGGAGAATAAATGCATTAAATGAGTATGTATCAACCATAAAGAAAAAATATACCAGTATATTAAGAAAAATATTACTACTAAAATTGAATTCCTCACATCTTTATAAGCATACCTACTAATTTTCAATTAAATCAGTCAACAATTGGCTACACATTTTATTGATTGAAAGTTATATCTTTGATATATGTTAATGCATTCAATATTTTCATTTGACTGCAATCGACCATTTATTCTTTTTGCCATGTAATGTCTACACAATCCCCTCTTTCACGGGCACATGTGCTTAACCTACACTTGCAAACATAAATGTCGCAAACCAACAATTTCTTTCTCCCCCTCCTCCATCTATTTTTCTTCTCATATCCTTCCTCCCTTGTTTCTTTCCTCCGATCTTCCTTCTCCCATACACACTCTATTGAAATGCTAGTTCTTGTCAATGTCCCTCACATAGTGCAAGGCCACTTGGCTAAGGAAAACATATCACCACAAGTTGGAGAGAACGACATAAGTTGTTGCGTAGACCAAGCTTGATGACAACCACTTCTCTACAACACCTGGTCTTCCAACACCAATAAGGAGTGAAATAGCTACCATATACCCTTCTACCCTCTTCTTCTTTCTTGCACACCTACAAGTATGAACTTGTGAAAAGAATTGGGGAAGGAACCAAATATCCTTCCAAAACCACTTCGTCGCTAAAGATCACATCCAAGGTCAATACGAATAACTTCTGACATGAGTAGATATTTTTGTTGTCACCAATATTTTTCCATCAACATGGAAAAAATGTTGAAGGTTGTGATGAGGTCAAGAATGATTTTTGCAAGAAGTTGGACAACCATGCAACCTCCTTAAGCACTTGAACTACATAAAATTTTCTATAGTTGGCCAAGGGGAATGAGAAAGTCAAAAAGTTGATGCAGGTGCCCTACAAACTTGATCTATAGACTGATTAATAGAATATCCTCCAACTTTGACAATGCTTACATTTGTATATCATCTTATATAGTATAGATTTCAGTGATCTTCAAAATAATTATGGGTAATGAGGGACCAATAGTAAACCCACTCGTATTACTATCTAACCTTAGTTATAGTTTCAATTAGTGGACTCATCTAAACCTAAACATAGTACAATGGTGTATCAACATATCTAGACATATATGTTTGTTAATTTAATGGAACTTAGTGGATAGATAATATATAATCACTATAGGTTAGTACTAGTACATTACATACATTCCTAGATGATAGTATAGAGCCTAATTGATCTACTAGTATATGTCACATTAGTACTAGTTTGCACAATGGATGAGTAAATAAGAGGTTAATTAATGATCAAGAATTTCAGTAGTTTTTAAAAGAAAATTCAATATATCCAACTCATTTGTTTCATAAATTGAAAAGACTATATGCACATATATGTATAAGCATAGTTCATGGTAAAGGGAAATATGAATAGATCTGATGAAAATATTATCAATTAAATAGAAATCGAAATATTATTGATCTTGGTTGACTAAACTTAATTATATGATATAGAAATAATAAAATTAAAAAACAAAAAATTGGAGGATGAATACTATTACCAACACAGATATTTTTTAAATGGACTAGACTTACTTCACTAAAGATAGATGATGGAACTAAGATACATATTTAACTGACCACTTTTTCATTTAAGAAGAGTAAAACCCATGATATACCCTTAAGTAATTAGAACCAGGTAAGAACAATATTTATTGCTATACTAGGTTTGGATATAAATTTAATTATATAGAGGTAACTATGTGACAATATGTGTATAGAACACTTTTAGGTTGAGAAGAATGGACTAGGAATTTTGTCCCTAGAGATATGGTTATTTGTGAATATCTTGCATGTGAAACTTCAGTTTAAATTTAGACATTCATAAGAGTATAACTTCTATATTCCTGAGATACTTTTTGAATGCTACTCATTCTTGTCACACTTCCCATACCCATGAAAATTTGAATTAATGATTTTTTTTGGGTTTATAACCCCTTTTTTCACTTTTACTTTGGATACGGTTGAATATTTTGACACTTACTATATTATGCATGCATAGTATTTAGAATACTTTCATCTAATGTACTTAAAATGTTAGGACGTCTTATTTTGTCTTGGGTGTTCTGTATCCACATGCTTTTATATCAAGATGTCTTATTCTTTGGAGGGTATGTATTTCTATCCAATTATATATTAAGGCATGTTAATCCACCCAGGGTGTGCTTGTCCCACCCTTTTTGACCAAAGACTCATTGGGGTCTCAACGCTACTTTAGATACTAGTAATCTAATTTTATATATGCATGCAATTGTATTATTTTGTCAACTTGTGAAATGAATAAGGGCATGAATCTTTATAATTTGTTAATACTTTTATAAATAAGTATCTCATTCTTTTAATAATAATTCTCTAATTTGGTTTTTTTGAATTTATCATGATAGTCCCCTCTTAAAAGGGAACCCCCTCTTTTGTAATTTGCTAATATGTACATCCCAAATATTTCATTAGGTACATACCAATAGTTTCAGATGCATACCTTTTGTTTCTAAATTTAGATGTTGTCATGAGCCTACAACTAGGTGTTGTGTAGGACCTTCAACCATGATTATGGACTTTGAAGGATAGATTTATATGGATAGGTTTCCCTCTTCACTAGTCCTAATAAAAATTAGATGTACTCTTCATCTTTTGTATTACCACCTTTGAGGTTGAGAACCATGTAATAAGAATACTATAAAAGTTATCATTTTTTCCTCTCCTATACACTGACTCTATTTAATATATCGTACTTGAGTAATAACATTACAACTTTTTTTATCATACATAATAGTGTTTTTGGGTTGGATGAATTTATTCTTAAGGTAAGGAGTGAATCTCTTCTCTGGATCCACCCTTTACAATTTTGCTATTAGAGCCAGTGTAGTCTGTGAATCTAGCTATTCAAACTTATTTTCTATTGTTCCTAAACTTATACCTTGACTAGTTAGTTAGGTGGCCCTATATAGGTTGTTGATATATATATCATGATTTGTGGAATAAGAATTAGGGTTTGAATCCCTAACTAATTTGTTCATTACCGCTCCCCAAGACACTTTTTTCTCTAGGGATCAGCTTTTAGAAACCCGAATCACCTTACCTCCTCATGGTGATGGAACATTTCCTACGTGAAAGTTGGCTCTCTGAGTAATTAGTTCCTATGTCCTTCTTTTAAAGGTGTGCTAGTCCAACCACTATAGAGAGTACTACACCGTGAACACTCTTATACATGCTTATCTCTAGTTCCCTGCTAAAATCCTTTCCTTGTGGTCTTTCAAGCATGCCTCAACTAAGTTCACTTTGAGAATTAATCATGCATGAATAACACATGTTGGACCCTAAATTTATCCTGACTTTTGATGCTTCCTTTTTCTAAGTGATAATAATGAATGACTATTCATACTAGCTTTAGTTTTTTTTTGCTTAGCATGCAATCATGTTTCTAATTTTACTATAAATTTGACTTCCATTAGGTGTATCTAGTTTTATGCTATTTTATTGAGGTTTTGATATATTTCATCATCTTTTGTTTCATGATTGAGCATAATTTCTCCATACCAGCATATTATAGAGTGTTTGTTAGCTTCATCTATCTTTGCTTTCTAATATCAATGAAGACACCTACCGATGAAATCATCCAACAATTGATTACAATCATGCATCGCCAAACAGTGAAAATCTCACAACACCCATTGAAGAAAATATCAAGATGTCTAACAATGAAGTCTTTACTCATTTCTCCAACTAATTTTATTAATGTAAATATGAGATTTCTGACTCTCTAATTGATAACGATAATGACCGATTAGACTCTAAAACTTCCCAACTATGAAAATACATACTTTTGCCTAAATATGAAACCTCCACACTTTCTCAACCAATGGGATTTTATAGAGTCATTCAACTCTTTGTATTCCTCCCAACGTCTCCAATACTAATATATATGTGAGAGATGTAACCATAACCCTTATCCTATAAATTGAATGATTCGGCCTCCCTTACAAGGCATCTCTTCTTGAGACACTAGGATGTTGTGCTCTATGATTAAGCAAAAAGATGATCTTTATCGGTCAATTGCATCATTCATTTCCATGGGCTGACGCCACTATCCTTGACCTATTGATTCCTTAGTCGTGGATTTTAGATTAGATCACGAAAGATAATGAATAAGAAGCATCATTGGATACTAGTCTTAGTGTATTCTACTACTACATTAGATTAGCCCCATCTCTGGTCATGAAGGTTGTTACCTCACACACATGCCTACATCTCTTCTACTCATATAGACAATATCTATCTGCTTCTTTTCCTTTGTTCTTCCTGGTCTTGCTATAATTAGCAAATATTTTCTTACATTAGTGCATGGGGATTATCCATGATACCTCTTTTTGCCCATTCTACTACATATGTGCTTCTATCAACTGTGATATATTTTAATCCAACCAGTTTATGATACCACTGTAGTCTGATCAGTAGGTTTGCATCTCTGTCAGATCATGGATGTAGAGATCTTCGAACCTAGGATCTAGGATATCAATTGTTTCTTGTCAAACCCTCTATGAGAATTTTATATGAGTTTTCAAATGAGACGGGCATGTGATCTCTATATAACATGAGTGCAAGCCTAAAGTGATATTTTTTGTGTGTTTAATCCTAATTCCAAATGGGTAAATTTACCTGGCCTCTATATTATTTGCTCATGTTTGTTTATGATGCATTGAGAGAGTGAACAAAGATAGTGGTAGTGAAGCCTACTCACCCTAGTGTGTTGATCCATCAATAATCTTAGCTTTTGTTCAACCCTTAATTCTTGTATTTAGTGTAATAATAAATCAACCACCCATTTGTGATAGATACTCTTCCTAGTTAGTTAAATAGATCAATCAATTCTTAAAAATATTGTCCTTTGAGTTTGATTCTAAACTACACCATGATAAGATTCATCTTCTTGTGGCAGGGACATACACTAGCTTAAGGTAAAACCTAGGGATTTCATCCATAGGTAATTTGCATGTGCAATAAATCATGCATCAAATAACCTGAACAAGCCCCGTATAATGGGTCGGAACTTTCTCACACCATGGATTTGCTTCGATGTAATTGTACCCAAGTCTTTCTATATAGGTGTTTGGAGGAGTTGACATCATGTAGTAGGAAACCATGTTCCTCAACCCATGCTATAGGTGAAAATATTCTTTTTGTGTGCCCTTGTAGATACTGGGATGGTAGACTCTCTTGGAGTAAGAAAAAAATGTAAATTTTTTTACTTTGAATGTTATGATTGGTGACTTCATTACACATTGATTTTTGTGGAATTTTTAGATTTACATCAAACATTTTTCTTCATCATACTTATTGTATAATTATACTGTAGGTAAAAAAGGTTTACATATTTTATAGATGACTTCATAAACCATAGTGTTAAATGGTTAAGTCAACCTTAAAACGATAGACCTACATATGGACCTTAAATGACCAAAACTAATAATAAATGAATTTGGTATTATTTTGGGTAAATACCTCAAATAAGTGTTACACAAATATAGTTGTTGTCTAATTAGGGTAATCAAACCTTGCCAAAAAGAATACCATTGGAAAGTAATTGGATAACTTAGATGAACACATATGATAAGTGGTATTTTTCAAATTAAGATAAGTTTCTAGTTTGGATGAACCCAATTGGTTGTTAATATAAAAAGGTTATTTTGGTTGGTAAACAATTAAGCAATTCCATATATCAAAAATTAACATTGGTGCCCTTATGCACTAACTTTTTTCTAAGGTTAAAAATGTGGAAATATTTACCTTGAAACCTAAGTTAAATATTTTAGGAGATAATAACAATAATAAATTTACATCTTGTCCCCACATTGTAATGAATAAAATATGGTGTTGAGCAAGTGAGTACTTATAATCATAATTAGTTTCTATATACATGTGTAGTTAATGTTTATCTAACTAAACTGTATTGTGACACCTTAACTAATAGGTTACAATGGTTCAATTTTGGGGACAAAATCATTTTAAGGGGTGGAGTGTTTCATACCCAATACTAAATTACCCAATCTAACCAGCGCATTTACTTATGCCTTTTTAATGAAAACAAAAGTTAGTTCCCTTTTCCCCTAATTTAAAATATGTTAGTATTAACTGGATTCAAATAACATCATGTATTAATAAAAATCCTTTTACATTAAATTTTAAAATTAACTAACCGCCTTCTTTATCTAATGGATTGGGACATAAAATCCACCAATTAATAAGTTTAACCCTAATAAAAAACTTTGGAAAAATTATATGTCTAGTTGATGAAAGGATATAAAATACTATATAAAATATCAATTTAATTAAAAGGAGAATAAATACCTTAATAAAGTAAGTATCATTAAAATAAATAAATATAATACCAAAAACATCCATTAGAAGAAATTCATGTTATAATTGGATTGTTCACATCTTAATTAGGCTACTTGCAAATTTTTAATGTTAATTAGACTTCAATGGTCTACTCATTTAATTGGTTGAAAGCTATATATTTTAGTACATATTAATGCGCTCAATATTTTTATTTGACTATCATCGACCATTTACCATTTTCTCCATGTAATGCCAACACATTCCCCTCTTTGACGTGCATATCCTCATAAACTACACTTCCAAATGCAAGCACCATTGATTGATGCTTTCTCTCTCCATCTATTCTGTGTGATTTTGTTCTCCTCTCCTTCTTACCCTATTTCTTTCCTCTTCCCTTCCCTCTCTAGATTCTCTATTGAATCACCTACCCTCTGTCACTATCCCTTACATAGAACCAAGATACTTTGATGAGGAGAACCTATCACCAGAAACTGCATAAAAGGCAATGTATGTTGCATCTACCAAGCTCTGTGGCACCTTTTTCTCTCTACACCACTTGGTCTGCCACTGCCATTCATGAGTGATACAACTACCATATACCCTACTAATCCTCTAATTCTCTCTCCCACATGGACCTACAAGTATGTACCTATGGAAAGAACTAAAAAAGGAACCATAACCCCCTCCCCCAAAAAAACACCTCATTGCTTGAGATCACAAACCAGGTTAGTCTAGATAAATGATGACATTTTCTAATATTTTTCTTATCACCAATATTCGACCATCACCAAGGAAATTACATCAAAGTTTTTCCAATTGATCAAGGATGACCTTACCAGGAAAATCCATGTGACCTAATCAAGGATTTGAACCCTATATAGTTGTTCTTAGTTTGTCTTAGGGAATGAGGAAGTAAGAAAATAGACGACTTCGTCTATCAGTCTCAATCTATAGATTGATCCATCGAAGCTCCTCCAATGTTGAAATTTTTACATTTATATATCATTTTCTATAGTATCGATCCATTAATATTTAAAAATGATTAAGGGTAATGATAGACTATTCTTAAACTGTTAGTTGTTGCACAAGTCTTAATATTTATAACTCAAATACTACCTACAAGTAAATGGTTACGTGTAATAATATAATGAAGGTCGTCCACGGAGCAGGGAATAGGTAAACACAAGAGTATCAAATATCAACACTCTATAATGGTTTTAAAGGACAATTTGGTTTTAGACTAGTAAACTAAACAAGTTAGAGAACTAAACTTGAAACATGTATCACTTGGATTCAAGATTTTGATTAATAAAGGGTCTTGAGAATCATATTTTGCATCCATATCATAACATGATGAACTATGAAAATAAATTATGCTAGAAATAACACAAGAGAGTGTTGCATCATACACCCACCTCTCGATACTATAGGACAATCAGTATTTCATATAACACTTCCATGCTTATACTAAATTTTGAACTACAAACCTTGCTAACCATCACTTCCAGCCATTCTCATAGTCAAGGCAATGTTGCTAAAATATACTTCCTTACTCCTATGTATATATTCCCAGATTATACAAAGAGCATAAATCATAAACAAGAAGTGGCTAGTCGAGCATGTAAGAAGAAAATCAACTCGGATGAACCTTAAAATCATGGAAATATCTAGAACTAAGAATGAAATTTGTATCCAGACAAGTAATGACATCGGAGTTATTTCTCGATACCCAAGAATAAATATTCTACTCGTCCGTGGTTAAGTAGTGCAAGTACAATCAGTAGAATATAGAACCGAATATGGTAAAAGAGAGGAAAAAATGAAAGTCTCTAAGCAAATAATAGAATGCAGTAGAACTTCGGGTAGGAGTTAAATTTCTCCCTTTCTACATTCCTTCTCCAGCAACCTTTTCCCTCGAGTAGATAGAATGGAGAACGAAGACTTCTCCTGCAGTCACTGAAGACTAATTGGGGAAGAAGATGGTTATCTCTTGAGTAACCATCCTTTCTACTCCAAAATCTCCTTCTCCTCTACTTGGCTCTTCTTTGGGTGTCTTTTCCTTCAAATGACCCATGATAACCGTCCCAAGTAAGTCCAATTCATATCTAAAATGTTTGGGAAATTGTTCTTTTAATTTGAACGAAAACTACAGGAAACACAACATGTTGGAAAGTGAACACATTGTGTGACTTGCAGTTTCTATGGTCGAACCGCCTTGATCAAAGATGACATGGTGTCTTGGTTGGCCAACACAGTCCCTACAAGTTGGAGAATTTTAGATAGTTCTGGAATTAGCAAAAAAGTCGTGTTCGATAACCAACGCATCATGTTGGTTCAAGTCAGGGGACTCCTTGATTTTTCGGAACCTAAGGGCACAACATGCTGGTTTCCCAACACTATGTGTAGCTAGAATCCAATAATTTTTTATTTTATGCATCCGATGAGACACAGAGTTGGTCGGCCAACTCCCAACATGACATGTTATTTACTCACTTGCAGAATAAAATTTTCCTTCTATGGGCACACCATGTTAGTTGATCAACACAGTGAGTTTCTGTCATATTATTGAGATTATTGCTTCAACTTTTGGGAATCATTTGAGGAATGTGATGACGGTCGAATTATGATCAATTTATCCTCTATTTAGTGTTGAATAGTAGTGCACATAGTTCAAACTATGGAACAAACAAGGAACTTAAAAGATGAAAAATCTAGAAGTTCAAACCATGAAACAAGTACCTATACATATAACTTCATTACTATACTAGAATGAAGTAGACACATTTTTTTAATCAATATAGGGTGAACTATTATAATGAATACATTCTTAGATGATATCCTAGAGCCTAATTGATCTATTATATTAATTTTTTATCACATAAGTACTAGTATGCATATAGGTATGTGATTAAGTAACTGGTTAGGTAACAATTTAAGAATTTCAATAGTTTTTAGAAGAAAAACTCAATATATTGATCTTGTATGTTTCAAAAATTGAAAACCCTAGATGCACACATATGTAAAATCATAAGCCATGGTAAGTAGAAATACATATGGATTTTATAATAATATATCATAACATGAATATATTCACCTTACACTACTACAAAAATGTCTTATAACGTCACTTTTAAAGGTGTCGGTTGTAATAATACACCGACACCGAAACAATAAAGCGTCGGTTTATAAAATAAACCGACATCAATCTGTGAAGGGCGACCAGACACGGTATCACTTTTATTCGGTGTTGGTTACTTAATAACACACCGACGCTGAAAATTAACCGCCAAATCCAAAATTTCCAGCGAAAAAAATTACCTCCAAAAATTTAACATATGGCGTCGGTCATTACCTAAAAAACCGACGATGAAAGGTTATTCACGAAATAGAAATTTGGCACATTTTGATCGTCAGTTTTACATCAATGACCGACACTTATGGGTTTTCCCGTGCTCTTCGTGGGAAAATTTTCACACCCTTTGAGCGTCGGATTTTCAAAACAACCGACGACTATGGTTATTAATCGAGAACCAATTTTTTAATCGGCGTATCTAGATAGACGTCCATTTTTTTCTAGTTAAAACCGACGATTATCATTTGGAACAGGTGTCAGTTTTGTGTTGTTAACCGACACTGTTAGTTTTATGTGTCGGTTTTGTTGAATAACCGATACCGAATGTTAACTTAATATCACGAGAGCGAGCCCGAATCTTCCCCTTTCTCTCTGTGATTGCAATCGGCTATTAGGCTCTGGCGATTTCGGCATTCTCCTTGCTCATCGCCGCCGATCTCCTTGCTCACCGACATTGTTCTACTGCTAGTGCCATCGTCACCGTTCGTGGAGCTCGCCGCCTCTGTGGAGCGCCGCCGTGGAGCTTGCCGTTTGTGGAGCTCGCCGCCGTTCGTGGAGCTCGCCACCTCCGTGGAGCTCGCCGTTCGTGGAGCCACCACCATCGTTGCTCCTCTCCTCCAGCCGGTCCTCCTCTCGCCGGTGCTAGCATTCCTACTGCCAGAGCCAAAGCCAATGCCAGTAGCCACCGTGGTAGCAGTCCTACTGCCGGAGCCAAAGCCAGTGCCAGTAGCCAACGCCAACAGCAGCAGTCGGAACTAGAGCTTGCCATTATCGTCACCACTGCCACTTCTAGAGGTAAAGCCTTCAATTGACTAGGTTTGCATCCTCAATTCATCCTTAACATATGTTAACAAATAATCCCTATAAACATGTAATGTTTATTTAATAGTGATTGTGAGTCAGATTTAGACCTATCCCTAACAGGGTTTGCTTTCCACTTGGGCCAATACAACTAAACATGTCTGTAACATACTGAATCTCAAGGTCTTCCCTGCAATTTACCCACTTGTGAGCTTTTCTTGACCTTTGAGTCCATTTGGACCTTTTTCATAAATTTCCCATCCTTTTGGATCATTTTTGGACTCTATGTGCAATTTGGGCATAATTTGATGTTGAAATCACTATTTACCATCATTTATGTATATGGAGGGGTGTTTGCACAAATAACCCACTTAAGGAGATAAGTTAGGGTTAATCATGTAATTTGGTCATTAAGGATGGTAATGTAGTAGATAATATTAATTTGGAGTTTTTTGGATAAATATATTATTAATAATGTGTATTTGAGTTCATATACCTATATATTAACTTTAATTATTTCTCTCTCCTCAAAATATGATTTTAATTCACATTAATATGTTATTTTGTTGAGAAATGATTATTTGGATCCTAATGTGTTTAATATCTCGAAATTACTCACATGTTTCATTAAAAGTAGTCTTTTCATATAATTCATTCCTTTTAATCTATTAAAATACACCTTAATGAGCAATATATTAATTGAGGACCTTATTGGGTATAATTATGAAATCTAATTATATAGCATTGTAATATGTGTCATTATGAACCTATGGTCCAAAGTTGGTGGCTTGTGGAGTTCATTTGACCCTCTAAATCCATTTTATAAGTATTGAATAAAGTGTGACTATAGCTTTGATTGTAATTTCAATTATTGATTGAAGGCGTAACGCCTAAAGTTTGATTTAATGCTTGTCATGCACCCACCCTTACCCAGCGTGCCATTCAACGGCATAAATCAGATCATCTTACCTCTGGTTCGATCAGACAGTCTAGGGCTCGTCCCTAACCTCTAGCCAGCCCGCGTCCAAGGAACCGTCTCACGACAGATCTTTGCTCGCCCCTTTCTCCCTCTACACTCAATAGTTTCACTCGATTCTTCTTCCGTGCGACTTGTCTCTCCATGACGCATCCAGCAAGGGGCTTCTCACCTTCTCCCATTCATTTTACATGAAACGCCCAACTGGGCTCTCCGCCTCCTCTTCGCGGAGGAGTTACAGAGTAGGGTAGCTATACCCCCTTGCCAACCTGAGACCTAGAAAACCTTCCTCAGCCTCCACGCGTCACTCCCCCACGACCAATTGGCCCTAAGCTACCCCCAGCCACCTAGACCTACTCGATGTGATTTGCCGGAGACCTTGGCCCACTGCTCGTAGCACCGACCTCCTATTCCAAATTAGACGCACGGTGAGTTTCTTCGGCGTCTGCCCTTCAATTCCCTGGTCCCTCTTTGCCCCGCGACGCCCTCAACCTCTGGGACCTGTAAGCTCGCCATCGAGCTCCGGCGGTGCCATGATCGTTCTCTCCATGGTACACTTAATTCTACCGTGACACCAGTTTCTCACCCGCTTTAGATCCACAAAGCTACTCCTAACCTCAGTTTTTGATTTAGTGGTGTTTTCGGTGTGGTTTCCCTGAATTTCTCTCCCCCTGTTTCTGAGCATGCCGCAACCTGGCTTCTCTGTTCTCTGACGCACCAACGTCGGCCCTTTGTCCCATTGTGACCAAGAGACCGCGGGGAATTCATCCCCAATCTCTGTTGGGATCCTCGCGCCTGGGTGCGAGATGGGGCAGTGGAGCCCGAGCTCTAGAGGCTCGCTCCATAGCCATGACCAGGGAGGTAGATACCTGGTCAGTGAATGACCAAGGCATCCATGCCTGGTCAATTGGATTCGTTTATTCACAAAGGGAAATCCAGACATTTCACAATTGTTTTGTTGTTTCTCGCAACAACTATTTGATATTCCTACATGACCCAAGAGCCCTCGTTGTTCTAATTAGATAGATTTAGCGAGCAAGGGAAAAATGGTCTTTTGCCTCTCTGTTCATCCGCCCTTGACCCAGGCCTAGCGAGCCTGGATCAGCTGACATGGCCAAAGCTGATTGGCCCATGTCATCGTGGGTCCGGCTACTGTGGCGTTCAATTGATTTTATTTTTGCCTATGTGGCTTTTTCCTAATTTTTGATTGGCTGAGATCATTTAATTCATAATAAATGAATCCTTGGTCAGAAAAATACGAATAAATAGTCGATGGAAAGGATTTTTAACGTAGATTTCGATTTTATGGTTTTTGAGTCATGAATCTGATTCCTTTTTCAAAGTTTTCCTTGAATACATTTTTAAGTATATAAAATGTCTAAAATACCTAATTAATTCATTCTAACTCCAATTTGTAAAATAAAATATGTTTTATTATTCAAGAGAATATGACTAATCATTTGGGCTTGGTTTTGAACCCTAAATCGTGGTTTTTTAAAATTAGGGTTTTTTCCTATGTTTATGTCATTATATATATTAATTCATGTGTAATAATGTAACTAGGGAATTATGGAATTGGATGCAATCAACTTGGGGGATGTTATGGTAATTAAATAAAACAGGTATGTGAAACCTATTTTGTATGTGAGCCCTATATCAGTATGTGACTCCTATTATGTGGACCCTATTCATATATGTGATCTATATGGATGAATGTGAATGATTATTGTGCAAACAGTCCTAATCTCTCAGTTGGGTCTTTCCAACCCCACAATCATTATTGTGCTAGCCTTATTATTCTCCTAAATGCATTTTTGGATCTTTTACTTCTTTGATGAATCAATTGCAGTTGTGGCTCACTTATGTGAAATATTTAATCTTGTATTGGCCAGTGTTGGCTCATCTTTTCGAAATACTTGGAAACATTGTATAATGTTGTTGCTTGTTGACTCATTGGAGTTCTTGGATATTGTGGTGGCCTATGATGGCCTATTTATTTTATACTTGGGTTTTATTCCCAATGCTATGTTGTTATCTTTATATACTTTTCACTCTACTACCAAGTGAATGTTATGCATGATATAGTTATTGGCCAATTGACAATGTAGTGTACATGAGTACAAACCACCCACAGGGCACTGGGGTTTTAGTCCCCCTGCCGGGCACTGGGGTTTTAGTCCCCCTACCAATTTATATATTAGGCACTGGGGTTTTAGTCCCCCTGCCACTTTTTAGGCACTGGGGTTTTAGTCCCCCTGCCATTGGTGAGGTCTGATAGGTGCCTCACCCTACATTGAGAGGATGTTGAGTCATAATTTATATTCATGCAATTGTAATATTTGTTGATATTTAAATGTGGCAGTTTTTCTAGAATCTTATTCACTCATTTGCTCTCACTTCTTGAAATCCCTTAATGGATTACTATGCTTAACTTTATGATTGCCTTTATCCTTTTATTAACACATACCTTTTATCTCTCTCTTGCTGGATGACCCCAACCATCCAGGTTAGGATCAAAGTGCGCATGGAAGCTTGGTGAACCTAAGGCTAAGGATAGGACAAGAAGAAGAGCATATAGATTGCATGATCATAGTTGCTTTTATCTTTTAAGTTGTTTTGTTTGGAGACAATCTTGGCTTAGTCTAAGTCTTCATTTACCTAGATCCTTATTCTTGTATAAAGTTGTACTTCCTTTATGGAAATTTTGTAATGTACTCTTTATACATTTTGAATAAAGTCAAGATTTTAAATTTCCACTGCTACACAATTGGTGTTTTTGTTTATCATGTTTATAGTAGAGACTTGGTCTTTACAATGTCTCTCTTTCATATGCCAAGCAAGCTGCATGATAGACTTTGCAGTCATTGATACGTGCAGTCATTGATACTTTCTGGATGTATATGTTCTAAAGGTTTGTAGAAGGTGAGCTTGTAGAAGATGAGGTTGTAGGTTTGGAAACCATGTTGGTGGTTTTGAGGTTTACAAATTCTCCTTTGATACTAGCAGATAGGACCCAGGCTCCTGTTCATTTTCTGATTCACTTCAAAGTGATTAGAATGTGCCTGGGTCCTTATTATAAGTATGTTCTTTTATCCTTTTAAAAAGTATTTCAAACATATTGTCATGTACTCATAAAACTAAAGAGGCATAAATCTATCCCATTTACATATAGGTCATAGAATAATAACCTCACATAACTCATTTAGAAAATTTACAATTTTTAGATGAATCCTTCTTGTCATAAAATTTGTGGTACTATCAAAATAATAAGATGATAAGAATATCTTTTAATAGTGTTTTGATAAACACAGAAGTACAAGACTATAGTAAAAATGTTCAAAGACACCACTAACCTCTTTAAATAGGTCTCACACCTTCTATAGTAGTGCATGGATACTCCAAATTAAATAGGTCTCACACCTATACAAAATAAGCCAGACACCATTAACCTCTTTGATATTCTAAAATATGAGTGTTGATTAAACAAATAGATAATAAGTGTCACCTCATTTTATGAAATACCAAGATACATCAAATTATAGAAAATACTAGTTACTTCCTTGAAATTCTCAAAGAAGGATTAGTGAACATTGGACCGATTGCAAAGATATAGGACATGATCTCCTCTATTAGATTTCTTTTCAAGATATCATGTCTACCACAATAAAGTTGGTTATGACAAGCAATAAACGTTAACTTTTGTTATACAACTTTTTCTAAAAATATATAACATCGTTATATGTACTTACACTTTGTTAATACTAATATTATGCAGTCTCTATCCACCCACAATAGTCACTATGAACTGGGCCTCTATGTCAATGTTAACGTTCCCTATTGAAGAACAATTGGACATCATCCTAGATGATCGTTCCTTAAACCAATTGGTCATACCCAAACATTGGCGTTTTCTAAAAGGAAGACACTACATGCCTGGTGAAGTGACCCTAAATTTTGGCAATTATTCACATGTTATCGAGGTTGAGTATGATTTGGCGGGAAATCTTGTATCAAAATCCAGTTGGTGTGATTGGATTAGAAAGATGCTAGTGGGTCGTAGTGACAGGATTTTGATACAATCACTTCCTTACTCCTGATAAACTTGTTTAGCTCAGTGTAGGTTAGTGTACATTAGACAAACTTGTTTAGCTTAGTGTAGGTTAGTAGACCTTCTTCAATGTTAACTCATGGTGAAATCTATTTGTCCTCCTGCTAATGGATATGGTTGCTGAATCACGACCTCCCAGTCGTAACATGTAGTTGTCGGTAACCTATTTTAGCAGGTGGGATCGTCACCTTAGTCCCACTATATATGTACTAAGCTATAGTGTTGTATGTAAATTCGGCGTTGTTGTTGTTATGCACTATATATGTGTTAGTCTGTCATGTTGTTATATGAATCTGAAACACTTGTGCATGCTGCACTTTATGTATTGTATCTGTATCATGCTTCCATTCATTGTGGTTGTATCATGAATTTTTATGAATTGTGTGTGAAAATCATCAATACATGAATGTTTCTACATGTGTCTGAATGTGAAAAAGATTAAATAAATGGAACTGCAGGTTTCTACTGGTTTCTACATGCGTGTGATGAAAAAAAAAAATATGAATTAAATGTTCTTATACATGAGTGTGAATCACATATATATAATATTGTGCATCATGTTAATTTTGTAGGTCTGTGGCCTGTTGTTGGCTGATATCAATGGATGTCGTAAAACCTGTAGTTCATAACTGAACTGCAGGTTTCTCATCCTGCGACTAGCCACAGTAGGTCTGCAGACTGATAGAAAAAAAAACATAGGCGTCGGTTATTTGAAAAAAACCGACGACATATGGTTACAATTTCGGTTTCCATACTAGTAACTGATGTCGCTTTCCCTAATGAGGCCAGACAACACGGTCGTGCTGGCCAGCATGGCCGTGGCAGCGGACCAGACATAAAACAGGCGTCGGATATTTGCATAAAACTGACAACATATGCTAACAGTGTGGGTTGTCTTACTAGTAACCGACGTCAATTTCCCTAGAGGCCAGACACCACGGCCATGCTGGTCAGCACGACCGTGGCAGCTGGTGAGATGGCGTCAGTTATCACTAATAAACCGATGTCGATAGTGCCCCAGATGGCGCCCTTTCTGTGGCGCGAAGGTATATGGCATCAGTTTCGAAGCTAATAACGGATGCTTATACCCCGTGCTGGTGCATTTTCGGCGCATTTTCGGCGGCACACGAAGGGTTTTGGCGTCGGTTTGAGAATCGACGTGTAACATTTGGGCTTTTAGCGGTGCCCACATAGGTGTCACTTAGAAACCGACACTAAAGACTTTAAATAACCGACACTAAAGGTCGGTTATGTACTAGTGTTAGTTGACATAACTTGAATTATATGATATAAATATAGAGAGAAGAAAATTTCAAGGTCCAAATTGGATGAATGAATAAAATTTCCAATACATATATGTAATCTAGACATAGTTTAACTTATTTGACTAAATATGGATGTATGAACTAAAATAGATATTTCACGGACCATATGTTCACTTTTAAAGATTAAAACATCTAATATACCCTTAAGTAACCCTAACATGGGTAAGAAAGATATGTATATCTATTATAGGTTTGGATATACTTTCAATTATGAAGAGGTAATTATGGAATAATGTGTGCATAAAACATTTTTAGGTTTAGAAGGGCATACTATGAATTTCAACCCTAGAGAGAGGGTTAGCCATGAAGATCATTCTTTTAACTTTACTTTGAATACCATTGAATATGTTAATGCTTACTTTATTGTGCATGCATGGTATTTCACTACTTTTATCTATTGTAATTATAACTATTAGGGTGTGATGTTTTTCTTAGAGTGTGTTGTTTCCACTTGCTTTAATATTATGTAGTCTCATTTTGTCCAGGATGTGTTGTTCCACCTATTTACATATTAGGGTATGATATTCCTCTCAAGGTGTGTTTTCCCACCCATGTTTGACCAATGAGCTAGTGGTGTCTTGGCCCTACTTTAGATACTTCTAGTATAATTTTATAACTGCAAGTAATTGTATTATTATGTCAATATATTATAACTAATGGAAAGATTTGTTATAATCTCTTCTAGATTTTATGAATGAATGCATCATTATTTTGATACTCAATCTCTTGCTTTATCTTTTTTAAACTTACCCACATGATGATAGCCTCCTCTTACAAGGGAACCCCCTATTCTTTACTTTCCTACCTTGTGAATCCCAAATATTTTATTCGCATAGTAAGTAGTTTCTAACACAAACCTTTCATTTTCTATTATGGGTGTTGTTCCAAAACCACCCGAATGTAAGTAACTAGAGAACGATTAGTCAGGGGGGACCTTGAACCATGACCATGTACTTTGTAGGATAACTTGAAATGGATAATTTTTTCTTTTTACTGGTCCTAGTCAAAAGTAGATGTACTTTCTATTTTTTTATTACCACCCTTAAGGTGATGAACTATGTAATGAAAGTATTATTGAAATTGTCAAATTTTCCATTATTATACAATTCCTTTATTTAAAATATCTCAGGGTCTAGGGAAGACCATTGAGATGTTAAAGCGAGTAGGAGACACATAGTATGAGGGCATAGATGACCTGGAAGACATAGATATGTGGTGAAAAGAGTAAGAGAAGGCATTCAGGTTCCTGAATATCTCTAAGGAGGAAAAGGTGAAGCATGCAGTCTATCCCTAGAAGGGTAGTGATAGCCATTGGTGGGCAAAAGAAGAGGAGAAGAGGCCAGGTGAGGTGATTAGTTGGGAGGAGTTTTGGTTGGAGTTTTCTAGCCATTACTTTCCCAAGACATATTTAGAGGAGAAGATGGCTCAGTTCGAGCAGTTGTGACAGGGATCATGGTCTATCAATGACTACGAGGCAAAGTTTATGGAGTTGCTGAGGTTTTTTCCTCATATGGTGACTACAAAGAAGGAGAGAATCAATAAGTTTGAGAAGGATTTGAAAACTAAGTTGGAAATGACAGAATCTTCTTTGGAGAATCGAGAGAAGTTTTCCACCTTTGTGGAGTCTATGAGGAGGATAGAGAGAACAGTTGTGGAATAGAAAGCATCTAATGCAAGGAAGAGGTCAATCTAGTTTGAAGGAATATCATTCGGTAGCTTCAAGAAGCTAAGGTTCTCTTCACCGTAGTACCAACAATCATCTCATAGATCAACAGTTACCGAGCCAAGGACACATGCACAATCAATAGTGGTCCCCTAGTAAAGGGAGAGGTCACCCTTTTCCACCACTAATGGCAAACAATTCAAGTTCAACGTCAATGACATGGCAGCTAAGCCGCAGTATGATACAAGGACCTACTTCAAGTGTGATACGATTGGGAATGTGAGATGGTCTTTCCACATGAAGAACAAGGGGGTGACACAATAGCCAATGCAGAGCCAACAAGGCTCATAATAGCAGCAATTTAGCAGTATTGGTGGCACTAGAGGACGTGTCTAGCCTTTGTAGAGGGGGTCCTTGGGGCCAACCAATAGAGGTTGAGGACAACAACAGGCGATGGGTAGATTCTACACCATGATTCAGTCAGAAGGAGTGGTCAACCCACAGCTTGTGACAGGTGATATGGAACTTTTTCATCCTGACTTATCAACTTCTACCTTTGTATATGTTTTAGTTGACTTGAGTGAGATGAAACCAGTTACCACCAGACAGGTGATAAATTGTTGTAATCTACATGTATGTAGTAGGGATAATAGCCTCTTGTTAGAAATGTCTTTTGGTTGATTTTTTAGTGTTAAAGGAGGTGTGTCCATCTTGCTTTCTTTCTTTATCAGGAAGCAACATTCAAGTGTATCTTATGCTACTTGATTGCATGGATTTGATGTGATCCTAGTGATGCACACCTTGGAGAAGTACAAGCTTGTTTTGGATTGTATTTTCAAAGTTGTGACATTATGTGATGGGGATGTCTCCTAGATTTTCCAAAGAAATAGGAAATTTTTTATGACTTGTCTTGTGTCAGCTATTATAGAAGAGAAGCTGATGAGACAAGGATGTGAATCTTTCATTGATCATGTCATGGATATCAAGGTGAAGAGTCCTAGTATCCAAGATGTAACTATAGTGCGTGATTTTGAGGATGTTTTTCCATACGAGTTTCCTAGTGTTCCACCCCTAGAGAGATTGATTTTGAGATCAGTGTAATTCCTAATACACAACCCATAGCTCAGGCACCCTACAGGATGGAACCAGTTGAAATGAACGAGTTGAAGAAATAGTTGTAGGATTTCTTGGAGAAAGGATTCATACAACTGAGCACTTCACCTTGGGGTTCTCTGGTGTTGTTCTTGAATAATAAGGATGGTTCAATTAGGCTTTGAATAGATTACCGACAGTTGAACAAGGTCACAATGAAGAACAAGTATCCATTACTGAGGATAGATGATCTATTTGACCACTTGAGAGGTTCCACAATGTTTTCCAAGATATATTTGAGGTCAGTATATCACCAGTTGAGTATCAAGGTGTATGACATACCTAAGACTACTTTTAGGACTAGGTATGGTCATTATGAGTTCATGTTCATGCCGTTTGGAATAACCAATGCATTGGTTACATATATGAACCTGATGAACAGATTGTTCAGACCATATGTTGATTAGTTTTTTGTGGTGTTCATAGATGATATCTTGATATATTCCATGGACAGTCAACAACATGAGAAACATCTTTGACAAATGCTGGAGTTGTTGAGGTAACATCGATTGTATGATAAGTTCAATAAGTGTGATTTTTGGCTGACTGAGGTGTCATTCTTGGTCATATAATCTCTACAAAAGGTGTTTTTGTAGACACTAAGGAGGTGGAGTCAATGTTGGGGTGGGAGAAGACCAATACACCAAGTGAGGTTCAAAGCTTCCTAGGTCTAGTTGGATACTGCTGGAGGCTCAATAAGAACTTCAGTGTTGCTGACCTACCTTTAACTAGAATGACTAGGAAGGTGTTCCTTTTGTTTGGGATGATAAGTGCCAATGTTCTTTTCAATTGGTGAAGGAGGAATTGATGAGTGCTCTGGTGTTAGTGTTGCTAGATCCTAGGAAAGGCTACATCATTTTTTGTGATGCTTCAAAGAATGGATTGGGATATGTACTGATGCAAGATAAGAATGTGATTTATTTTGCTTCTCGAAAGCATAAGAAACACAAGGACAACTATCCAACCCATGACCTAGAGTTAGCTGTTGTGGTTCTTACTTTGAATATTTGGAGGCACTATCTGTATGGGGAAAAGTGTCAAATATTCATAGATCACAAGAATCATTAGTACATCTTCTCAAAGTAAAAGTTGGACATGAGGCAGAGGAGATGGATGGAGTTGAGCAAGGACTATGACTGTATGATAGATGATTATCGTAGAAAGAAGAATGTAGTGAATAATACATTGTGCAGAAAGTCATCTTCATCATTGTCTATAGAAAAAGCATATTTACACTCCTTGGTGTGTCACAACGAGACATGCTAGTGTCACTTTGGTAGATAAATATACAGTTGGTGGATTCCTTATTGGTAGGTTGTTTTGGCACAGTTATAGGTAAGGAAGACGTTGATATAGTAGAAATGAGATGCACAAAAAGATGATACTATGATACAAAACATCAAAATAGAGTTTGTAAATGGGAAGCATGATGGCTTTCATGAGTTAGAATATGGGACAATGTGCTTCAACAACGGAATAGTGGTTCTTGACATTAATGGTCTAATGTAGATCGTATTGGAGGAGGATCATTCCTCAATGTACGTGACGTGTCCTGGAAATACAAATATGTATCATAATCTAGAGGATTTGTACAGGTGGCCAACTTTGAAGCGAGATGTGGCATTATTAGTGACCAAGTTTCCAATTTTTCAATAGGTCAAGGTAGATCATTAGAATCTTATAGGAATGTTACAGCCTTTGTCAACTCCATAATGGAAATGAGATCACATAACATTGGACTTTGTGGTTGGACTTCCAAGAGCAGCCAAAGGCCATGATTCCATTTGGGTGATTGTTGATCGGTTGACCAAGTCAGCCCACTTTCTTCCAGTCATGACAACCTATACAACAGAGAAGTTGGCACATGTCTATGTTGATGAGATAGTTTGTCTGCATGAAATACTAAATTTTCACCTACAGACAGATGGCCAGTCAGAAAGGACCATTCATATATTAGAGGATCTTTTGAGAGCATGTGCTCTTCAGTTTTTGGGGGAGTTGGGATATCTACTTGAGTCTGATCGAGTTTGCTTACCAAAACAACTACCCAAAAGTATAGACATGACACCATATAAGGATTTATAAAGAAGGTGTTTTCCATCACCTCTTTGTTCATATCAAGGAGGTGAGTATCAACTTTGGGGTCCTGAGTTGGTTCAGAAAACTATAGAGAATATCAAAGTGATCCAACAACAATTAAAAACAACTCAATATAGGAAGAAGTCATGTGTGGATTACCGTCATAGGCCATTAGAGTTCCAAGTTGGAGACCACATGTATCTCAAGGTATCCCCTTGGTAAGGTGTGTTGAGTTTTGGTAAGAAGGGTAAGTTGTCTCCTAAGTTTATGGGACCTTACCCAATCTTGGCGTGAGTTGGAATGGTGGATTACAAGCTCGAGTTACCGCCATAGCTGCATAGGTTGCACAATGTCTTCCATGTTCTGATGTTGAGGAAGTGTCACCCCAATATAGAGAAGATGATATATCCAGTGGAGGTGGAGTTGAATGAGGATGTCTCTTATGTTGAATGTCCTATGTTGATCATAGATGGGCGTGTACATAAGCTTAGGAAGAAGAACATAGCCTTAGTGTAGGTATTTTTGCATCACTGTAACATGGAGGAATCCACATGGGAGTTAGAGGATTATATGTGTAGGAAGTATGCATCCTTATTTGCATAGGATTTCAAGGGCAAAATCCCAATTAGGGGTTTATGGTTGTAAGACCCCTGACCTGGTTTTATGCTTAAACATGCTTGTTTGATTTCATTGGGTGCTTAGTTTTTTAAACTAAACCTTAATCTATGTTTTGATATCAGTTGACAAAGCTATGTTTCAAAGTTGGTCCAAAATCTAACTATGTTTGCCAAATTTATATACTTGCGTGGACCTTTACGATTTTTTCCTTTTCTAAGGATCTAACTGCAATTTTAACACATGTATATTTTGCTTCATTGTAATTCTTCATAGTCTGATAAAGTAAAGGTAGTTGCACTTTCTAATGTGTGTTTGGGTTAAAAAATAGATGGTTTTTCCTTGAGGAACTACAAGAAGATGGTTTTCCGTGAGGAATGACAAATAAATGATTTTTCCTTGAAAAAGTACAAACATATGGTTTTTCTTTGAGGAACTACAAGTGAAAGGTTTTTCCTTGAGGAACTACAAACATATGGTTTTTTGTTGAGGAACTACAAACAGATGGTTTTTCCTTGAGGAACTACAAACATATAGTTTTTACTAGAGGAACTACAAACATATGGTTTTTCCTTGAGGAACTGTATATAGATGGGTTTTTCTTAAGGAACTACAAACATATGGTTTTTCCTTAAGGAACTACAAATGGATGGTTTTCCTCAAGATATAGAAATCAATGGTTTTCCTTGAGAGACACAACTCAATGGTTGCAGTACTAGGTTGCAAACCGATGATTTTCCTTTAGAGATGCAAACTGATGGTTGTTCTGCACTCAACAATAGATGGTTGTTCTGCACTCTCAAAACTAGATGGTTTTTCTTGGGAGATGCAAACTGATGGTTATTCTACACTCAACACTAGATGGTTTTTGTACACTCTTATCACTAGATGGTTTTCCTTGGATGATGTAAACCGATGATTGTTTTGGTTGTATAGGTAGATGGAAAACTTGATCGTTGACCTCCTTTCTCTTTCTCATCCTAGATATATATATCCTCCCCTCTTTCCTCAAATGAACCTTTCCACTTCAACCTCATTCTTTCTACTAAAGCTCATCTAAAACCATCAGTTGATGAATGAGTAACTTATTGAGGATGAAGTCTTGCTAGATCGTAGTTGCATTCTGTGGTAGGACTTGGATCCAACTCTTCTATGATAGATTGAATCCTTCTTGCCTAGTTTCTTTCTTCGTCCATGTAAGATTTTCCATCCTAACCTTGCTTCTTGATGTTTTCTTTCTTCCCTCCTTCACCATGGTCAAGATCTATAGTGTTTCTTGTTGGAAACTAGTGCATGGATGAAATACTCTCTTTCTTCCTTCTTTTACTCTAGATATACCTCGTTCTTGACTATAGGAGCTATCTTGGAGATTTTAGAGTATGTTTTCCTTACGTTATTTTTGTTTTCTTGCTTTTTGGATATTCTTTTTCACCTTGAGGCAAGTGATATAACCTCTAATACATTTCTTGCATACTAGTAACCTATTTTATGTAAATCTTGTTCTAAAAAACCTGCAATATGAGGAAAGATGGACTTTTTGTGCATTGGTTGAGATGAGAAGGATGATGATACAAGTTGTTAAGCTTTCCTTAGTCCTTATGCACATTTCTCCTTTTATAAATGAGCTTTATTGAACATGCAAGGTCTAAAATCTGAAATGTTAGTGTTATGATGTCTAAAAATCTCACATATGTGTTGTTTTGGTACCCAATGTACATAAGTCTGACCCAAACTTTAAGCCTTACAATACATTGGTTAACCAATGGTGGTCTTAATGATCTTATTTAATATTTTGGTGTTGAAATGATAGTTGAATGAAATCATACTGCTGAAAGTAGCCCATTCATGCTACCTTTTGGTGACAGAAATACCCAGTTCTTGGAAATGCCTGAACTCTTATATCGATGGACTTTTATGCTGAAATTTGGGTTGAATCTTTATTTTGAATTGTAAAACTCTCTACACATGTAATTTTGGATGATAATGATGTTCGTACATGTAGGTATTACTGATTTTCTAAAAAGACATTTTGGGTTGTTATGTTCCCTAGTTTGATGCTTAGGCCTCTATAGGGCAAAGAGTGATGGAATATACCATGATGGAATGACATGGTACAAGTTTCATACATTTTATATCTTATGAAGTTGTATTCTATAATTAATTTTTGTAAGCATACTATAGGATCTTAAATGTAACTTGAGTGATGTAGTGAAAATACATAAACAACATAACAAATCAAGTGTAACCCTAATCATGTAGTACCCTGAGATCGTAGAACTATCACAGTGTCAAAATTATTTAGATAGTTAAATCAGTAATTCCAATGGGAGCTCAAAGTCTTATATTGTTGAGTATATGCGGGTGTAGGGAGGGTATATCTCTGTGATCAAAATCCAAATGTTTTAGAGAGAGTTTGAAGCTGTCTCTCATACTTGATATGTGTTGAGAGAGACTATGGCTATAGCTCAAATTTGAGGGTTATATACTCTCATTTCTAGTGTCGCAACCTGTGTACCCAAGGCGAACTAGGTTGTTTTGTAGTTGGGTTGTTATGCCACTATGGCTATTTTATACTGACTGAAGGGAAGAGATCTTAGGATTCCAGTCATCCTAGATCTTGTACAGAGCTGATTTTGACTTCACAGTGGTCAAGTAGTAGTTTGAGTTGTACACCTCAAACTGCCTAAGCCTTAGTAAAATAGTAAACCATCCTTGTAGCAGATTTGTTAGGGTTAATCGCAAATCACATTTGATGATAATCTTTTCTTTGTTTCTTTTAATATGTAGATGAGTGATAATGCAATAAGAAAAATTAATAGTGCTTGTGACTCTAGCTATGCAAGTTCTTGTGTGTATTTTAGATAGTCGTTCAACTTTGTAAAGTTATCTTCTTTAATTGTTCGAAGTACATAATCCTCACGTAAGTAGAAGATGTGTTTAGAAGTTATATCTCTCACTATCTCATGGGTCTCACCTTATGGGTCACCACATCTTTTTAGGTGAACATAAACAACACCATTAGACCCGTGGTGAGGAGTAGTAGTTTGGATATTTGTAGAGGAAGAAGGTTGGTGGGTTGTTTAATTAGTCCTAGATTTGTCTCCGTACTCTCACATATTGGAGGGAAGTTTTGCAGATGATGTACATTGACTCGAGATTTTAGTAGTGTACTTGTGTTTTGTACATACTATAAATATATGTGGACAATATATTTTTTTATAATAGGTTTTGTCTTAGACCACAGAGCAGATGTAAATATCCAGTATGGTTATGTATCTTTGCAAGATATTAGACGTTTGTGTAAATGTTCTTTAACATTTTTAGAAAGTTTATTTTGGTTTTAATTTTATACCTTTATGGTAATATAATTGATTAATGTCTGATCGATATTTTTGTTTTGAGTAATCTCATTTAGCATGGTGGGTTGTCACAATTCTCCTATGGTCTGTTGCATATATACACATAACATCTCCTTCATATGCACTTGTCACTCTCCCCTTATGCAAATGGTTAACGTGGTATGCAAACAACAACAGTTCCTCTAGTTTCTCTCCCTTGACCCATCAGTGGATACAATAATATGATCTAGAACTTGTGACAGTTGCCCATCATCTTCTCTCCCTTGCCCTCTCTCAATGTGTTCACTCTCCCACTCACACTGTTAACCCTAGTGAATAGTATAAATGTCGTCTGTAACTAAAGAAATAGATGCATCGTTGACTTCCAATCCCCACCCTTCTCCTCTAACTCTTATTCATTCCTTTTTCTCCGTCTACCTTTGAAACACAACAACCACTTTATCTCTCCCTTCATGCCCAACAGGATGATTGCAAGAAATCAAAACCTACAACTATGACGATGGTGGTCATCGTATTGATCAAGAATGATGGAACCACCCTTTGATCTTGTTTCTTCCACCAGTCCTTCTATTCTCACCCTACATTCCTAACCCAACATAAATGGTAACATCATCACAGATCTTCTCTTCAACTGTACCACTAACAATGGGAAACAGATCACCCTCTTCATATATCTCTTCTCCTTTGCCCCCCCCTACTTCCTCAGCTAGAAGCCAGTAATATCTTGATCCTTGCACTCCTTGCATAACAGAAGGGATGACAAAGAACTCCAACCATGGTTGCAACAGACTTTAACAACCAAAAGTTGAGTATAGACCATCACCGCCATCATCACACCTTCTCCTCCTCATAGATCCCTCCATATGCTCCATCACCCATTTTCTCAACATTTTCAAAACCTAAAACTACAGAGCCCCATGACTACTCCATGGAGCACCAGTTGTACTTGGATCTACTACACCTCTTCCTACACGTTTTCAACAGTCAGGTTTGAGTCTTCTTCCCCAAAAGTCCTTCTCCTTCATATTTTACAAGTATCTCCACCCTTGCATTACCCGCTATTGAACAAATGAGTCGACAGTGGAAGATGAAACAATAACTCCGGAAATAGATCGTCAAACACTAGTGGTTGCACATTAGTTTGCTAGTAAGTTACCACAATCTTAGCCTTTGATAAAGTGTATTAAGAAACTAATTTAGATAATGAATAATAAAGATGTTCAAACTACCTAAAAATCAAATTGTTCAAAATCTACATTATGTTAGTTTGATGTGTATGTATGATACCATATTACTATGAATTACAAGTAGATGGTCCTAATATTCTATCTAACAAAACAATAATCATAGAAAATGAATTACATATATTAACCCATATTCATACAATGTTAAGTAATGTTCACACACACACACACACACACACATATATATATATATATATATATATATATATATATATATATATATATATATATATATATATATATATATATTAGAATATGCATATAGTATCTTGTTATATTTAAGGTTGAAGATTAGTATTTTTGATATACCATATGATCTATTTGTGGAAGAGTAATTAATACATATGTAATGGAGAGGAGATTCAATACTAAGAGGAAATGTTGTAAACAAAGGTGAGTACAATATGGAATATTATGTTGGTTACCCAATGGTGATTAATCACACATCAGCATACTTGTATTAATAAAGGTTTAATAAATTTTAGGTAGTTACATAATGAATTAGAAATACCAATGGGACATAACAACCTAGCAAGTATCTTGATTCCATACATATGTACTATATGAATCTACATGGATTTTGGTGAGAAAGAACATAGATCCTATGAATCATTATGAGTAGTATGTTTATAATTTGATTGATTCTAGGAGTAATATGATGAATCCTAATCGAATATTAGAAAAACCATTAACACATGTTAAAGCATTTACACTTGAAGGGTAGAATGGTAATTTCACATTGATAAAACTTAGGATGTGTAAAATCAATGGATTTAATACTTTATTAGGAAAACTAAAACCCTAGAATGGGATGGAATAAAATGAGTCAAATGGAACCAAATGCACATATAATTTAATTCACTATGTTATAGTTCCTAACTAGATAGTATTATATATACTAGATCCTATGCTCACATAAGTACATTAAGAACCATGATATGTCATTAGGTGATTGGGACTAGGATAAGAATAATATGAAAATGTATAATAGGAATGTCACCTCATGTTCAATTTGGTTTGACTAACATACCCAATGTTTATTCGGATGAATACTCGACTTTGATGTCCCGATAACTATTGAGTTGACCAATCACTGTGAAGATCATATGAATGCAACTTGTATTTGAAATTTAGCCATTTATTTGATTTTCATATACAATTTCCCATAATGAAACACCTCTTGATGTCCTTACTCTTTAATTGAAATTTCATGTCCTTTTTATGGCAATTATTTTGATTTATTTTGACACTCTGTTGTTCATATTATATTGGGTTTGTAACCCTCCTGCCATGTTATTTACTCGTAATGATGTAGTTGAGTGACATAAGTCTTATACTCTATTATTGCATGTGATATTAGACTAAGATAACTAACGTAGATGCTTTGACATAACTATTAGGATGCGTCATTCTACTCGGGGTGTGTCTTCTCACCTCTTTATATATATATATATATATATATATATATATATATATATATATATATATATATATATATATATATATATATATATATATATATATATATATATATATATATATATGTAAGTGTCTTTCCACCCATTTTACGTAGGCCAATGACTTAGTGTGGTCTTGAACCCACCTTAGTTAGTTCTACTCTAATTTATCTACATGCAAGTATTTATTTTGTGGTATTGTGGATAGCAAGATTCTTTATATGTTTTATGTATCTAATGTTCATATTCCTCATTTTTTTGATAAATTTTATTGAATTCACATGTTTTCTAATACCCCACTTTTGAACAGAACTCCCTTTATTTCACTCTTTTGATCTAAAATGCCTAAATATATTATTATTGTGCACATATTCAGAAGTGATCTGATGCATACTTTTTATTTCCTTTTACATGGTGCCATTCCTAAAATAACCCAAGTCTAGAGTACTAGATGGCATTGACTCAGGAAGATCGCTCGCAGGATGTGCACATGATGATAGCTTGGAATGGTCTGGTTTTTCTCTGTAGTTGGACTCGTGTACTCGTAGTTGTACTCATTTTCTCTTTGCAGTGCAATCGGCACTCAAAATCAAAGCCTCGAGACTCTGCACCTGTTCGACATTATCGTTCTCTACCTTTTTTCCACCCTGGTGTTTTCTATTGGGGTTCTAGGAATAATATCCTCATGGAGTGGAGAGGCGAGGAAAAACTGGAAGGCGGACACATTGACATGGACATTTAGTTGAGATCTCAGCCTTTCAGCGGCAGAAAGTGTGGTAAAAGGTAAGGAAAATTAGGATAATGGAGCTAAACAGAAAGGGGAAATGACATAATTGTTATAAAAAATAATCATTGAAGTGTGGAGTAGTCTCAAAGGGCTATGTGTTTATTTATTGGTCACCGTACACTCCTCTTCTCTTTGGTATTTATTAACAACATTCGTTAAATTTTTTGTTCTTTTCGAAAGGTGTGGAGTAGTCTCAAAAGGCTATGTGTTTATTTATTGGTCACCATGCACTCCACTTCTTTTTGGTATTTATTAACAACATTCATTACTTTTTTTGTTCTTTTCGAAAGTCCAGTCTTCTAAGATGTAATGAGAATTTACGGCCTAGTAGTTTCACAGATTCATACCATCATCAAACGAGTGGTTTGTCCATAAAGAGTGAAACGCCGTTTCCAGTCACGTCTCTAGAGCTCCTAGTGGAATTTAAAACACATCCATTTTTATGTGAGGTAATTCCCTGTTCTCCCACCTTTCTCATTGTAATATACAACAATATGACCATAAACTTACTGCCTAATAGCTTCGCAGATTCACATGATTGGCAATTCTAAATATAGTGATAATTTCGTTAATAGTGTCATTTATCGTGGTACATATTAATAGTGTCATATATATATGAAAGTGTCATTCCACTTATTTTACTTAGGCCAATGACTTAGTGCGGTCTTGACCCCACCTTAGTTAGTTCTACTCTCATTTATGTATATGCAAGTATTTATTTTGTGGTATTCTGGATGGCAAGACTCTTTATATATTTTATGTATATAATGTTCATATTCCTCATTCTTTTGTTAAATTTTATTGAACGCACATGTTTTCTAATACCCCCCCCCCTTTTGAACAGAACTCTTTTTATTTTACTCTTTTGATCTAAAATGCCTAAATATATTATTATTATGCACATACTCAGAAGTGTTCTGATGCATACTTTTTATTTCCTTTTTCTGTGTGCCATTCCTAAAACCACCCAGGTCTACGAGTACTAGATGATCTGACTTAGGAAGATCGCTCACAGGATGTGCACATGATATTAGCTTGGAATGGTCTGGTTTCTCTATGCAGTTGGGCTAGCTCGTGTACTAGTAGTTGTACCCATTTTCTATAGTAGTAATTACCTGTCATGACGAGGAACAATTGTATATGAATTATCATGTAACTTTGTAATACTTTTATTTTTCTTTATTATTACATTGTTTTTTATCATGCTAATTGAGTGGATCATCACTATGGTTTTACTCCTTACAACATTACACTTTGTCACCGACGCGACATTTAAATCATCTTTACTTATAATGGGCTCCTAAATCGTATCCTCCAACTACTCCAATTGTTCAGATCTTATAGAAACAATGGGCAAGGGTTTATCTTTACGGTCATTTTCTCTTGTGCTATGAGAAATAATGTTGGTTGTTGATTGTGTGAGTATTTCCTTTCATGTAGTTGGAATTTACATAATTTGTTAAGTTGGTCAAGAGTTGTCTTTTGTATTTTTTTCTTCTCTAATTGAACTACTGGTTTGTTCTGGTTCAGTCCGGTCAACTAGTTGGACAGATTGGATCGGAAATAACTAATTTTTTAAGATTCAAAATTGGTCGACCATCGATCATCGGTATGACTGGTCTGACTAGCTTGTCTAATCTGATTTTAAAAAGAATAATGCTACACGAACAAAAAATGGGACCATTTTTGTCCCTATATATGCATAATAACAAAATAGAGGAGGAAAGTAAGTTACTTTCCTCCTCTATTTTGTTGTTATGCATATGTGAGGATAAAAACAGTCATATTTCTGGTCCCATTTCTTGTTCATGTAGCAAAACTCTTTTGAAAATACAAGTATACAAAATGAGCTTTTTGTGATGGATTGATGGGTTTCTAACATGCCTTCCCAACAATGATACCGGATTGACTAAATTTCGATTTAAATGTGTTCTAAAACAGAGGGCCGCGGTCAGAAAAGGAGTTACTTGGTACGTTAGAAGGTTTTATTATTGCATAGTATCGTAATACTAGCTATGCGGTGAGCCTTCTTATCTCGAGTAAAAACTACTGTTGTAAGTATTTCAATACAAGATACTTCCACCCGAAAGTACCAGCATTACCACTGTAGTTTCATGGTGAACCAAGAATCAATTCGGTGGTCCCTGTGTCGTCCACGATGGTGGGGGATGGTTGCCCTAGCCTGTCTCAATCATCCGCAGTGCAATCGGCGCTCAAAATCAAAGCCTCGAGACTCTCCACCTCTTGGACATTATCGTTCTCTACCTTTTTTCCACCCCGGTGTTTTCTATTGGGGTTCTAGGAATAATATCCTCTTGGAGTGAAGAGGCGAGGAAGAACTGGAAGGCGGACACATTGACATGGACATGTAGTTGAGATCTCAGCCTTTCAGAGCCAGAAAGTGTGGTAAAAGGTAAGGAAATTTAGGATAATGGAGCAAAACAGAAAGGGGAAATGACAGAATTGTTATAAAAAATAATCATTGAAGTGCTAATCCAGAAGAAAAGTGTGGAGTAGTCTCAAAAGGCTGTGTTTATTTATTGGTCACCATGCACTCCACTTCTCTTTGGTATTTATTAACAACATTCGTTAATTTTTTTGTTCTTTTCGAAAGTCCAGTCTTCTAAGATGTGATGCGAATTTACCGCCTAGTAGTTTCACAGATTCATACCATCATCAAATGAGTGGTTTGTCCATAAAGAGTGAAACGCCGTTTCCAGTCACATCTCTAAAGCTCCTAGTGGAATTTAAAACACATCTATTTTTCTGTGAGGTAATTCCTTGTTTTCCCACCTTTCTCATTGTAATATACAACAATACGACCATAAACTTACTGCCTAATAGTTTCACAGATTCACATGATTGGCAATTCTAAATATAGCGATAATTTCGTTAATAGTGTCATTTATCGTGGTACATATTAAGGAAATCCGCTTTTTATCTCCTGTTCTGATTGCCCACCTGGTTTGAGTAACGAGCCACCACACACGGGCTGCCGCTATCTGCGCTGCGCTCTTTTCCTGCCTTATGTCGTGGTTCTCTGCCGCTGGCCTCGCCGTTGCCCTCTAGCCTCTCCTCTCCACCACCCTTGTGTCCATGTTGTGGCAGTCCACTGTCAGGTTAAGGGCTGTTGTGAGCGTACATCGTCATGGTAAAGTTGTTCAACAGCTAAACGCTCTGCTTCGTCCTCACCTTCCTGTGCGGCCCAGCCAGTGGAGAGATGACAGCAGTATTGAGCAGTATGGTCATAATGCGCTTAAATAGATGAGAAACAAGCAGTACACTTGGCCTGAATATTCTGTAGTTGTCGTTCCTTTTCTCTGACTCTTCAACAGTAGCAATTGAATCCACTGTCCGCAGCGCGTTGTTAAACCAGGAAAAGACGAGCGCTCTAGAAAGATTTTTCATCTTCTAATCAAATTGAAGCCACTTCCCGCGCAGTGACGTTTCTTTAAATAAAGGCGATTGATTAATAATGCGATTTAGTAACTGATTAATTAATTAAAGAACTCGTGATATGCATTAAATAGCAATGCTGTCCGATTGCCAACTTTGAAATAGATAAACCAACTTTCAATCCGCCCATCTATAATTATTATCATTATTATTTTGCTTACTTCTCTTGTATTCTAGAAGAAGATAAAGAAAAAGAAGAAAAAACTAGTAATAATTGCTAAAAGCATTCAAAACGGCATGCAACCATGCACATCCTTCGCAGTTTATATAATATACTGATTAGGATTAGGCCAGGTCTTTTTCCCTTGGTATTTTTCCCTTGGTAGACAAGAAAATAATACAGCGTAAAAAGAACCCCAACTTTTTCCTAATGCAGCGATCAGAAGAAGTTAGGTTACCTCAAAGACATCTTGATTTTGATTGATTCATGTTTTCATTGAGTGGTGCAATTTATACCCCCACCCCCACTTGGTCATGACCAGTGACTACTGTGGAGAAAAATAGGTCACTTTGACCACTGTGGGGAAAAATTAGACTACTTTGCATAGAGACCAGTTGAGTGGTTTTTCATTTTTGTTGTTATACATACAAGATGACAAATGGGGTCTCATTTCTGATCCAACTTCTGTTACATGTAGCACTTTTTTTTTCCTTCTATACATCGTTGGTTCTGATTAGTGGAAGACAACAACAAACGTCAACATGCGCGAGTTGTGCTGTGCCCATAACCAGTGCAGTGCATGTGTGCTGGGGAGTGCATCCACTTGGACGTGAGGACTGAATAGAATAAGTAAAATAAGCAGGGTGGGAGTAACATACAGGGCACGGGTTTGTAATTGCGTCTATAAAATAATGGGAGGATATATAGACGCCTCGTATCTCCAATTCTGTTGGGGTGACAAGTTGCCAATTAGATTAAAAGAGAGGCGATTCTTTCTTTGCCATGGTGGCACTCCGCCTGCACCTGCAACCGCAATATGTCAGTGGCTGTTCTTTCTGCTCAAAGGAACGCAGCCACTACCCACTAGACATCCGTCCAGGGTTATGCAAATCACCAATTTGGCCAACTGGCCATATAGCATGTGAATGGCCAAGTAGTACCTGGCTATCCCACTAGTGGCTCTGCCAGTCGAAGTGGCAGCGGCCAGCGGGAGTGTACGATCGCTGCCCCCTTCTAGTGTATATATACACGAGGAGATAGACATATTTATCTCATTACACCGTGCAATTTGCAACCAGGCCAGGGTGGTGGTAGGTCAGTAAGAGAGAGAGAGAGAGGGGGGGGGGGGGAGGTTTAAATGAATCAGATTAGAAAATTTACCACTGAGTAATTTGTAAGCATGGTCAAGACAACACAAAACAACGATTACGGGGCCCCAGGAGCACACTAAATCAGATTAGAAAAGGCATAAAGTTGGATTTCTGCCTTTGTTTTGAGGTACTCTCAGACTTCTGGAATCGGCATTTAGTTCTTCCAATAATGATCATTTCAACTTTAAATGGCATCCATTTTATTAATTTAAATCCCGTTGTTTTGGTATTTTTCATTCCGGATTCATAACGATTGCACAATGTCCACACTCATTCATTTCCCTCTTGACTTTCATATAAATTATCCTTGATAATCATTTATATATTTGATTTACGCAAAACAAAGCTTGCCATCTTAGAAGTTACATGTCAAGAGTATATCGATTTGAGTGTATTCGGAAACATATTAAAAGGATACATCAACAAGTTTTGTTTCCAGAGACCATATTCGACCATTTTTTTTACTATCATTCAAGTTGTCCACAACCTATTTGATCAGATAATTAACTTGATTGGATGAACTCTTGTATTCAAGATATATTTGATCTTATTCTACCAGTTATGTTGATTCATTTTTGACATTTATTGTTAGTTTCCACAGTTGTTTCTTGTGAGTATTCCATTCTATTGGTTGAACCATTTTTTATTTTCGAAACCCTACCAGAAGTTATAGAAGGAATCAAATTCCTTTCTTTGACACATACAAAAAAACAACAGAGAAACACTTCAGATCTTACGACATCTGTGAAATAATTCATTCTCTTGAATATTGTTGCTTTTGATGTGTGTGAATTGTTCTAGTTCTTCATCTAGCCCATTACTTCTTGTTCACCTCTACCCGAGGTCTTCTTCATTTTTTTATCCACATTTTCCATCTCCCAATCTTGTGTAGTGCGACGAGCAATTTCGGATGATATCTCTTCTCCAATATCATAAGGGGTAAATAGGCGGTTTGAAGTCGCTTTGTTGCTAGCACTGAGAGACTGTTTCTTTATATGTGAGAGGTATTCACATCTGGGAGGCAAGTCATTATAAAACTCATGTATAGGAGTAGTGGAATGTCTTCACGTCAATGATCTTCAAACATGTTTCTCTCCAAGCTCAATCTTTCTGACACATAATACCTTTGTTTCTTAATTTTGCTTGAACTTTGATAAAAATAGATTTGCCAAAAGTTATATCTATTCACCAATAATCTCTAACATTAGTGAGGACAAATTCCTAGCTTTGAGTTGTTGTAGTAATTCGTTTTTTTAGAATCAACTATTCTCTATCTTAGATAACTATATCCATGGATCCTGGAATTATGATGAGTATGGAGGACACCCCGAGAAATTTATTATTCTGCATTTTCACATATGGCAACAAAAGGTTCTGGTTAAAATCCTTAGGTTTACTCGAAGCTATAACTCCACTAGTGAAAAGTTAAAATTTATCCATTCTGTTTCCATTTCCATATGTCATCTTATATGTTCCTACAATGAACATCTTTTCGTGCGAGCTATATAAAATTAATAAAAGAAACATGTTATATTTTCTATGCTTGAATTTTGTCAGCCTTATCCAACGCTATGTATAACATATAACATAAGTACCCAATAAGTCATGAGTTGTGACAGACCTTAGATCATAAATTCAGTATGCAAACTAAGGATAGAAAAAATATACCTTTGTGTAGTGTATTTTGATTCCAAAATGGTGAATAACAAATTTTCTTTCTCCCAAATTTTGGAATACTCAAAACTAATATCTAAGTGCATGGCTAGTGTATTTGTAATACAACATAGGATTCAAGTAGTAGACATTACAAAGTAGTTACCTCCCTCTTAGAATCATATGCCCAGTCTCTAGATCACAAATAAGGAAAGTTTATCATGGATAATCTTGTTCTTCCCTAAACCCTATAAACTTCATCCAGAAGTACACAACAAAAACCAACTTCCATAAACCTTGTTTGTGATGTGAAAATTTAAAATGAACCCAAAAATTTCCATCATAAATCTAGAAATCCTCTCAATAAAGGCAAGAAACCCAATTAGAATAAGAACACTGACTTTGGCAGTCATCACATCTATTATATGTGTGGCATGACTAGTCACCTTACAAATGTTTGTAAGAATTAAAATGTAAAACCCCTAACCTAGCTTAAGGATTAAACATACTTTCTTATATTAATTGGATTCTTAAAACCTTAATCAAAAGCTAATCCCTGATTTTATATCATGTGATAATGCTAAGTTTCAAGATTGGTCCAGTTTGGACATTGTTTGAGTATGTTATGCAATTTATGTGCTTATAAGGCTTTTATGTAAATTTTCCATATCTAGGGGTTTTCTTGTAATTTATCACATATATGTTGTGCTTCATAAGTATTATTACCATGTTTGATATGTTGCATCCTTGATCACCTAGATGCACCATCGATTTAGAGGTGTTATCTATCTTAGGGTTGAGACTTAGGGTTTCTCACCTAAGTACCCTAACTCGATGGTCTTCCTTTGTATGTTTGGGATTTGATGGTCCACTATGGGAGTGGAGGATATGATGGTTCTCTTGCATGGCATGATAATAGATGGTTTGCTTTGAGGCACAACAGGTGGATGGTTTTGTACGTGTTGAGCAACAACCGATGGTGGTGTAGGGTTTGCTCTAGTGGATAAGTGAGAGCAAGATCTGATGGGCCATCTAGTGCTGGAAAATAATGGTGTTTTTAGGGTTGACTTTTGATGGTCCCCGTAGCATCAAGAACTGATGGTTAACCTGGTGTTGCATGGATGTGAGATCTTGGCCTTTATACACATGGCATGCATGTCTTGACACCTCTACCCACCTTTCTCTCTCACCCTAAGCTTTATATACCTCTCTCATTTCACCCAAACGAGCTTTTTACACACCTTCTTCTTACTTGGTTCTTGGAAAGGACCAACCCTCTTGCATGATGGTGGAGTTGAGCTCTAGAGGAGGAATCTTGGTTGCATGTGCTTCTAGGGTTTGGATCTACCCTATTTAAGATCATTTGGAGCTTCCTAACCTAGCTTCTTGACCTAAGAAAGCAAGATCATCTTCTTTCCTTCATTTTCCTTGCTTCCCTCCTTTTCTTTTTATTCTTGGATGGATCCATGGTGTCCTTTGTGGAGCTTGAGCTAGTGATTAAAGAACACCTTCTTTTGTCTCTTGTGACCTAGGGATTTTTTATGCTTAGAGAAAGGAGCTAGCTTGGACGTGTGGAGAAAAGATATAGCTTGGACGTGTGGAGTGCTCATGCTAGGGTTTAGGGCTGTAAATGGGTATGGGTAGACACGCAGACCCACAAATCTGGACCCTTAACAAACCCATCATGGGTCTAATCTTTTATACCTGCATACCCTTGGACCCGTATACCCTTGGACCCACATATAAGCGGGTCCAATAATGGGTATGCTTAGACCTAGACCCGCTGGACCCGTGTACCCGCTATACATAAGTAACTACTTGAATAATATGTTATATATATCATACTTTATTAGTCTAAATTTTTTAATTCTTGAGATTATATCCTACTCTAACCACAATAAGGTTGAGACTAGTCATATAATTAACAAATAACTATTCCAGTTACAATAATGAACTTAAGTTAAATGTTATGATGATGACTACAAATATGTAAATAATTAACTCAATTAATGTTAATGTATGAAATATAGCATTATCTAATATAACTATTGCATGCTAATATACTATATATTAACAATATCTTATTGTATTAAATATATAGAACATAGTTTTTTCTCTTACATAAACAATATGATGTTTATAGAACCATTTTAACTCAATTAATTTTAATATATAAAATATAGAATTATCTAATATAACTATTGCATGTTAGTATACAATTTAATAACAATATCTTGTTGTATAAAAATATATAGAACATAGTTATTTCTCTTACATAAACAATATGATGTTTATAGAACCGCTTACCCACATACCCACACCGCATACCTACTATTATTGTAGGTACGAGTTTGCTGTGGGTCCAAGTTTTGTATTATGTGAGTCTAGAATCGGAACCGAACCAATTAAATTAGATGGGTATGGGTATGAGTATGGCCAGACCCGCACCGTACCTGCACCATTTACACCCCTACTAGGGTTTTTCTTCTCTCTCTCTTTGCCTACCTTGCTATTTGGACCTTCATCACCCTCCTTGAGGCGAGTCATACACATTTCTTCATGTTTCTTGCTTACTCTTAAATTTCTATGAATATATCTTACTCTAAAAGCATAGAAACATGTAGAAAGATAATTATTTGGCTATGGTTTGAGCATATGTAGTTGTGCCTATGTATCTAAAACACCCCTTAACCTTGTGAACATTTATTCCTTGGAAGTAGGAGTTCTAGACCTTGCATGTCCTTGAAATTATGGTTTCCTTGTAGTGAAAAACAATGGCTTTTCCTTGAGTGTATAAACTGATTTCTCCCTTGTTTCATGACTCGATGGTTTGGTTTCTTATGCAAACTTATCGTTTGGTACTTAGCTTCTATTTTGGATGGTCTTTATTGAACTTGAGAATCAATGGTAATGTTTCCCTCAAGAACCCATGTCATGAAGCTCTCATCAATGGATGAGTCGATGATTTCTTTAGCCCTAACAAACGGTGCTTTTCCTTAATGTAGAAATTCTGATTTCACTTAGCTTTTACAACTAATGGTTTAGCTTCTTTTGACAAATAATGGTTTTGTAGGCTTCTATGAATGATGTCTACCTAATTGGTTCAAGATGAACCTTCTATTTCTTACAACCGATGGGTTTCCTATTGTCGACATCCGTATGGCTCTTCTACCCTTGACATCTGATGGTTTTCTATGCTTGACATCTGAAGGATTGCCTAGCTCTATCAAATGATAGCTTGTCTATTTATAAAAACTGATGGATTTGTGTTATTCACAAATGATGGTGTTTCCTGATGTATAAGATATGATTTCTCTCAATGATCTCAAGTGATGGTTCTACTCCTACATGAAATGATTAACCACATCAACTAAGGAAATGATGGTTTCTCTAAGTCCATGATTTGATGGTTTTTCTCTATTTGGAATATAATGGTTCTGTTTGAGGTTCATGATTCAATGGTCATGCCTTGTCTATGAGTCTATACTTATGCAAAGTATGTGATATGATGGTTTGTTCTTGATGAACATGATCTTATGGTTGTGTTTAAACATATTATCTGATGGTTGTGTTTTGGCTAAATGCATCCATGATCCAAAGGGGTTTCTAGGTGTTAGGGTTTATGCTTTTTCCTAATTGTGTGTGTAAATCAATGGATTACCCTTAAGTGTTGATTTGTTACATTTATTCAACCTACCTTTTTGAACCTAACTTAAAGAAATTGGGTGATGATAGCTCATCATACCTATATTTCAGGTATGTTGTTATGATGGAAGGACACTCTTATAATGTAATGGTAACCCTATTATGTTAACTTGTGAACATCATAGCTCTTATGTTTGACAAAATATTATGCTAAATCTATGTACAACAAATGTGATGATGACATGTGGAACCTTTTACAAAGGTATTGAGAGATAATGGTATTCTTGTAGGGAGTATGTGAATGGTCTTAATGGCCTTTGGGTATGTCTTGAGCCCAAATGGAGGTGTAATCCTCTTTATGTGTAACAAGGCTTTGTACACTATGATGTTGTGATATGAGTCATGTCTCATGCATTTTATATCTTCTAAAATTGTTATATACCAATGTTTTTGTAGAAATCTTTTAAGTTTTGTGTGTAACTTGATTGATGCAGCCTGAACTCACTCAATTGGCAATAACTAATCAAGTGAAACCCTAATCATGTAGTGCCATATACCATAGAACTATTCTAGTGTCAGAACTTGTTGGATAGGGAAACTAGTATTCCAGAAGGGAAACTCGGAGTCATATATTGTTCAGTGTATGTAGGTGTAGGGAGAGTGTATCCTTGTCATCAAGATCCCAATGTTTGGAGGATGGTTGTGGTCATACATCATATTGAGAGTGACATAGGTCGTATCTCAGATATATGCATATGTGATGTGATTGAGGATAGCTGTGGTTGTACTTGGGATGATAGGTTTTAATACCCATGTTTTCTAGTTTCGTGACCTATATACCAAGGTCAAATTAGGTTGATTATACCTTGACTGATATGTTGTTGCGGTGGACTCATACTAACCGAGGGGAAGAAATCTTTGGATTCCAACCCTTCTAGCTCTTGTACGGAATTGATTGCGACTTTGTGGTGGTCAGTTGGAAGTTTGAGTGGTATATCTCAAACTCCCCAAGGCTTAATAACAGATGTAATATAGTTGTGTAACATATCTGTTAGGGTTGAATAGTGATTCACATTGGATGATAACCCTAGCCTTGTTTCTTGTAGCATTGATATGCTTTATAATGCGGTAAGAGAAATCAACTGTTATAATGGTATTAGCTTTACTTGCTCTCATAAATATGATGTTAATCATCTTGTTGTAGTAGTATATTCTCTATTTATCTAATTACATAACATGTTGTGATTAATAGACATTGTTGAGAGGTATATCTCTCACTGGGACAAGTGCCTCACCCCGTGGGTCACCACATCTTTTTAGGTGATCATCAGTGATGTTGTCAAGTTCATGGTGGTGGGGAAGAGCAGCTTGGAGATCAGTAGGAGCAGAATGTTGTCTAGTGTGTAGTATGTCTTAGAGTCACTTTGTACTCTCAGGTCTGGGCATGGGATGTTTTGTAGATGATATGTATTGACTCAAGTTTTTGGTAGTATGTTGATGTTGTATATGACATGTATATGTGTGGAACGATGTTTTGTATATAGGTTGTGGCTGATTCCACTAAGTAGTTGTATAAATACCTGGTATGCTATGTGCTTTTATATAGGAGGACCTATATGTAAATATCCCTGGACATGTTTGAGATGTTTAATTTGGTTGTAATTTATCCTCTTTTCTAGCTATGTGATTAATTAGTGATCGATGATGTTTTCAATTTTGAGTAATCTCGTTTAGCATGGAAGTTTTCCACAGTTTGGTTGGCATCAGAGCTTAGTGTTCACTAAGTCTACATGACATAGGACATAGTTTTTTTGTTTGTTCTTACATAATCCAACATATATAATCATAGCCTATGCTTATGTAGATATGTGTGAAGAATGTGAAGAGCATGCTGAGACTAGCTGTGTTGCGGCAGGAGGTGGAGGTGGAAGGTTGATACATGATGGTAGAGTACCTATGAATGGGGCAGAATACCCTACACCACCTCTATTGGACCCGATAGCCATGGAAAATCCAACTTTCTAGTCCATGTTTGGACAGCTCATGGGGACGATTAAGCAATTAGAGGATAGGGTGCATGTACCTCAACCTAGGAAACCCATCCCTAATGCGGAATCTCAGGATCCAACGAAGACATTTGAGGGGTTGAAGTGTGTGGAAGCTACCAAGTATGTGGGAACATCGAACCCGAAATACGCTAACATGTGATTATTCGAGTTGGAGAAAGTGTGCAAGATCCTGAACATTCCATAAGAGGACAAGGTGAAGCATGTTGTTTATCTTTTGAAGAGCAATGTCAGTCATTGATGAGTCATAGAAGAAGAAAAGAGACCGTGAGTTGTGGTGAGTTTGGAGGAGTTTTTGAAGGAGTTCATGAGCCACTACTTTCCTGAGACATATATGGATGAGAAGAGAACCCAGTTTGAATGGTGACACCAAGGGTCAATGTCTTATCAATGACTATGAAACAAGGTTTAATGAGATGTTGAGGTTTTGTCCTCATATGGCAACCATAGAGAAGGAGAGGATCCAGAGGTTTGAGAAGGGTTTGAACTCTGACTTGTCAATGAAAGCACTGGCTTTAGAGAACAAGCAAAAGTTCTCTACCATTTTAGAGTCTATGAGGAGGATTGAGAGGTTTGCTTTTGAGAAGAGACAAGCAAATGCTAGGAAGGAACCAACTCAATTCCAAGGATAGTCATCCAGTGGCTTTAAGAAGTCGAGGTTTTCATCCCGCAGTCACAACAAAGACCCAACTTGTTTTGGGCCGCGATAAAGGGTAGAGTCATAATGGCCCCTAGTAAGAGGAGAGGTCGCAACTTTCCGCCAGTAGAGGCAAAAACTGCACCATCAGTGTTAGTGACAAGATCGTCTAGGATACAATATGACTCAAGGACCTATTTCAAGTGTGGATGAGTCGGGCACGTGAGTTGGTTTTGCCCCATGAAGGATGAGAAAGTGACACAATAGCCAAGGTAGAGCTAGTAGGTCTAACATCAATGTCACGGGTTAACAACCTAATTCCACTCTACACCTCAGGCGCCAACATAAGGTGTACAATAGAGTTAAAGTGGCCCGTCCCTGAGTGGATCAAACACATGAATATATAAATGCACCGAATAAAGAGCTTCCATACATAAACCAAATTGTTCATTACATAGGGCCCCGAAGGCATAGGAGTTCTATAGAAGAAAACTTAATACATGAGAAACTAATTTTAGAAGAAAAAGAACATAATCTAAGAGTCCCATTTAGCTTTAGCATCCCCATGATAGATATGATTTTGTTGAGCCAGCATATAGAGTGCAATATCATCTTCATCATCATAAGCCTCATGAGCAAAAGGTACCTATAAAACATTTGCAAGTGGTACACGTCAACACAATATATAAATATATTGTACTGAGTACGCCTACGTGTCTTTAAATATTACCTCACAATAAAACTTGGCAAAAGAATAAAACTATATTTTGATAGAAACAAAACATCAAAAACTCATATACTTGAACAAAATGTTTGTTTACAAAACATAAAAGCACATTTCAAACATATTTTCCATTATATCATCCATGCATTGACCGTCGAAGGTTGAATGCATTAAGGCGTTTATGATCTACTACCAAGGAGTTGGATCATATCTCATTGTGATCAGACTACCACAGAGTTGGATCACCCTTAATGTGGCGAAAAATCCCAAACATCAGATACGATTAATGTGGAAGTGAACGTTAGCAGCGGATTAACAAAAATCACTAAAAATTAAAACCATTTACAAAGAGATCCAAACACAAGAAAACTCTTTTATCAAGAACCAATGTATTTCATTTACATTATGGTTCACAAGTACATATCTTGTACCATTCCTTCTCGAGGATTACAAGCATCATCTACCCTGTTTAAAACTATATACATGCAGCATGAAAACATTGAGGCATAAAGACAAAATCTCAGATCGATTCATTAAACTAACTACTGACTCCGAGGACCTGAGAGTACAAAGACGCCACATAGGACTATATATACAAGATGTGACAACTAGTGCCTCCACCTAAGTGTCACTGCTGTCCCTAATGTTGTTGCTGCTCTTCCCCTACTGTAGAGTTTCTGCCTCTTCCTTTGTGTCTACCTAAAAATTTGGATCCCACGGGGTGAGAAAATTTAAATTGCCCCTGCGAGAGATATAACTCTTCATCAGAAACATTATTATTGCATTTTAATAAAATAAAACTGAATAGAGGAATCATAAATGTTTAACAATAGATACTTCATTAGCTAAATAGATTAGAACAATATTTAATTTCAAAGCATTTCAGCTATGACTGATACAACAACATATTATTTATTTAATAAGGAATATGAAGAACAAGTATGACATTTATCCATTTAGGATATGCTAAGCAAGATAACATCAACCAATGATTCTCGTATTTCAACCTTAAGCAAATACACTACACGGTTGATCACATTTTACAATCACACTTAAGCCCTGAGAAGATGAGGTATACTTCTCATACTCCAACCGACCATGATTACGGAAAGCATCGGTACCACACAAGATCAATGGAAGAGCCAGACTCTAAGACTTCATCCTTCTCGGTCAGTATGAGATTATTTGGCAGATATATCACATGTCAAACTACAATTAGCTTGCCAGGGTATATTAGCATCTTCGCTATAGAGTTATAGCCCGCAACATATACTCTCTTCAGGGTTATGGCCCATAGCAAATGCCTGGTATTATATCATGGAGTCATGGCCCATAGTGATGGAGCTTCCACTCACGTGGAATTGCGTGCACCACTAAAAATCCTAAAGATGGTGAGTCTTTATGTTTAGCCTTGCTTATACTAGATCGAGAACTCCACCCACGTATACTAAGATACGTGGAAGTCTTATCGTAGTATAGTTAAGGGTCAAATCCATGGGACAACGATCTTGTTGGGAGCAACAAGATGGAAAACGTTAGAATTTCACTTAATCTCTTAATAGTTGGTATTTAAATCAAAAGGTTGGTTTGGTTGTTTTTAAACTAAGAGCAAGTAAAGTAAAGCAAGCAAGTGAATTTTAAGGATGTTAAACAATGATAAGGAACCACTAGGATGTGATCAACTTTCACCGCCACTACACAAGGATCAAAACATGCCACATAAAACATAACCTGCAAAAAGTGCTCAGACAGTTAGTATCTTTGTAAATTTAGCTTCCTCTCGGATAGCTAACTACGAGGGGTGCGGGGATGTTGCAAAGCCAGCCATCCCCAAACAAATGGTCACCTACTTTGCATCATTCCCTTCACAAAGTGTGTTTCTCGACTTACCAAGGTTGTACTTTCATACATCAACTGATTCCATTTTATAGTATGGAGGTACAACATTGGTAGTGAGTTTACTCCACTTCTTGAAAAACACTCCTAGATACCGAAATAGATGCATGGTAGATACATGCATCAGAAACCAACATTCAATCGAGTTTTGAATCTAGTAGTACAAACATAGAAAATTCATACTAAAAGATAAAAGGTAACACAAGTTGGTGATCAAGCAACAAGCATTCATTAAACGATTGATGTTGAACTGAAAAGGAAGCATCTTTATATTGCAAACTATGGATTACATTACATGAAATGAAAACATGGGCAGCGGGGCTACTCCCCGCACCCTAGTGAAAGAGACTACTCGCTCATAGCTAGGACAAAGAAGGAGGCGAGAAGAGAGAGAGAGCGTCATCCCCACAAAGGAGAGAGGAAAGTCAACCCCTTGGAAAGAGAGAGAATGATGATCTTCCAACTTCACAAGTTGCTTGATGATGAGGTCTCCTCTTCCCACCTTCTTTGGCGAAGAGAGAGAAAGAAGCTTCAGGATGGGGTGTGGATCTCAGACCGGCATCCTTTGGGCAGAGGATGAAAGTTGAAATAGCTCTGGAGTAGTAGAGGCAGCCTATGGGCGTCTAAAAAACTTCATCCTTTTGGGAGTACCCCTTGGGTCTTATTTATAGGCCTTAAGTGAAGTCCAAATGGTTTGGACAATTTTGGGTCCAAACGGTCTTGAAGACCATTTGGACTCTGAAACTATTTGGACCCCGAGACTGTTTGGATTCTGAAACCGTTTGGACCCTGAGACCGTTTGGACTCTGAAACCGTTTGGAACCCGAGACCGTTTGGACTCCATGCGGTCTTGGGACCGGTTGGCTTCATGCGGTCTTGGGACCGTGTGACTCCATGCGGTCTTGGGACCGGTTGGCTTCATGCGGTCTAGGGACCGTATGACTCCATGCGGTCTTGGGACCGTTTGGCTTCATGCGGTCTTGGGACCGTGTGACTTCATGCGGTCTTGGGACTGGTTGTCTTCATGCGGTCTTAGGACCGTATGACTCCATGTGGTCTTGGGACCGTTTGGCTTCATGCGGTCTTGGGACCGTGTGAGTCCATGCGGTCTTGGGACTGGTTGGCTTCATGCGGTCTTGGGACTGTATGACTCCATGCGGTCTTGGGACTGTTTGGCTTCATGCGGTCTTGGGACCATGTGAGTCCATGCGGTATTGGGACCGTTTGGCTTCATGCGGTCTTAGGACTGTGTGAGTCCATGCGGTCTTGAGACCGGTTGAGTCTTTTGTGATTTTTTTGTGTCTTTTTCTGTAAGTAAAAAGGAGAAAAGTTAATCTAACAGTATATTTGCAACAAGAGAGGATCGTTAGGGATTCTATCTAATTTATCCGAAAAGGAGTGTGGAAAACTGAAGAAAATTACTAAGATAACATCATAAAATTGGATGTTATCACGTAGCCATACTCATACTGGGGTATGGTATGTAACCAATCTTGTACATAGGATATAGCCCGCAACCATTCCTTTGGGGCATGAGGATATAATTTCCCAATTACCCTTGCATATTAAAAAATATGCACTCCGAGTTTAACTCGTTTCACCATTCAGCAAATTCTGATGATGATGGATCTGTGGTCAGAGAAACTACATTATATAATATCACTTGATTAATTAAGTGTATTACCATATTCTTTTAGCATCAGACAAGTTTCCAAACATCAATTATTTTAACAATTGCTACAAAGAATGTGTAATACTTTCATCAAGTACTGTTCAAATCTTTAACAAAGGATTGTGATCTCAATCCCTCATCTCATTAGGAGCATTCTCATCCTTTCACAAACTCATCATCATGATTATAGAAAATGGGTATTCAAACCCTCGGTTCATCAAAGAACACTTGTTACCACTTATCAGGTAACTAAACACCTTCAGGTCATCTGACCAAGGTAAACATGATACTTTCTACACAAGCATCCCATGTGGCTCACAAAGCCCATTTCATCTCTTGTTACCTCTCACTAAGCAACAAAGCATGTTATGGCTCACAAGGCCCATTAACAATAATAAATGAAACATCATAGCTCATACCTGACTATGCTCATCATCTCATGATACATGCATGGTTAGTACACTTGATAACAGTTATATCAATTACATTTTAGCACCATGCTATACAAAGTAACACCACTTATACCCTTATCAGGGTTAGGGTTTTCCAATTCATGTCAATCGAGGTTACTCATCCCTTTACAAAAATTAGGGCTGGGTTTTCAAGTTAGGGTTTCACAATAAATAGCATCCCCTGGATTAGGGTTTCATATCACATTACCGTGTATCAAGGTTTCACATTACATCCTTACCTTGAATTAAAGTTTCTTATAACATTTCCCCTAAAATTAGGGTTTCATGTAGCTTTACCCAAAATTAGGGTTTTCATGAAGCATTCCCTTAAATTAGGGTTAGAGCTCATCAACCTTTTCGATTAGGGTTTCATGATCTCATCATCATGGATCAAACCCTAATTACATATTTTATTCATGTTAAAAGTGTTGAGGATTAATCACTACATGATTATCACTCATGTATAAGTTTCTCTCTCTCATCCTCTCTAGGATATTAATTACTTCAAACCTGATTAGATTGAATCAACTTGAATGAATAGTTGACATAGTGTATTGGGTCATTACCTTCATAAGAATCAAAGGTTAAACACTCTAAAGGTATTAATCACCTAAGTACTTTAGAGGTACTTCCATTATAATCAATCTTGAGTTACTTTATTAGTACTCATTTAGTTTTAAGATCAATTGAACCTTCAACAGTTTTGACTAATGAACCTTCAAACTGTTTGGATCCTGTAACAACCCCGCCTCCCGGTAACCCCCAATTAAGGGAGACCCGAAGGTCAGAGCCGTTATTCAATTAACAGGATCAAAGGTTCGACAATTAATCAATAATAATTATGAAATTCTACTAACTAACTGGAATTTGGTATAAAATTAAAACTATACTTACCTTTGAAAACTTTGGAAATCTATCTATCCAGAGCTTGAATTATTCTATCTAATCCTCCTTGCACTTTATTTCTTATTTCCGTAATGTGTCACTTTACTGTTTGTTCTTTCATTTGTTGTTACTAAAACGCTGACAAACAAAACGTCGGTCAGTATATCAAAATATACTGGTATGTGGGAACAACCAAAAACTTGCAAATATGGATAACAATTTAATAATCACAATCAAATTGTTTAACAATCCACTTTACATTTTCAATGTGTCATTCTCCACCACTTTTGCCCTAACCCTGGCATACCCCTCTAGGGTTTCTCTTTTGCCATTGACTTAAGGCCACCTTCTCAATCCTGAGCTTGGTTCCTGGGAGTCACCTCTCACGGTGCTCCATAGTCATGTATCATAGACCACCTTCTCATTCCCGAGCTTGGTGTCTGGGAGTCACCTCTCACGGTGCTCATGGGTCTACCCTCTTGGGCCTGACCTTTATGGCATCTTCCATCAGGGTGGCATGTAGGTGCGAGAATTCACATGTATATATATAACTGTGATAGCCATAGTGACTTTATATTTGCAGTATGAACATCTAAACTATTTAGATTGTATTCAATGTGAAGAAACATTCGGAAAACCCTCGGGAAACTAATACGATTAATCATAATTAATCACATACATGTCAAGTTGTCTTGAATGCAGAATTAATCCAAACAATCAAGTAATCCAGAATCAATCAAGCAAGCACAATTCAGTCCTGAAATAAACATCCAATATTTTCTATCATGGATCATGGTATCCAAGTCTAATAGACCTAATCGTGCCCTAGGGTTACTAGCCCCTTTTAAGGTTTCAACCATAATTAGGGTTTCATTTCCTTTTTACCACTTTTATTTTACTTTTATCAAAATATCCATCATACCCTAATTATCTTGTCTTATTTTCCATTAAGATCCTTAACATCAGGTTTGGACCACAAAAACCCTAATTTCCAGATTACTATATCTTTTCTTCCCTTTTTCCTCACTTTAGGGTTTCTAAGGGTTTTAATTACAACATTAGGTTTAAAACCCTAATTCTTGCAATTCCATCATCAAAACAGGTTAAAATCTAACTTTATCATTAAACAAGTTAACCATGCTTGAATTAACCTAATTGCAATATTAAATCTATCCTTGATTAACAATTAGGGTTTCTATCTACAAATTAACACCCTTTTCATCAAAATAATACACTTTTTTTAAAATAGACAGATTTAGGCTTTCAAACCATTTTTAACCTATTCCTCATATTTTTCTGATCATTTTTTATGTATATACTTTTCCCATCCGAGTTTCCTAGCAAGAGTTGTGATTTTTCTAAGAAAACCCTTTTTTATCGATTTAATTACTTACTTCAGAAAAACGATGGTCGTCTGATTCGTGGTCTGTTGGTCCACTCAGGATCCAACGGTCAAGGATATGTGCGCCTATTCTTTGCGATTAAAAGAAAATGAAATACAAATCTGCCCTTACCTTCCTTCATAGACATCAGGGGCAACAAGGTCCTTTCCCTCCCCCTTCCCTTCTTCTTCCTCGTGAGTCCAACTCCTATCTGCAAACTGGTGCTTGCCCGCGGTCAAACTCAGGGTTGACTCTGGGAATCTAGCTTCCTCAACTGTCATGGATTTTGCCTCACCTCCTCTGGTCCCCTCCGAACTCAACAACGCCCTCAGATTCTCCAGAAGTGGCTCGATTCGACGGGACGAAGGAGCCCCCTCTCCGGCAAGAAGCTACTCCAGGTTGGAGGTGAAGGTCATCATCTTTCTCGCAATCAATCCATGCGCTGACTTGCCCCCTTTTGTCTGGACATAGTGGGGTGATCTCGGCTTCCGCAGAGGGCATGTGACCCTCTATATATATAGGGATGTCGGCATGGAGTCTGGCTCTATCCTCCAATTAGGGGAAACTGTCCCACGCCTGGAAACTAGGGGAAACCAGGGATGGTTCATACTGACTCAGTCTCCCGATTCTATTGGGCATCTCATCTTTCCAAAACGTGGCCTGAGGAGAGAGAAAGGTGCGAGAAGATTACAGGTTTTGCTGATCTTTCCTTTTCTGACTCAAGCTGGAAAATGATCCCTTGATCATCCGATCGCCATCCAACGGCCATCACTGAGCGTGACTCATGCTTGGGCTGGGCCTTGTTTGCCATTCCGATTTTAAATCACATGATAAATTGATTATCCCTATTTTTGGTGCACAAATTGATTATCCCTTTTTGTTATAAAATCAATAACTCCCTCCTCGTTTATCCTTTTTCAATAAAATTTTAGGAGAAAGTCTATTATGACTTAATCTACCATTGTATGAAATTTGAGACCAAAACTCGAAAGGAAAAACCCTTTTTCTTCATATGCAAGTCAAGGACTTATAAGGCATATTTTATGCATATTTCCTCTCTCTTAATCTTTATTTTATTTATTTGTCTTCCTTTTATCATTAGGAATCTTATGGATACGAAAATTCATCAAGGATAACTCAATCTTACCTCTTTCCACTTATTTCCCACATTTTATCATTGTTTTCAATTTCTTTCTTAATAAAGAAAAATATTTAATTGATCTCTTATTTTCTTGTTGCATTATCTTTGCAACTTGGGACTCCTTGAAACCCAAGGAACCTTAAAGGCATGAAATCCTATCCTAGGGAAGTATTCCTTTGCCATTTACTTATCTTTTATCCATTTCCTTATTATCTTACTTATTTCCTTATTCTTTTTAAGGGTTTCCCTTTATCTTTCATTTCATTGTCCTCTTTTCATATTTCTTTTATTAGAAATCATATGAAAATGAATTTTATTCAATTGTGGCCATTAATGCCACTATCCAAGTATTTCTTATATATACTTTGCTTAATACTCATTATCTTATATTTTTTTTCTAATATTTGGACTTTTCTTCTTTTTTTTCTCTTTTATATCCATTATTGGATTAATATAATAATGGGTGTCACGAAATTCCTATCCAAAGGAATATTTACAAGGAAAGTCATCCTTTGAAGCAAAGCTTACAATATTTTTATTTAAGCCCAAATTCACAAAGTTATTATATTTCAATAAATGAAAACACATGCTAAATTGAGGTTGTAACAGATCCACACCTCCAAATGGTTTAAGAACATTTGGGTCTTCAAACGGTCTGAGACCATTTAGACCTCCAAACGGTCTTGATCAACCTTTCAAACGGTCATGACCAATTGTAAATCGAATCAACCCATTCGGTTTTGAAACCGAATCAACTCATTCAGTCTTGAAACTGAATCAACTCATTCGGTCTTGAAACTGAATCCATTCATTCGGTCTTGAAATCAAATCATCCATTCGGTCTTGAAACTGAATCATCCACCTTTGATTTGAAACTGAATGCACAATCCCATTTTTGAAACTGATTGAGTATTGAAATCGATTGGACAATTCAAACAGTTTGAGACCGTTTGATTCCAAATGGTTTTGAGACCGTTTGATTCCAAACGGTTTCAAGACCATTTAGACTCAAACAGTCTTGAGACCGTTTGGTCCAAACCACCTCAAAACTGATTGGACCAATTAAGGTTTCCAACATCAACTCGATTTAGGATTTGTATTCATTGAACCATCAATCAATTGAACCTTTGAAAGTACATCAGATTGTAGCCCTTGGATCTCCAACCATCTACCACAATCAACCATTGACCTCCAAACGGTCTTGAGACCATTTGGTCTCAAATGATCTTGAGACCGTTTGACCTCCAAATGGTCTTGAGACCGTTTGGGTCAATCAATTTTGAAATTGATTCCCTCAACTAGGGTTCCAATCAATTCAATCGATTAGGGCTTGAAATTGGTGGATCATATATACATGGAACCTTTTAAAATTCAATTAATTGGAGTCATTGGATTATCATCCAACCACATCATCATTTTTCCTTCAAATGATTTGAGTCCTCTTGACCTCAAATGGTCTTGAGACTGTTTTCCCTCAAACGGTCATGAGACCATTTGGTGTCAAACGGTCTTGAGACCGTTTGATCACCAAAGAGAAAAACTGTTTGCACATGTTCTATGTTGAGGTGTGTGCTTAAAATGAAATCATCATCTACAAGCTTGAAACCTTCGAAATCCATTGTGATTCTTGTGGTGAATTCAACAACCAATCAAAAGGAAATTCAAAAGTAAAGGAGGAATCAACACATGATAAAGGAATGAAATCAATAATAATGTTTTAGGGTTCAAGTTATATAACCCGCCTTCAAAATTGAATCCAAGCTTCAAGCTTCACGTCCTCATTGGTGAATGAAGTTTTCTCAACTGCCCAAGGCTCGTCCTCAAGTCTTTGAGTGAAAGGATTGGCTAGAGTTGGAGATTGAATGAAGAAAAGAAGAAATTAAGCATTGAATTTTGATTTCTACCATGAGATCAAGGTTGAAAATGACTATGGAACTTACCTACAGGTTGGGGCAGGTCCCCCTGTTTCTCCTAAGCTCCCTTGTGCACATCCAAAGCAATGAAAGAAATAAGGGTCGAAAAATCCTTTCATTTGAGTTGGAAATGAGATGTTTATAAGGAAATTTCAATGAGAGAGAAAGTGTTATAAAAATCCTTTAATTTCCAAAATTGGTGCCACATACTCCCCTCCATCCCTTACATACGAATCCATATCCCCCACCTTGTAATTCTTATTCATTATCCATGAATTAAAAGAAAACAAATTAAGCACCTTAACCATTTTAATAATAATATCCAATATTAGTGGATATTACATTTTAGTTAACTAATGTGAGTGGGATCTCCACTCACTTCAGATATTTCGTTGCCTTTGCAAGGAACAAGGACGTCCATTCTTATATAAATTCAACCATCTCATTTTTTTTTTAAGGGTACTTCAATTAATATACTTATTTTTGCATTAAATTGAATTAGGGTTTCAATTTATGCTTAAATCTTGATTATTTTAATATCAGGATTCTCTCTCCTCCAAAGTGATTTGAATGAGACGAACCTCTCATTTTATTTTCTCTAAATGATTCCAAGAAACATGAGGTACTCTCTAGAAGTGGTATTTTGCATATTGAACCCTAGGTTTTGGGTAATTTGCACATTACACGAAAACTAGGTTTTAATGCATAAGCATTGCTAAAAAAACTCTTTCTTGGTGCTCAGGTTGTCACAAGCCATACCTCTACATAATTTTCATTCTTATGATGCTTCAACACTTTAGGAACACTTTATCATGTAACATTTTCAAGTTAACCCCTCAACTTGGGTAATTTGCACTTTAGTACAAAACAAGCAAAACGTTGTTTCAACATTATTCAAAAAGGACTAAAATTGAAACATAAGTTCCTCTTGAGCCTTAATTACTTTTCAAAATATAAGAGCAAGCATATAATTAACTTTATTAAGAAAAACATCTAGGGTTAGGGTATAACCTAGGTCAGGGATGTTAGAAATTATCCACCCCTAACAAGGGTTTCGTCCCCGAAATCATCAAGAGAAAAGAGAAGGGTACTTCCTTCTCATCTCTTCCTCTAGCTCCCACATAGCTTCTTCAATGCCAAGATGATGCCAGAGAACTTTCACAAGACATATGTCTTTCTTTTTCAGCTTTTTAATCCTTTTATCAAGGATCATCACATGTACTTCAACATATGATATATCGTCATTTAATTCTACCTCCACAGGTTGCAGAACTAACTTTGTGTCAGGATGACACTTTCTCAACATGGACATATGGAATACTGGATGCAACTTATGCAACTCAGGTGGCAACTCTAGCTTATAGGCTACCTTTCCAATCCATTCAATGATTGGATATGGCCCCATAAATCTAGGAGCTAACTTTCCCTTCCTTCCAAATCTAAGGGAACCTTTCCAAGGCGAGACCTTGAGATATACTCTATCTCCAACTTGGAATTCTAAAGGTCTCCGTCGTTTATCGGCATACGATTTTTGTAAGGACCCTGACCTTCATTTTGGGCTTACCCTGTTTGTTTTGCCTAAACCTTGTGCTTGGTTGCTTGCTAATCACCTTTAGTGGTGATTAGGGTTTTCTTGTGCTTTGTTGAGAGTTGGAGGTGCTACTTGCAAAATAACCTAAGTTAGGGTTGAAGAGCAAGTTTTCCACCTTGAGAGATATCTTTCTCTCTTTGCATCCTCTAGAGTTGAGAAGAAGGTTTGGGCTCATGCTTTGAGTTGCCTTGGGCTTGGTTGAGCTCTTTTGGGCCTTGTTTCCCCTTATTTGGGCCTTGCCTTGCTTGGTTGAGCCCTGTATCGAGCAAGGATGCCTTGTGTCGACCATGGGGTATCGCCCATGGGTGTGTCAGCCAAGGTGGTGGTGGTGTGTCGGCCTTTGACTTTGTTGACCTTCTTGCTTTGGTTGTGTCACCCTATCTTGGACATGTGGTTGATCCTTGGTTGAGTGGTGGCATGGCATGTGCATGTGTTTTTCAAGGTGGCAAAATGTGTGGGCAAGTGTCCCTTAGTAAGGTGACACCTTGCCTTGGTTTAACCTTGACCCTCATCTATATATGCCTTGCCTTTCTCTTCCTTAGGATCCCTTTTAGCTCTTTGTTTCTCCTCTCTTCCTTGGTGTACGATACATCTTCCCTTTGGTGTGTTTGGTGGCCGATACAGCTTGGTGGAGCAAGTTGGTGGCCGATCCTCTTCTTGAAGTCTTCTTCTTCCTCTAACTTGGTGGCCGAAAGTGGTGTTCTTGAATCTAGGAGCTAGAAGCTTGGAGCTTTGGAGCTTGAAGAGTTTGCTTAAGGAGGGTTACATAACTTCTAACCCTAGCTATACTACTTTCTTTATGTTGCATGATTCATGTATGTGGATGATCAGCCATTGCATGTTATATATCTTCTCTAGTACATGTTGTTGATCTTATGGATATAGTGAACATGATGTTGTTGATTTTGTTGACGGTTTACATACCTTTGGATCTAGTTTGCTGAACCATAGTTTAGGGTTTCTTTTGGGCAATACCCCTTTCTCTCCTTGGTTTTTGAGAAGTGAGTTTGAGCTCTATTGATGTGGGAAATACCCCTCCCTCGTTTAAGTTGAGAGGTGAGCCTATATTCTAGTTGCTTGGGAAACACTCTCCTCTCGCCATGGATTTGAGAGGTGAGCTTTTGGATAGATGGTGACCTAAGTTGAGGTTGCTCCTTGTGGTTGCCTGATTTGTGATAGAGGTTGTGCAAAACCCCTCTCTCTTGGTTGTTGAGAGGTGAGCCGATCTTCTTGATCAATTAGGGTTTGATGCCCTTGTGCTTAAGGTTGAAGATGACCATGTTGCGTTGTGTGTTGCACGATATGAACTTGGAGTAGTGCTGCCCGATAGCCTTGTCTTGGGTTGTACCTTTGGTCGATATGCCTAGTTGAGCTTGGTCGTTACCCTTTTATGGAGTTGTAACCTTGGGCAATACACCTTGATGTGTGCTCTGCACGACACCCCTTGTGATAGGTCTTGGCGATATGAAGTAGTCTTGTGGTGCCCGAGAAGATGGTGGTTTAGAGAACCTTAGTGGTGTTGGCCGATATGTTGGTTGAGTAGTCAGCATGTCCATACCCGATATGGTATCTTGGACTACATGGGTGCCCTGGCCGATATGGATGACTCTTGGACAACATGGAGATGTTTGCACAATAGAGGCGCCTTGGGTGTTATACCCTTTGGACAATATGGTCTATGTTGAGGGTTAGCCGATAGGGAAACCCTAACCCTAATCTTTGTGCATGATAGGCCTTTGGCCGATAGCATCTACTGATGTACAATACACCCTGTCTGAAACCATGAGTTGGTGAGTCCTTGTTGCACGATAGTTGATGTTGGGGTAGGCCGTAATGGTGGTGAGCTTGCTTAGGGTTGGGAAACCCTAGCCGATACATCCTTTGGTGAAAGTATGACCATACCTGATACATCTTTTGGGTGAGGGTTCTGATAACTCAGAATGTATATGGCTAATAATGATAACATAAGTGATATGGTGTAATCACCTTGAATCCTACAAATATGATAATGAGATAAATGGTAGATTGTGAACCAGGAAGTTTGGAAGGATATGATGTTGCTACACATGTTAATGTGACACGTGTATATGGTCACAAGTATAAGGCATAATATATGCTCGTGATTGATAATAATATTATGAATGATAAAGCTGTGTGATATAATCATAGATGTTGCTCTATGCTTGATAGTATAATAATCCTATTAATCCATGATGGCTTAAGTTATCTCTTGGAATGTGTATACTAACCATGCAAGTATACTATGTGGATTCATAGCCTGGTAAGAGCTATGAGAAATATGTGCTTTGACTAGCACAATGAGATGATAATTCTTGCTAATGAGATAACATGTTGATAGGTCGGAGTACCTGATAAAGGTTGAGTGCCTAGTTGAGGTGTTATCCTCTGATAATGAGTTAAGGGATGTGTTCCCAGAATGTTGACTCATGATTATGATACTTTGCGAGGCAGTGGTTGTTATAACGAGGGATTGAGGTCCCATGATAGTATGATGATGGCAATAGTGATGTAATTCTATAAGGATATGTTTATACTTTGGTTGCCTCAATAATTGACTTAAAATATACTAATTAATTATAGATGAACATATCATGTAGTTTTCCCTGGCCATAGATCAATCATCATCAGTGGTTGGGGATGGTGAAATAGGTTTATCCTGCGGGATTACCTGGAGTGCATATTGTTGAATATGTGAGGTTTCCCCAAGCCTAAAATAGGAGGTTCTGAGCGCAGTTGTTGTTACAAACTCAGGATAAATGGAGCATGATATGTGATGATGAGCATGATGCGTTTATGTCTCGGATGTATATACTAGCACCTGTGTCAAGATGAGCTAGAGATATGGGTAGCTTGCGGAGCTGACCCTGAGGCTGAGGCCATATAAGTATGAGACTGTGGTCCTACTTTAGTTTTCATGTACTGACCACGAGAAGGTGAGGTCATGGAGTTCGGATCTCCTTAGACCGTGCATGGCACCAGATTGGGCTTCACAACCAATGGTTGGATTTGAGCAGGGAAGGCTCACTTCCTCAGGGTATAATAAAACGTAATCCAACCAAATAGTATATCTTTCTTAGAGCAAAATACAGAACATTGTTTGAGGCCTTGCTTATATAGTTGATCTAGTTATACTATGTAGTTGTGTGTACGATCCTTATATCTTGTGATAAGTTCTTATAAATCTTATCTTGTCAATCATGTTCCATAAAGAAATACTTGGTTATATGCCTCCAGGATATCTTGGTAAGATTGATGGTAATAATAGCCTTGCTCAGTATGATGCCCTTGTTATACACTTTATCAGTTATATGTTGTTATCTGCTTTAACCTTTTGAGGTTCTATATGTCGTAGGGGAGTTATGTTTCTCATTGGGACTATGTGTCTCACCCCACTGGTTTACATCCTTTTTAGGTGATCGCGCTAGACGTGGTGGTGGTCGTGAGGTTGCGGTCGAGCAGCTAGAAGAGCAGTAGAAGGCAAGAGTTGGACATGCTGCTATTTTGGTGGTTTTGTAGTAGCGTCCTAGAGTCATCCCTGTACTCTCAGGTCCTCAGATATGTTTGATGACGTTTCACGATGACTAGCTATTGTAATTTTGGTATATCCTGTTGCTGGCCGTACATGGCTGTTATGTATGTATAAATAGATGTTAAACTCTGGTGCTGACAGTACAGCTGGTTCTAATAAGTTGTGGACCTATAATAAGGCTTGTGAATATTTATATAGCATGTTTCTCTACAGGATTTGGATGCAAAATTTCTCTCATGTATACTTTCTGCAATCAGTTTTAATTAACTTGTGTTTTCAGTAATATATGGTTCCGTACATTTTCGCATGTCATCTCGCTGCCTAGGTGATGGCGGGGTGTCACAGTTGGTTTGGTATCAGAGCCCTAGGTTCGCTAAGTCTACAGGGATCTAGGACTAGGTTTGCGTCTATTCTTGTGAGATTTCTAGATTTTCTTACAATAACCTTCTGCCCTCAATGGAATATAAAGCTTAAAGATGTCTGGAAACCATGAAGAACATGCTACCGAGAGTAGCGATGCTGCATCAGTTGATGGAGCAAGAGGGCAGTCACATGAAGATTGGGTGCCTGAGGTCCCCCAACTTGACCCAGCCATTTTCGAAAATCCTGCCTACCAACATCTTATGGGGCAGTTGATGGCTACGATGAATCACATGGTTGAAAGAGTGTCAGTGCCTCATCCTAGAGTACAAGCTCCCCATGGTGAATCATCAGGCATTGGGAAGACCTTTGAGTGGATTCACCGAGTCAGAGCTTCGTATTATGATGGAACGGCTGATCCGGCGGATGCAGATATGTGGTTGATAGATCTTGAGAAGGCCTTCCAGATCCTCGATGTCCCCGAAGCAAACAAAGTCAAGCACGCTGTCTACCTTCTGAAGGGTAGTGCTGGCCACTAGTAGGCCATCGAGGAGGAGAAGTGACCGGGTGAGGAGATCAGTTGGGAGGTTTTTTTGGCGAGAGTTCATCAGTAGATACTTTCTAAAGACGTATCTAGACGAGAAGATCAACCAGTTTGAGCATCTACACCAAGGGACGATGAGCATCACCGAGTATGAAGCCAAGTTCATGGATTTGTTGAGGTTTTTTTGTCACATGGCAGGGACAGATGATGAGCGGATCAGTAAGTTTGAGAAAGGTTTGAGTGCTGAGTTGTCGACACTTGCTGCTGCTTTAGAGAATCGAGAGTGGTTTGTCACGTTCGTGGAGTCCTCTCACATGATTGAACGGTCTATCAGCGAGAAAAGGGAGTCTATGACCAGGAAAGGCCTGCTCAGTTCCAGGGATAGAGGTTTGGTGGCTTCAAGAAGCTAAGGTTTTTAGCACCTTCTGTAATGCAGAGTTCTCGTACACCATCTCAATGGTCTACGAGTAAGGGAAGAGGTTATGTTTCGTCTTCATCAAAGGTGCATAGTACAACTTTTGTGGAAGTGACAGGGCCATCTAGGCAGTAGATAGAAGGAAAATCATTTTATCACTGTGGACAGACTGGGCATTTAAGGTCAAATTGCCCAAAGAGAGATGTCGAAGTAACACAAAAGCTGAGACAGAACCAACAAGGGTCAGATAGACAACATCCCAGTGGTAGCAGAGGGCAAGGACACGGTCAAGCGTCGCAAGCGGGATCATCTGCTCAAGGAAGTAGATGACGTGGACAACAAGCAACGAGTCGATTCTATGCTATGAGTCAGCCGGAGGCGATAGTCAACCTGTGAGTGGTGACATGTTAGATGGAGTTATTTCATTCTGATTTGTCTTCTTCTTACTTTATATCTGTTTTGGTTGACCTGGGAGCAACACACTCTTTTATCGCACATAGTCTGCTCGCTAGCTGTCCTTTACCTGTTAGTTGTAATGAAGATAGCCTATTGCTAGAAACCCCTATGGATGGTTCCTCGATACTTCGAGAAGAGTGTCTGTCTTGTGCCCTATTTTTCTCAGGACACAGTATACAAGTGGATCTTATACCACTTGATATGCATGGATTCGATGTGATCCTTGGGATGGATACCTTAGAAAAGTATAAGGTCGTGCTGGACTGTGCTTTCAAGCAGGCAATGTTTGATGATGATGGAGAGAAGTGGATCTTCCAAGGAGATGGGAAGATTCTTCCGACATGTCTAGTGTCAACGTTGGAGGCAGAAAAGTTGTTGTGGCAAGGTTGTAAGGCATTCTTAGCTCACATAGTGGATACCAAGGCGAAAGGTCCTAGCCTTGAGGATGTGACAGTTGTTCGAGAGTTTGCAAATATGTTTCTTGATGAGTTCCCCGATGTTCCCCCACCCCAAGAGATTGATTTTAAGATCAATCTGGTACCAGGAATACATCCATTTGCACAGACATTGTATAGGATGGCTCCAGTAGAGATGGTAGAGTTGAAGAAGCAGTCACAGGAGTTGTTAGAGAAAGGTTTCATCTGACTGAGCACATCGCCTTGGGGTTCTCCAGTGTTGTTCGTTAAGAAAAAGGACGAGTCGATGCAGTTATGTATAGATTATCGATAGTTGAACAAAGTCACGATCAAGAATAAGTACCCGTTGCCGAGGATAGATGACCTGTTTGATCAATTCTGTGGTGCTACAATGTTCTCAATGACCAATCTACGGTCTGGATACCATCAGTTGAGGATTAAGGAGGACGACATACCAAAGTCAGCATTTAGGACGAGGTAAGGTCACTTTGAGTTTGTGGTTATGTCGTTTGGGATAACCAATGCACCTACTGCGATCTGATGAATAGGGTGTTCTGTCCGTTTCTAGATCAGTTTGGTGTAGTCTTCATAGATGACATTTTGATCTATAGCCGGGACATGAAAGAGCATGAACAACATCTTTGAAAAGCATTGACTCTTCTTCGTCAACACCAGTTATATGCCAAGTTTAGTTAATGTGAGTTCTGGTTGAAGGAAGTGACTTTCTTGGGTCACATGATATCTGTAGAAGGAGTTAGAGTGGACCCTAAGAAGGTGGAGTCAGTTGTAGATTGGGAACAACCAAAGACGCTGACCAAAGTTCGTAGTTTTCTGGGTTTGGGAGGATACTACCGGAGGTTTATCAAGGACTTCAGTGCAATCACGTTGCCGATGAAAAAGTTGACCAAGAAGGATGTACCTTTTGTCTGGGATGATCGTTGTCAGCAAGCTTTCCAAAGTTTGAAGGAGAAGCTGACTAGTTCTCCAGTGCTAGTGCTTCCAGAGCTTGGGAAGGGCTATGTTGTTTTCTATGATGCTTCCAAGAATGTCTTAGGTTGCGTGTTGATGCAGGAGGATCATGTGGTTTCTTTTGCTTTGCGACAACTTAAGAAACATGAAGAGAACTATTCGACACATGATTTGGAGTTGGAAGTGGTGGTCCATGTGTTAAAGATTTGGAGACACTATCTTTATGGGGAAGTGTGTCACATCTTTACAGATCATAAGAACTTGAAGTATATATTTTCACAGAGTGAGATGAACATGCGATAGCATCGTCGGATGGATCTAATCAATGATTATGATTGCACCATTAAATATCATCCTGGTAAGGCAAATGTGGTAGTTGATGCGCTTAGCAGAAAGTATTCTTCTCTCCCCACAAAGAAGGCATAGTTGAGTTCCTTGGTATGTTATAGGCGAGATATGTTTGTCTCCTTGCGGCAAATGAATGTGCAGTTGGAAGTTTCCTTGTTGGTAGGACTTTTGGCACAGATGCAAGTCAAGGCTACACTAAGACAACACATCAAAGATGCACAACAGACTGATGCTTCAGTACAATTGATCAGATCAGAGTTCATCAGTGAAAAGCGGGATGGGTTCCATGAGTCTGAGGATGGACTAGTTTGCTATCATGGTAGAATGGTGGTCCCCGATGTTGATAATCTAAGGAAGTTGGTGCTCGAGGAAGTATACATGTCGATGTATGCTATGCATCCAGGATTCACCAAGATGTATCATAATCTGAAGGACCTGTTGATGGTCTATCTTGAAGAAGGATGTAGCTGAATTTGTGGCTAAGTGTGTAGTATGTCAGCAAGTTAAAGCTGAGCATCACAAGCTGGTAGGCACTTTGCAACCCATGCCGATACCACAATGGAAATGGGATCATATAACCATGGATTTCATAGTTGGTCTACCAAAGACAGCTAGGAATCATGATTTCATTTGGGTAATAGTGGATAGGCTAACAAAATATGCTCATTTCATACCGATAAAGATGACATATACAATAGAGAAGCTTGCAGAGGTGTATGTAGACAGATAGTGCATTTGCACGGTGTACCAACAACGATAGTCTCCGACAGAGGTCCCCAATTCACGAGTCATTTCTGGGAACAGTTGCATAAAGTGTTGGGAACACAGTTAAGATTCAACACCGCCTTCCACTCGTAGACTGATGGACAGTCAGAAAGGACTATTCAGACTTTGGAGGATCTTCCCCGAGCATGTGTTTTGCAGTTCCTAGGAAGTTGGGACATGCATCTTAGTCTGATCGAGTTCTCTTACAATAATAGTTACCAGCGGAGCATTGACATGGCTCCTTATGAGGCTCTATATGGAAGGAAGTGCAGATCCCCTTTATGATGGTATGAGTCTGGTGAGTATCATCTTTTGGGTCCTGAGTTGGTACAACAGACAACAGAAAAGATCAGAATGATATGACAACAATTAAATGCGGCACATGACAGATAGAAATCTTATGCAGACAATCACCGATGGCCTTTAGAGTTCCAAGTGGGAGACAAAGTGTATCTTAAGGTCTCACCTTGGAAATGCGTGCTAAGGTTTGTCCAGAAAGGCAAACTGGCACCCAGGTATATGGGGCCATACCCAGTAATAGCACGTGTTGGCAAGGTAGCTTACAAATTAGAGCTGCCTCCAGAGTTGTACAGGTTACATCCGGTGTTCCATGCCATCATGTTAAAGAAAAGTCATCCAGACACAGGGAGAGTGATACAACCAGTTGAGGTTGAGCTTGATGTAGACGTGACCTATGAGGAAGGTCTGGTGGCGGTCCTTGACAGAAGAGTAAAGAAGCTGAAGAGAAAGGACCTGGTTCTCGTGAATGTTCTTTGGCATCATCATGGTGTTGAGGAAGCCACGTGGGATCTTGAGGAAGAGATGAGGAAGAAGTATCCCTCACTTTTCTCTTCAGATTTCGGGGATGAAATCCCTTTGTAGAGGTTTGTGGCTTGTAAGGACCCTGACCTTCATTTTGGGCTTACCCTGTTTGTTTTGCCTAAACCTTGGCTTGGTTTCTTGCTAATCACCTTTAGTGGAGATTAGGGTTTGCTTGTGCTTTGTTGAGAGTTGGAGGTGCTACTTGCAAAATAACCTAAGTTAGGGTTGAAGAGCAAGTTTGCCACCTTGAGAGATATCTTTCTCTCCCTTTTCTTCCTCTAGAGTTGAGAAGAAGGTTTGGGCTCGTGCCTTGAGTTGCCTTGGGCTTGGTTGATCTCTTTTGGGCCTTGTTTCCCCTTGTTTGGGCCTTGCCTTGCTTGGTTGAGCCCTGTATCGAGCAAGGATGCCTTGTGTCGGCCATGGGGTACGCCTGTGGGTGTGTCAGCCAAGGTGGTGGTGGTGTGTCAGCCTTTGACTTTGTTGACCTTCTTGCTTTGGTTGTGTCACCCTAGCTTGGACATGTGGCAGATCCTTGGTTGAGTGGTGGAATGGCATGTGCATGTGTTTTGCAAGGTGGAAAAATGTGTGGGCAAGTGTCCCTTAGTAAGGTGACACCTTGCCTTGGTTTAACCTTGACCCTCATCTATATATGCCTTGCCTTTCTCTTCCTTAGGATCCCTTTTAGCTCTTTGTTGCTCCTCTCTTACTTGGTGCACGATACATCTTCCCTTTGGTGTGTTTGGTGGCCGATACAACTTGGTGGAGCAAGTTGGTGTTCGATCCCCTTCTTGAAGTCTTCTTCTTCCTCTAACTTGGTGGCCGGAAGTGGTGTTCTTGAAGCTAGGAGCAAAAAGCTTATAGCTTTGGAGCTTGAAGAGTTTGCTTAAGGAGGGTTACATAACTTCTAACCCTAGCTATACTACCTTCTTTATGTTGCATGATTCATGTATGTGGATGATCGGCCATTGCATGTTATATACCTTACTCTAGTACATGTTGTTGATCTTATGGATACAATGAGCATGATGTTGTTGATTTTGTTGATGGTTTACATACCTTTGGATCTAGTTGGCCGAACCATAGTTTAGGGTTTCTTTTGGGGCAATACCCCTTTCTCTCCTTGGTTTTTGAGAAGTGAGTTTGAGCTCTAGTGATGTGGGCAATACCCCTCCCTCGTTTAAGTTGAGAGGTGAGCCTATATTCTAGTTGCTTGGGCAACACCCTCCTCTCACCATGGATTTGAGAGGTGAGCTTTTGGATAGATGGTGACCTAAGTTGAGGTTGCTCCTTGTGGTTTCCCGATTTGTGATAGAGGTTGTGCAAAACCCCTCTCTCTTGGTTGTTGAGAGGTGAGCCGATCTTCTTGATCAATTATGGTTTGATGCCCTTGTGCTTAAGGTTGAAGATGACCATGTTGGGTTGTGCGTTGCACGATATGACCTTGGAGTAGTGCTGCCTGATAGCCTTGTCTTGGGTTGTACCTTTGGCTGATATGCCTAGTTGAGCTTGGCCGTTACCCTTTTGTGGAGTTGGAAGCTTGGGAAATACACCTTGATGTGTGCTCTGCACGACACCCCTTGTGATAGGTCTTGGTGATATGAAGTAGTCTTTTGGTGCCCGATATGATGGTAGTTTAGAGAACCTTAGTGGTGTTGGCCGATATGCTGATTGGGTAGTCAGCGTGTCCATACCCGATATGGTATCTTATACTACATGGGTGCCCTGGACGATATGGATGACTCTTGGAAGACATGGAGATGTTTGCACAATAGAGGCGCCTCTGGCATTATACCCTTTGGACGATATGGTCTATGTTGAGGGTTAGCCGATAGGGAAACCCTAAACCTAATCTTTTTGCACGATAGGCCTTTGGTTGATAGCATCTACTGATGTACGATATGCCGTAACCAACACCATGAGTTGGTGAGTCCTTGTTCACGACAGTTGATGTTGGGGTAGTCTGTAATGGTGGTGAGCTTAGTTAGGGTTGGGAAACCCTAGACGATACATCCTTTGGTGAAAGTATGACCATACCCAATACATCTTTTGGGTGAGGGTTATGATAACTCAGAATGTATATGGCTAATAATGATAACATAAGTGATATGGTGTAATCACCTTGAATCCGGAAAATATGATAATGAGATAAATGATAGATTGTGAACCAGGAAGTTTGGAAGGATATGATGTTGCTACACATGTTAATGTGACACGTGTATATGGTCACAAGTATACGACATAATATATGCTCATGATTGATAATAATACTATGAATGATAAAGCTATGTGTGATATAATCATAGATGTTGCTCTATGCTTGATAGTATAATAATCATGTTAATCCATGATGGCTTAAGTTATCTCTTAGAATGTGTATACTAACCATTTAGGTATGATATGTGGATTCATAGCCTGGTAAGAGCTATGAGAAATATGTGCTTTGACTAGCACAATGAGATGATAATCCTTGCTAATGAGATAACATGTTGATAGGTCTGAGGACCTGATAAAGGATGAGTGCCTAGTTGAGGTGTTATCCTCTGATGATGAGTTAAGGGATGCGTTCCCAAAATGTTGACTCATGATTATGATACTTTGTGAGGTAGTGGTTTTTATAATGAGGGATTGAAGTCCCATGACAGTATGATGATGGAAATAGTGATGTAATTCTATAAGGCTATGTTTATACTTTGGTTGCCTCAATAATTGGCTTAAAATATACTAATTAGTTATAGATGAACATATCATGTAGTTTGCCCTAGCCATAGATCCATCATCGTCAGTGGTTGGTGATGGTGAAATAGGTTTATCCTGTGGGATTACCTGGAGCGCATATTGTTAAATATGTGAGGTTTCCCCTAGCCTAAAATAGGAGGGTTTGAGTGCAGCTTTGGTTTCAGACTCAAGATATATGGAGCATGATATGTGATGATGAGCATGATGTGTTTATGGCTCAGATGTATATACTAGCACCTGTGTCAAGATGAGCTAGAGATATGGGTAGCTTGCGGAGCTGACCCTCAGGCTGAGGCCATATAAGCATGAGACTACGATCCTGCTTTAGTTTTCATGTACTGACCACGGGAAGGTGAGGTCATGGATTTCAGATCTCCTTAGACTGTGTATGGCACCGGATTGGGCTTGGAAGACAATGGTTGGATTTGAGCAGGGAAGGCTCACTTCCTCAGGGAATAATAAAACGTAATCCAACCAAATAGTATATCTTGCTTAGAGAAAAATACAGAACATTGTTTGAGGCCTGGCTTATATAGCTGATCTAGTTGTACTATGAAGTTGTGTGTATGATCCTTATATCTTATGATAAGTTCTTATAAAGCTTATCTTGTCAGTCATGTTCCATAAAGAGATACTTGGTTATATGCCTCCCAGATATCTTGGTAAGATTGATGGTAATAATAGCCTTGCTCAGTATGCTACCCTTGTTATACGCTTTATCAGTTATATGTTGTTATCTTCTTTAACCTTTTGAGGTTCTATAGTTCGGCGGGGAGTTATGTTTCTCGGTGGGACTGTGTGTCTCACCTCGCTGGTTTACACCCTTTTTAGGTGATCGCTCTAAACATCGTGGTGGTCATGAGGTTACGACCGAGCAATAAGAAGAGCAGTAGAAGGAAAGAGTTGGACATGCTACTATTTTGGTGGTTTTGTAGTAGCGTCCTAGAGTCATCCATGTACTCTCAGGTCCTCGGAGATGTTTGATGACATTTCACGATGACTAGCTATTGTAATTTTGGTATATCCTGCCGCTGGCCGTACATGGCCGTATGTATGTATAAGTAGGTGTTAAACTCTGGTGCTGACAATACAACTAGTTTCGATAAGCTGTGGACCTATAACAAGGCATGTGAATGTTTATATAGCATGTTTCTCTGCAGGATCTGGATGCAAAAGTTCTCTCATGTATGTTTTCCACAATCGGTTGTAATTAACCTGTGTTTTCGGTAATATATGGTTCTACACGTTTTTGCGTGTCATCTCGCTACCTAGGTGATGGCGGGGTGTAACAATTTCTGTCTATCCTGTACAGTCTTTAACTGTTGTTGTATTACTTTAATCTTCTCAGTTTTCTGCTGCACAAGCTCAGGACACAAAAGTTGATACTCTCCTGTTTCATACCAACATAAAGGAGATCTACAACGTCTACCATATAATGCTTCATATGGTTCCATATCAATATTGTGTTGATAGCTATTATTATAAGCAAATTCTATCAAGCTATGGTGTAGATCCCAACTTCCTACAAATTGAAGGACACATGCCCTAAGCAAATCCTCCAAGGTTTGTATGGTCCTCTCAGATTGTCCATCTGTCTGTGGGTGAAAAGTAGTACTAAACCTTAATTGTGTACCCAAAGCTTTATGTAGTCATTCCAAAAAATGACTCATGAACTGGGGACCTCTATCAGAAACAATAGTAACTGGAACCCCGTGCAACTGCACTATTTCACACATATATATATATATATATATATATATATATATATATGTGTGTGTGTGTGTGTGTGTGTGTGTGTGTGTGTGTGTGCAAGCTTTTCAGCAGTATATGTTGTTTTGACAGGAAGGAAATGTGCGGTCTTAGTCAACCTATCAACTATCACCTGTGGGATCCGATTCACAAAAATAAGATTAACTAATGCGGAAGCGTATTATTAGCAGCGGATTACTGAAAATCACTAAAAATCAAAATCATTTATCAAGAGATCCATTCACAGGAAAACTCTTTCATTCAAAACCAAAGTAAATATTACATTCTGGTTCACATATATACATAACATGTATCATTGCTTCTCGAGGCATACATGCACTGACTACACTATCTCAACTGTACACAGGTAGTATAAAAACCTCGAGGCTTGAAGCCAAACATCTCAGATCGAAGTATTAAAACACTAACTCCTAGGACCCGAGAGTACAGAGACAACTATAGGACTAACTATACAAAACCAGACAACCAATGTCTCCACCTGATGGATCACTGCTGTCCTTGAGACTGCTGCTGCTCTTCTCCCGCAGAAGGGTTTCTACCTTCTTGTCTGCATCTACCTAAAATATTGGATTCCACAGGGGTGAGACGATCATAAAAATTGCCCCAGCGGGAGATATAACTCTCTGCCAAAACATCATTATTGCAGTTTAATATAAATAAACAGAGCAGTGGGATAATGTAAATCAATAGTAGATGAATCAACATCTATGCAGGATAGAGCAACATTCTTATGCAAGTATTTTAGTTATAAACAGATAAAGCAACATGTCTCTTGTTCAATATGAATTTAAGAACATAAGTAACATTTATGTATCAAGGGCATGCTAAGCAGTATAACATCAACCAGTGGTTCTCATATTTCAATCTTATGCAAATACACTACACGACTGATTATATTTTACAAACATATTTAAGCTCTGAGGAGATGAGGTATACCGCTCATACTCCAACCGACCATTTCTAGAATCGAAATCGGTATCATAAATAGGTGAATGCAAGAGCCGGGTTCGCATGACCTCCCACATCCCACTCAGTATGGGACCACAAGTAGGACTGTGTTAACTGCTCAAAATAGCATTCCAGGGTATACTGGAAACTTTGCTATAGAGTTTACAACGTCAACTGCACTCTCATCGGCAATCGAGAGATTTAATGTTTATCTTCATCGACCCAACTTTAAATATCATTGGGAGATTAGTGATACATCCATCCCAACCATGGGGAGATTTATGATGCATTCATCCTGACACATGAAGGATTGAGAGGTTTAATGTTTACCCTCCATCAATCTCTTCACCAAGACGTAAGGATATGTTTGCCCATTTACCCCCCCCCCCCATATTCGAAATATGTGAATTCCAGGAAATCCCATAGGAAAACATGTTTCACCATCACCATCGGGAGACTTATGATACATTCATCCCGACACATGAAGTATTGAGAGGTTTAATGTTTACCCTCCATCAATCTCTTCACTAGGACGTAAGGATATGTTTGCCCATTTACCCCCGCATATTTGAAATATGTGAATTCTAAGAAATCCCATAGGAAAACCTATTTCACCATCACCAACTTCTGACGATGATGGATCTATGGTTAGAGCGCTACATGAATAGATTTCACTTGATTAATTAAGTACATTTTCATATTCTTTTAGCATCAGCCTAGTTATCAAAACATAGCTTATTATAACAATGCTATAAAGAGACATGTACTAATTGCATCAATTACTTACCAGTCATTAAAAGACATTGGGAACTCAGTTCCTTTTTTCAATACTGGGAATTATCATCCCTTCACAATATCATCACCATAATCATATGGTTCTAGGTATTTAAACCCTTGGCTCATCATTGAGCATTGTTACCACTTTTCTAGGTAACTATCACCTTCAGGTCATCTGACCAAGGTAACATGATACTTGCTATCACAAGCATCACTCATGGTACTTGAGGCCCATTAACTCTCTTGTTACATCTTACCAAGAAGAAAGGTATATTATGGCACACAAGGCCCAATCACAATAGTGAATTAAACATCATAGTTCGTACCTGACTATGATCATCATTTCAGAATGCATGCATGGTCAGCACAAATGATAACAGTAATATCAATTGCATATCAGTACCATATAAAACAAATATGGATTCACTATTCAAGGGTAACACCACTATTCCCTTACTAGGGTTAGGGTTTCCCATTTCATGTCTTTTGAGGACATTCATCATATTAACCACATCAAGGTTATGGTTTATTACCATATTTCTCAGATTAGGGCTTCATAAAGCATTATATAGTATTACCCTAGATTTGAGCTTCACATCACATCAAACATCAGGGTTTCTGATGAAACCATTCTTAGTTAGGGTTTCACATAAATTTCACCCCTGAATAGGGTCTACATTCAATAAACCACAATTAGGGTTTACTATTCATCCCAATTAGGGTTTTACATTCAAGTACCCATAATCAGGGTTTATTATTCATCCCAATTAGGTTTTTGCATTACATTACCCTAAATTAGATTTACACATATCATCACCCTGGATTAGGGTTACATCCATACCCTGGATTACGGTTTCATTAAGAATTGGCCTGAATTAGGGTTTGGGTTCAATAACCTTGTCGATTAGGGTTTATAATCATGATATGGGTTTCATGATCTCTTTATTAAGGATCATACCCTTGATCACCACATGAGTCATACTCATGTATGAATTCCATTCTATTATCCTCTCAACTTGATTAGGTTATATCAACCCTTCAATCAAGTACATATAACTATGATTGACATAGTGTATCAAGATTATTGTTTTTATAAGAAATTAGGGTTCATTCCTTAATTGACACTAAACACTTAGCTACTATTAGGGTTTCAACCTTTGTACCTTCATTGATTACTATTACTAACAATCATTGGATCATTGGGACAATCATCACCATCAATTTCCAAATAATTGAATCACGATGAACTCCATTCAGTTTTGAAGTTTCATCACCAAACAGTTTTGAAACCGTTTGCCTCCAAATGGTTTTGAAACCATTTGACCCCAAAAGGTTTCAAGACCGTTTGGTCTGAAACGGTCTCAAGACCGTTTGGGCCAAATCAGTCCCAAAACCGCAAGGGCTCTTAGGCACATTCATCAATCCAATCAAATGTAATTGCATCATTGAATTGACTATTGGTTATTTAATTGAAGGTTTCATCAATCAACACCATTAGATCTTTATGAAATTGTCAAGGATCAACCACTAACCCTCCAAATGGTTTCAAGACCGTTTGACCCAATTTGTCTTGAAATCGTTAGGACCAATCAAGGATTCTTCAATAAACTTGATTAGGGTTTCCAATTGAAGGAAAATACACACATTGAATCAATCAATTGGATCCATTGGATCATAATCCAACATGTAATTAGGTTCAGACCTAAAACGGTTAACTAAACCAAACGATCAACATAACCAAACGGTTTGGAGTACAAGTCACGAAACAGTTTGCAAACCATTTGGTCTCAAATGGTCTCAAGATCGTTTTCCCTTGTTATTAATTGAGGTGTGTGCTTGTGATCAGGTTATCATCTTCAACCTTTAAACTCACAAAAACTACTACCATTTCCATGGCAATTGCATCAATTAATCAAAGGATTTGCAAGAAAAGCAATTTGAACATAATTGATGGAGAAATTGAAATCAATAATAATGAAATGGGGTTCAAGTTATATAACTGACGCAGATTTACCGTGCGTAGAAACGCAAGTGAACGCGTCGAGTAGTACAGGTCTTTGTGAGGCCCGAGTCGAACTCAGGGATACGTGCAATCGTCGGGGACTCCTACTAACTACTCGCGATCAGCTAAGCCGATTAAAAAGTTTAGAGTTGTTGTTGAAATTAAAAGAAAATAAAAACAAAACAAAACAAGCAATCGATTAAATGTTGGTTTAATCAATTCAAAAGGAGATCTTTAGGGTTACGGTTTCACCGCGGGTTTTCATTATATTAAATTCTATATAGCTACTCAATTTTATCTCTCTATCCGGGTAGTGGCCTGAAATCAGAATTGCCCACTGTCGTGGTACAATTCACTACCTATGTCTAGGTCGGTTCCACCGTCGTAGTAACCTATACCCTAAACTAGGTGCATTATAAACGACCTCTCGGTATCCACCATTAATCTTACACCGCCTTGTTCAAGGGATTTGTCAATTAATGTAAATTCTGTCTCTTTTCAACTGTTAATTCTTCTTTCAAAGCAATTAAGGGTATTAGGTTATTATTATGGTGATCAAGCATAACAATATATTGGAGAACACAAAACTATACCATGGATTTAAGAGATAAGATATGAATTACTATTATAAAATCGTCATACAATGAATCCCTGAGCTACTCCCAGTCCTAAAGATAAAGGGGATTAGCCCCGCATGTTCATCTCAGAGTACAATGTAGTAAAGGAAAGGGGAAACATGAGAAAAATGAAATTGAGTGGTGAAACCCCTGAACGGAGAAGGTCCAATCGATCCTTGGTGTGGAATCCGCGTTCTACCACCTTTCGGTGGTGGAATTCGTCTTCTTCAGCGTCCGGATCGGCTGGGGCGTAATCTCATGCTCCATTCTTCTCTCCTTGCTCTCCGAGATGTGTGCAGCGGCTAATGACGTGATATCCCAGTCAAGGGCGTCGTCATTAGGTATATCTCCCAAATTAGGTCGCCAATTAACCACAGCCGTCCGATTAAGATCATTCTGAATCAAACTTCTATCTGACAGTGTCGATACCATCGACGCGGGTCGATGGTATCGACCTAGCGTGGTAGCGGCAATCCTTCTTTTCTTTCGTATGAGCGTCTGATGTCATCTCGATACCATCGACGCGGGTCGATGGTATCGACAACCCTGTAGCGACGGTTTTGTCGTTTTGTGTCGCTGTAGCTCCTCCCATTGATAGTATCGACCATTGTGTCAATAGTATCGACTCCTTCCTCGCCAGCAGCCTGATGGTATCTCGATACCATCGACATCCCCATCGATAGTATCGACCTTGTTCTGGTCCTTGCGGCTGGCAGCCTGTGGTCCGATCGATGGTATCGACCACCATCGATGGTATCGACGGCAGCAGATACTTGTTTTTCCTAAAATTAACACACGGAACCACATAAATTCACACAAAATATATTCTTTCGATAATTAATACTAAAAATGCTTAAATAAAGGGAATTTGACATAAAGAAGTAGCATAGACAAAAATGAATGAATTATGCAACACTAACCATGAAAATGACTAATAAATGCATAAAATGCATATCAAACAAGTCTATAAATGCGACTCAAAATCATCGCATCAAACTCCCCTAAGCTTGAACATTGCTCGCCCTCGAGCAACTAATCCTTAGAATAGAATTTCCAGAGTCAACTAAAGAACAAAGCATCACAAAAGACATCCCATATGACTCCCACCAGATATTCACATACCGGCCCTCGCTAACCACAGAATGATAATTACCCTAAAGGCTACAATAATCATCCATAAAATATATTAACCTCAAACTAATGAACACTATCACATAAGGCAGTTAGCATAATAAAATTCGCCGTTCCAGACTTAGTGCATCTTGTGATCTTCTATACTACGTTTCTCACCCTAACTACCATCTACATGGAAGTAGTTCTCCTGATATTCATTAGTGAGGAGAAATTCACGGTGGCCTACCAATCCGAGCAACGGGTGGATGAAATGGGTGGATCAAGGAAGAAGTGGAAGTATCATACGATTGCAACATGCATAAAACAAAAATGCCCTAAATGATGCAAATGCACATGAGAAATGCCCTAATGCCTAAGATTAGGTGTAATGATGAATGCACTACCCATCCATCTCAAAATGAGATGGATATCTAATTAAGCTACATCATGTACTAATTCATCTTAAAATGTAGGTGAGATTATGTTCCTTTCTCCTTCTTATTCCACTTGCTTCTAAACAACTTTCTTTTTTTCAGTTTTTTTTTTCTCTCTTTTTTTCCCAAGCCCTTATATCCATAATTGGCAATGAATAATTTATAAGGCTTATTTTTTTGCATAACTCAAACATTTGAATTATTTAGATGGTATGGAACATTTTAATTCACCATTATAGAATAAATGAGGTACATGACATACTTTATGCATAAAAGTTATGAATGCAACTAAATGACATGCACCTAAGGGTAATGTTCATGTATAACTATTCTAATCTTTTCTTCATTTTTCATGCAAAACATATGAAGGTGATTACAATGCAAGTCCTCTCTACATGTCATGCAATCAAAAAGAGTTAAAACCGTACTTTACTTCCAATTCTTGGTGGATTGTGAAAAGCAATGGGGTGGAAAGATCACAAGATTAGTTGATTGAACCTTTGAAAAATACTATGTGTCCCTCCTTACTGACTTGTGTAGTAGTTAAGAGATTTCTCTCTCTTACTTCAAATTAGAGTCTCATTACCATTTGGTCAGCTAAGGCTCAACAACTATTTCCAACCACTTTCATAAATCATTAGGGATACATAGTTGTGAATTTCTATTTTAAAGTTGACAAAACCAATAATTTTCTAAGTTAAGTGATCAAGGTTGAACAACACTCAAGCTTGTGAACACTCAAAAATTTCTAGTTTCCCATTCCCATACACATGCAACAGGACACAAGATTAAAGACATCCACGATTACACTAGATAGAATGTGGATCCTACAACAAACTAAAATTGCAAGAAACAAATGACAAGAAACAAAAACAATGAAACTAAAAAAAATAGAAAAAATAAAGATAGAACTGTTCCAACTACCCCCCAAGCTTGAATTCAACTATGGCCTCATAGTCAAAAACAAACTCAAAGGTTGGAACAGTGATACCGGTTTACTCATGCGGTGGAGGCGGGTACTGTGGAGCCGTAGGGTCCCAAGAAGGATACTCCCCCTGGAAGCTTGGATCAAATTGGTCCCTAGGTGGAGGTTGTGGATAGCCTCCAAAGTAATCTTGGCTCCAATAGTGGTCATAGAAGGGTTCCTGCTGCATCTCCATCCGTTGCAACCGATCATGAATTTGTTGTTGGTTGTCAAGGAGAAGACGCTCGTTCTCGAACGTCGCCCTTTGGTTGTCCAATATCCGGTTCGTAGTGTCGTGAATACTGGTATACATTGCCATGTGCTGTTGCTGTGTCTGCTGGATGTCTTGCAGCATAGTGTACATGCCCTGCATAGAATAGGCATCCTCGCTTGGCTGCGAGGGTGGTGGTGGTGGCGGCGTAGGCTGTGATGATGAAGATGCACCCGGATGCATCCGAGGACGCTTCCGTGGTGCCACTCATGCCCGAAGAGGTGTAAATGCCTCCTCTTCCTCCTCAGCCTCGTCGTCATTTCCATCGTCGCCACCATCGTTTCCGCCTTCTTCATCGAAGTCGGTGATGGCTATGATTGGCCACCGGAAGTGTTGCACCCCTTCGATGTTGAAGACTGGATCAGGCAGCGAGCACTCCTGATAGGTGTGGTTGATGTGGCAGTGCGCATATGCCAAACCATCTCGAAGAAGAATGAAGATAGAACGGTGCAGATGTTGCACGTTCACCTTGCTCTTGGTGGAAAGCGGGGTCATAGTAGAGAAATTGAGCCCAAGGTAATGCGCCAACTTGGTGATAAGCCCGCCAAAGTGAATCGGGGCTTTCCTTGTACTCCTTTTCACCGCTAAAACCCGCTGCAGAAAGAAGGCGCCCCAGTTGCGTTCTTGGCGCGTCAGGAGTTGATACAAAAAGAAAAGATCCATCTCCTGAAATTTGCTCAGCGCCAGATCACCACGAGCAAATAATGTAGAACTCAGCATCCGGTGCAGTACCCAGATGAAAGGGTGCTCGAAATCAACTACCGTAGCATTTTGGTAGCTCACTGACTTTCCCACCGGAACCGTCACCAGCTCGGCGAAGAACTTGTCGTAGTCGGTGCATTTATCCGGCCGCCGGTGGTCGGATTGCGAGTGATTCCAGTTGAAAATCATGTTGAACTGCTTAAGTGTGAGGGTATAGTCGTTGTTGAATAGTCAGAACAACACCCGACCCTTAATCCACTCGCGATCGGTGGCTATGACGTCGTTAGGAACGACGCAGACATCCAGTGACGCCATGAACTCAGCCACCAATTCCTTGTACGTGGGCCACTCGTCGAAAAACGGCTGTCCATCTGCATGAAATTCTAGCTCGTCAGGTCTTCGGTTCGTGTGGCGCGCCTGTCCTTTCAGAACGTAGTCCAAGTTGGCCTCGAACCCTAAGTCGCGGATCATGTTCCGTTCGACATAACGGGTTGGCTCTATCTTCCTCTTCAAGATCTCCTCGTAGATCTTATTCACCTCCACGGATGGATGAATCAGCCATGGGCATGAAACTGATGCGGGAGGAGGTGGCACGAACTCCGAGATATCCGCCGGGTTCGCACGTGAAGATGACGCACCAGCTACGTGCGCCATGGTTGTGAGAGAAAGAGGATTAGAAAGTTTCTCGGTGAAGATTGGAGAATCGAATCTCCGCTCGATGAAGAACTAGCTCGGTGTTGCTCATCGACGAGCTTGCATAGCTCTGGAACTCGCTCGGCACAAGTGGAGGAAGATTGCACTGAAGGTGTGATGTCATCTGACGCAACTACTCCCCATATATAGCCATGGTCGGCGCTACTGTCTTCCCGTCGATACCATCAATGCGAGTCGATGGTATCGACTCGGGTAACATGATCTGTACCTCCGCTAGTAGCGACGGTCGTCGATGGCTGGATCTGCGGGGCCCGGATTGCTGACGCGTCGATACTATCGACGCAGGTCGATAGTATCGACCCGTCCCCCGGATCGACTTCTTTGTTTACTGCGATGCCGTTGATCTTTCTCGCGGATCGTTGATGTGGCGCTTCGATACTATCGACGCGAGTCGATAGTATCGACTCTCTAATTAGGGAAAATCCTCATGAGGCCCAGCCGCCGCCTTTTTCACTTGAATGTGTCGATACCATCGACACGCCCGTCGCTTCACTGAGTCGATTTCTTCTGAAAATCTCCAGAGATCTCGATGGTATCGACAAAAATCTCGATACCATCGACCTTGACTTTGCGATCTTCCTGTAGGTATGTCGATACCATCGACGAGGCCGTCGATAGTATCGACGTAGTCCGATTTCTGCAGTCATCAACCTATACCATGGTCGATACCATCGACACAAGGGTCGATGGTATCGACTCTGCCTCAACCCTACACAAGTAGAAAACAATCACGATATGTTTTTTACACTAAAAACGAAGTAAAAACAAATTAAACTACGAATGTAAATGAACTAATCTAAGGTACCAATGGTTGGGTTGCCTCCCAACAAGCGCCCTTATTTAACGTCTTAGGCTAGATGACTTCAAGCTTCTCATCAACTTGGCACCTTGGAGAAGGTGCTCAGAGGATCGTGCGGTAGCTTGAACTCCACCCGATCTTGACCTATCCTCAATGTAAACGTACCTCTCCCAATTGCAGTTACTACATCAGTCGTTGCTTGAAACGGCCTACCCAGTAGCATCTCACAACTATGAAGCTGCGGCATATCCATGATGACGAAATCTACATGAAAAATGAACTTGTCAACTTTGATGAGTACATCCTCGCAAACTCTGTATGGCTGTACTATGGATCCATCAGCCAATTCAATGGTTGCCGCTGACTTCTTCATGTCCTTTAACCCCAGATTTTTAAATGTGGACAGCGACATGATATTTATGCTCGCGCCCGAATCACATTGAGCTCGTGGAAAGTGTCTATCGCCTATCGAGCATGGAATGTAAAAACTCCCTAGATCTTTCTTCTTCTGTGGTAAGCTCCCATGGATGATTGAGCTTACCATTTCATTCATCCGGCATACATCGGTGTCTTTAATCCGCCATTTTTTGTTGATTATTTCTTTGATAAACCTTCCATAGGCGAGAACCTTCTCAATCATTTCCACTGACGGAATGTTGATATGAAGTTTTCTGAACATCTCCAAGAATTTTCTATAATGTCGGTGCTCTTTCTTCGGCTTAAGGTTGTCCAGACTTGACACAACTACCGCATTAACACGCTTGTGAGGTGGCACATATGAGATTTTCGGGGCCAACTCCCCTAAGCTTGCTTCAAAGACTCCCTCTGGTGTGGACTCTGTCTGAACATCATCAACATGTATACTTTGTTGTGGCTCCTCTCTCACAATAGATGGATCCGCACCTTGACAGACGACCTTCACTTGCTCTTCTTGCCTAGGCGGGGATGCAACCATCATGGGCTCTTGGCGGGATTTCCTGAAAGGAATGTATCCGCCTGGCAGTCCATAATGACTGCAAGGATACGGTATTGCCGGTGTAGCCTCCGTATCAAACATCAATTTGCTTTGGTCCTTTATCTCTGCCACCTGGGATTCTTCCTCATTGATCATGGACATGTATTTAACTTGATGATGTGCCTGGACCACATCTGCATTCCCATACTGTCTCTACTGATTGGCGTGCTTGATGGCCTCCACTTCACTTGAGATCTGGGTCACGGTGGTTTCTAATGCCCGCATTTGTGCTCCATGGCTTTGCAGCGTCTGCCCAAGTTTAGTCAAAATGTCACCCTGCGACTGCAGTTGTTTACCAAACATAGTCATCATTTCCTGATTCTGCTGCACCATTTGACTAAGCAACCCGGTGCTCTTATCTTCAGCTCTAGGTTGTGGCTTTGCCTCCGGATCTTGTAGGAAGTTATTAGGATCCTTCCATGAGAACTTTTTGTCATTCCTCCATGCATAGTCATTACTTCTGTAGCCCTGTTGGTGCATGAATTTGACTTGGGCTTCTTCATTCTCGGATGCATCTTCCTTTGCAAGCAATTTCTTGGATAAAAGGTCTAGCTTGTCATTCAGCTCCTTTATGGCTTTAGATTCACCTGCAACTCGAACCTACTCCACGACGCCTCGTTCACCCCATGATTGTTTCTTAGCCATATTCTTTAAGATTTCCCAACATCTTGTGTCCGTGTTATTCAAGAAAAATCCAGAACTGGCTGAATCGAGGTTGCTTCTATCATGCTCGGAGATAGCAAAATAGAAGATCTTGACCTGTGTCTCCTTATCTAGCCCATGACGCGGGCATTGCCTGAGCATGATCTGAAACCTTTCCCAGGTCCCAGAATAGGTCTCTCCTTCTTGTTGGGTGAAGTTGTGGATCTTTCTGATCATGTCATTTGTCTTCTCGGGCGGAAAGAACCTCTCAAAGAAAACCTCCACCATGTGGTCCCAAGACTCCACATATTCATCATCCAGGTTATTTAACCACTCCCGCGCGATTCCCGCTAGAGAACTCGGGAAGAGCTTCAAGTAGAGTACATCTTGTGGAAATCTGTCGATTTTTACCATGTCACAATTCTCCACAAACTGACTTATGTGCGCGATGGGGTCTTCATTTTTTAGCCCATGGAAGGCATTAGACTTCACCAAGTTGATCAAAGCTGGATCAATCTTGTAGGTTGGAATATTCAGCGCTTGCTTCTTTATAGGCCCCTTGGAAGCGGACGAGGAAGAAGCCTTGATCTTCTCTCACATTGTTTGTGGCTCGTCCATCTCTTCTTGTTCGTGTTCAGAAAGTATATCCTCCAGCTCGTCTTGATTATAATCGCCCTCGTCTTCTGGTCCCGGCAGCGGAACCTCTGGTGCGCGACCCACATAGTCAGTACTACACGTCTGCACCATGCACAATACCTGAAAATAGAAAGATTAAATTTAGTACAGTGCTTGACGATTGCCAATATTTAGAAAATAGATTATAAATTTTTGGAATGATAAAAAATAAATAAAAAGGTGGCCTAGAGTGGCCGCTCACAGCACTTAAAGTGCCAACAAATTTCTGTATCCCCAGAAACGGCGCCAAAAACTTGACGCAGATTTACCGTGCGTAGAAACGCAAGTAAACGCGTCGAGTAGTACAGGCCTTTGTGAGGCCCGATTCGAACTCAGGTATACGTGCAATCGTCGGGGACTCCTACTAACTACTCATGATCAGCTAAGCCAATACAAAAGTTTAGAGATGTTGTTGAAATTAAAAGAAAATAAAAACAAAACAAAACAAGCAATCGATTAAATGTTGGTTTAATCAATTCAAAAGGAGATCTTTAGGGTTACGGTTTCACCACGGGTTTTCATTATATTAAATTCTATATAGCTACTCAATTTTATCTCTCTATCCGGGTAGTAGCCTGAAACTAGAATTGCCCACTGTCGTGGTACAATTCACTACCTATGTCTAGGTCAGTTCCACCGTCGTAGTAACCTATACCCTAAACTAGGTGCATTATAAACGACCTCTCGGTATCCACCATTAATATTACACCGCGTTGTTCAAGGGATTTTTCAATTAATGTAAATTCCATCTCTTTTCAACCGTTAATTCTTCTTTCAAAGCAATTAAGAGTATTAGGTTATTATTATGGTGATCAAGCATAACAATATATTGGAGAACACGAAACTATACCACGGATTTAAGAGATAAGATATGAATTACTATTTTAAAATCATCATACAATGAATCCCCAGGCTACTCCCAGTCCTAAAGATAAAGGGGATTAGCCCCGCATGTTCATCTCAGAGTACAATGTAGTAAAGAAAAGGGGAAACATGAGAAAAACGAAATTGAGTGGTGAAACCCCTGAATGGAGAAGGTCAAATCGATCCTTGGCGTGGAATCTGTGTTCTGCCGCCTTTCGGTGGTGGAATTCGTCTTCTTCAGTGTCCGGATCGGCTGGGGCGTGCTCTCGTGCTCCGTTCTTCTCTCCTTGCTCTCTGGAATGTGTGTAGCGGCTAATGACGTGATATCCCAGTCAAGGGCGCCGTCATTAGGTATATCTCCCAAATTAGGTCGCCAATTAACCACGGCCTTCCGATTAAGATCATTCTGAATCAAACTGCTATCTGACGGTGTCGATACCATCGACGCGGGTCGATGGTATCGACCTAGTGTGGTAGCGACAATCCTTCTTTTCTTTTGTCTGAGCGCCTGATGTCATCTCGATACCATCGACGCGGGTAGATGGTATCGACAACCCTGTAGCGAAAGTTTTGTCATTTTGTGTCGTTGTAGATCCTCCCGTCGATAGTATCGACCATTGTGTCGATAGTATCGACTCCTTCCTCGCCAGCAGCCTGATGGTATCTCGATACCATCGACATCCCCGTCGATAGTATCGACCTTGTTCTGGTCCTTGCGGCTGGCAGCCTGTGGTCCGGTCGATGGTATCGACGGCAGCAGATACTTGTTTTTCCTAAAATTAACACACAGAACCACATAAATTCACACAAAATATATTCTTTCGATAATTAATACTAAAAATGCTTAAATAAAGGGAATTTGACATAAAGAAGTAGCATAGATCAAAATGAATGAATTATGCAACACTAACCATGAAAATGACTAATAAATGCATAAAACGCATATCAAACAAGTCTATAAATGCGACTCAAAATCATCGCATCAATAACCCACCTTCAATTAAGCTTCAAAGCTTCAAGATCCATGGCTCCAATGGTGGATGAAGCTCTAGAAACCTCCCAAGGTCCGTTCTCAAGCTTTTGGAGTGAAAGGATCGGCTAGGGTTGAAGATGGAGTGAAGAAATGAAGGAATTATGCATTGTTTTATGATTTCCACCATGAAAACAAGAAGAACGAAGGTCAAGAACTTACCACAGGTTGGGGAGGTCGTCTTCCTGCTGTTCCTAGCTCCCTTGGTCGTTTTTGCAAGAAAGGAGAAGAAAACGATCCGAAAAAGTCCGTGGTTTGAGTGGTAAAGGTTCTTTTATAAGAAAATCAATGAGAGAGAAAATGTTTTATAAAAAATATTTTAATTCCAAAATTGTTGCCACCACTTCCCCCTTGGTTTCTGGCATGCAAAGGCAACTCTATCCCCACCGAGCTCCCTTCCATTATCCATGAATTAAGGGAAAAGAAATTAAGCACCTTAACCCTTATAATAGTAATATCCATATTTGAGTGGAAATTCTTTTTCTTATAATAAGGTGAGTGGAGTTTTCACCTCCTTGGGATATTTCGTGGTCCTTGAAAAGCTCAAGGACGTCCACATACATCTGAATCCAACCATTTTCATTTTGGTTGAAGGCCCTTCAATTATTTTATTTATTTTTGTATTAATTTGAACTAATGTTTCCATTATGTTTAAATCTTGATTATTTTAATATCAAGATTCTCTCTCCTTCAAAGAGATACAATTGAGATGCCCCTCTCATTTTCTTTACTCCACATGATTCTAAGAAACATTAGGGACCTTTTTGAAGTGGTAATTTGCATATTGAACCCTAGTTTTTGGGTAATTTGCACATTACACCAAAACTAGGTTTTAATGCACAAACATTGCTTTATCATCTCTTTCTTTGTATTCATGTTATCACAACCCATACCTCTAGATCATCTTCACTCTCATGATGCCTCAACACATGAGGAACAATTATCATGCACAATTTGCAATTAAACCCCTCAACTTGGGTAATTTGTACTTTAGTCCAAAACAGGAAAAACATTGATTTCAACAATATTAAAAAAGGACTAAAATTGCAATATAAGTTCCTATTGAGCCTTAATTACTTTTCAAAAGATAAGAGCAATCATATAACCACTTTTATTAAGAAAAACACCTAGGGTTAAAACATAAACCAGGTCAGGGATGTTACAAGTTATCCACCCCTTACAAGGATTTCGTCCCCGAAATCATCAACACAACATCAAGAGAAAAGAGTAGGGTATTTCCTCCTCATTTCTTCCTCTAATTCCCATGTGGCTTCTTCAACACCACGGTGATTTCAGAGGACTTTTACAAGACTAATGTCTTTCTTTTTCAACTTCTTGATTCTTCTGTCAAGAATCAAAACAGGTCCTTTAATATAAGATATGTCATCATTTAGTTCTACCTCCACAGGTTGTAGAACCAACTCAGTGTCAGGATGACACTTCCTCAACATAGATATATGAAACATTGGGTGCAATCGATGCAACTCAGGTGGTAACTCCAGCTTATAGGCTACCTTTCCCATTCTCTCATTGATCGGATAAGGCTCCATAAATCTAGGAGCTAACTTCCCTTTCTTTCCAAATCTCAGGATACCTTTCCAAGGTGAAACCTTGAGGTACACCCTATCTCTAATTTGGAATTCTAAGGGTCTACGACGCTTGTCAACATAGGATTTCTATCTATCATGGGCCTCATTCAACTGTTGTTGTATGACTTTAACTTTCTCAGTTGTTTGCTGAACCAACTCAGGACCCAAAAGTTGATATTCCCCAATTTCATACCAACATAGCGGAGATCTACAACGTCTACCATACAAAGCTTCATATCGTGCCATGTCAATACTATGCTGATAGATGTTATTATAAGCAAACTCTATCAAGCTCAGATGTAGATCCCAACTTCCTACAAACTGAAGAACACATGCCCTAAGAAAGTCTTCCAAAGTTTGTATAGTCCTCTCAGACTGTCCATCTATCTAAGGATGAAAGGTTGTACTAAACCTTAACTGCATACCCAAAGCTTTATGTAGTCGTTCCCAAAAACGACTCGTAAAATGAGGACCTCTATCAAAAACTATAGTAACTAGAACCCCGTGCAAACACACTATCTCATCTATGTATATCTGTGCTAACTTTTCAGCTGTATAGGTTGTTTTGACAGGTAAGAAATGTGATGTCTTTGTCAACCTATCAACTATCACCCAAATGGAATCATGACTTTTGGCTGTTCTAGGCAAACCAAACATAAAGTCCATGGTTACATGATCCCATTTCCACTGCGGTATCGGTAGAGGTTGCATTGTTCCTGTAGGCTTCTGATGTTCAGCTTTAACCTACTGACACACTGGACACCGCATAACAAACTCATCTACATCTTTCTTCAAACCAAGCCACCAATACATATCTTTTAAGTTATGATACATCTTGGTGCTCCCTAGATGCATAACATACATTGAATAATGAGCTTCTTCCAGAACTAACTTTCTTAAGTTATCAACATCAGGTACTATCATCCTACCATGATAACAGGCTACCTGATCATCTAAATCATGGAAACCATCTCGTTTCTCACTACCATACACTGATGTAATCTGTTGAACTACAACATTAGCTTGTTGTGCTTCTTTAATTTGTTCCCTCAGAGTAGGTTTTACTTGCATCTCAGCTAACAACCCAGATAACAATGATACCTTAAGTTGTATATTATTTTTCCTTAAAGAGATAAGCATATCTCTCTTAGATCACACTAAGGAGTTTAGTTGTGCTTTATCTAAAGCTGGTGTTGCTGATTTTCTGCTTAGTGCATCAACAACTACATTGGCCTTCCCTAGATGATAATAAATTGTACAATCGTAGTCCTTGATTAACTCCATCCAGCGGCATTGCCTCATGTTTAGCTCATGCTGAAAAAAGATATACTTTAGATTCTTATGGTATGTGAAAATTTGGAATGTTTATCCATAGAGATAATGTCTCCAGATCTTCACGGCATGTACCACAGTAGCTAGCTCTAGATCGTGTGTTGGATAATTCACCTCATGTTTCTTAAGCTGTCAAGAAGCAAAAGAAATCACTTGTTTATCCTTCATCAACACACATCCTAAGCCAATTTTAGATGCGTCACAAAAGACTATGTACCCCTTCCCTTGGTCAGGTAGCACTAACACAGGTGCACTTGTTAGCCTTTCCTTCATTAACTGGAAAGCTTGTTGGCACTTGTCATTCCAGACAAAAAGAATCTCCTTCCTGGTCAACTTAGTTAGCGGTAAAGCTATAGAACTGAAGTTCTTAATGAACCTCCTATAATAGCCTGCCAGTCCTAGGAAACTGTGTATCTCTGTCGGTGTCCTTGGCTGTTCCCATTGCAAGATATAGTATACTTTCTTTGGATGAACACAAATACCTGAAGCAGATATTATGTGTCCAAGAAAAGAAACTTCTGATAACCAGAACTCACATTTTCTAAACTTAGCATACAACTTATGCTTTCTTAGGAAGGTCAAAGCCTGACGGAGGTGCTACTCATGTTGTTGAGCATCTCTACTATATATCAGGATGTCATCCATAAATACGACTTCACACTGATCAAGAAAAGGTCGAAAGATTCTATTCATGAGTTCCATAAATGCATCTGGTGCATTAGTTAGTCCAAACGAAATAACTATGAACTCATAGTGACCATACCTTGTCCTAAAGGCAGATTTGGGTATGTCACTCTCCTTGATACGCAACTGATGGTATCTCGACCTCAGGTCTATTTTGGAAAAGATAGTTGCACCACACAACTGATCAAACAAGTCATCAATCCTTGGCAGAGGATACTTGTTCTTTACAGTTATTTTATTCAACTACCTATAGTCGATGCATAATCGCATAGACCCATCTTTCTTCTTAACAAAGAGGACCAGAGCACCCCATGGTGAAGTACTCAATTAGATAAATCCCTTCTCAAGAAACTCCTGAGGTTGTTTCTTGAGCTCTGCCATTTCAACATGTGCCATTCTATATAGCGTTTTTTCTATTGGTTGCGTTTCCGAGATTATATTAATTTCAAAATCAATCTCTCGGGGTAGTGGAACACCTGGAAGTTCTTCATGAAATACATCTTCAAATTCCCTGACTATTAGAACTTCAAAAGGATGAGGGCTCTCCATTGTGGTATCAACTACATGGGATAAGAATGCAAGACATCCTTATCTCATCAACTTCTTACCTACCATAGCTGACACCAGACAGGTTGGAAGAATATTTCTATCTCCTTGAAAGATCCATGTGTCACCGTTATCTATGAACACAACTTGCTTGGAACTGCAATCCAAGACAACCTTATATATCTCTAAGGTGTCCATCCCAAGAATTATATCAAACTCATGCACTTCAAGTGGTATAAGATCCACCTGAATGCGGTGACCAGAAAAGAAAAGATGGCAGGGAGAACACACTTCCTGCAATACTACAGATCCCAGCAAAGGTGTTTCTAACAACAAGCTATCTGCTCTATGACTTACAATCATGTTGCAGTCATGAATCACTTATTGAGTGATAAAAGAGTGTGTAGCACCTAGATCAATTAATACAGATATGAAGTAGGATGAAGACATATCAGAATAAAATACTTCCATCTGACCTGTCACAACCCGAGGGTTGACTGCTGCTTCAGGCTGATTCATGACATAGAATCTAGTCGTTGGTTGTTGTTGACCCTGTGCTCGATTATTGGATGTCGACGAACCAGCTTGGGACACTTGTCTATGTCCTCTAGCACCACTGCCAGATTGCTGCTTCTGAGAGCCTTCCTGACTCTGCCTTGGTTGCTGGGTCACATTCCTGACTTTTTCAGGACAGTCCCTCACCACATGGCCTTCCCTCCCACATCTATAACAGGTTACATTTCCCCTCTGTGGTCTGGGTGGTCCTATTACTGACATTGAGGCTGAGCAGTGAGCTCCCTTCAGTGGTAAACTGTGGCCTGTACCCTTACTTGACGTCCATTGCATCTGGGTATTGAACCTTGGTGGTGGTGTAGGCACAAAATACCTTGGCTTCTTAAAACTCCCATAACTCTGTCCTTGGAACTATGGGTACTTCTTCTTTCCCTTGGTCTGTTGCTTCTCAATTATAGACCTCTCTATACGTCTTACTGACTCCATGAAAGTGGAAAACCTCTCCCAGTTCTTTAGAGAAGACACCGGAGTGGTCAATTCAGCGTTCAACCCCTTCTCGAAATGCCGAATTCTCTCCTCATCATTTGATGCCATATGGGGATAGAATCACAACAACTCCACGAACCTAGCTTCATATTAGCTAATGTTCATTTTCCCTTGCCTCAACCTCTCAAATTGAGAGATTTTCTCATTTAGATACGTCTTGGGAAAGTATCTAGCGATGAATTCACACCTGAATTCATCCCATCTGATCACGACTCCAGGTCTGTTGCCCTCCTCAATGGTCCACCAGTGGCCAACACTCCCTTTTAAGAGATATACAACATGCTTGACCTTCTCATCATCAGGAATCATGAGGATTCTGAAAGCTTTCTCCAGTTCAGTCAACCATAGATCATCATCTGGTGGGTCGGCTGTACCAACATACTCTAAGGCTCATACCCTCCTAAGTCGTTCAAAGGTCTTGCCGGCTCCATGTCTTTCATCATGGGCTGGTGCCCTTAGTGCAGGTAATGGCATTCTATCCGTCATATGGGTCATAGCTGCCATAAACTGCTCAAACATGGCCTGGAAGGCTGGGTTCCCCATATCAGCTTGATTGAATTGGGGCTGTTCAGGTACATGTTCCTCCCTGTCTTGATCTCTTGCACCACCTCCTGGTGCAGCAGCGCCGCTCTCAACAACATGTTCATCGTGTGATCCAGACATCTTTAGTTCTTCTTCTCCTCCTATATGAGCAGAAGATACTATCAGATAACTGGAAGACACTAGAACAGACTCAACAACCTTAATCCTATGTCTCTGTAGACTAAACGAACCTAGAGCTCTAATACCACTAAATCTGTGGGATCCGATTCACAAAAAAAAAATTAACTAATGTGAAAGTGTATTATTAGCAGCAGATTACTAAAAATCACTAAAAGTTAAAATCATTTATCAAGAGATCCATTCACATGAAAACTCTTTCATTCAGAACCAAAGTAAATATTACATTCTGGTTCACATATATACATAACATGTATCATTCCTTCTCGAGGCATACATGCACTCACTACTCTGTCTCAACTGTACACAGGTAGTATAAAAACCTCGAGGCTTGAAGCCAAAAATCTCAGATCAAAGTATTAAAACACTAACTCCTATGACCCGAGAGTACATATATGACTATAGGACTAACTATACAAAACCAGACATCCAATGTCTCCACCTGATGGATCATTGCTGTCCTTGAGACTGCTGTTGCTCTTCTCCTGCAGAAAGGTTTCTGCCTACTTGTCTGCATCTACCTAAAAACATTGGATTCCATGGGGGTGAGACAATCATAAAAATTGCCCCGGTGGGAGATATAACTCTCCGCCAGAACATCATTATTGTAGTTTAATATAAATAAACTAAGCAGTGGGAAAATGTAAATCAATAGCAGATGAATCAACATCTACGCAGGATAGAGCAACATTCTTATGCAAGTATTTTAGTTATAAACAGATAAAGCAGCATGTCTCTTATTCAATATGAATTTAAGAAGATAAGTAACATTTATGTATCAAGGACATGCTAAGCAGTATAACATCAACCAGTGGTTCTCATATTTCAATCTTATGCAAATACGCTACATGACTGATTATATTTTACAAACATATTTAAGCTCTGAGGAGATGAGGTATAGCACTCATACTCCAACCGACCATTTCTAGAATTGAAATTGGTACCATAAATAGGTCAATGGAAGAGTCGGGTTCTCATGACCTCCCACATCCCGTTCAGTACGGGACCACAAGCAGGACTGTGTTAACTGCTCAAAATTGCATTCCAAGGTATACTGGAAACTTCGCTATAGAGTTACAGTGTCAACTACACTCTCATCGGCAATCGAGAGATTTAATGTTTATCTTCATCGACCCGACATTAAATATCATTGGGAGATTAGTGATACATCCATCCCAACCATTAGGAGATTTATGATACATTCATCCTGACACATGAAGGATTGAGAGGTTTAATGTTTACCCTCCATCAATCTCTTCACCCACGTAAGGATATTTTCTCCCATTTACCCCCACATATTCGAAATATGCGAATTCTAGGAAATCCCATAGGAAAACCTATTTCACCATCACCATCTTTTGAAAATGATGGATCTATGGTCAGAGCACTACATGAATAGATTTCACTTTATTAATTAAGTACATTTTCATATTCTTTTAGCATCAGCCAAGTTCTCAAAACATAGCTTATTATAACAACGCTATCAAGAGACATGTATTAATTGCATCAATTACTTACCAGTCATTAAAAGACATTGGGAACTCAGTTCCTTTTTTCAATACTGGGAATTATCATCCCTTCACAATATCATCACCATAATCATATGGTTCTAGGTATTTAAACCCTTGGCTCATCATTGAGCATTGTTACCACTTTTCTAGGTAACTATCACCTTCAGGTCATCTGACCAAGGTAACATGATACTTGCTATCACAAGCATCACTCATGGTACTTGAGGCCCATTAACTCTCTTGTTACCTCTTACCAGGAAGCAAGGTATATTATGGCACACAAGGCCCAATCACAATAGTGAGTTAAACATCATAGTTCATACTTGACTATGATCATCATTTCAGAATACATGCATGGTCAGAACAAATGATAATAGTAATATCAATTGCATATCAGTACCATATAAAACAAATATGGATTCACTATTCAAGGGTAACACCACTATTCCCTTACCAGGGTTAGGGTTTCCCATTTCATGTCTTTTGAGGACATTCATCATATTAACCACATCAAGGTTATGTTTATTACCATATTTCTCAGATTAGGGCTTCATAAAGAATTGTATAGTATTACCCTAGATTTGAGCTTCACATCACATCAAACATCAGGGTTTCTCCTGAAACCATTCTTAGTTAGGGTTTCACATAAATTTCACCCCAGAATAGGGTCTACATTCAATAAACCACAATTAGGGTTTACTATTCATCCCAACTAGGGTTTTACATTCAAGTACCCATAATCAGGGTTTATTATTCATCCCAATTAGGGTTTTGCATTACATTACCCTAAATTAGGTTTACACATATCATCACCCTGGATTAGGGTTACATCCATACCTTGGATTAGGGTTTCATTAAGAATTTCCCTGAATTAGGGTTTGGGTTCAATAACCTTGTCTATTAGGGTTTATACTCATGATTAGAGTTTCATGATCTCTTTATTCAGGATCATACCCTTGATCACCACATGAGTCATACTCATGTATGAATTCCATTCTATTATCCTCTCAACTTGATTAGGTTATATCAACCCTTCAATCAAGTACATACAACTATGATTGACATAGTGTATCAAGATTATTGTTTTTATAAGTAATTTAGGGTTCATCCCATTATTGACACTAACCACTTAGCTACTATTAGGGTTTCAACCTTTGTACCTTCATTGATTACTATTACTAACAATCATTAGATCATTGGGACAATCATCACTATCAATTTCTAAATAATTGAATCACCATGAACTCCATTCGATTTTGAAGTTTCATCACCATACGGTTTTGAAACCATTTGCCTCCAAACGGTTTTGAAACCGTTTGACCCCAAAATGTTTCAAGACCGTTTGGTCTCAAACGGTCTCAAGACCGTTTGGGCCAAATCAGTCCCAAAACCGCAAGCGCTCTTAGGCACATTCATCAATCCAATCAAATGTAATTGAATCATTGAATTGACTATTGGTTATTCAATTGAAGGTTTCATCAATCAACACCATTAGATCTTTATGCAATTGTCAAGGATCAACCACTAACCCTCCAAATGGCTTTGAAACCGTTTGGTCCCAAATGGTTTCAAGACCGTTTGACCCAATTTGTCTTGAAATCGTTAGGACCAATCAAGGATTCTTTAATCAACTTGATTAGGGTTTCCAATTGAAGGAAAGTACACACATTGAATCAATCAATTGGATCAATTGGATCATAATCCAACATGTAATTAGGTTCAGACCTCAAACGATCAACTAAACCAAACGATCAACATAACCATACAGTTTGGAGTACAAGTCACCAAACAGTTTGCAAACCGTTTGGTCTCAAACGGTCTCAAGACCGTTTGCCCTTGTTATTAATTGAGGTGTGTGCTTGTGATCAGGTTATCATATTCAACCTTTAAACTCACAAAAACTACTTCCATTTCCATGGCAATTGCATCAATTAATCAAAGGATTTGCAAGAAAAGCAATTTGAACATAATTGACTGAGAAATTGAAATCAATAATAATGAAATGGGGTTCGAGTTATATAACCCACCTTCAATTAAGATTCAAAGCTTCAAGCTCCACGGCTCCAATGGTGGATGAAGCTCTAGCAACCTCCCAAGGTCCGTTCTCAAGCTTTTGGAGTGGAAGGATCGGCTAGGGTTGAAGACGGAGTGAAGAAATGAAGGGATTATGCATTGTTTTATGATTTCCACCATGAAATCAAGAAGAATGAAGGTCAAGAACTTACCACAGGTTGGGGGTGGGGTCGTCTTCCTACTGTTCCTAGCTCCCTTGGTCGTTTTTGCAAGCAAGGAGAAGAAAAGGATCCGAAAAAGTCCTTGGTTTGAGTGGTAAAGGTTCTTTTATAAGAAAATCAATGAGAGAGAAAATGTTTTATAAAAAATCTTTTAATTCCAAAATTGTTGCCACCACTTCCCCCTTGGTTTCTTGCATGCAAAGTCAACTCTATCCCCACCGAGATCCCTTCCATTATCCATGAATTAAGGGAAAAGAAATTAAGCACCTTAACCCTTATAATAGTAATATCCATATTTGAGTGGAAATTCTTTTTATTATAATAAGGTGAGTGGAGTTTTCACCTCCTTGGGATATTTCTTGGTCCTTGAAAAGATCAAGGACGTCCAAATACATCTGAATCCAACCATTTTAATTTTGGTTGAAGGCCCTTCAATTATTTTATTTATTTTTGTATTAATTTGAACTAATGTTTCCATTATGTTTAAATCTTGATTATTTTAATATCAAGATTCTCTCTCCTTGAAAGAGATACAATTGAGATTCCTCTCTCATTTTATTTACTCCAAATGATTCCAAGAAACATTAGGGACCTTTTTGAAGTGGTAATTTGTATATTGAACCCTAGGTTTTGGATAATTTGCACATTACACCAAAACTAGGTTTTAATGCACAAACATTGCTTTATCATCTCTTTCTTTGTATTCAGGTTATCACAACCCATACCTCTAGATCATCTTCACTCTCATGATGCCACAACACATGAGGAACAATTATCATGCACAATTTGCAATTAAACCCCTCAACTTGGGTAATTTGTACTTTAGTCCAAAACAGGCAAAACATTGATTTCAACAATATTAAAAAAGGACTAAAATTGCAATATAAGTTCCTATTGAGCCTTAATTACTTTTCAAAAGATAAGAGCAATCATATAACCACTTTTATTAAGAAAAACACCTAGGGTTAAAACATAAACCAGGTCAGGGATGTTACAAGTTATCCACCCCTTACAAGGATTTCGTCCCCGAAATCATCAACACAACATCAAGAGAAAAGAGTAGGGTATTTCCTCCTCATTTCTTCCTCTAATTCCCATGTGGCTTCTTCAACACCACGGTGATTTCAGAGGACTTTTACAAGACTAATGTCTTTCTTTTTCAACTTCTTGATTCTTCTATCAAGAATCAAAACAGGTCCTTTAATATAAGATATGTCATCATTTAGTTCTACCTCCACAGGTTGTAGAACCAACTCAGTGTCAGGATGACACTTCCTCAACATAGATATATGAAACACTGGGTGCAATCTATGCAACTCAGGTGGTAACTCCAGCTTATAGGCTACCTTTCCCATTCTCTCATTGATCGGATAAGGCTCCATAAATCTAGGAGCTAACTTCCCTTTCTTTCCAAATCTCAGGATACCTTTCCAAGGTGAAACCTTGAGGTACACCCTATCTCTAATTTGGAATTCTAAGGGTCTACGACGCTTGTCAACATAGGATTTCTATCTATCATGGGCCTCATTCAACTGTTGTTGTATGACTTTAACTTTCTCAGTTGTTTGCTGAACCAACTTAGGACCCAAAAGTTGATATTCCCCAATTTCATACCAACATAGCGGAGATCTACAACGTCTACCATACAAAGCTTCATATGGTGCCATGTCAATACTATGCTGATAGATATTATTATAAGCAAACTCTATCAAGCTCAGATGTAGATCCCAACTTCCTACAAACTGAAGAACACATGCCCTAAGAAAGTCTTCCAAAGTTTGTATAGTCCTCTCAGACTGTCCATCTATCTAAGGATGAAAGGTTGTACTAAACCTTAACTGCATACCCAAAGCTTTATGTAGTCGTTCCCAAAAACGACTCGTAAAATGAGGACCTCTATCAAAAACTATAGTAACTAGAACCCCGTGCAAACACACTATCTCATCTATGTATATCTGTGCTAACTTTTCAGCTGTATAGGTTGTTTTGACAGGTAAGAAATGTGATGTCTTTGTCAACCTATCAACTATCACCCAAATGGAATCATGACTTTTGGTTGTTCTAGGCAAACCAAACATAAAGTCCATGGTTCATTGATCCCATTTCCACTGCGGTATCGGTAGAGGTTGCATTGTTCCTGTAGGCTTCTGATGTTCAGCTTTAACCTACTGACACACTGGACACCGCATAACAAACTCATCTACATCTTTCTTCAAACCAAGCCACCAATACATATCTTTTAAGTTATGATACATCTTGGTGCTCCCTAGATGCATAACATACATTGAATAATGAGCTTCTTCCAGAACTAACTTTCTTAAGTTATCAAGATGAGGTACTATCATCCTACCATGATAACAGGCTACCTGATCATCTGAATCATGGAAACCATCTCGTTTCTCACTACCATACTCTGATGTAATCTGTTGAACTACAACATTATCTTGTTGTGCTTCTTTAATTTGTTCCCTCAGAGTAGGTTTTACTTGCATCTCAGCTAACAACCCAGATAACAATGATACCTTAAGTTGTATATTATTTTTCCTTAAAGAGATAAGCATATCTCTCTTAGATCACACTAAGGAGTTTAGTTGTGCTTTATCTAAAGCTGGTGTTGCTGATTTTCTACTTAGTGCATCAACAACTACATTGGCCTTCCCTAGATGATAATAAATTGTACAATCGTAGTCCTTGATTAACTCCATCCAGCGGCATTGCCTCATGTTTAGCTCATGCTGAGAAAAGATATACTTTAGATTCTTATGGTATGTGAAAATTTGGAATGTTTATCCATAGAGATAATGTCTCTAGATCTTCACGGCATGTACCACAGTAGCTAGCTCTAGATCGTGTGTTGGATAATTCACCTCATGTTTCTTAAGCTGTCAAGAAGCAAAAGAAATCACTTGTTTATCCTTCATCAACACACATCCTAAGCCATTTTTAGATGCGTCACAAAAGACTATGTACCCCTTCCCTTGGTCAGGTAGCACTAACACAGGTGCACTTGTTAGCCTTTCCTTCATTAACTGGAAAGCTTGTTGGCACTTGTCATTCCAGACAAAAAGAATCTCCTTCCTGGTCAACTTAGTTAGCGGTAAAGCTATAGAACTCAAGTTCTTAATGAACCTCCTATAATAGTCTGCCAGTCCTAGGAAACTGTGTATCTCTGTCGGTGTCCTTGGCTGTTCCCATTGCAAGATATAGTATACTTTCTTTGGATGAACACAAATACCTGAAGCAGATATTATGTGTCCAAGAAAAGAAACTTCTGATAACCAGAACTCACATTTTCTAAACTTAGCATACAACTTATGCTTTCTTAGGAAGGTCAAAGCCTGACGGAGGTGCTACTCATGTTGTTGAGCATCTCTACTATATATCAGGATGTCATCTATAAAGACGACTTCACACTGATCAAGAAAAGGTCGAAAGATTCTATTCATGAGTTCCATAAATGCAGCTGGTGCATTAGTTAGTCCAAACGAAATAACTATGAACTCATAGTGACCATACCTTGTCCTAAAGGCAGACTTGGGTATGTCACTCTCCTTGATACGCAACTGATGGTATCTCGACCTCAGGTCTATTTTGAAAAAGATAGTTGCACCACACAACTGATCAAACAAGTCATCAATCCTTGGCAGAGGATACTTGTTCTTTACAGTTATTTTATTCAACTACCTATAGTCGATGCATAATCGCATAGACCCATCTTTCTTCTTAACAAAGAGGACCAGAGCACCCCATGGTGAAGTACTCAGTTAGATAAATCCCTTCTCAAGCAACTCCTGAGGTTGTTTCTTGAGCTCTGCCATTTCAACATGTGCCATTCTATATAGCGTTTTTGCTATTGGTTGCGTTTCCGAGATTATATTAATTTCAAAATCAATCTCTCGGGGTAGTGGAACACCTAGAAGTTCTTCATGAAATACATCTTCAAATTCCCTGACTATTAGAACTTCAAAAGGATGAGGGCTCTCCATTGTGGTATCAACTACATGGGATAAGAATGCAAGACATCCTTATCTCATCAACTTCTTACCTACCATAGCTGACACCAGACAGGTTGGAAGAATCTTTCTATCTCCTTGAAAGATCCATGTGTCACCGTTATCTATGAACACAACTTGCTTGGAACTGCAATCCAAGACAACCTTATATATCTCTAAGGTGTCCATTCCAAGAATTATATCAAACTCATGCACTTCAAGTGGTATAAGATCCACCTGAATGCGGTGACCAGAAAAGAAAAGATGGCAGGGAGAACACACTTCCTGCAATACTACAGATCCCAGCAAAGGTGTTTCTAACAACAAGCTATCTGCTCTATGACTTACAATCATGTTGCAGTCATGAATCACTTATTGAGTGATAAAAGAGTGTGTAGCACCCATATCAATTAATACAGATATGAAGTAGGATGAAGACATATCAGAATAAAATACTTCCATCTGACCTGTCACAACCCGAGGGTTGACTGCTGCTTCAGGCTAATTCATGACATAGAATCTAGTCGTTGGTTGTTGTTGACCCTGTGCTCGATTATTGGATGTCGACGAACCAGCTTGGGACACTTGTCTATGTCCTCTAGCACCACTGCCAGATTGCTGCTTCTGAGATCCTTCCTGACTCTGCCTTGGTTGCTGGGTCACATTCCTGATTTTTTCAGGACAGTCCCTCACCACATGGCCTTCCCTCCCACATCTATAACAGGTTACATTTCCCCTCTGTGGTCTGGGTGGTCCTATTACTGACATTGAGGCTGAGCAGTGAGCTCCCTTCAGTGGTAAACTGTGGCCTGTACCCTTACTTGACGTCCATTGCATCTGGGTATTGAACCTTGGTGGTGGTGTAGGCACAAAATACCTTGGCTTCTTAAAACTCCCATAACTCTGTCCTTGGAACTATGGGTACTCCTTCTTTCCCTTGGTCTATTGCTTCTCAATTATAGACCTCTCTATACGTCTTACTGACTCCATGAAAGTGGAAAACCTCTCCCAGTTCTTTAGAGAAGACACCGGAGTGGTCAATTCAGCGTTCAACCCCTTCTCGAAATGCCGAATTCTCTCCTCATCATTTGATTCCATATGGGGATAGAATCACAACAACTCACAAACCTAGCTTCATATTAGCTAATGTTCATTTTCCCTTGCCTCAACCTCTCAAATTGAGAGATTTTCTCATTTAGATACGTCTTGGGAAAGTATCTAGCGATGATTCACACCTGAATTCATCCCATCTGATCACGACTCCAGGTCTGTTGCCCTCCTCAATGGTCCACCAGTGGCCAACACTCCCTTTTAAGAGATATACAACATGCTTGACCTTCTCATCATCAGGAATCATGAAGATTCTGAAAGCTTTCTCTAGTTCAGTCAACCATAGATCATCATCTGGTGGGTCGGCTGTACCAACATACTCTAAGGCTCATACCCTCCTAAGTCGTTCAAAGGTCTTGCCGGCTCCATGTCTTTCATCATGGGCTGGTGCCCTTAGTGCAGGTAATGGCATTCTATCCGTCATATGGGTCATAGCTGCCATAAACTGCTCAAACATGGCCTAGAAGGCTGGGTTCCCCATATCAGCTTGATTGAACTGGGGCTGTTCAGGTACATGTTCCTCCCTGTCTTGATCTCTTGCACCACCTCCTGGTGCAGCAGCGCTGCTCTCAACAGCATGTTCATCGTGTGATCCAGACATCTTTAGTTCTTCTTCTCCTCCTATATGAGCAGAAGATACTATCAGATAACTGGAAGACACTAGAACAGACTCAACAACCTTAATCCTATGTCTCTGTAGACTAAACGAACCTAGAGCTCTAATACCACTAAATCTGTGGGATCCGATTCACAAAAAAGAAATTAACTAATGTGAAAGTGTATTATTAGCAGCAGATTACTAAAAATCACTAAAAGTTAAAATCATTTATCAAGAGATCCATTCACATGAAAACTCTTTCATTCAGAACCAAAGTAAATATTACATTCTGGTTCACATATATACATAACATGTATCATTCCTTCTCGAGGCATACATGCACTCACTACTCTGTCTCAACTGTACACAGGTAGTATAAAAACCTCGAGGCTTGAAGCCAAAAATCTCAGATCAAAGTATTAAAACACTAACTCCTATGACCCGAGAGTACATATACGACTATAGGACTAACTATACAAAACCAGACATCCAATGTCTCCACCTGATGGATCATTGCTGTCCTTGAGACTGCTGTTGCTCTTCTCCTGTAGAAAGGTTTCTGCCTACTTGTCTGCATCTACCTAAAAACATTGGATTCCATGGGGGTGAGACAATCATAAAAATTGCCCCGGCGGGAGATATAACTCTCCGCCAGAACATCATTATTGTAGTTTAATATATATAAACTAAGCAGTGGGATAATGTAAATAAATAGCAGATGAATCAACATCTACGCAGGATAGAGAAACATTCTTATGCAAGTATTTTAGTTATAAACAGATAAAGCAGCATGTCTCTTATTCAATATGAATTTAAGAAGATAAGTAACATTTATGTATCAAGGACATGCTAAGCAGTATAACATCAACCAGTGGTTCTCATATTTCAATCTTATGCAAATACGCTACACGACTGATTATATTTTACAAACATATTTAAGCTCTGAGGAGATGAGGTATAGCACTCATACTCCAACCGACCATTTCTAGAATTGAAATTGGTACCATAAATAGGTCAATGGAAGAGTCGGGTTCTCATGACCTCCCACATCCCGTTCAGTACGGGACCACAAGCAGGACTGTGTTAACTGCTCAAAATTGCATTCCAAGGTATACTGGAAACTTCGCTATAGAGTTACAGTGTCAACTACACTCTCATCGGCAATCGAGAGATTTAATGTTTATCTTCATCGACCCGACATTAAATATCATTGGGAGATTAGTGATACATCCATCCCAACCATTAGGAGATTTATGATACATTCATCCTGACACATGAAGGATTGAGAGGTTTAATGTTTACCCTCCATCAATCTCTTCACCCACGTAAGGATATTTTCGCCCATTTACCCCCACATATTCGAAATATGCGAATTCTAGGAAATCCCATAGGAAAACCTATTTCACCATCACCATCTTTTGAAAATGATGGATCTATGGTCAGAGCACTACATGAATAGATTTCACTTGATTAATTAAGTACATTTTCATATTCTTTTAGCATCAGCCAAGTTCTCAAAACATAGCTTATTATAACAACGCTATCAAGAGACATGTATTAATTGCATCAATTACTTACCAGTCATTAAAAGACATTGGGAACTCAGTTCCTTTTTTCAATACTGGGAATTATCATCCCTTCACAATATCATCACCATAATCATATGGTTCTAGGTATTTAAACCCTTGGCTCATCATTGAGCATTGTTACCACTTTTCTAGGTAACTATCACCTTCAGGTCATCTGACCAAGGTAACATGATACTTGCTATCACAAGCATCACTCATGGTACTTGAGGCCCATTAACTCTCTTGTTACCTCTTACCAGGCAACAAGGTATATTATGGCACACAAGGCCCAATCACAATAGTGAGTTAAACATCATAGTTCATACTTGACTATGATCATCATTTCAGAATACATGCATGGTCAGAACAAATGATAATAGTAATATCAATTGCATATTAGTACCATATAAAACAAATATGGATTCACTATTCAAGGGTAACACCACTATTCCCTTACCAGGGTTAGGGTTTCCCATTTCATGTCTTTTGAGGACATTCATCATATTAACCACATCAAGGTTATGTTTATTACCATATTTCTCAGATTAGGGCTTCATAAAGAATTGTATAGTATTACCCTAGATTTGAGCTTCACATCACATCAAACATCAGGGTTTCTCCTGAAACCATTCTTAGTTAGGGTTTCACATAAATTTCACCCCAGAATAGGGTCTACATTCAATAAACCACAATTAGGGTTTACTATTCATCCCAACTAGGGTTTTACATTCAAGTACCCATAATCAGGGTTTATTATTCATCCCAATTAGGGTTTTGCATTACATTACCCTAAATTAGGTTTACACATATCATCACCCTGGATTAGGGTTACATCCATACCTTGGATTAGGGTTTCATTAAGAATTTCCCTGAATTAGGGTTTGGGTTCAATAACCTTGTCTATTAGGGTTTATACTCATGATTAGAGTTTCATGATCTCTTTATTCAGGATCATACCCTTGATCACCACATGAGTCATACTCATGTATGAATTCCATTCTATTATCCTCTCAACTTGATTAGGTTATATCAACCCTTCAATCAAGTACATACAACTATGATTGACATAGTGTATCAAGATTATTGTTTTTATAAGTAATTTAGGGTTCATCCCATTATTGACACTAACCACTTAGCTACTATTAGGGTTTCAACCTTTGTACCTTCATTGATTACTATTACTAACAATCATTAGATCATTGGGACAATCATCACTATCAATTTCTAAATAATTGAATCACCATGAACTCCATTCGATTTTGAAGTTTCATCACCATACGGTTTTGAAACCATTTGCCTCCAAACGGTTTTGAAACCGTTTGACCCCAAAATGTTTCAAGACCATTTGGTCTCAAACGGTCTCAAGACCGTTTGGGCCAAATCAGTCCCAAAACCGCAAGCGCTCTTAGGCACATTCATCAATCCAATCAAATGTAATTGCATCATTGAATTGACTATTGGTTATTCAATTGAAGGTTTCATCAATCAACACCATTAGATCTTTATGCAATTGTCAAGGATCAACCACTAACCCTCCAAATGGCTTTGAAACCGTTTGGTCCCAAATGGTTTCAAGACCGTTTGACCCAATTTGTCTTGAAATCGTTAGGACCAATCAAGGATTCTTCAATCAACTTGATTAGGGTTTCCAATTGAAGGAAAGTACACACATTGAATCAATCAATTGGATCAATTGGATCATAATCCAACATGTAATTAGGTTCAGACCTCAAACGATCAACTAAACCAAACGATCAACATAACCAAACAGTTTGGAGTACAAGTCACCAAACAGTTTGCAAACCGTTTGGTCTCAAACGGTCTCAAGACCGTTTGCCCTTGTTATTAATTGAGGTGTGTGCTTGTGATCAGGTTATCATATTCAACCTTTAAACTCACAAAAACTACTTCCATTTCCATGGCAATTGCATCAATTAATCAAAGGATTTGCAAGAAAAGCAATTTGAACATAATTGACTGAGAAATTGAAATCAATAATAATGAAATGGGGTTCGAGTTATATAACCCACCTTCAATTAAGATTCAAAGCTTCAAGCTCCAAGGCTCCAATGGTGGATGAAGCTCTAGCAACCTCCCAAGGTCCGTTCTCAAGCTTTTGGAGTGAAAGGATCGGCTAGGGTTGAAGACGGAGTGAAGAAATGAAGGGATTATGCATTGTTTTATGATTTCCACCATGAAATCAAGAAGAATGAAGGTCAAGAACTTACCACAGGTTGGGGGTGGGGTCGTCTTCCTACTGTTCCTAGCTCCCTTGGTCGTTTTTGCAAGCAAGGAGAAGAAAAGGATCCGAAAAAGTCCTTGGTTTGAGTGGTAAAGGTTCTTTTATAAGAAAATCAATGAGAGAGAAAATGTTTTATAAAAAATCTTTTAATTCCAAAATTGTTGCCACCACTTCCCCCTTGGTTTCTTGCATGCAAAGTCAACTCTATCCCCACCGAGATCCCTTCCATTATCCATGAATTAAGGGAAAAGAAATTAAGCACCTTAACCCTTATAATAGTAATATCCATATTTGAGTGGAAATTCTTTTTATTATAATAAGGTGAGTGGAGTTTTCACCTCCTTGGGATATTTCTTGGTCCTTGCAAAGATCAAGGACGTCCAAATACATCTGAATCCAACCATTTTAATTTTCGTTGAAGGCCCTTCAATTATTTTATTTATTTTTGTATTAATTTGAACTAATGTTTCCATTATGTTTAAATCTTGATTATTTTAATATCAAGATTCTCTCTCCTTGAAAGAGATACAATTGAGATTCCTCTCTCATTTTATTTACTCCAAATGATTCCAAGAAACATTAGGGACCTTTTTGAAGTGGTAATTTGTATATTGAACCCTAGGTTTTGGGTAATTTGCACATTACACCAAAACTAGGTTTTAATGCACAAACATTGCTTTATCATCTCTTTCTTTGTATTCAGGTTATCACAACCCATACCTCTAGTTCATCTTCACTCTCATGATGCCTCAACACATGAGGAACAATTATCATGCACAATTTGCAATTAAACCCCTCAACTTGGGTAATTTGTACTTTAGTCCAAAACAGGCAAAACATTGATTTCAACAATATTAAAAAAGGACTAAAATTGCAATATAAGTTCCTATTGAGCCTTAATTACTTTTCAAAAGATAAGAGCAATCATATAACCACTTTTATTAAGAAAAACACCTAGGGTTAAAACATAAACCAGGTCAGGGATGTTACAAGTTATCCACCCCTTACAAGGATTTCGTCCCCGAAATCATCAACACAACATCAAGAGAAAAGAGTAGGGTATTTCCTCCTCATTTCTTCCTCTAATTCCCATGTGGCTTCTTCAACACCACGGTGATTTCAGAGGACTTTTACAAGACGAATGTCTTTCTTTTTCAACTTCTTGATTCTTCTGTCAAGAATCAAAACAGGTCCTTTAATATAAGATATGTCATCATTTAGTTCTACCTCCACAGGTTGTAGAACCAACTCAGTGTCAGGATGACACTTCCTCAACATAGATATATGAAACACTGGGTGCAATCTATGCAACTCAGGTGGTAACTCCAGCTTATAGGCTACCTTTCCCATTCTCTCATTGATCGGATAAGGCTCCATAAATCTAGGAGCTAACTTCCCTTTCTTTCCAAATCTCAGGATACCTTTCCAAGGTGAAACCTTGAGGTACACCCTATCTCTAATTTGGAATTCTAAGGGTCTACGACGCTTGTCAACATAGGATTTCTATCTATCATGGGCCTCATTCAACTGTTGTTGTATGACTTTAACTTTCTCAGTTGTTTGCTGAACCAACTCAGGACCCAAAAGTTGATATTCCCCAATTTCATACCAACATAGCGGAGATCTACAACGTCTACCATACAAAGCTTCATATCGTGCCATGTCAATACTATGCTGATAGATGTTATTATAAGCAAACTCTATCAAGCTCAGATGTAGATCCCAACTTCCTACAAACTGAAGAACACATGCCCTAAGAAAGTCTTCCAAAGTTTGTATAGTCCTCTCAGACTGTCCATCTATCTAAGGATGAAAGGTTGTACTAAACCTTAACTGCATACCCAAAGCTTTATGTAGTCGTTCCAAAAAATGACTCGTAAAATGAGGACCTCTATCAAAAACTATAGTAACTAGAACCCCGTGCAAACACACTATCTCATCTATGTATATCTGTGCTAACTTTTCAGCTGTATAGGTTGTTTTGACAGGTAAGAAATGTGATGTCTTTGTCAACCTATCAACTATCACCCAAATGGAATCATGACTTTTGGCTGTTCTAGGCAAACCAAACATAAAGTCCATGGTTACATGATCCCATTTCCACTGCGGTATCGGTAGAGGTTGCATTGTTCCTGTAGGCTTCTGATGTTCAGCTTTAACCTACTGACACACTGGACACCGCATAACAAACTCATCTACATCTTTCTTCAAACCAAGCCACCAATACATATCTTTTAAGTTATGATACATCTTGGTGCTCCCTAGATGCATAACATACATTGAATAATGAGCTTCTTCCAGAACTAACTTTCTTAAGTTATCAACATCAGGTACTATCATCCTACCATGATAACAGGCTACCTGATCATCTGAATCATGGAAACCATCTCGTTTCTCACTACCATACTCTGATGTAATCTGTTGAACTACAACATTAGCTTGTTGTGCTTCTTTAATTTGTTCCCTCAGAGTAGGTTTTACTTGCATCTCAGCTAACAACCCAGATAACAATGATACCTTAAGTTGTATATTATTTTTCCTTAAAGAGATAAGCATATCTCTCTTAGATCACACTAAGGAGTTTAGTTGTGCTTTATCTAAAGCTGGTGTTGCTGATTTTCTGCTTAGTGCATCAACAACTACATTGGCCTTCCCTAGATGATAATAAATTGTACAATCGTAGTCCTTGATTAACTCCATCCAGCGGCATTGCCTCATGTTTAGCTCATGCTGAGAAAAGATATACTTTAGATTCTTATGGTATGTGAAAATTTGGAATGTTTATCCATAGAGATAATGTCTCCAGATCTTCACGGCATGTACCACAGTAGCTAGCTCTAGATCGTGTGTTGGATAATTCACCTCATGTTTCTTAAGTTGTCAAGAAGCAAAAGAAATCACTTGTTTATCCTTCATCAACACACATCCTAAGCCATTTTTAGATGCGTCACAAAAGACTATGTACCCCTTCCCTTGGTCAGGTAGCACTAACACAGGTGCACTTGTTAGCCTTTCCTTCATTAACTGGAAAGCTTGTTGGCACTTGTCATTCCAGACAAAAAGAATCTCCTTCCTGGTCAACTTAGTTAGCGGTAAAGCTATAGAACTGAAGTTCTTAATGAACCTCCTATAATAGCCTGCCAGTCCTAGGAAACTGTGTATCTCTGTCGGTGTCCTTGGCTGTTCCCATTGCAAGATATAGTATACTTTCTTTGGATGAACACAAATACCTGAAGCAGATATTATGTGTCCAAGAAAAGAAACTTCTGATAACCAGAAGACATACCTCTGCATCATCTTCACTCTCATGATGCCTCAACACATGAGGAACATATTATCATGCACAATTTGCAAGTAAACCCCTCAACTTGGGTAATTTGCAATTTAGTCCAAAATAGGAAAAACATTGATTTCAACAATATTAAAAAAGGACTAAAATTACAATATAAGTTCCTCTTGAGCCTTAATTACTTTTTAAAAGATAAGAGAAAGCATATAATCACTTTTATTAAGCAAAAAACCTAGGGTTAAAACATAACCCAGGTCAGGGATGTTACATCACCCATATGGAATCATGACCTTTGCTTATTCTAGGCAAACCAACCACAAAGTCCATGGTCACATGATCCCATTTCCACTGCGGTATAGGTAAAGGTTGCATTATTTGTGCGGGCTTTTGATGTTCATCTTTAACCTAGTTACACACCAGACACCACCTAACAAACTCAGCTACATCCTTCTTCAATCTTGGCCACCAATACATATCCTTCAAATTATGATACATTTTGGTGCTCCCTGGATGCATTACATACATCGAAGAATGAGCTTCTTCTAAAACTAACTTCCATAAGTCATTGCCATCAGGTACTACCATACTACCATGGTAACAGACTACCTAATCCTCTGACTCATGGAAGCCATCCCGTTTCTTACTGCCATACTCTGACCTGATCTGTTGAACCACAGTATCAACTGGTTGTTATTTAATCTGCTGTCTCGTAGTAGGTTTTATGTGCATCTCAACTAACAGCCTGGCTAACAACGATATGTTAAGTTGTATATTGTTTTTCCATAAGGATATGAGCATCTCTTTTAAAGTGCACTAAGGAGTTCAACTATGCTTTATCTAGGGCTGGTGATGATGATTTCCTACTTAGTGCATCAGCCACTACATTAGCCTTCCCTGGATGATAATCAATTATACAATCGTAGACGTTGATTAACTCCATCCAACGGCGTTGTCTCATGTTCAACTCATGCTGTGAGAAAATATATTTTAGATTCTTATGGTTTGTGAAAATCTAGAATGTTTCTCCATAGAGATAATGTCTCTAGATCTTCAAAGCATAGACCACAGCGGCTAGCTCTAGATCATGTGTTGGATAATTATCCTTGTGTTTCTTAAGCTGTCGAGAGGTAAAAGAAATCACATGATTATCTTGCATCAACACACATCCTAGGCTATTCTTAGATGCATCATAGAAAACTATGTACCCCTTCCCTTGCTCAGGTAACACCAACACAGGTGCACTTGTCAACCTTTCTTTCAACAACTGGAAAGAATGTTGACACTTGTCATTCCAGACAAAAGGAACCTCCTTCCTGGTCAACTTGGTTAGGGGTAAAGCTATAGAACTGAAGTTCTTAATCAACCTCATGTAGTATCCTGCCAGTCCAAGAAAACTACGAATATCCATCGGTGTCTTTGGCTGCTCCCATTGCAGGACAGATTCTATCTTCTTAAGATCAACACGGATACCTGGGGCAAATATTACATGTCCTAGAAAAGAAACTTCTGGTAACCAGAACTCACATTTGCTAAACTTAGCATACAAGTTATGTTTTCTTAGCAAAGTTAAAGCCTGACGGAGGTGCTGCTCATGCTGTTGAGCATCTCTGCTGTATATCAAGATGTCATCTATGAAGACTACTATGAACTGATCAAGGAAAGGTCGAAAGATTCTATTCATGAGTTCCATGAATGCAACTGGTGCATTAGTTAGTCCAAACGACATAACTATGAACTCATAGTGTGCATCCCAAGAATTATATCGAACCCATGCATCTCAAGTGGGATAAGATCCACCTGAATGTGATGTTCAAAAAAGGAAAGAGTGCAGGGAGAACACACCTCACGTAGCACTGCAGATCCCAGCAAAGGGGTTTCTAATAACAAACTCTTTGTCCTATGACCAACTATCATATTGCGGTCAAGAATCACTTCTCTAGTGATAAAAGAATGTGTAGCACCCAGATCAATTAAAATAGATACGAAGCTAGATGAAGACATATCAGATTGAAATAGTTCCATCTGACCTGTCACAACCTATGGGTTAACTACTACTTCAGGTTGATTCATCGCATAGAATCTAGTCGTTGCTTTTTGTTGACCCAGTGCTCGGTTGTTGGGTGCCGACGAACCAGCTTGGGACGCTTGCCCACGTCCTCAAGTGCCACTTTAAAACTACCTCCTCTGAGAGCCTTGCTGACTCTGCCTCTGGGGTTGAGTCACCATTGTGTTCCCAAATGGACAATCCCTTACTAGATATCCCACTTGTCTGCACTGATGACAAATCATGGTCTCATGATGGGGTCTATGAGGTCCAGTCACTGATGTTGATGATGTGCTGGGGGCTCTATTTGGAACAAAACCACGGCCCCTACCCCTACTTGACATCCATTGCATCTAGGTATTGAATCTTGATGGTGTTGCCGATGCAGAAAACCTTGGCTTCTTAAAGCCCTCCGACCTTTGTCCTTGAAATTGAGTGTACACCTTCTTACCACTGGTCTGTCGCTTCTCGATCATAGACCTCTCTATCTGTCTGAAGAACTCCAAAAACATGGAAAACCTCTCCCTGTTCTCCAAAGCAGACATAGGAGTGGTCAATTCAGCATTCAACCCCTTCTCAAAATGCTGAATTCTTTCCTCATCAGTAGCTGCCATATGCGGAAAGAACCATAAAAGCTCCATGAACTTAGCCTCATACTCGCTAATGTTCATTGGTCCTTGTCTTATCTTCTCAAACTGAGATATCTTTTCATCTAGGTAAGTCTTGGGGAAGTATCTAGTGATGAATTCTCATTGGAATTCTTCCCATCCGACCTCGATACCTGGCCTCTTTCCCTCTTCTATAGTCCACCAGTGACCAACACTTTCTTTTAAAAGGTACACTGCATGTCTCACCTTTTCGGCTTCCAGGATATTGAGGATTATGAAAGCCTTTTCCAACTTAGTCAACCATAAGTCAACATCTACTAGGTTAGTTGTACCAGCATACTTTGTGGCTCCTACCCGGTGAAGCATCTCAAAAGTCTTACCAGCTCCCTATCCCTCATTATGGGTTGGTGCCCTAGGTGCAGGTGGTGGCATCCTGTCCACCATATGTGTCATAGTTGCCATGAACTGCCCAAATAAAGCATGAAAAGTTGGGTTCTCTATCATGGCTGGGTCAAACTGGGGATGTTCAGGTGTCGTTTCCTCCCTAGCTTGCTCCCTTGCACCTTTTCCTGGTGCAGCAACACTGCTCTCAGCAGCATGTTCCTCGTGTGATCTAGACATCTTCAAGTTCTTCTTCTCCTATATGAGCAGAAGACACTATCAGATAAACTGGAAGACACTAGAACAGACTCAACAACCTTAATCATATGTCTCTGTAGACTCAGCAAACCTAGAGCTCTGATACCACTAAATTGGAGTGAAAAATCCTAAACATTAGATATGATTAATGCGGAAGTGAACATTAGCAGCAGATTAACAAAAATCACTAAAAATTAAAACCATTTACAAAGAGATCTAAACACAGGAAAACTCTTTTATCAAGAACTAATGTATTTCATTTACATTATGGTTCACAAGTACATATCTTGTACCATTCCTTCTCGAGGATTACAAGCATCATCTACCCTGTTTAAAACTATACACGGGAAACATGAAAACATTGAGGCATCAAACCAAAATCTCAGATCGATTCATTAAACTAACTACTGACTTCGAGGACCTGAGAGTACATAGACGACACATATGACTCTATATACAAGATGTGATAGCCACTGCCTCCACCTGAGTGTCACTGATGTCCCTGATGCTGTTGTTGCTCTTCCCCTGCAGTAGAGTGTCTGCCTCTTCCTCTGTGTCTACCTAAAAATTTGGATCCCACAGGGGTGAGACAATTGAAATTGCCCCAACGAGAGATATAACTCTTCGCCAGAAACTTTATTATTGCAGAATTAAACTGAATAGAGGAATCATAAATGTTTAATAGAAGATACTTCATTGGCTAAATAGATTAGAACAATATTTAATTTCAAAGCATTTCAGCTATGACTGATACAACAACATATTATTTATTTAATAAGGAATATGAAGAACTTGTATGAAATTTATCCATCTAGGATATGCTAAGCAAGATAACATCAACAAATGATTCTCATATTTCAACCTTATGCAAATACGCTACATGGCTGATTACATTTTACAATCATACTTAAGCCCTGAGAAGATGAGGTATACTGCTCATACTCCAACCGACCACGATTACAGAAAGCATCGGTACCACACAAGATAAATAGAAGAGTCGGACTCCAAGACCTCATCATTCTTGGTCAGTACGAGATTATTTGGCATAAACATCATGTGTCAAACTTTAATTAGCTTCCCAGGATATATTGGCATCTTCTCTATAGAGTTATAGCCCGCAGCATATACTCTCTTCAGGGTTATGGCCCATAGCCAATTCCTGGTATCATATCATGGATTCATGGCCCGTAGCCATACTGATATTGGGGTATGGTCCATAACCAATCCCCTACATAGGATATAGCCCACAGCCATTCCTATGGGGCATGAGGATATAATTGCCCAATTAGCCCCCTCCATATTCAAAAATATGCGCTCCGAGTTTAACTCATTTCACCATTCAGCAAATTCTGACGCTGATGGATCAGTGGTCAGGGAAACTACATTATATAATATCACTTGATTAATTAAGTGTATTACCATATTATTTTAGCATTAGACAAGTTTCCAAACATCAATTATTTTAACAATTGCAACAAAGAATGTGTAATACTTTCATCAAGTATTGTTCAAATCTTTAACAAATGATGCGATGATTTTGAGTCGCATTTAGAGACCTATTTCATATGTGTTTTGTGCTTTAATTACTCATTTTCATGGATATTATTGCATAATTCACTTTATTTGGTCTTTGCCATCATTTTATATCAAATCCCCTTTGTTTTACTATTTTGAGCATTATTTATCATCTTATTATAAATTGTGTGGATTTACTTGGGCTTGTTGTGAAATTTCAGGAAAAACAAGTATCTGCTTCCGTCGATACCATCGACGGAAGTCGATACCATCGACCAAGCCACAGGTTGTCAGCCGAGAAGAGCAATACAGAGTCGATACCATCGACACTTAAGTCGATGGTATCGAGATCCCTTCAAGTTGCTGGCGAGGAAACTGTCGATACCATCGACCCAAGTCGATGCCATCGACACAAGGGAAGCTACAGCGTCGCTGAACGACAACAACCGACGCTAAAGGAGTCGATACCATCGACACCCAATTCGATGGTATCGAGATCACCACAGGCGCTCAGAATAAAAGAAAGGAAAGTTGCCGCTAATCCGCCGGGTCGATACCATCGACCCGCGTCGATGGTATCGACGCCGGCAGATATGCGTTGGATCTATTTTGATCTCGATCGGACGGCTGTTGTTATTTGACGACCTAATTAGGGACTTATACCTAATGACGGCCGCCCAGAGAGGGGGAGGATCTAATTTTGGATTGCACGAGTGCCGAGGAGGAGAGAAAGGAGAACGGAGGCCGAGAAGCTCATCCCGGGTGATTCGGACGCTGCCGAAGATGATTTCCACCACCGACAGGCGGGGGAAGCTCGTGTTCTACGCCAAGGATCCACCGGTTCTTCTCCGTTCAGGGGTTTTCCCATTTATTTCCCGTTTTTCTTATGAATTCCCCAATTTCTACCATGTATTCGTGTGAGATGAACATGAGAGGCTAAAACCCTCAATCTTTAGGACCGGGAGTAGCCCGGGAATGCATTGTATGACATTTTTATATCAATAATTCATATTTTTCTCTCAAATCCGTGGTATAGATTCGTTTTCTCCATTTCTATTGTTATGCTTGATCACCATAATAATAATTTAACACCCTTAATTACTTCGACAGAAGGATTAACGGTTGAAAAGAGACGAATTCTACATTAATCAATAAAACCCTTGACAAAGGAGTTGTAAAATTAATGGTGGGAACTGAGAGACCGTTTATACTGCACTTAGTTTAGGGGAATGATTACTACGACGGTGGAATCAACCTCAATCTAAGTAGTGAATTACACCACGACAGTGGGTAATTCTGTTTTCAGGCCACTACCCGGATAGAGAGAGAAGTGTGAGGAATTATATGAAACTTAATACAATGTTGACCCGCGGTGAAACTGCCATCCTAAAGATATCCCTTTGAATTGATTAAATCAACCTTTAATCGATTGTTTTCTTTGTTTGATTTTTATTTTCTTTTCAATTTGAACACAAAACCCTATTTTGTTAATCGGTCTAGCTGATTGCGATTAGTTAGTAGAAGTCTCCAATAATTCACGTATCCCTGAGTTCGACTTGGGCCTCACAAGCCTATATTACTCGACGCGTATACTTGCGTTTTAGCGCGTAGTAAAATACACGTCAAGTTTTTGGCGCCGTTGCCGGGGATACGGCGAATTATTGGCACTTTGAGTGCTAAGAGCGGCCATTCTAGGCCACATTTTGTTTTTTTTAATTTATTTTTAGAACAATTTCAAAAATTCCTTTATTTCTATATAATTGTGTTGACTCGTTCAAGGCATTGTACTGAACCACTATTTCCATATTTCAGGTACTTTGCATGGTGCACACATGTAGTCGAGACTACGTGAATCGCACACCTGAGGTTCCATCTGCGGGACCAGAGGACGAGGACTACTATGAGGAGGAACACCACAATGATATAAATTCTGAATCTGAGCAAGAACAAGAAGAAGTAATGGCTGAAGCACAGACAATATGGGAAAAGATCAAGGCGTCTTCTTCCTCGACATCAAAGGGGCCTATAAAGAAACAGGGGCTAAACATACCTACATACAAGATCGACCCATCACTGATTAACTTGGTCAAATCCAACGCATTTCACGGACTGAAAAATGAAGATCCAGTGGCACACATTAGTCAGTTTGTGGAGAACTGCGATATGGTGAAGATAGATCGATTTCCGCAGGATGTGCTCTACCTCAAGTTATTCCCGAGTTCCTTGGCTGGAGTGGCAAGAGAGTGGCTTCATAACCTCGACGACGAGTTTTTTGAATCATGGGATCACATGGTGGAGGTTTTCTTCGAGAGGTTCTTCCCTCCTGAGAAGACCAATGATATGATCCAGAAGATCCACAATTTCACCCAACAGGCGGGTGAAACTTATTCTGAGACTTGGGAGTGATTCCAAGTCATGTTGAGGAGATGTCCACACCATGGACTGGACAAGGAAACCCAAGTGAAGATCTTCTACTTTTCTCTCTCCGAGCATGATAGAAGCAATTTGGATTCGGCTGGCTCCGGATTCTTCTTAAATAACACTGATACAAGATGCTGGGAAATACTGAAGAATATGGCACGAAAGCAATCTTGGGGGGAAAGAGAAAGAGGCCCAGTTGAGCAAGCAAGAGTTGCCAGTGAGTCAAAGGCAATGAGAGAGCTGAACGAGAAGATGGACCTTCTCGCAAAGAAGTTGCTGCAGAAGGAAGACAATGAGTCCGAGGATGAGGCTCAGGTCAAGTACATGAGGCAACAGCAGGGGTACAGGAATAATGATTATTCATGGCGGAAGGACAAGAAATTTTCATGGAAGGATCCAAATAACTTTCTGCAGGATCCGGACGCCAAACCTGCACCGGTCACAGAGGACAAGAGCACGGAGTTGCTAAATCAAGTCATAAAGCAAAATCAAGAGTTGATGAACACTTTTGGGCAGCAAATAAAGAAGCAGGGTGAATTTATGAACCAGTTTGGGCAGACTTTGCAGAGCCACGGGGCTCAAATGAGGACTATAGAGACTTCCATGGCGCATATGGCAGCCGAGATTGCAAGCTTGAAAAAGCCGGCACATCCGGGTTTTCCGGGGAACACCATTGTTCCCGGGGGAAACCAACAGGCCAAGGCCATCTTATTGAGGAGCGGTAAGAAAGTGTTAAATCCAAGGGCGGATGACACAAGCACACTGCAGGACACACTTGAAGAAGCAACAGTCAAAGAGCAGCCCGCACCTGTCATAGAGAAAACTGAGGACATAGCTGAAGATGGTAAGGAAGAACAAGCCACTGAGGAGGAACCACATAAATTAACTCCCTATGTGCCACCTCATCAAAGGGCATATACCGTTCCGGTCCCCTATCCCAATAGTGCAAAAGCAAGAAAGGTGGATGCACAGTTTAAGAAATTTCTGGACAGCTTTAGGAAGTTATCAGTGAATATTCCTTTGCTAGAGGCGATTGAACAAATCCCGTCTTATGGGAAGTTTCTCAAAGATGTAATCACCAAGAAGAGAAAGATACCCGACACTGAGGTCGTGGTATTGAAGGAGCAAGTGAGTGCTTTTATTATGGGCACTTTGCCGCTAAAGAGACAGGATCCCGGTTGTTTCAATATTTCTTGCTTTATCGGGAAGTTCAAATTTGGCGAAGCACTTTGTGATTCTGGGGCAAGCATCAATCTGATGCCCCTTTCTACGTTCAAGAAACTTGGATTGAAGGAGTCGAGACCAAGTAACATGACCATCCAATTGGCCGATAATTCTGTGGTGAAACCGTATGGAATCTGTGAGGATGTTTTGGTAAAGGTAGACCGCTTTGTTTTTCCGGCTGATTTCGTCGTTATGGAAATGCAGGACGAGCACGGAAATGAGTTACTACTTGGTTGCCCATTCCAAGCTACAACTGATATGATCTTGGAGATGGGGAGAGGTCGCTTGACCTTAGGCTTTGCGGATGATCGCTTTGAGATGGTCATGCCCAATGGTAATGCATCTAATAAAGCAAAAGCACATTGCAACATGGTTAAGCATGTGGAACGAAATATCTCACTTTGTCTTGGGAAGCCATTTTTGGATATGGCTCATGTTATGAGCAGGATAGATAATGGGACCCTGGCAGTGGACCTTATGGAGCAAACTAAAGTTGTCTCTTTATGCAAGGCTGTTGGGTTTCCAAATGATGAGAATGAGGACATTCCATCTTCATGGGAGGATGATGTGATTATTACTTCCGTCTTTGATGCATATCCGGAATTGCCTTTGGAGGCGTGTTTGTTGAATGTCACTTATGATTGGATGCGGAGTACTTCACTCAAGGAGTGCGCCAAAATGCTTCAAATGCTTCCATGTTTCTACACGAGGCACTATGAAGATTTGGGTACACTTCCCCCACCGCTACAATCATCTCTTATTTGCCCACCGGATCTGGAATTGAAGCCATTGCCCCCGCATCTGAAGTACGTCTTTCTAGCTGAGGAGGACAAGTTACCAGTGATTGTTTCTGCATACTTGAGTGCGGATGAGGAGGAGCAACTACTGATAGTGCTGAAGAACCACCGTGGAGCTTTTGGGTGGTCTGTGGCGGACATCAAGGGGATCTCCCCTACACTTTGCCAACACAAGATTCGGCTCGAGGAGGGAGCCAAGCCAGTCATACAGCCTCAAAGACGTCTAAATCCAAGCATGATGGAGGTTGTCAAGAAGGAAGTCATAAAGCTTCTTGCTGCAGGGATCATTTATGCCATATCTGATTCAACGTGGGTGAGTCCCACACAGGTTGTCCCTAAAAAGGGGGGAATCACTGTCACTACTAATCTTTTGAATGAACCTGTCACCACCCGATTGGTAACCGGGTGGCGTGTTTGCATTGACTACCGCCGATTGAATACCGCAACTCTTAAAGATCATTTTCCATTGCCATTTATCGATCAGATTTTGGAACGTCTAGCTGGTCGGTCGCATTTTTGTTTTCTAGATGGCTATTCGGGGTACAACCAGATTTCTATTGATCCTTTGGATCAAGAGAAGTCTACGTTTACATGTCCCTATGGGACGTTTGCTTACCGCCGTATGCCGTTCGGTTTATGCAATGCGCCGGCGACTTTTCAACGCTGTATGCTCGCCATATTCTCTGACATGGTAGAGCGGTGTCTTGAAGTTTTCATGGACGACTTCTCGGTGTATGGAGCATCTTTTGATGAATGCCTTTATAACTTAGATAAGATGTTGCAGCGGTGCGAGGACACACACTTGGTCCTCAATTGGGAGAAATGTCACATGATGGTGACGGAAGGAATTGTGCTAGGACACAAGGTGTCTAGCAAGGGTCTTGAGGTAGACCCTGTAAAAATTGAGGTGATTTCTAAGTTACCCCCACCAAATTCTGTAAAAGGGGTGAGAAGTTTTTTGGGACACGCCGGGTTTTATCGGCGATTTATTAAGGATTTTTCGAAAATCGCAAAGCCATTATCGGAATTGTTGGAAAAAGACGCAGTTTTTTATTTCAATTGGAAATGTCTTCACGCATTCGAGGTTTTGAAGGAGAAGTTGATTTCAGCTCCGGTTGTTCAAACGCCGGATTGGACAAAGCCATTCGAGTTGATGTGTGATGCGTCCGATTATGCTGTGGGAGCTGTTTTGGGGCAAAGGGTAGATAACAAGCCTGCTGTGGTTTTCTATGCCTCAAAAATGCTTAATGATGCTCAATTGAACTACACAACTACGGAAAAGGAGTTACTGGCCGTCGTGTTCGCCTTTGAAAAATTTCGGCAGTACTTAGTGGGTTCTAAGGTAGTTGTGTGGACTGATCACGCTGCAATAAAGTATTTGATGGAGAAGAAGGATGCGAAGCCTAGACTAATTAGGTGGATTTTGCTCCTACAAGAATTTGATATTGAAATCAAGGACAAGTCGGGAATTGAAAATGTGGTGGCCGACCACTTGTCTAGGTTAGAGAGGGTTGATGAACAAGGTTTGCACATACCCATTACCGAGACCTTTCCCGATGAGCAACTTTTAAAAATTGATTCTAAAGAACCATGGTTTGCGGAAATTGTAAATTATTTGGCTTGCGGGATCATCCCGGAGGATTGGTCCTATCAAGAGAAAAATAAATTCTTTCATTCATTGAGATATTATTTTTGGGATGACCCGATTCTCTTGAAGCAGTGCAGGGATGGTATTCTTCGCAGGTGCGTGCCGGAGGTGGAGTACGAGAGTGTTCTCCACCACTGTCATGCGTCGCCTACAGGAGGACACCATGCTAGCTCACGGACAGCAGCTAAGGTGTTGGAGAGCGGCCTTTATTGGCCCACTTTGTTCCGGGATGCCTATGATTTTGTTAGGCAATGTGACCCGTGCCAGCGCGCAGGTAACATCTCAAGGAGACAGGAAATGCCCCTGAATGTATTTCAGGAAGTTGAGGTATTTGATTTATGGGGCATTGACTTCATGGGACCCTTTGTGTCCTCAAATTCAAATCTTTATATCTTACTTGCTATAGATTATGTGTCAAAGTGGGTGGAGGCAATCCCCACAAGGACTAATGATTCGAACGTAGTGTGCAGGTTTGTCAAAGAGAACATTTTCTGCAGGTTCGGGATTCCCCGAATGATCATAAGTGACGGAGGCACACATTTTCAAAATCAGAAATTCGCGACACTTTTAAAGAAATATGGGGTCAATCACAACATCGGCACCCCATATCATCCACAGACGCAAGGACAAGTGGAGGTATCAAATAGAGAAATCAAGAAGATTTTAGAAAGGACCTTAGCATCCACAAGGAAGAATTGGAGTGTATTGCTACCGGACGCACTTTGGGCTTATCAAACGGCGTACAAAACACCTATAGGCACCACACCTTTTAGGTTGGCGTACGGCCGGGCTTGCCATCTTCCGGTGGAATTAGAGCACAAGGCCCATTGGGCGCTAAGAAGGCTGAACTTGCGCTATGATGAGGCCGGGAGAAAACGGATGTTTGAATTGAATGAATTGGATGAGCTACGCATGACGGCATATGAGAATGCCCGCATCTACAAAGAGCGCACAAAGCTGATACACGATCGCTATATTGAGATGCGCACGTTCAAGAAGGGAGACAACGTTCTATTGTTTAACTCCCGTCTCAAACTGCATCCCGGGAAGCTGAAATCCCGGTGGAGTGGACCCTTCATTGTGGAGGAGGTGAAACCGCACGGAGCGATTCTCGTGCGTGATGGAGATGCCACGTTCTTGGTGAACGGGCAACGCTTAAAGTTGTATTTTGGTGAGAATTACAAGAGGAAAGTGAATGAGGTCAAACTCATTTCACTTGTGCATGAATGAGATGAAGGGAAGACGTCCAGCCTAAGACGCTAAACAAGGGCGCTTGTTGGGAGGCAACCCAACCATCGGTACATTAGGATAGTTTAATTTTAGTCATAGATTGCTTTTATTTCGTTTAAACTTTAGTTTAAAAATGATACCTTGATCCGTTTGTTGAATGTGCAGGCACAGGTAGGGTCGATACCATCGACACACCCGTCGATGGTATCGACATGGGTTCAGGTTGACACCAGCAGAAATCACACTGCGTCGATACTATCGACACCCCCGTCGATGGTATCGACATGGTCACAGACAGGTCGCAATAAAAGTGTCGATGGTATCGACACCCTAGTCGATACCATCGAGATCTCTGGAGATATTCAGATGAATTTTGCTCAGTCAACTCGATACCATCGACGGCCTCGTCGATGGTATCGACATCATCATAGGTTGAATGCAACACAACGGCGGTGTCGCAATAAAAGCAAGTCGATACCATTGACATCTGTCGATGGTATCGACGGACATGTCACCGATCCGCATACAGACATCGACGACGATCGCAACAACCACGTCAGCGATCCGGGTGCTGCGTCGATACCATCGATTTCCGTCGATGGTATCGACCCGTCAGCAATCCGGGTTTCTCGATCCAGCAAACGTCAGCCGTCGATACTCGTGAGGGGGGGCAGATACCCACGAGATGTGTCGATACCATCGACCCGCGTCGATGGTATCGACGGGTCAACAGGGGCGCCGATCAAGCCTATTTAAGGGGACTTGCAACGTCACTTGACGTCACACCTTTAGAGCAAGTATCCTCCTTTGCGCCGAGCACTCCCCCGAGCCCTCCAAGACTGCAGAGAAGCGTCATCGAGTGGAGAATTTCTTCTCCATCTTCACCGAGCTCTTTTCTTCTAATCCCATCTTTTCTCACAACCATGGTGCACCCTGCCAGAGCGTCGTCCTCAAGCGCTCACCCTATGGAGATCGAGAAGTTTGTTCCTCCCCCACCCGCTTCCATCCCTCGTCCACGCCTAATTCATGCCAACATGGATGTGAGGAAGGTCTACAAGGATATTATGAAGAGAAAGTTCGAGCCCACCCAGTATGTGGACCGGGGCATGATCCAGGAGCTGGGGTTCGAGGCCAACTTGGCCTATGTGTTGGCCGGGCAAGCGCGGCACACCAATCGCCTTTATGAGATCGACTGTCACGCGGATGGGCAGCCGTTTTTCGGCGAATGGCCCACATACAAGGAACTGGTGGCTGAGTTCATGGCGTCTCTTGATATCTGCGTCGTACCAAATGACGTGGTACCATCGGACCAGACGTGGATCAGGGGAAGGGTGTCCTTCCGACTCTTCAACAACAATTAAATATCACGTTGAAGCAGTTCAACGACATCTTCAACTGGAACCACAGCCGCAACGATCATCGACGCCCCGACGCCCGCACCGACTACGACCAAATCTTTGCCGAGCTAGTTACAGTGCCGGCAGGAAAGTCTGTGAGCTACCATAATGCAGCGGTAGCGGATTTTGAGCACCCGTTCGTTCGGGTCCTGCATAGGATGTTGAGCTTGACTTTCTTTGCTCGAAGCGATCTTACTTTGAGCAAGTTTCAGGAGAGTGACCTGTTCTTTCTCTACGCACTCCTGAAACGTCAAGAGTGCAACTGGGGGGCGTTCTGGCTACAGCGCGTCCTGGCGGTGAAAAGGAGTACAAGGAGGGCTCCAATTCATTTTGGTGGTCTTGTCACCAAGTTGGCACTTTACTTGGGGCTGAACCTTCAGTCCATGACTCCGATTTCTACGAGGAGCAAGGTGAACGTGCAACACTTGCACCGTTCAAACCTTATTCTTTTCCGAGACGGGTTGGCGTATGCTCATTGTCACGTCAACCCAGCTTATCAGGAGAGCTCCCTACCGGACGACGTCTTCAACATAGAGGGCAAGCAGCACTTCCGGTGGCCAATCATAGCCATCGAGTCCTCTGAGGAAGACGGCGGTGGTGACGAGCAAGAAGGTGAGGCTGCAGAGGAAGAGGAGGCTTACACACCTCTTCGAGCACGTGTGGCACCACGGAAGCGTCCTAGGATGCATCCGGGTGCATGTTCATCATCTCAGCCCCCGCCGCCATCACCACAGTACGAGCAGCCATCCGTGGATCCCTATTCCATGCAGGGGATGTACACCATGCTGCAGGACATCCAGCAGACTCAGCAGCAGCACATGGGTATGTATACCGACATTCATGAGACTACGAGCCGGGTACTTGACAACCAACGGGCAATGTTCGAGAACGAGCGGCTCATCCTCGCCAACCAAGAGCAAATGCACACCCGGTTGCAGCGGATAGAGACGCAACAGGAGCCCTTCTTTGACCATTACTGGAGTCAAGACTACTTTGGAGGCTATCCACAGCCTCCGCCGAGGACCCAATATGATCCAAGCTTCCAGGGGGAGTACCCGTCTTGGGATCCTACGGCACCGCAATACCCACCATCGCCTCCGCAAGATTGATCAGGGTATCACTGTTCCACCCTTAAGTTGGTTTTTGACTATGAGGCCATAGTCGAATTCAAGCTTAGGGGGGTGGCTGGAACAACTCTATCTTTTATCTTTTCTTTAGTTGTTTTTAGTTTCTGCTTTGTTATTTGTTCTTGCAATTTTAGTGTTTGTTTAGGATCCACATCTATCTAGTGTAATCGTGGATGTCTTAAAAAAAAATCGTGGATGTCTTAAAAAAAAAATTTTGTCATCTCGCTTTTTCATGGGAAATTTAAGGGAATTTCAAAATTTCTGGGTCTTTTGGATAGCTTAACTTGGTTGTCCTTGGGAAACTTGTCCTATGAAAATGATTGATTATGTCAACTTTGAAGCAATATGTCACACCCACACCCCCATTGACTCATGAAAAGTGGATAGTAACGGTTGTTTGAGCCTAACTTAATCAAATGGTAATGAGACCTTAATTGGATATACGAGAAAGAACCCTTTTGAACTACTACACATGTCAGTAAGGAGGGACACATGATATTTTTCTAAGGTTTAGTAACTTAATCTTGTGATCATTCCACTTCATATTTTTCCATAATCCACCAAAGAATTGGAAGTAAAGTACAGTTTTAATTCCTTCTTGCGTGCATAGCATGTAGATAGGATTTGCATTGTTATTTTCATATTTTTGCATAAAATGAAAAAAAAATGTATAGTGATTCATGCACATTACCTTTAGGTGCATGTCATGTAGTTGCACTCATAACTTTCATGATTTTCATGCATAAGTACACCATGTACCTCAGTTTGTCTTGAAAAGTGATCTAAATTGTTCCATATGTTCCATACCCTCGAAATAGTACAAAGATTTCCAATCATGAAGGAAATAGCCTAACACATGTATCTCTAAGCAATTATGAATATGTGGGCTAAGAGGCTAAAAGAAAAAAAATCTGAAAATCTGAAAAAAAATATTTGAAAAAAAAAGAGAATTTAGAAGGAAATGGAATAAGAGGGAGAAAGGAACATAATATCACTTGCATAACAAGGAAACTGAGTACATGATGTGGCTTAATTAGATTTCTATCTCTTTTTGAGGTGGAAGGTTAGTGCATGCATCATTCCACCCAATTTTAAGCATTAGGGCATTTTCAATGTGCATTTGCATCATTTAGGACATTTTGTTGTATGCATTTTGAAACTGTGTAATACTTCCAAATTCTTCCATGAACCACCCATTCCATCCACCCGTTGCTCGGATTGGTAGGCCACCGTGATTTTCTCCTCACTCATGTTTATCAGGAGAACTGCTTCCATGTAGATGGTAGTTAGGGCGAGCAACGTAGTGTAGGCGATCACAAGATGCACTAATGCTGAATCGACAAATTTTATTATGTTAACTGCCTTATGTGATAGTGTTCATCGGTTTGAAGGATAATTTCTTTTATTGATGATTATTGTCACCTGTAGGGTAATTACTGTTCTGTGATTAGGAAAGGCCGGTTTGAGAATGTCCAGTGGGAGTCATGTGGGATGTGGGGTGATGTGTTGATTGTTAGTTGACATCTGCAATTCTATTCTAAGGATTAGTTGCTCAAGGGCGAGCAATGTTTAAGCTTAGGGGAGTTTGATGCGATGATTTTGAGTCGCATTTAGAGACCTATTTCATATGTGTTTTGTGCTTTAATTACTCATTTTCATGGATATTATTGCATAATTCACTTTATTTGGTCTTTGCCATCATTTTATATCAAATCCACTTTGTTTTACTATTTTGAGCATTATTTATCATCTTATTATAAATTGTGTGGATTTACTTGGGCTTGTTGTGAAATTTCAGGAAAAACAAGTATCTGCTTCCGTCGATACCATCGACGGAAGTCGATATCATCGACCAAGCCACAGGTTGTCAGCCGAGAAGAGCAATATAGAGTCGATACCATCGACACTTAAGTCGATGGTATCGAGATCCCTTCAAGTTGCTGGCAAGGAAATTGTCGATACCATCGACCCAAGTCGATGACATCGACACAAGGGAAGCTACAGCGTCGCTGAACGAAAACAACCGACGCTAAAGGAGTCGATACCATCGACACCCAAGTCGATGGTATCGAGATCACCACAGGCGCTCAGAATAAAAGAAAGGAAAGCTACCGCTAATCCGCCGGGTCGATACCATCGACCCGCGTCGATGGTATCGACGCCGGTAGATATGCGTTGGATCTATTTTGATCTCGATCGGACGGCTGTTGTTATTTGACGACCTAATTAGGGACTTATACCTAATGACGGCCGCCCAGAGAGGGGGAGGATCTAATTTTGGATTGCACGAGTGCCGAGGAGGAGAGAAAGGAGAACAGAGGCCGAGAAGCTCATACCGGGTGATTCGGACGCTGCCGAAGACGATTTCCACCACCGACAGGCGGGGGAAGCTCGTGTTCTATGCCAAGGATCCATCGGTTCTTCTCCGTTCAGGGGTTTTCCCATTTATTTCCCGTTTTTCTTATGAATTCCCCAATTTCTACCATGTATTCGTGTGAGATGAACATGAGAGGCTAAAACCCTCAATCTTTAGGACCGGGAGTAGCCCGGGAATGCATTGTATGACATTTTTATATCAATAATTCATATTTTTCTCTCAAATCCGTGGTATAGATTCGTTTTCTCCATTTCTATTGTTATGATTGATCACCATAATAATAATTTAACACCCTTAATCACTTCGACAGAAGGATTAACGGTTGAAAAGAGACGAATTCTACATTAATCAATAAAACCCTTGACAAAGGAGTTGTAAAATTAATGGTGGGAACTGAGAGACCGTTTATACTGCACTTAGTTTAGGGGAATGATTACTACGACGGTGGAATCAACCTAAATCTAAGTAGTGAATTACACCACGACAGTGGGTAATTCTATTTTCAGGCCACTACCCGGATAGAGAGAGAAGTGTGAGGAATTATATGAAACTTAATACAATGTTGACCCGCGGTGAAACCGCCATCCTAAAGATATCCCTTTGAATTGATTAAATCAACCTTTAATCGATTGTTTTCTTTGTTTGATTTTTATTTTCTTTTCAATTTGAACACAAAATCCTATTTTGTTAATCGGTCTAGCTGATTGCGATTAGTTAGTAGAAGTCTCCAATAATTCACGTATCCCTGAGTTCGACTTGGGCCTCACAAGCCTATATTACTCGACGCGTATACTTGCGTTTTAGCGCGTAGTAAAATACACGTCAACAAAGCATTGGGATCTCAATCCCTCATCCCATCAGGTGCATTCTCATCCTTTCATAAACTCATCATCATGATTATAGAAAATGGGTATTCAAACCCTTAGTTCATCAAAGAACACTTGTTACCACTTATCAGGTAACTAAACACCTTCAGGTCATCTGACCAGGGTAAACATGATACTTGCTACACAAGCAGCCCACATGGATCACAAAGCTCATTTCATCTCTTGTTACCTCTCACTAAGAAACAAAGCATGTTATGGCTCACAAGGCCCATTAACAATAATAAATGAAACATCATAGCTCATACCTGGCTATGATCATCATCTCATGATACCTGCATGGTTAGTACACTTGATAACAGTTATATCAATTACATTTTAGCACCATGCTATACAAAGTAACACCACTTATACCCTTATCAGGGTTAGGGTTTTCAAATTCATGTCAATAAGGGTTACTCATCCCTTTACACAAATTAGGGCTGGTTTTTCAAAATAGGGTTTCACAATAAATATCATCACCCTGGATTAGGGTTTCATATCACATTACCCTGTATCAGGGTTTCACATTACATCATTACCTTGAATTAAAGTTTCTTATAACATTTCCCCTAAAATTAGAGTTTCATGTAGCTTTACCCAAAATTAGGGTTTTCATGAAGCATTCCCTTAAATTAGGGTTAGAGTTCATCAACCTTTTTTATTAAGGTTTAATGATCTCATAATCATCGATCAAACCCTAATTACATATTTTATTCATGTTAAAAGTGTTGAGGATTAATCACTACATGATTATCACTCATGTATAAGTTTCTCTCTCTCATCCTCTCTAGGATATTAATTACATCAAACTTGATTAGATTGAATCAACTTGAATGAATAGTTTACATAGTGTATTAGGTCATTAACTCCATAAGCATCAAAGGTTAAACACTCTAAAGGTATTAATCACCTAAGTACTTTAGAGGTACTTCCATTATAATCAATCTTGGGTTACTTTATTAGTACTCATTTAGTTTTAAGATCAACTGAACCTTCAACAGTTTTGACTAATAAACCTTCAAACGGTTTAGATCCACACCTCCAAATGGTTTAAGAACGTTTGGGCCTTCAAATGGTTTGAGACCATTTAGACCACCAAACGGTCTTGATCAACCTTTCAAACGGTCTTGACCAATTGTAAACCGAATCAACCCATTCGGTTTTGAAACTGAATCAACTCATTCGGTCTTGAAACTGAATCAACTCATTTGGAATCTGATGGTTCTATTTGAGGTTCATGATTCGATGGTCGTGCCTTGTATATGACTCTATACTTGTGCATAGTATGTGATCTGATGGTTTGTTCTTGAAGCACATGATTTGATAATTGTGTTTGAAGTACATGATCCAATGGTTGAGTTTTGGCTAAATGCATCCATGATCCAATGGGGTTTCTAGGTTTTTGGGCTTATGCTTTTTCCTAATTGTGTGTGTAAATCAATGAATTACCCTTAAGTGCTGATTTGTAGCTTTTATTCAACCTACCTTTTTGAACCTAACTTAAAGAAATTGAGTGATGATGATTCATCATACCTATATTCCAGGTATGTTGTTATGATGGAAGGACACTCTTATAATGTAATGGTAACACTACTATGTTAACTTGTGAACATTATAGCTCTTATGTTTGACAAAATATTATGCTAAATCTATGTACAACAAGTGTGATGATGACATGTGGAACCTTTTTACAAAGGTGTTGAGACATATTGGTGGTCTTGTAGGGAGTATGTGAATGGCCTTAATGGCCTTTGGGTATGTCTTAATCCCAAATGGATGCATAATCATCTTCATGTGTGACAAGGCTTTGTAATGTTTTTGTAGAAATATTTAAGGGTTTGTGTGTAGCTTCATTGATGCAGCCTGAACTCACTCAATTGGAAATAACTAATCAAGTGAAACCAATCATGTAGTGCCGAGTTCCATAGAACTATTCCAGTGTCTGAACTTGTTGTATAGGGAAATAAGTATTCCATAAGGGAAACTCAGGGTCATATGTTGTTGAGTATATGCAGGTACATGCATAGTGTATCCTTGTCATCTTAATCCCAAGGTTTGGAGGATGAATGTGGTGATACCTCAGATTAAGAGAGGTTGAGGCCATATCTGATATATATGGATATGTGATGTTATTGAGGACAACTATGGTTGTACCTCAGATGGTAGGGGTGAATATCCATGTTTTCTAGTTTCGTGACCTATATACCAAGGGAGGACTAGGCTAATTGCAACTTGACTGATATGCCACTACAATTGACTGGTACTGACCTAGGGGAAGAGATCTTAGGTTTATGGATCTCCTAGACCTTGTACAAATCTGATTGCGACTTCGCAGTGGTCATTTGGATGTTTGAATGGTATACCTCAAATTCCCCAGGGCTTAATAGAAGATGCAATCCATCCGTGTAGCATATCTGTTAGGTTTGAATAGAAATTCACATTGGATTATAACCCTTGCCTTTTTAATTGTAGTTTTGATATGATTTAATGGAATAAGATAAATCAACTATTATAATGTTATTAGCTTTACTTGTTCCCCTAAATATGATGTTAATTGTTATTGATGTAGTATTATGTGATCTATCTGTTTAGCTACATAACATGCTTTAATCAATAAACATTTTTTAGAGTTATATCTCTCACTGGGACAAGTGTTTCACCTCTTTTTGGGTGATTGTCAACAACGTTGTTAGATTTGTGGTGGCTAGGAAGAGTAGCTTGGAGATCAGTAGGAGTAGAAGGTTGGTTAGTGTGCAGTATGTCCTTGAGTCATCCATGTACTCTCAGGTTTGGGCATGGGATATTTTGTAGATGATATGCGCCGACTCGAGTTTTTGGTAGCATGTTGATGCTATATATGGCATGTATATGTGTGGAATGATGTTTTGTATATAGGTTGTGGCTGAGGCCGCTAAATAGTTGTATAGATACCTGGTATGATATGTGCTTTTACACAAGATATTGGACCTATACAAAAATATTCCTGGACATTTTTGAGATGTTTAATTTGGTTATAAGTTATCCTATTTTTTGTCTATATGGTTAACTAGTGATAGATAATGCTTTTGGTTTTGAGTAATCTCATTTTGCATGGCTGTGAGCCACATAAAAGAAGAAACCACCCAAGAACATTGTGGTGAATATGTTCACTTTTAGGGATGACACCCCTTCTAAAAGGTTGTACACCAATTCTCTTGTAATTAGTTTAATACATATTTATATGATAACTCATGGTTGGATTATAAATTATCATCTCATAGATTCTATGCTCATTCTACTTTTCAACAAATTATGTATGCGACAATTATGTGATCTCTAAGGGTGACAATATCTCCTTATAGTAGATTTTAGGATTTGGATATGTAGACTCAAAGATCACTTCTAGGGAAGTCCTAAACTTGCAAAGTGTTTCACATTTTCCTAGTTTTACAAAGAATCTTGTTAGTGAGGCAGTTAAGATATTTTTTATTAAGTACTTGATTGCCTACAACTCACACATCCCAAATGGAGGCAGGTAGAGAATAAGCAGACTATAAATTTATATATGATATTGTAGATGTCTGCAATGATAATAAAGGGTCCTATGTAATAAATGGGTTCAAATATAGGGACAAGGGTGACAAGTTGTTTAGGATTAAAGGCCATATATTACTTGGCAAAGTGAAACCAAAAGGTAGAATAAGTGTTCTACATGATCGAAGTGACTAATCAAGAAATACAGAAACAAAAGTAAAATAACTAAGTTAACTAAGAAAAACATGATTTAGATTTGTTTGATATATTCCAATATATGGATAGAACTTGGATTGGATTTCACCATCTAAGCACACGCACCAATATGCAAACTCTCATACCCACTGTAGACCCTTAGCATAGTTTATGAGAAATCATTGTTAGTGTCTATTATCTCCTCTCTCAAGGCCAATTTAAATCTAGATCATAGGTATCTCTCCCCCTCTCTCTCTTCAAATCTCTCTCTCAAGATGACAATTAAATAATCAAATATACAAAATGTGATCATTAAATCTAGTATTCCAACAGTTTTGTGCATTCATACCAATCCTTAACTCTAGATATAAACTAAAACTACTCTTTCAAGGCATTAGAAATCAAGCATCAGAAGACAGTTGCTAATCATACAAGTGAATCATTCAAGAATAAGAGGAAGGAGATACACATTTCTAAGAGTATATATATTCAATGGAATATGAATATCTACATGTTTGGGGAGTCTTAATGGCTACTCTGCACCTAAGTAAGTGGTTTGGCCACTCATGTTCATCAGAGAAAATACAGATTCACAAATGGTGAAGGACATAGCCCAAGGAAAAGTGGAAATGGATGAACAAAAGGGAGGAGAAGGAGGAAACACAACAAAACCATATCCTAAGGGGCATGAAACATCGATTGTTACTTCTTCATGAAGATTTCAATGAGGCTAGAGATGAAGGCCTTTGGATCATATTCCTATTGAGATGGATGTAGATGCCCATGGAAGCGAAAACCAATGAGACTAGACTATCGTCTTTTTCCTCCTGATAGGGGTCGATGGAGAATTTAAACATGGAAAGCACTTCTCACCATGGAAGAAGTGCCTTCAATGAAGGATGTGTACCCTATTTATAGGGATTGGTCTATGCCTAAGATACCTAGCACATCGACACTTTGCTTGCACTCTAAGTCTTGGGGCAAGTGCCTTGCAGAACACTGTTAATAACTCTTAATGACTAGGAGATTAACAACCATTGTGCCAATGCTTAGAAGGTCGTAATACTCTTATCAATGGTTCGATGTTGAAGTGGCATAAATGGATGATCAGCTTCTCGACCATCAAAAATGGAAGGTCGGGCATCAGTCTAAAGTGTGGATTGATCATCAATCTGCATTCAAGTCAGGAATAAGTGATAACATGGAGCTCTATTTTTGGTTGTATGTGTAGGTTATTCATCAGTGTTTGATGATGAAATGTTAACCATACATGGACAACTACATGTCTAAAATGGAGCATTGATGTGCTAGTCTTAGACCTAGGCATCAGTGTGGGATGTAGGTCGGGCATCAACATCTAGGTGTTTGGATAGAGTTTTCATCAGTGAGAGAGGAATACTTTCCATTGATGTTTGACCATTGATGGAGTGTATGCTGCTTGTACTATCAGTTGTTGGTGCAATTGGCCCTAGGTATTTCCATCAAAATAGGAACTAGTGACTTTCCTTGATTTCTCTTTGGTGTTGTTCTATGCCTCTCAAGCGGTCATCAGTCGCAGATTCCTCTAGACAGATGCAAATGTTTTTAAAAAATTACCCTACAAAAACGTATATAATTATTAACAAGAGGGTAAATATTTAAAATGTCACTAAAAGAGAGATTCATCACATTAAAGGCTAGATTGATAAAGGTAATGAAGGGTAAATTAGGTATGTAACATATACAAAATTAGATGTTCTCAACCCCATAAAATTACAACATAGGTTGACCTCAAGCTAATAAATAGATTCAAAGTATGAGGGGCATGTTAATAGGAAGGATCTTGGTGTTGCGATCATGTTTTTATGGCAGCTCCACCCAAGACTCTTTCCTATATTCTTTGTTTTATTCTTGTGTCCATGGTATATTTCTTAGAATGTTAGGTTTCTCTAACATTTTATCTGATACTCCCTTTCCTCGAGACATATTTCTCCCTCTGTGATGTCCATATTTTGTCCCATTTCCTAGCCATATTATTCTTCATTGTCACTCAAGGAAAATTTCACACCCAACCTTTGACTTTTGGGTGATCAAGAGAGTGTGTAGGGTAGGATGAGGGTGGTTTGTAACTTGTTCTTCTATAGTTCAGTCAATTGCAAGTCTGATGTATGACATGTGGCTCATGTGATTACCCTTTTAATAACAAGGTTTCTAATATAGTTCCTAGGTTCTGGTAACAGTCACAATATATCTCTGGTCTTTGAGTGTAGTTATACACCAGCCGGGAAGTACCTTTGTAATGACCTTGACCCACATTTTGGGCTAAAAATATTTTTTATTCTTAAGTGAGTTGCTTAGCTCCTTGCTCTAATAATCTATGATGTAATTAGGGCATGTTGGAAGTTAGTGTTCCTTGTTTGAGCTTGTTCCTTGATGCTTGTGCTTTGTGGTGAGGTTTGGTACAACTTGCAATTTACCCAGATTAGGGTTGATGTGCAAGTTTTCCACCTCTAGAGTGTTCCTCCTCTCTCTTGGCATCATTTAGAGGATAGAGAAAGTGTTGGGTGCCTTGTTTTTTCCTTGGTTGAGTGGTGACATCCTTGTTCATGTTTTGGGCACATGGTTGAAGTGTGCTTTTCTCTTTGGAGTGTTGTCTCAGGTTTGAGAGCCTTGGTGAGACCCTATATCGGTTTGAGGTTGACTTGAGATGGCTTGGTATAGGTTGAGGGTATCTTGAGGGACATTATATCAGTTTGTGGCACCTTGAGGATCACCATATCGGGTTTTAGTGACTCTAGAGGAGTGCCATATCGGTTTATGACCTAGGGTTTCATCCCTATTAGTTTGTGAAGGAGGTGGATGGGTGTGTTGACCTTGACCTTGCTCAGTGGACAAGTGGGTGAGACATAGGTTATATCACCTTATTGCATGGAATGGCATGTGTCCCTACTTCTTAGACAAGTGTTCCTAGGGTTCTAAGGTGGTGACACCTTCCCCTTTCTCTCTCTCTCTCTCATCAGCCATGTATATATACCTCTTCCTTCTCATGCAAGTGAACCCTTTTAGCAATTCTTGCTTGCTCTCCTTGGTGGCCGAATTTGAACTTGAAGATCCCTCTCCCTTAGAGCTTGGTGGATGAGACAAGATCTTGTGGTGCACTCTTTCATCTTCTTCCTTGATAAGCCATGGTTTTCTAGCTTTCCATCTCTTCTTCTTTCTTCTTCTTGGCAATGGACCTTGGTACCTTCTTTTCCCTCTTTTGATTTCTTGACCATGGTCCTATATTCCTTCTTCAAGGTGTTTTGGAGATCGATCTAGGATGATATTCTTCTACCTTGAGCTTGGGAATCTTGGGGCTTGATCTTGGAGCTTAAAGCTTGGTAATTGTTCTTGAGGCGGGTTACTCTAACCTTACTTTGTTGTTATCACCTCTCTACTTGTTACCTTGATAGTTTCTCTTAGCTTGTCTTTGCTTGCATGCTAGTAGCTTTTCTTGGTGGATCTATGTTCTGTTTTTGAGAATAGAACCTTGTTAAGTTGCTGCCATAAGTTACTCTCTTCTTTGCCTTGGTAGAATCATCATCTTGAGGTAGAAGCCAAACTGATATGAGTTATGGTATGCTAATCGATATGATGTGCAACCTAACATGCAAACCAGCATGCCTTATCTAGACTGATATACCTACCATGAAGGGATGTGTTATGATCTAGTGGTGACTAGTATAGAAGAGTGTTGGTTTTACATGCTTTTAGTTGAGTGTGGAAGGTGACATGGGTAACCCTAATTTTATATGTGTGTAACCTAATACATCTTGCAAGACGATACTCTTTAGCTGACACATCATGTTTGGAGGTGAGAAGCACCTTCCTTGAGGCCCAATCGACACAACCAAACCCTAATAACTAATATCCTATGGAGTTCTATGTGACTGATACACAATGGGGTACATAGGTCGATACCCTAAGGAGTGGGTAGGCCGATACCCTAAGGGATGGTGAGGCTTATACCTTAAGAGATGATATAACCGATACACTTTCTCTTGCATCTATAAACTTACATCCTTTGTTGTGCCTTGGCCATCATCCTCTCCTTAAGATGGTATAACTGATACAAATGATGATAAAATGATACAAGTGATGATAAACCGATACTCATCCTTGAGTTAGTAAATCAATACCCTACCTAGGTTAGTTTCCCAATATCTAGGGTTAATAGATACCCTATCTTTAGTGTGGTGGCCGATACCCTAACCCTAACCAATACCCCTATGTGGTGTAGTGATGCATCTTGTTGATGCTAGGGTTACATGGTGTGATGTAATACTCCATGGTGATGGTTGAGACATACCATGTTGATGTTGGAGTTTTATGGTGATGATGTGATATCCCATGGATTAGTTGTGCATATGATGTGAAGGTTATGTTTCTAAACCACATAACATGTTTTATAATAATAATAATGAGAAATATGCTTCTATGTCTTATAACATACCTCATAATGATGAAGGGAGCGATGATCTAAAGAGGGTTGATGACCCAACCTTGTAAACTTTAATCAGGTAAAGTGAAACCCTAATTGGTATGATGTGAAATGTGTAATGTGAATGCATAATATGAGTTCTATGAAACAATGTTGCTTTGCCTTCTTGTTATCAGCTTCTAACCATGCAGGTGAAATGGATTGATGTACATATCCAGGTATGAGGTATGGTGACTATGATGGACATTGGTCCTTGTGATGGACATGTGGTCCTTATGATGGACATGTGGTCCTTGTAATGGACATTGATCCTTGAGACATGTGGTCCTTGTAATGGACATTGATCCTTGAGATGGACACATAAGTGATAATAAGCATAAAGTGATGATGTGATTCAATATAATCTGGTGATGAGTCATACCCTGATTATGTAGTTATTGTTTAGAAATTGTATGTTGTAACTTGATTGATGCTTAAATATGTTTAAATTGATCTAATTAATCAAGTGAAATCTAATAGTGTAGTTGCCCTATGCCATAGATCCATTCTAGTGTCAGCTTTATTGCTAGATGGTGAAACGAGCTTAACTTAGAGCGCATATTTTTGAATATGCAGAGTACAAGTTGAGTAATTACTTGTATCCTTAAATATATGATGTGTGATATGGCCATGTGTGAGCTGATCTCGGTGTGATATGGATGGCCATGCGTGAGCCACTCCTTTTGTTAGAACGGTCATGCGTGAGCCTATTCTTATAGCATTGTACCTATGCCAAGGTGGGCTAGTTATGTTTATATATGTGGATGGCCATGCGTGAGCCAATCCCTGATCTTGGCTATATGTCGATGTTGTAGTTGACTGATATGTCTTTGCAATGTTTTTTCTTGTGCTGACCAAGAGGTGTGGTGAGGTTGTGGATTCTATCTCTTCCATTAGACCTTGTATGACACTGACTTTGACTATATACATATAGTGGTCGGTTGGATTTGGATGGTACAATTCAAATCCTCAAGGCATAATGAATACATAATCAGTCGCGTAGTATCATTGTATATGGTCAAATATGAAAACATTAGTTGAGGCCTTACTTGAACTTTATACAATGTTGTTGGTAGAAAATATACATGTTCTTCATATTCCTTTTTAATCATTAAGATGTATAATAAATTAACAGTAATTGTTCTTCCTATCAGTTATTCTTCTTCTCAGTTTATCTTATTAATGGTAATAATAGAGTTGGCAGAGAGTTATATCTCTCGCTAGGACTGTGTGTCTCATTCCATTGGTTAACAATCTTTTTAGGTGTATGGGCACGAAGAAGTAGAGATCATGTAGAGGAGGTTGAGAAGGAGCCAGAGGAGAAGTAGCTGATAACGTTGGAAGTGTTGATAGAGTCCTATAGTCATCCCTATACACTCGAGTCTTTGGGAGAATCTTGTAGATGTTTTGCAAACGTGTTATCTTTATGTGCTTTATATATCAGATATGATGGAATCATATATATATATATATATATATATATATATATATATATATATTTGTGTGTGTTCTGGAATAGTACTTTTGTTACAGGTTGACAACATGCTTTGTGGGTGCTTTGAGGCATGAAAGTACTCGTGTGTGAAGGTTCTTGCTACTTGGCTATTTTATAAAAAAGTTTTTTATTTTTAGTGTTTTCTGCTAATAAGTTCTTAATTTCTCTTCCGTGGTTTATGTTTTGAGTAATATCATTTTGCTATGGCACGGGGCATCACAGTACACGTTGGTATCAGAGATTTAGGTTTGCTGAGTCTACAGGGGCCTAAGACTAGGGTTTGTGTCTATTCTAGTGTCTTCTAGTCAATTCTGATTATGTAGAAGAAGAAGAAAAGCTAAAAGATGTCTGGAGAACATGAAGAACATGCTGCCAAGAGCAGTGTTGCTACACCAAGTGGTGGTGCAAAGATCCAGACACATGGAGATCAGGTGCCTGAAGTCCCCCAGTTTGACCCTACCATGATATAAAACCCTGTCTTTCAATGGCTCATTGGGTAGTTTATGGCAACAATGACTCATATGGTGGACAGGATGCCTGCACGTCAACCTAGGGCACTTGTTCTCCATGCTGAATCTTCAGGTACTGGGAAGACTTTCGAGCAGCTTCGCTGTGTTGGGACGGTCGAGTATGCTGGAATAGCTAACCCAGGTGATGTGGATTGGTTGTTGACTGAGCTTGAGAAGGCTTTCAAGAACATGTGTATCCCTAAAGAGGATAAGGTGATGCATGCAGTGTACCTCCTGAGAGAGAGTGCTGGCCATTGGTGGGCCATAGAGGAGGAGAAGAGACATGGTGTGGTGGTTGGTTGGGAGGTGTTATAATGAGAGTTTGTTAGTCGATATTTTCCTCAGACTTATATGGATGAGAAGATTAGTCAGTTTGAGAGGATTTGATAGGGGTCCATGATGACCAATGAGTACGAGGCAAGGTTTATGGAATTGTTGAGGTTCCGTCCTCAGATGGCTATGACAGAAGATGAGATGATTCTTCATTTTGAGAAGGGGTTGAATGTTGAGTTGTCTACCCCAACTACTACTTTGGATAATCGATAGAGGTTTGTTGCGTTTGTGGAGTCCATTCGAAGGATAGAGCGATCTATGAAGGAGAAAAGGGGTGCAAGTACCAAGAAGTAGTCTACATAGTTTCAAGGGCCGTTGTCAGGTGGCTTCAAGATGTTGAGGTTTTCTGCACCGCCAGTGTCACAAAGGTTTGATGTTTCGAATCAGTAGTCACCAAGCAAGGGAAGTGGGTGTAGTTTTCTTCCCTCAAGAGCCTAGAGTTTTGCAACAACATCAGTGACATGACCATCAAGGCATTGGTATGAAAACAAAATGTGTTACAAGTGTGGGCAAGTTGGACATACCAGACAGTTCTGTCCAGTGAAGGATGATGAAGTGACTCAACAACCAAAGCAGAGCTAGTAGGGCTCACAAAGATAGTAAAACAGTGGTGTAGGAGGACAAGGACATGGCCAAGCGTCCCAAGTTGGATCATATTCTCAGGGAAACAGAGGAAGGGGGCAACAATAAGCAACATATAGATTTTACACCATGAGTCAGCTGGAGCGGTGGGCAACTCGTGAGTGGTGATAGGCCATATGAAGTTATTTCATTCTTATTTGTCTTCTTCTTGCTTTATATTTGTTTTGGTAGACCCAAGTGCTACACACTCTTTTATCACACGAGAAGTGCTTAGTAGTTTCTCTTCGCCTGTTAGTCACACAAAGAATAGCTTCCTGCTAGAAACCCTATTGGTTGGTTCTACAGTGTTGCAGGATGTGTGTCCTTCCTATGTTCTCTCTTTTGTGGGACACAACATTCAAGTGTATACCACTTGACATGCATGGATTCAATGTGATCCTTGGGATGGATACTCTAGAGAAGTATAGAGTAGTCTTGGATTGTAGTTCCAAGAAAATGACATTTGTAGATGGTAGTGAGATGTGGATCTTCCAAAGAGATAAGAAGATTCTCTCGACGTGTCTTGTTTCAGCTATGGTGGCAAGGAAGCTCTTGAGACAAGGTTTCGAGGCATTTTTGGCACACGTGGTGGATATCAAGGTGAGGAGTCTTAGTATCCAAGAAGTGTCGATGGTTAGGGAGTTTTAGGATGTATTCCCTAAAGAGTTTGTAGGTGTTCCCCCACCTCGTGAGATTGATATTGAGATCAATCTAGTTCCTGATACGTAACCCATAGCTCAGATATCGTATAGGATGGGAACTACAGAGATGGCAGAGTTGAAGAGATAGTTGCTAGAATTGGTTGACAAAGGTTTCATCAGGTTGAGTATGTCACTATGGGGTGCTACACTATTGTTTATGAAGAAAAAGGATGGATCTATGAGGCTATGCATAGATTACAGATTGTTGAACAAGGTCACAATAAAGAATAAGTATCCCTTATCAAGGATAGATCACTTGTTTGATTAATTGCATGGTGCAACGATGTTCTCCAAGATAGATCTACAGTCAGGCTATCATCAGTTGAGGATCTAGGAGGATGACATACCAAAGTCAACTTTTAGGATGAGGTATGGTCACTACGAGTTCATAGTTATGTTGTTTGGGCCGACTAATGCACCAATAGCATTCACGAATTTGATGAATAGGATGTTCTGTCAGTTCCTTGATCAGTTTGTGGTTGTCTTCGTAGATGACATTTTTATATATAGATGGGACATTCAATAACACAAACAACACATGCGTCAAGCGTTGATAGTGTTGAGACAACACCATGTCTATGCTAAGTTCAGCAAGTGTTAATTCTGGTTGAGGGAGGTAGCTTTCTTGGGGAATGTTATATCTACGGAAGGTGTACGAGTGGAACCTAAGAAGGTAGAGTCTGTGATAGAATGGGAGCAACCAATGACACTGACATAAGTGCACAACTTCCTAGGTTTGGCGGTCTACTACCAAAGGTTCATCAAGGACTTCCATGCTATTACCCTACCCCTTACTAAGTTGACAAGGAAGGATGTGTTGTTCCTTTGGGACGACAGATGCCAACAAGCCTTTCAGATGTTGAAGGAGAAGCTAACAAGTGCACCAGTTTTGGTTTTTCCCGAGCAAGGAAATGGATACATCATCTTCTGTGAGGCATCCAAGCATGGTTTGAGATGTGTGTTGATGTAGGATAAGCAAGTGGTTTCTTTTGCTTCACAACAGCTTAAGAAACATGAGGAGAATTATCCAGCCCATAACTTGGAGTTAGCCATAGTAGTACATGCTTTGATGATTTGGAGGCACTACTTGTATTGGGAGAAGTGTCAGATCTTCATAGATTACAAGAACCTAAAGTATATCTTTTCACAACATGAGTTGAACATGAGGTAATGTCGTTGGATGGAGTTGATCAAAGACTACGATTGCACGATTGATTACCATCCGGGAAAAATGAACATCATGGAAGATGCCCTGAGTAGGAAATATTCATCCACAGATAGAGGTCAGTTGCGTTCTTTGATATGTCACAAGCGAGACATGTTGGTCTCCTTGAGTTAGATGAATGTCAAGTTGGAAGTCTCTTTGTTAGCCGGTTTGTTGGTGCAACTACAAGTGAAGCATGCGCTGAGACAATAGATCAAAGAAGCCCAACATACAGATATTGTGACATAGTAGATTAGATTAGAGTTTGGCAGTGAGAAGTGTGATGGTTTTTATGAAATGGAAGGTGAGATAGTATGTTATCATCACAGGATAGTAGTTCCTGATGCGGATAACTTGAGGAAGATGGTTCTAGAAGAAGCTCATACATCTATGTATGCTATGCACCTAGGTAGTACTAAGATGTACCATAACATGAAGGATATAAATTGGTGGCCAGAATTGAAGAAATGTGTAGCTGAGTTCATTGCAAGATGTGTTGTGTGTCAGCAAGTCAAAACTGAGCATCAGAAGCCTACAGGAACGTTGCAACCGTTTCCTACACTTCAGTGGAAATGGTATCATGTGACTATGGACTTCGTGGTTGGTCTACATAGGACAACCAAAGGTTATGATTCCATTTGGGTGATTGTTGACCGGTTGACCAAGTCAGCGCATTTCCTTCCAGTGAAGACAACAATCACAGTGGAGAAGCTTGTCCAAGTATATGTTGATGAGATAGTGCGTTTGCACAGTGTTCCAGCTACTATCATGTCAGATAGAGGTATTCAGTTTATGAGTTTCTTTTGGGAGCGAATGCATACAACTTTGGGTACACAGCTGATGTTTACCACTACTTTCCACCCATCGACATATGGTCAATCTAAAAAGACCATCCAGATCTTGGAGGATCTGTTGAGGGCTTGTGTTCTTCAGTTCTCATGAAGTTGGGATGCACACCTCGGTCTGATAGAGTTCGCCTACAATAACATCTATCATAGAAGTATTGACATGGCACCATATGAGGTGAGGTACTGGAGACATTGTAGGTCTCCATTGTGTTGGTATGAAATAGGGGAGTATCAGCTTCTCAGTCCTAATCTTGTGCAGCAGATGACAAAGAAGATCAAAGTGATACAACAATAGTTGAAAGTAGCACAAGATAGATAAAAGTCATACGCAAACAATCATCATAAACCCTTGCAGTTACAAGTGGGAGACAAAGATTATTTGAAGGTATCTCCCTAGAAGGGAGTTTTAAGGTTTGGGAAGAAGGGTAAGTTGGCTCCCACGTTTATGGGACCTTACCCAGTTGTGGCATGAGCTGGGAAGGTGGCTTACAAGTTGGAGCTACCACCTGAGTTGCACATGTTGCATCCAGTGTTCCATGTCAGTATATTGAGAAAGTGCCATCTAAATATAGTGACAATGTTACAACCTGTGGAGATGGAGCTTTATGAGGATATGACCTATGTGGATGGTCCAGTGTTGATCTTTGATTAGAGGGTGAAAAAATTGAAGAGGAAGGACCTTTTGCTTGTAAAAGTTGTTTGGCATCATCATGGTGTTGAGGAAGCCATGTGGGAACTTGAAGAGGAGATGAGAAGGAAGTACCCTTCTCTTTTCTCTTAGGATTTCAGGGGCGAAATCTCTATTAGGGGTTTATGGCTTGTATGGACCCTGACCCACATTTTGGGCTAACCCTATTTGTTATGCTTAAGTGAGTTTCTTAGCTCCTTGCTCTAATCATCTAAGATGTAATTAGGGCATGTTGGCGGTTGGTGCTTCTTGTTTGAGCTTGTTCCTTGATGTTTGTACTTTATGGTGAGGTTTTGGTACATCTTGCAATTTACCCAGAGTAGGGGTTGATGTGCAAGTTTTCCACCTCTAGAGTGTTCCTCTTCTCTCTTGGAATCATCTATAGGAGAGAGAAAGTGTTGGGTGCCTTTTTTTGGACTTGGTTGAGTGGTGACATCCTTGTTGATGTTTTGGGCACATGTTTGAAGTGTTCTTTACTCTTTGGAGTGTTGTCTCAGGTTTGAGAGCCTTGGTGAGACCCTGTATCAGTTTGAGGTTGCCTTGAGAAGGCTTGGTATCAGTTGAGGGTGTCTTGAGGGACATCCTAATGATTTCTAGCACCTTGAAGATCACCACATTGAGTTGTAGTGACTCTAGAGGAGTGCCATATCAATTTGTAACCTAGGGTTTCATCCCTATCGGTTTGTGAAGGAGGTGGATGGGTGTGTCGACCTTGACCTTCCTTAGTGTCCAAGTTGGCAAGACATAGGTTCTATCACCTTGTTGCATGGCGTGGCATGTGTCCCTTTTTCTTGGACAAGTGTCTCCAAGGGCTCTAAGGTGGTGACACCTTCCCCTTGCTCTCTCTCTCATCGGCCATGTATATATACCTCTTCCTTCTCATGCAAGTGAACCCTTTTAGAAATCCTTTCTTGCTCTCCTTGGTCACTAACCTTGAGCTTGAAGTGCCCTCTCCCTTAGAGCTTGGTGGGTGAGGCAATAGCTTGTGGTTCTCTATTTCATCTTCTTCCTTGGTAAGCCATGGTTTTCTAGCTTTCCTTCTCTTCTTCTTTCTTCTTCTCGGCCAGGGACCTTGGTACATTCTTTTCCCTCTTTTGCTTTCTTAACCATGGTCCTATCTTCCTACTTGGAGGTGTTGTGGAGATTGAGGTAGGAGGATCTTTTTCTACCTTGAGCTTGGGAAGCTTAGAGCTTGATCTTGGAGCTTAAAGCTTGGTCGTTGTTCTTGAGGTGGGTTATATAACTCTAACCCTACTTTGTTGTTATCACATCTCTACTTGTTATATTGATAGTTGCTCTTAGCTTGTCTTTGCTTGCATGCTAGCAGCTTTTCTTGTTGGCTCTATGTTCTATTTTTGAGAATATAACCTTGTTAAGTTGCTTCCATAAGTTACTCTATTATTTTCCTTAGTGAAATCATCATCTTGAGGTAGAATATGACCAAACCAATATGAGTTATGGTATGCTAACTGATATGATGTGCAACCTAACATGCAAATTGACATGCCTTGTCTAGACTTATATACCTACCATGATGGGATGTGTTATGATCTAGTGGTGACTAGTGTAGAAGAGTGTTGGTTTTACATGATTTTAGTTGAGTGTGGAAGCCGACATGGGTAACCCTAATCTATTACATGTATAACCTGATACACCTTGCTAGCCGATACTATTTAGCCAACACATCATGTTTGGAGGTGAGAAGCACCTTCCTTGAGGCCTAACTGACACAACCAAACCCAAATGACCGATATCCTAAGGAGTTTTTGCTGGGTTTTATAGCCTCAGAGTAGGCATCAGAAACAAAATTTTTTACTGGCCATTAACCCATAACAGTAGATCGCATCAAAGACTATGTAATGGGAAGGATGGTTTTCCTGAGATATACCTAATCCTGGGGCTTGCCCAGTGACAATAGCTCACAGCCATGTACGGTATTCAATGTCATGTCTTGGATGTGTCTGTGCAGCTCCTAATCTTCACCAGGGTCTCTGACCTCCACCACAGACTACGGATGACATGTCCTCCTAAGCGGAAAACATCTACCACCTATGCAAATAGTATACACGTACCACCAGGAACTCCTTCCATTATAAAAGAACTGGCAGGAAGGAGATGACCCTCCTGTTGGTGTACTAGCACCAACATGCTCTCCCGAACTTAGACTACTTTTTTGCAGTTGTCTTTCCCTCACCATGCCTCCCTAGTTGGGTAGAACTTGCTTGGGTTCTCTCAGATATCAAAACCAGAGAGGATAATAACTTTGTAGAGCAACTGATGTTCTGAGTTGTGTGTTCTAAGAAACCCCCAGTACCCCTCTATTTATAGTAGAGGACAGGGTCAAGGTTCCCAATCTGTTCGGGAGTAGAAGGATCTAAAAATTCCATGAATAGTTTGTACCGCTACAGGAGAACCAGTTAGTTCACAACTAAACTGATCATTTGGACATGTTAGCCGATCGTTTCAAAACTGAACTAGTCATTTAGGTAGGTGAGACAATTAGTACACCCAGTGAACTAGTTATTTCACTACCCAGACTTGCCCACAATTGACTTTCCTTATTCGTTTCCAATTAATTCAAAGACTAATCTTTATTCTAATCGAATTAAACAAGTGAAATGTGACCTTTTTCCTCCAACTGGGCAAATCCCAATTTCCTCGGTTGGCAAGACTATGAGTTGACCATTTCACCAAGTGAATTGGTCAGTTGGCTCACACCAGCCGATTGGATCATAAGGGTGAACCAATCAGTTGGTAGTCCTGATATTGCCAATGCAGTCTCCAATCAACCTGACACTCTAACCAACTAGTTCAACACTTGAACTTGAGTCCAGTCAGACAATTGTATGTTTAATTGAGTACCTAAATACCTTTAGTCTCAATCTAAACATCATTCATAAACAATCTCCTCTTCCAAGGGTATCCTTTGTGTGTGACTGACCGACCTAAATTGTGCATCCAAAAGGAGCGGATTTGAAGTAGTCAGACTTTTAAATAACCCGACTCTTAGGCCCCCACAACAATAACGGAGTCTTTGAAGTAGAGATTGGGGTCGAACCACAGAGATAAGGGTGGTCGTGCTAAGAACGTAGAATCAACACTCTACACTCCGATAAAAGAAGGGTAAGAAAATGTTCCCAAGGGACCAATAGATCAAGGACGGTAAAACAAAAGAATAAAAGGAAACAAGATGCCACAAGAAAGCATTATAAAGAAAAAGCTATCTCCAACTGGAGTTACAAGGAAGATTTAAGGTTTTGGCATTTCATCAATTTTTAGGAGTATTATGCAACGGAACCTGAGGAGATAACACTATTTCTTAGGTAAGGAATGAAGGAAGAAAACTTATGCATAACAAGCGGCAGCAGAAAACATCCAGTACCCCTTCTCACAAAGAGGGTACCTCCAACTAAGCACCAACACCCTCTCTCAAAGGTAGCGGAATTGGGTTGGAGTGGAAAGATAACTGAAGCAACTCCGACCCTGGGTACTCTCGTACTTCCTGATCAGACCAAACGCTAGAGTTACAACACCTCTCTCGAGGGAGCTGAAATGGGAAACACGATTCGATAGCTAGTCAAAACATGATCCAAACATACAAGCTAGAGTTCAGATGCGAAAAAGAAATCATCCAACAAAAGGGGGCCAAACACAGAGCAATATGTATTAAAACTTAGCTAATTCCATTAGCATGAGTATTGTATAAAAGGTTTTAGTTACATTGTGTAATAATTGAAAGTAAATGACTGTAAAAAGGGAAGATAAGTATTGCCTCCTTGATATAGGAGGGCGATAAACAACAGTAGACCCCAAAGGTGTCTCTAACCCGATACCGGGTGAGAGCTCTGCCCGACATGCCCGTATCGGGCAGCCAGCCTCTGTCGGGTGACAGGTAGTGACAGGCAGGCATAACGGCCAAGGCTCACTACCCGATACGACCGTATTGGGGTACCACCCTCTCAAGCAGCACGCCGTGATGGGAAATTCGTTTCGAGCTCGGTATCATGCCAGGTTAAAGATAGCTTAGGTTCTCGTGTTCCTTGTATTGGGTGTAGGGGCGAGCCATCTCGGGCAAGAGCCCATCTAGGAACCCGACACATCGGGTCGACTTCTTGGTCGTATCGGGATGCTGCGGCTACCGAGATGGGTTCTAAGTGAACCACTCCCGCCCTTTCAGGTAAGGAGTGTGCTCACCTAGTATCGCCCAGTGCGCCCTTTGAATGCGTCACACTATCTCCCGAAGCTTTCCAAAGTTAGCTTTCACTAGGTTCTGACCCGTCCCATCGGAGTCCTGTAGCTGCTATTTATAGGCAGCTATTGGAAAAAGTTGCGGTTCTCCGGGCGCCACGTATCCTCCATTGGCTCCATTAGCACGGCTTCAGGGAGGATCGACATGCGTGTCGCTCGGCACAACAGGTGCTGGGTTGCAAGCATGTCAAGTAGTCATGATGGGTGGGTGCCTGCCGGTGGGTGGCTCGTATCACGTGATACGCTACATTAGGAGAGTAGTTATGGCGGGTACAACTCCCTGTCGGGTAAGCAGTGTATCGCCCGACGGGGTCTTCTTGCACGACACACCCGTGTCACGCGACCGCTGTATCGAGCTGCTGCGCATCGGGTAATGAGTGTGTCGGCCGACTAGTAGGAGGGTCGATGCAGGTAAACGCCGTTCATGGGCCGGGACGGGCCTTTTTGGTGGAAAGACAAGGAAAAACTCTGCAAAAGGATGCAAAAATTGGTCAAAGCGTTGCGCAGTTTAGTTTTGTTCAAAACATAACAAAATTGATAGGAAAAATAGTTTAGAGGGAAGTTTTGACAACAAATTATAGGCCATAAATAACCCCAAAAAGGGTGTTATCAGTGACCCTTCAGGTTCCAATTTATGTTGGCAGTGAATGCCCATAACTAACTTATGACATCACAATGAATGAGCGGAATCTATTAACTCATCATTGCTACCCAAGTAACTTAGAAAGTTGGAGAACAACTTCAACCTACAATCTATGATTAGTGTTACAGTGATCGTGTAGTTCCTTTGTCACTAACATCTAGATTGAACTCGATGCATGGAACGTCATCCTGTTCAACATTCAATCCATGTTCCTTGACCTAGAGCAGACTGTCTGAGATGCATGTGAGTTTATATATCATATATTGAATCACATGAGTATGGCCATATAATTCTCAGTCTCTCTTATCAAGGGGCCCTAGATATCATACTCCTTTGTAGGAGGGACAAATCCCATCTCTATCACTTACAGTCTATCCCCATGTGTCAAAGTCACCCAACCATCACCTCTATATCACTCGTGTTTTAGGAATGTTTTTGTTGATGTCAAAGTGTATCCAATGACATGTGATGAGTAAAATGGTTTCAGGTCTAAGAACCACTATCACCACTATCACTATGAGAGATGATTGTGACTACCATTCCATGGTATCCATGTATCACTCTCAAGGTGGGTTTGTCTGATATATTATTCTCTAACATATATCTATGTGCTTGATTTGATATCATATATCAAGACTAATGAGACTCTATCATCAATCAACACACACTCTAGTCTTATGTATTATTGTTGTCTATTTTTCTTCCACAATAATATCTGAATAGGGACATGACAAGAACTTATGTACTCTTCTCATACATATGGTCTCATTGTTCAGGTCCTCAACCCGAAGACATATGTCATCGAGTCACCTCATTCTTTAGACAACTATCATGTATGTGCCATCACCTCATGACTGAGACAAACATAATACATGCAATTACATTTATCATTATCAAATCAAGTGTCATATGCCTCATTGCAATCATCATATGATTGGCTCTATGAGCATACTATAGCAATAGACTCCCACTAGCAATTAGAGCCAATCACCCACAAATCATATTCCAAGTGATCTTAACATGTCCATCATGTTTGTGCTACACAAGTGCTTTTATAGAAGGTAAGTAACATTTGTTTCAAGTTGATATATTGCATGTTTCACATCCCCTCGATGTACGACAACTTGTATGAGATGGAAGTGTCGTAGTATGCTATCTGAAATTCCTTTGCCTAACCATTAGCTCCATTGTTGTTACAATATTACTACTGAGTCACCAATGGTCGGAACCTCCCATGAGTTCATCCATATGAACTTCTAGATGCATACAATATCCTTTACAATGTTCGTAACACTAAGGTACTCGACTTCTTATTGTAGAATTAATCAATTATCTCATGTTGTAACTAGTAATTCTTATTCCAAGGTCAAACACAATTTTTTCATTTCAAAAGCTTGCATCGGTGTAACTCCTTACACCCAACTCTTACTTATTACCATAACTAAAGAAGTAATCCTTTTAGTACTTCACAAGTACATAAAGATGTCCTTCATGGTATTCCAGTAACTCTTACTGGAGTTTAACAAATATCCATTCGTCATGTCCAATACATAAGAGATAACTGGATAATTATATCTTCTTATCATGTCCAATACATATAAGATGATGAGTTCGTATATTCTTGTCATGTCTAATACATACAAGATAATTAGTTCATATTTTCTTGTCATGTACAATACATACAAGATAACAAGATGAGTTCGTATGTGATTGATCCAATTGTGAATGCATATGGTATCTATACATGTGTTCCTTATTTTTCATAAGAATTGGGACACTTGGCTCTTAAGAGACTAACTCCATGGAACATGGACAAGTTTTCTCTCATCTTGCTGAACCATTTCAACATCTTTCCGATGTATGTTCTCTTTCTTAGTTCAAGAAGCCCTCTTGATCTGTCTCTATAGATCTTGATTTCTATCACATAGGATGCTTATCTAAAAACTTTAGAATGCACTTTGTTTCCAGGTTTTAATATTTTCATTATAAGGATGTTATTCCCCATTAATATGTGGAATATAGACATGCTCCCACTAAATTCATGTAATCACACATTACTTCTTTATTCTGGCTCAAGTCAAACTCCTTGACTATCTTGTCAAATAGAAGATCCCAATTTTGAGGTGCCTGCTTCAATCCAAAGATTGATCTATGCAACTTTATAGACTTTATTTTCATTATTGGATTTACAAAACCTTTAAGCTATGTTACATACACATCCTGCACAATATTCAATTTTGAGGAATGTAGTTTTAATATCCATATGCCAAATCTCATAGTCATATTAAGCTACAATGGCAAGCATTATCCAGGTGGATTTATTGGTGGTAACTACTGAAAGGATTTCATCATGTTCAACACCTTGAACTTGTTAGAAACGCTTTGCAACAAAATTCCCCTCCATGCCAGTCTTCTTTTGGAAGACCCAAAAGTACCCTATGGGTTTTACCCCTTCAGGTGGATCAAGCAAGGTCATACTTTGTTGATGTACATGAATTCCATCTTGGATTTCATGGCTTCAATCCATATCTTAGTTTCTAGCTCTAGTTACCTTCTAGGTAGACTGTTGACTCATCATATGATCAACTTACTGCCTTCTTGTCAATAAGATGTCATATATCATTCAAGATCTAGGTGTTTTCTACCAGAACCATGAGTTATGTGTGTTACTTAAGGAACTTTGAGATTCCACAACATTTTTTTATTCTCTTTATTCCTAGTGTAAAGCATGTGGCCAAAAGGAAATTTAAAGTTTTAGCTAGTAATCACACTTTGACTTATCAAGGTGTGATTCCTTGCTTCTGATACACTTCTCATGATACACTATCATTGTGTTTCAGATTGAGTCCATCATGATACATTATCATGATCTTTCATAAGGTTCTCAAACTCTTGCTTCATAGTATTTCCATATCGATCATGTCAAAATTTTATACTTATACCAAGTTTGTTATGTACTTCATTATGATCTCCTTGAACACTTCAAGAGATTCATGTTTGTATTTTATTAAATACAAACTACCATATCTACTGAGGTCATCAGTAAATATATTGAAGTATTATTGATCACCTTCAACATTTATTCTAAAAGGTCTATATGCATCAATATGTATAATCCTTAATAGAAGAATCATTCTCCCACTACATCTAGTGAAGAAATTTTGTCATATTGCTCAATGAATGAGATTAGCATGTCTCTATTAGTTCAATAACCAAAAGAGTTTAGATATCCATCATATGGATTCCAGAAATGCAATTCCCATTTCTACACTCTAGATGACATCTCTATAGGTATTCAAGTTTGAGTTATTTATGCCATTCATTATATGTGTCATACAGATTTGTCTGTTCAACTATCAATTATAGTTAGTGAGACATAGGCATTGCCATCAAAGATCATATCTTTAAAATGAAATATCAATCCATTACATTCTTGTCCATACAAGATGTATGACGATTTCATTGATGGCAGAAGTATAATAGAAATTCACTAATTCTATTATATTCCCATGAATGTCATATTGTAACTGTAATGGTAGCAACTCTTGCCCCGTACGCTTTCTAGCTTACTTCTTCTTAGGTCCTGAAGTAGAGATCTCTATCTCTTTCATCTTCCCGAGATCCTCTATAAAGAGGTTATTTCCCTTTCCAAATGTCAAACATGTAACAATGGTGGCACTTTCTTTCCTTATCTTTATAAATGAAAAAGGACATATTCCCTTTTACAGCAATCCCTTCTCCATATCTTGAGTGATGAAGATTTGGACCTTAGCTTGGCTTCAAAACACTTCTTGACCTTGCTTTAGTCAATGGACTTTACTCTACTGATCATTATCATAGGTTTTGTCCTTTCTTCATTCATGTTTTGGCATCAACATGCCAATCACTTCAGATAGTGGTTTGGCCAAGTTTCTCAACATTTGATAAACTGGCTATATGATTCACACAACGATTTGCAGAATCATATGTTTGATCAACTCTTGATCTATAAGAAATCACAGCTAATCATATTGAGCATATGAGATTATACATGATTTCCATGTGTCTGATTATACTCAAATATCACTTTGAAGACGTTATACCTTTCATGCTTTACATGATTCTTAAGATGTATATCTATCTCAATAATTTCCATGCTTCAAGCTATTTATGTAACTCATAGTTCATATAGCTCAGCATAAGGTTCTTGATGTCTTAGGCATCATTGGCATACTTCAAGTAAGCATCCAATTTTATCCTTAGGCACATTTGGAGGGGTTCCACTGGCTCTAGTCTTTTAAGGACTTTAGAGTTTACACTCACTATTGAGAACACTTCTCAAAAGTCCCAAACCAGATTTGAAGTTTATCCCATTTATGAACTGATTGCAACAATAATGTATTTGTGTTTGTCATTTGGACTCTACGAAAGAATTTTGCAACTTTTATTTTTGATTTGATAAATTTTATTATATTAATTATCCCTTTAGTTAATTATCACTCCCACTATTTTGTTCAAATTGATAACCCTCATGTATCAATTCTGAAGATTACAACGTACAATCTTCTAGAGGCCAAGATCCATATTTCATCAAATTATGAGTCAGCTTTGGCTAATCACCCACAACTTGACTATTTAGGTAGGCCATCATGCCAATTTCAACATATGCAACTCTTAGATAGATGATATGAGCAACTCTTTTCCATAATCATCTTCATGCCTCTGGGCTTGGGCTCCCCAAGTCACCAGTTAAGTCTGACCCAAAAGTTGACACGATAGATATGCACCATGCTTTGTGCAAATCTACATATCTACCATCACACTTCTACGAGATGGACAACGTACCATACTTTGTGCAAATCTACATTTGGTCGATCAAGCTTTTCATTTGTGCCACTTATGGAAGGCATCTAAGACTTTAATATTGTATTTGAGGGATTTTATATAAGTACATATACATATCCAATCACCACATTATTATAGTACATATCATATACATGCTATAACCACAATGAGAAAACATACAATAATGATAAAAGTGATGATTATGTCCATCCTATTGTAATTCCTTAGAGACACAAGGAATTAAGGTCATATAAGGTCTACATCACATGCAACTTGTCATTGATAAAGATCTTTGTACTTGAACCATTCTCAGTTGATCGACTTATATAATGACACGATCGGCTTGCCTCCTGGATGGTTGGTTGGTCTGGCCTCCGATGTTTGGACATCTCCAACAAGCAGTTGGGCCACTAGCCGGTCAGTCCAGCTCCTTCGCAATCCTCCTCAGTCCTCTAGGTGGTCGGCTAGTCTGGCGTTGAATGTCTTCTTCTTCAATGTAACAGAAAATAAAATATCCTACTTTTACATAATCTTTGGGAAACCTCGAGTTACACTCAAAGGGAGAAAAGGTAGAAGAGAAAGGATCCCGAGTTATCTCAAGTTACATGTGGAGTAGATGCTCAATATTTAAATCGAGATGAAAACAACCATAACCAACCAAACACACATAGGGTTTGTAGGCCATAACCATGCTACACATCCACCATAAAAACCATTCTAGGGCGATACATATCAATTGCATATATACCATATCATATATGTATATTAGTTTGTGGTTGCATGTGGTATTTAGTTGGATATGCAAATTAGTCATTTTAAATATTCACATCATATGCAATAAATAAATGATCATAAAACCAAAATATAATCATATCGATTTATCCCAAAAAATAGTACGTTGATGTGGCTCTGATACAACTGTTGGGTTTTGATGGAGCTTCCACTTACGTGGAATTGCGTGCACCACTAAAAAATCCAAAAGATAGTAAATCTTTAGGTTTATCCTTGCTTATACTAAGTTAAAACTCCACCCACGTATGCTAAGACAGGTGGAAGTCTTATCGTAGTATAGTTAAGGGTCGAATCCACAAGACAACAGTCTTGTTGAGATTAACAAGATGGAAAACGTTAGAATTTCACTTAACCCCTTAATAGTTGATATTTAATCCAAAGATTTGATTTGGTTGTTTTAAACTAAGTGCAAGTAAAACAAAGAAAGAAAGTAAATTTTAGGTTGTAAACAATGATAAGGCGACACTAGGGTGTGATCGGCTTTCACCGCCACTACACATGGATCAAAACATGCAACATAAAACATAACCAACAGTAAGAGTCTAAACAGTTACTATCTTTGTAGATTTAGTTTCCTTTCGGAGAACTAACTATGAGAAGTGTGGGAATGTTGCAATGCCAGCCATCCCCGAATGAATGGTCACTTACTTTACATCATTCCCTTCACAAAGTGTGTTCCTCGACTCACCAAGGTTGTACTTTCATACATCAACTGATTCCATTTCATAGTATGAAAGTACAACGAAGGTAGTGAGTATACTCCACTTCTTGAGAAACACTCCTAGATACCGAAACAGGTGCATGGTGGATACATGCACCAAGAACCAACATACAATCGATATTCGAATCTAATAGTACAAATGTAGACAATTCATACTAAAAGATAAAAGATAACATGAGTTGGTGATCAAGCAACAAGCAAAAAAAAAAAAAAGCAACAAGCATTCATTAAACGATTGATGTCAAACTCAAAAGAAAGTGTATCTCTATTGCAAACTATGGATTACATTGCATGAAATGAAAACATGGGTAGCGGGGCTACTCCCCGCACCCTAGTGAAAGAGACTACTCACTCATAGCTAGGACAAAGAAGGAGGTGAGAAGAGAGAGAAAGCAGCTTCAGGATGGAGCATGGATCTTAGACCGGAAGCCTTTGGGTGGAGGATGTAGGTTGAAATAGCTCTGGAGTAGTAGAGGCAACCTCTGGGCATCTGAAAACTTGATGTCTTTGGGAGGACCACTTTGGTCTTATTTATAGGCCTTAAGTGAAGTCCAAACGGTTTGGTCAGTGTTTTGTCCAAACGGTCTTGAAGAACGTTTGGACTCTGAGACCATTTGGGCTATGAGACCGTTTGGACTCTGAGACCGTTTGGACTCATACGGTCTTGAGATCATTTGGACTCATGCGGTCTTGAGATCGTGTGACTCCATGCGGTCTTGGGACCGGTTGGCTTAATGTGGTCTTGGGACCCTTTGAGTCCATGCATTCTTGGGACCGGTTGCCTTCATGCGGTCTTGGGACCAGTTGGCTTCATGCGGTCTTGGGACCGTGTGAGTCCATGCGGTATTAGGACTGGTTGGCTTCATGCGGTCTTGGGACCAGTTGGCTTCATGCGGTCTTGGGACCGTGTGAGTCCATGCGGTCTTGGGACCGTGTGAGTCCATGCGGTCATGGGACCGGTTGGCTTCATATGGTCTTGGGACCGTGTGAGTCCATACGGTCTTGGGACCGGTTGGCTTCATGTGGTCTTAGGACCATGTGAGTCCATGTGGTCTTGGGACCGTGTGAGTCTTTTGTGATTTTTTTGTGTCTTTTTCTATAAGTAAAAAGGAGAAAAGTTAATCTAACAATATATTTGCAATAAAAGAGGATAGCTAGGGATTATGTCTAATTTATCTAAGAAAGAGTGTGGAAAACTGAAGAATATTACTATGATAACGTCACAAAATTGAAGGTTATCACCCCCTCTAACTTAGAGTCTAGCTTGTCCTCAAGTTAGATAGAGCTGAGGCATGTAATGGTGAGGCGATTTTATTTAGTTAAGATTTTCATACTCTTGCTTCAATTATGAACCCGAGCTCTCCTAAGGTCGTATCAGGTCTTATTGCTTTCCTTAACTCTTTTAGGTATTGAGAGTTGCTTGGGTTGCATGTTTCTTCCATATCTCGTAGCCTGCATTGGGACCACTTTTTATTCTGTGCATGTCGTTGACTCTAATCAGTTTTATACCTCTCTAAAAAAAACCTACCGGAAGCTAGAGTGGGTATGAGGGTTGGCTAAAGGCTTGACATGTAACTCCCCCTTCAAGTGGGGGAGGGGTTTTCTATGCTTTTAGGATCTCACTACCAGGCATGACACATCTGCCTTCGTGAGGGAAGCTGAATGTACCGACCGGGCGAGTCCTTTATAAGCCTTTCATATATTTAGATACCTTAGTGTTTCACTACCGGGCACGACACATCTGCCCTCGTGAGGGCAGCTGAATGTATCGGCCGGGTGAGACCTTCATTGGTTCTTTATATAGGTCCTTATTTATGGCACAACTCTCATAGTTTTATTCAACTCTCTGGCTTTTATTTGTAAACTCACAAGCTTAGGATTTGGGGTTTTTAGGAAAATTATTTTGGGCGGCTAAGCCTCTTTTATTTGAAGAGAGGAAAGCTGTTCTTAGAGTTTCTTGACATGCACTTATTTGGTTTCTTTTTAATGGTCCACTTGCGATACTTCTTGATTTGAATGTCACCTGATGCCCCTCTAATCCTTGAGAAGAGCATGAAGTTGGTCGGCACACTCCTTCACGACCTACTCCGTAGGCGTTCTTGGTGTTGTAGTGTAATGTTGTTGATCTGGATTGTACTGGCTGTCAGAACTGTTGTATATGATTGTTGTTCCTTCATGAAGATTTGTTGCCAACAACATCCAGTGTTCTGAATGAAGGAAGGGGAGCATGATGAACTTCGGGGTCGTATGTTGTAAGAAGGAGATGAGTGCCTCTGTTGTTCCGAAGTTCTTTAGGTTTAATAGATTGTCTTTCATGTAGGGGGATGCCATATAGGTTGTAGGGTGATTCTGTCTGAGAAGAAATTGATAGGCGGCCATTAAGCTTACGGAGAGAGACCCTTTTAGCTGTACAATTTCTCGTAGTGCGTCTTCCATGACAAGAATGTCACCAGACATGAAAACGAGGCCATCTTTCTCGGCGTAAAGCCTTGACATGATGAGACAAAGTTCATTATCAGAGAGACGTTTGCAAGCACTGAGGTCAAAATTAGGGAATGTTGGTGAAATGGAAGACAGGGGGACCATTTGTGAAGATGATCTGTTGATGGTCACCCCGGTTAGTAACTCAGTAACCCCTTCATCATCCGCCATATCGAAAGAGTAAGGATCCCATTTCTTTTTCTCAGGAACCTTGGTGGGTTGTTGTTTCTCCAACTCCTGTATTGTTTGCCTAAATGGCTGTTTTGGAGGACGTTGGATGGCCGAAAAGATATAGCGAGGAATGTCGTTAGGTGCCATAGTTGGGTCCTTGAAGAACCGTCTATCGCAGATTAATTCCATGGCGTAACGACCGTGCAGAGAATGGAAATCCTCTGTGGCCAAATCAATAAAAGGGATTCGCTGATTGAGCGCTTGTATATGACGTATTATGTGGAAAGTGCAATCCCTAGAACCTTCTTGAGTTTGAGCTTGGGGGTTGATGATTTGGAGCCAAGGTTGGTTCCAATTATTGCGGAGGGATGGGCAAGCAGCCCAAATCAACTTTAGGAGTCGAAATGGTATGCATCTGGCCTCCCCGGCCTCTGTTCCAGCGAAGTTGATTATTCTGGCTCTTAGTTCAGTGGCGCAAAAGTTGTACACCTTAGCATCTCGGGCCGCGGTGTCCACGATCATAAACAACCAGTGACCAGAGACTTGGGAGGGCACAGTAATGTAGCGTGCTATCCTTGCAATTCCCCTCTACAACCGTGTGATTGATTTGCTTTGTAATTTTTTGTAAATAAGACTCATTGGTAGAGCCGGTGATGCATTTAGAATGGGTTGTTGCGGCTTATAACTTATGTAGATTTCGATAGAATTGGTGAGGAGGATGTAGAAGACTGCCATCTTCATCGTTGATTGTGGTCGAAGGATGGAGCGGAAGTCTTCACACATCAACTTTCACTGAGTCTTTGTATTTTGGTAGATAATGTCGCCCCCATCTTTGGCATCATCTACTATAGTGTTAAGGATGAAGATGTCTTGAGCGTCGAGAGTAGAAATGGTCGTCATATCAAGATCATGCATTTTTTGCAGTAGTGGTGGCAGCGGGGGTTGCTCTTGCGGAGGGAGGGGGGAAGTCTGCTCCAGATTGTCTATATATTGCTGCATATCTTTGTCTTTTGTCTGAGTCAGAAGTGGATTCTAGATTTTAATCTATATCCAAGCTGACTCTTTCTAAATCTTCTTGTTCTGGGGGAAAGAGCACTGATTGGTCTGGTGCGGAAAGATGTTGAGCTGATGTTTCTTGTTGTTGACTTGTGCTGGTTCTGAGTATACATTGTTGGAACTCAGCAAAGGCTGCTTCTTTAGCAGATTACCCCAGAATCCCATTGCGGAGTAGTCAAAGAATTGATCCCCGTAAGACATATTAACGTTGTCATTGTGCGTCGGGGATTTGGGATCTTTATCACCGTCATGGTGATCTTTTTGTTTTGATGCAGCTCCTTGACTTGTGCCCTCCCCAACATTGCTTGGGTCATCAGAGTGGTCGTCTGAGGAGGTGCTATTATTGGAGTTAGCCGAGTCAGAATCCTCATCATTATTGTCGTCTTCATCATCATCGTCGGCTGCCTCTTTGTCTGCTGGCTTTGGTTTTGGAGGCTTCTTGCACTGCCGATGGGTTGCTTGTAGCTCATCAAACACCACTTGCACATGCTCGTGGGATTTGAGTAGTGTGTAGTGTGTTTCCTTTAGATCTGAGTATCGTCCCTCGATAGAGAGGAGGTGCGCTGTAAGATCTGTTACTTAAGCGTGTAGTTGGTTAAGATCGGTGTTTGCTGACTCCTCTTGGCGGATGTGGAGCTGTGTGAGGTTGTTGGTGATGTCATCCAAGCGTGCGCTTAAAGTAGTTTGTTGCTGCTTAAGCTCGCACAGGGTCTCAGGCAAAGGTTGAGTCTGTGTAGATATCCTATCAACTTGCTTAGCCAGCGCTTCATGCTGGCTTTTTACTCCAAAGACCAACTCGGGCAAGTGTTTGTAGTGGTCATCGATATGATCGACTTGCTTGGCCACTACGTTCTGTCATTGCTGAATGTTGTGGAGAATGCTTGGCAAGGCACTGTTCTACTTGTTGATCTTAGCGACCTGTTGGGAAATACCCTACACACATGAGACAATAGATTGCATTATGTTAGAGGGGTCGGTGAGGAGGTTTCCGATGGCGTCAAATTGACATCTGAATTCCTCACCGACATTTGAAAAAGGGACCCCAGATGCGGAAGGGTGGTATGGCTGGGATCGGGGTGGAAGGGTGGTAGTGTCTTGTGAAAGAGACACTGGTGATGGTCCCGCGAATTGCGTGGTGACCGTAGATGGAGTCACCAGCGGTGTTGGGGTGGTGGCAGATGAAGGGAATGGTAAATAGCTGGGTGATATATGAGGGAGTGAAAAAGTTGAGGAAAATAAGGTGGAGATGGGAGCGGAGAATGTGAAGTCGGGTGTTGGAGCGGAGAAGGTGGTGCTCGGGGAAAAAGATGGGGAAGTGGAAGATGTGGGTGGAGGGATTGCTTTGGCAGAAGGTGGGGTGGTGGTACATGGTGGGAGGGTGGTGGATGGGAGTGTGGTGGGGGTGGTTGTAGTGAGCTCATCATGTAGGCTCATGATTAATGAGTCTATGGAAGAGGTAGTGATTGGTTCCTCTAGAGGGGGGCATTCTGTCTCTGGTTGTAGCTTTGATGTTGGTGTCCCCGATAGCTGTGGCAGTTGTAAACATACCTTTGATGGTCGTTTTACTAGTATTTTTGTTAAACTGGTTGTCGAGGTGGTTATGCTAAGCTCCGTCTGTCCCAGTTTGGTTGTCTTTTCTTGTACTTTGGCCGGAGCTAGGAGTTTGGTAATCTTTTCGTCGGTAAAGAGAAATTTGTCCTTGTCGTAGTCTGTTAGCTTCAGAAGTGGTAGCAGGGTCTTGGAAGATCTGACTGTTGGGCAGAAGATGTAGTGTAGTTTCGCATCCTTCTCCTTGATAATGTAGGAGTTCTTCAAGGTTTGTTCGTTAGTAAGGATGTCACCCTTGATCTTCGTACATTGAGGGAGTAGTATGTCCATCTTGAGGTATTTGATGACGAAAGTTATGTGCCCCCCATGCAGATTTCTATGGCTATGGCGTAGGCGAAAATTTTTTGTAACATATGTCGGGCGATGTTGACTGGCTTTCCTTGCAAAATGGACCATAGGAGAAAGAGATCGAAAGTGATGACATTTCCTCCCTCTATTCTGGGGAATAGCGCACCGGTAAGAATTTTATGAAGCGTGTACACGAACCCAGACTGAATGTTGGAGGCTTTGCATGTCTTTGCCTCATAGGCGGGGATCCCTGTTAGGGTCTTCCAGAAGCTGTGTCTATTGAATTGGGAGTTGTCCGTGCCAACAGCTTGGGCCTTTTTGAGATGGTCCGAGTTGTCTATGAAAATTTTATTCAGAAGATTTTCTGTTATAACAACATCATTTCCAAAGAGTTTGGTGACCAGCCTGCGGTCACCTCCATCCCTTGCTCGGTGCGTAATGTCCACTACTTCTTTGGTGAGATGTGTGAAGAATTCAGTAGTCGGCTCGACATATGAGACTTTGGGGACGAAGCATAGTCTAGCGAGATTGGTGTTGTCTAGCATGGTGAGGATTCCGTCGTAGATCCCCATCTTGAGTAGTATGCTTGACAGACGTACTTTGTTGGTTTTAGTATTTTTTCGATGGAGGGGAGGGTGTGGATGTAGAGGTTTTCTGGTGGTGGTGCGGTGGTGGTGAGTACTAAGAAGACAGGGGTGATAGGGGTGGTAGTGGCGGGTGTTGGGACAGACTCCGTAAGGGTTTGTTCCCTAGCAGTAATGGGGCGGACTTGCTTCCTTGCCCGCTTTTTTGGGGGTTGTTCGATCGCAGCCTCGTGGACCTTTCTTTTCCCCTTGGACTTTTCAGCTGGGGATTCTTCTTCGGAAAGTGGCTTGTATTCAGAGCCTTCATCATCACTGGAATAGATGTCTTCCACTTCTTCTTCAGGCTCCTCAGTTAGACATTTGTTGATGCGGTCGATTTCACACAAGACCGCTATGATGTTGACCTTTGGTGGGGCCTTTCCAATCTCATTTTAGTTATCGATGATCGTTTGGAGCTTTGCACGGATTTCTATTAGTTGCTCCCTTGTCCAGAAGGGAGCGTCTTCAGTTCCAGTGGGTTGCTTTGCTGGTGAAGCCATTTCTGAAAATGGGAAGGCAAGTGTTAGAATAACAAGTTTATTAAAGGGATTTTTTTTAATTTGTATGTGTTTATATATTTTCATGTTTTAACAAAAAGCAAGCGGTTTTAAAAAGACCAAACGGTTTTGAAGACCATTTGGTTCCAAACGGTTTTAGGACCGTTTGGCTCTAAACGGTTTGAAGACCATTTGGTTCCAAACGGTTTGAAGAGACCGTTTGGGACCAAACGGTTTGAAGACCGTTTGGTTCCAAAACGGTATGAAGACCGTTTGGTCCCCAACAGTTTGAAGACCGTTTGGTTCCAAACGGTTTCAAGACCGTTTGGAAGGTGAAACGTCGAGGAGCGGTCGACGATAGCGAAGGTGGCGGTGATAAGGATAACGATGGCTATGAACATGGTGATGCAGCGGCACCGAAGATGTCGGTGATGGTAAAGATGATGGTGGAGGTGAAAAGGACAATGGTGCGATAGAACAGGGAGCTGCGGCGGCATTGCAGACGTCGGCGATGGTGGCGCGTCTACCTTGCAGTTGCAGGTAAGGAAGACGATGGTGAAAAAAGATGTAATAGCCGAGGTGTGGTCGTCATGAAGATGCGCGGAAGATGGAGCGACAGTGACAGAGAGGACCTGCGTCAAGGGTTGCGTGGGAACAGGAGGCGCAAGCGAGGGTTTAAGGAAGTTTGGGAGTCAAAAGAAAGAAAAAGGAGAGGGGGTAGGGTTGTGTTTATAGGATTCGGGGGTTGACTATACAAAAGTCCCTAGGTCAAACGGGTTAGCGACCGTTTGGAGTCCAAATGGTTTCGAGACCGTTTGGCTCTAAACGGTCTCGGGACCGTTTGGCTCCAAACAGTCCCGGGACCGTTTGGGAAGGCTAAGGTTATTTTGATTTTTATATCTTTATATTTGTTTTGGTTATGTGAATTTTTATATTTTTAGAAGATAAACTTAAGGTAACTAAAGGAACATAAAATAAAGATAAAAGATGATACTCAGATCTTGGGTTGCCTCCCAAGTAGCGCCTGGGTTTTACGTCACTGGCTCGACGAGGTTTTGATTTTGTTATGGTGTTGTTGTGGGGTTTCTCATCTCAATAGTCTATCTCGGCATTTTGTCTGCTGGAGTATAGTATTTTTTCAATCGATGGCCATTGACTGTCCTTTCTCCTCCATTGTCGTCAATAATTATGATGGCTCCAGTCGGGTATATATGTTTGATGGTGAAAGGCCCGGACCACTTTGTGCAGAGTTTTTCGGGAAACATTTTGAGCCTGGAGTTGAAGAGAAGGACTTTATCTCCAATGGAGATGTCTTTTCTTTTTAGATGACCATCGTGCCACATATTGGTTTGTTCTTTATAAATCCTAGAACTTTGATAAGCGGTCATTCAGAGCTCCTCTAGTTCTTGTAGTTGGAGTTGTCTGTTTTCTCCGACACTTTTGAAATCAATATTCAGTTATTTAATGGCCCACCAAGCCTTATGTTCCAGTTCCACTGGAAGATGACATGATTTCCTGTATACCAAACGGAACGGGGTTGTTCCAATTAGTGTTTTATAAACTATTCGGTAAGCCCAAAGGGCATCGGGAAGCTTGGTGGACCAGTCAGTGCGATGTCTATTGACTATTTTTTCTAAGATTGCCTTCAGTTGTCTATTTGAAACTTCAACCTGATCACTGGTTTGTGGATGGTAAGGTGTGGCAACTTTATGGTTAACTCCGTATTTCTTTAAGAGGGCTTCAAGGCTTCGTTCCAAAAAATGGGTCCCTCCGTCGGATATGATAGTTCGGGGAACTCCAAATCTGGGAAAAATGATATCTTTAAACATCTTAATGACTGGTTTGGAATCGTTGGACACTGTGGGTATAGCTTCTACCCATTTTGAGACATAATCTACTGTGACTAGAATGTAGGAGAAACTATATGAAGAAGGAAAGGGGCCCATGTAGTCTATCCCCCACACGTCGAAAAGTTCGATCTCTTGCCACATGGTGAGGGGCATTTCATTCCTTTTAGATATGCCGCCAGAAAGTTGACATTTGTTGCATGATTTTACAAAATCATGGGAATCTTTTGTTATTGTTGGCCAAAAGAAACCCGATTGTAGAACTTTCATAGTGGTTTTCTTCACACTCATGTGTCCCCCAGTGGGGCCAGAATGGCAATTCTCTAAGACAAGGGTAATCTCTTCTTTAGGTAAGCAGCGATGGAAAAGTCTGTCTGCACATAAGCGAAAAAGGTAAGGTTCATCCCAATAGTATTGCTTTACATCGTGGAGGAATTTCTTTTTGTCGTGATGAGAGGCGGAAGGGTAAATGATTCATGTAGCCAGATAATAACAATGTCGGTATACCAGGGGGATCCATTGGTAACTTTCATTAGCTGGTCATCTGGAAGGGAGTCTCGAATAGGTACTTTATCTTCATCCTCGACTTGAATATGGCTGAGATGATCGGCAACAATGTTTTCCACTCCGCTTTTGTATTTGATTTCCAAATCAAATTCCTAAAGCATTAACACCCAGCGGATAAGTCTGGGTTTTGCGTCTTGCTTCTGAATGAGATATCGTATGGTGGAGTGGTCAGTGTAGACGATGAGCTTGGCTCCAATCAGGTAGGAGTGGAATTTCTCGAACGCATAGATGACAGCAAAAAACTCCTTTTCTGTAGTGGTGTAGTTCTTCTATGCTTCATCGAGCGTTTTAGATGCGTAGTAAATTACATAAGGTTTCTTGTCGATTTCACAAGGTTGTGACCAATCCGGGGCTCTTAGTATGGGTGCAGAGATTAAAGCATTTTTTAGAGTTGAGAAACTTTGTAAGAATTCTTGATTAAAATTGAACTCGGTGTCTTTGGTCAGAAGTTGGGTCATGGGTTTTGCTATTTTTGAGAAATCTTTAATAAATCTTCTATAAAACCCAGCATGACCCAAGAATGCTCGTACTCCTTTTACATCTTTTGGTGGTGACAACTTCGAGATAACATCGATTTTTTCCTTGTCTACCTCAATCCCTCTGTCGCTCACTCTATGTCCGAGGACGACACCTTCAGTTACCATAAAATGGCACTTTTCCCAATTCAGGATGAGGTTCATTTCCTCACATCGTTGTAAGACTTGTCCAAGGTTGAGTAGACAATTATCGAAGGAATCTCCGTAAACTAAAAAATCATCCATGAATACCTCCATTATAGATTCCGTTAATCCTGCAAAAATAGCAGACAAGCACCTTTGGAAAGTAGCAGGTGTGTTGCACTGCCCAAATGACATTCTTCTGAAAGCATAGGTCCCAAAGGGGTAGGTAAAAGTAGTTTTCTCTTGGTCTTACGGGTGTATAGGGATTTGGTAGAACCCAAAATAACCATCTAGATAACAGAAGAACTTTTGATGGGCTAAGCATTCTAGGAATTCGTCAAGAAAGGGCAGAGGGTAGTGATCTTTTTGTGTTGCTTTGTTTAGTTTCCTGTAGTCGATACACATCCTCCACCCCATCACAGTCCTTGTCGGTACTAACTCATTCTTGTCATTTAGCATGATAGTGGTTCCTCCCTTTTTGGGGACCACTTGGACAGGGCTCACCCATAAGGAATCTGAAATTAGGTAAATTATGCCAGCTTTCAGCAGTTTGAGGACTTCAAGGGGAACTACTTCTTTAAGATTGGGGTTCAGCTTCCTCTGGTGCTCTCTTTATGGCTTGAATTCTTTGACCATGGGCAATCTATGCATGCATAAGGTTGGGTTTATACTTGTCAAGTCAGTTATTTTGTACCCAATGGCTTTCTGGTGTTTCCTTAGCGCAAGAAGAAGCCTTTCTTCCTGGTTTTCCGTCAGAGTGGAACTGATGATAAATGGACATAATTTTTCTTTATCCAAGAAGACGTGTTTAAGTCCCGTTGGTAAAGTCTTCATCTCGGGGGCCTTGGGTTCTTCTGTTGCTTCTAAAATAGTGATAGATTTGAGCTCCTCAAAGGTGGCTGTCGATGCTTCTTCAGCTTTCTGTAAGTGTTGCAAACATTGTTGGACCAATTCATTTGCTGAAAATTCGACTTCTGGATTTGTCAGAACATTCTCCAACTCATCAGATGGCTCGGATATTTCCAATTGGGACATTTGGTGTATTGCATCTAAGAGAAAAACCTCTTCTTGAATGTTGGGAGCTTTCATGTTGTTGAGAACCCAGAATTGAATTGCTTATTTTCCCAATCTTAGAATGATCGTGCCAGCTTCAACATCAATAAGTTCCCTGGATGTGGCAAGGAAAGGTCTACCAAATATTATTGGGTATCTCAAATCCTCCTTGATATCCATAATGAAAAAGTCGCATGGGACATAGGCATCTTTGCCTATCCTGACTGGAATATCTTCAATAATTCCTAGAGGTGAAGTGATAGTGGAATTAGCTAACTGAATTGTCATCGTGGTGGGTAGCAAGTCAGTGAAGCCTAATCTTTTACACATGGAATAGGGCATAATTGATATGCTGGCCTCTAAGTCAGCTAATCCCTTTTTGCTCGAAGCATTTCCAATACAACACTGAATTCCGAAGGAACCAAGGTCCTTCTTTTTCTTTGGCATCTTATTAAGAATGATATTGGAGGTGGTCTGATCTAGTTTGACGGTCTCTTGTTCTTCAGTAATGTACTTTCTTGATAGCAAGGTTTTCAGGTATTTAGCCCAAGCTGGTACTTCGTAGAGGGCGTCGAGGAGTGGGATGTCGATATAGAGTTTCTTCATCGCCTCCTTGAATTTTTGGAATCTAGTGTCCATCTTAGTCTCTTTCAATCTTCCTGGATATTGTATCCTAGGTTTATATTGCGGGACCTTTGACTCATTGGGGGCTTGTTCCTTTTATTTGCCTTTTTCAGTCTCTACAAAATTCTTAGTTGCTAGATTCGAGCTTGCACTTGGGACAAAGACATGTGTATCATCATCATCATGAGCGATTCTCATAGTTTCATGAAGGGTGCGTCCAGATCATGTAGTAACGGCATTCAACTGCTCTGGTCTATTCTGGTCGTGTCTAGGGTTCGACTCAGGTTGTCCTGTAAAAGTGCCTGCTGGTGGTTTTAGTTGGGCAGCAATTTGTGCCAGTTGGGCCTCCACCGCCCTCTGCTGAGCTTGATGATTGGCGAGCATGGTTTGATGGGACTGTAGCATCTGCCTTATCAAAGTCATCTCGTCTGTTGGCTGGGAGGGGGCATTTTTCTAAGTAAGTTGTTGTTGACCTTGATGTGGTTGTTGCGGAGGTGGTGCTAACTGAGGTTGTTGCGGTTGCTGCAACTGAGGGTGCAATTGTGGGTGCAGAGGAGGATGGTTATATTGATAGTAGTTGGAGGGATTTCTAGGGTAGTTGGATCTTGGGAAGTTGTTTCTTAGGTTCCCTTGATTTTGGTTAAAGTTACTTTGGAATCCAGGTGGCAACCTATTGGAGGATCCACCTTGTGTTTGGTGTTGCAGGTTGGCAGTCCCTGCAGGGTTCCCGTATTGAAAACCGGGGTGGTTTCTTGGTTGATTTGGATTATAGTAAACTTGTCCCAGTATGGAATGAATGGAATTAACTTGTTCGAGCATCTGCTCTTCAGGGTGTTCGATTATTGGTTCGTACTGCTGTTGTGGTGGGTGTGTATCCATCATCACAGTGTAAAGCAGACCGCATGACAGAATAGGGTGATTGAATGTGTGACAGGCTTCACAAGTCCCTATGGAAGCTTTAACCTGTTGGACTTGAGAGTTTTTATTCTTATCGTATTCTCCAAGTGAAGTTTCAAGAGCCTGCTATTTATGAGCTATGGTCTTTAGAGCTTCAGCAATAGCCTTCATTTCCATTGATTCCTCAGCTTTATAAACTTTGAGGACTCCCTTTCCGGATGATCGTCCCCAATTGGATTGGTTCTCTGCTCCAAGTGTAACGATCTATTAGTTGCATTGCTTGATGTCATCACTCACCCCCCCTATAGAACGTTTCTATTAGTTGATTTTGGGAGATGCCGTGATGAGGACACTTTCTTAGAAGCTCCTTGAATCTTTCCCATGCTTCTGCGAGTGATTCTCCAGGAAGTTGGGCAAAGTGGTTGATCTGCCCCCTAATTTCGTAAGTTAACGAAGGGGGGAAAAACTTTTCCAGGAACTTTTCTTCTAAGGGAGCCCATGTGGTGATTATTGGCTCCCTATCAAGCGAGTTGTACCAGTTCAAAGCTCTTTCGGATAGATTGAAGTGGAAAAGATGTAGCATTATTGCGTCAAAAGCAACTCCGGCTTGTGGGACAAGTCAACAAAGTGCCTTGAATCTCTTCAAGTGATCCATGCAGTCATCTCCAGATTCACCAGAGAATGAGATGCCTTGCATGATCTGAATCCATTGTGTCCGAATTTTGAAGTTGGGTAAGTTAATGATCGGTGGCTGAACTGGATGATTGTCTTCATAGTTCTTAGGTACGACATAGTCCCTCAATTGCTTGTTCCTTATCTCTAGCTGGGCAGCTTGGTTAGCTGCTTTGTTTTTAGCTCGGATGTGGGCTTGTTCTTCATCTCGGATCTCTACTTGAATCTGAGCACGGGTGTCAGCGATGAGTTGTCCTCTCTGAGCGGCTATGGCGGCATTGACTCTTTCCATTACTAATGCAACTTGGCGTTGATCTTCAGCCATTTGCTTGGCTCTTTGGCGGTTAATCCTGATGCGGTGGTGGAAGCTTCTCTCTTCCTCAGAGTCATACTCTGGATCAGGGGAGAATCTAAGGTTATGTGGATGTTGCATACACGTCTTCTACCTGAGTAGAGAAAGAAACACACCTTTTAGACGATGCATGAGATATGATGAATTCAAGAACATATGGACTAATGGTTAAAGAAAAATGTAAAACCCTAACCAACTAGCAAGATAGTAAATGAAATTAAAACGTTTCGTTGTCCCCGGCAATGATGCCAATTTTTGATGGAGCTTCCACTTACGTGGAATTGTGTGCACCACTAAAAAATCATAAAGATAGTAAATCTTTAGGTTTAGCCTTGCTTATACTAAGTTAAAAGTCCACCCACGTATGCTAAGACATGTGGAAGTCTTATCGTAGTATAGTTAAGGGTCAAATCCATGGGACGACAGTCTTGTTGAGATTAACAAGATGGAAAACGTTAGAATTTCACTTAACCCCTTAATAGTTGATATTTAATCCAAAGATTTGATTTGGTTGTTTTAAACTAAGTGCAAGTAAAACAAAGCAAGAAAGTAAATTTTAGGTTGTAAACAATGATAAGGAGGCACTAGGGTGTGATCGGCTTTCACCACCACTACACATGGATCAAAACATGCAACATAAAACATAACCTGCAATAAGAGTCTAAACAGTTAGTATCTTTGTAGATTTAGTTTCCTTTCGGAGAACTAATTACAAGAAGTGTGGGAATGTTGCAATGCCATCCATCCCTGAACGAATGGTCACTTACTTTACATCATTCCCTTCGCAAAGTGTGTACCTCGACTCACCAAGGTTGTACTTTCATACGTCAACTGATTCCATTTCATAGTATGAAAGTACAATGAAGGTAGTGAGTATACTCCACTTCTTGAGAAACACTCCTAGATACCGAAATAGGTGCATGGTGGATACATGCACCAAGAACCAACATACAATCGAGATTCAAATCTGATAGTACAAACGTAGACAATTCATACTAAAAGATAAAAGATAACACGAGTTGGTGATCAAGCAACAAGCATTCATTAAACGATTGATGTCGAACTGAAAAGAAAGTATATCTCTATTGCAAACTATGGATTACATGGCATGAAATGAAAACATGGGTAGCAGGGCTACTCCCCGCACCCTAGTGAAAGAGACTACTCGCTCATAGCTAGGACAAAGAAGGAGGCGAGAAGAGAGAGAAAGTAGCTTCAGGATAGAGCGTGGATCTTAGACTGACATCCTTTGGGTGGAGGATGGAGGTTGGAATAGCTCTGGAGTAGTAGAGGCAACCTCTGGGCATATGAAAACTTGATGTCTTTGGGAGGACCCCTTGGGTCTTATTTATAGGCCTTAAGTGAAGTCCAAACGGTTTGGTCAGTTTTGGGTCCAAACGGTCTTGAAGACCGTTTGGACTCTAAGACCGTTTGGGCTCTGAGACCATTTGGGCTCTGAGACAGTTTGGACTCATGCGGTCTTGAGATTGTGTGACTCCATGCGGTCTTGGGACCGGTTGGCTTCATGTGGTCTTGGGACCGTTTGAGACCATGCATTCTTGGGACTAGTTGCCTTCATGCAGTCTTGGGACCGTGTGAGTCCATGCGGTCTTGGGACCAGTTGGCTTCATGCGGTCTTGGGACCGTGTGAGTCCATGTGGTCTTGGGACTGGTTGGCTTCATGCGGTCTTGGGACCGGTTGGCTTCATGCGGTCTTGGGACCGGTTGGCTTCATGCGGTCTTGGGACCGTGTGAGTCATGTGGTCTTGGGACTGGTTGGCTTCATGCGGTCTTGGGACCGTGTGAGTCCATGCGGTCTTGGGACCGGTTATCTTCATGCGGTCTTGGGACTGTGTGAGTCCATGCGGTGTTGGGACCGGTTGGCTTCATGCGGTCTTAGGACCGTGTGAGTCCATGTGGTCTTGGGACCGTGTGAGTCTTTTGTGATTTTTTGTGTCTTTTTCTGTAAGTAAAAAGGAGAAAAGTTAATCTAACAGTATATTTGCAATAAAAGAGGATAGCTAGGGATTCTGTCTAATTTATCTAAGAAAGAGTGTGGAAAATTGAACAATATTACTAAGATAACGTCACAAAATTGGAGGTTATCAGGTTTTATGGCCACAGAGTAGGCTACGGAAACAAATTTTTTTATTGGACATTAACCCATAACAGGAGATCACATCAATGACTATGTAATGGGAAGTATGGTTTTAGTGAGATATACCTAGTCCTGGGGATTTCGCAATGACAATACCACGTAGACATGTGCGGTCTTCAATGCCATGTCTTGGATGGTGTTTGTGCAACTCCTAGTCTTCCCCATGGACTCTGACCTCCACCACATAATGCAGATGATGTGTCCTCCTAAGAGGCAGACATCTTCGGCCTTTACAGATAGTCCAGATGGACCACTTGGAACTCCTTCCATTCTAAAAGAACTAGCAGGAAGGAGATGACCCTCCTATTGGTGTACTACCACCAACCTGTTCTCCCAAACTTAGACTACTTTTCTACAGTTTTCTTTCCCTCGTTGTGAACTAGAGAACTAGAGAGGACAACAACTTTGTAGAGAAACTGATGTTCTGAGTTGTATGTTCTAAGAATCCCTCAGTACCCCTCTATTTATAGTAGAGGGCAGGGTCAGGTTCCTAGTCTGTTCGGGAGTAGAAGGATCTGGAAATTCCATGAATAGTTTGTAATGCGGCAGGAAAACCGATTGATGCACAACTGAATCAATTGTTTGGGAAGGTGAGTTGATCGGTTCATAACTAAACTGATCATTTGGGTAGGTGAGTAATCAGTTCACCCAAGGAACCGGTCATTTCACATCCCAGATTTGCTCACAACTGACTTTCCTTATTAGTTTCCAATTGATTCAAAGATTAGTCCTTATTGCAATCGAGTTGATCAAGCGCAACTTGAAAGTTTTCCTCCAACCAAGAAAATCACAATTTCCTCAGTTGGAAAGATGCTCGTTTCACCAGGTGAACCGGTCAGTTGGCTCACACCAGTCGATCGGTTAACAAGGGTGAATCAGTTGGATGGAAGCTCTGACATTGCCAATGTAGTCTCCAATCGACCTAACACTCTAACCAGCTAGTTAAACACTTGAACTAGATAGTTCCGAGTCTTGTCAGTCAATTGTATGTTTAATTGAGTACCTAAACACCTTTAGTGTCAATCTAAACATCATTCATGGACAATCTCCTCTTCCAGGGGTATCCTATGTGTGTAACCCTGTAGGTTCCAATTTACATTGGCAATGAATGTCCATTACTAACTTAGGACATCACAAGAAATAAGCGGAATCTAGTATATCATCATTGCTACCCAAGTAACTCAGGAAGTTGGAGAACAACTTCAACCTACAACCTGTGATTAGTGTTATAGTGATCATATAGTTCCTTTGTCACTAACATCTAGATTGAACTCGAGGCACGCAACATCATCCTCTTCAATATTCAATTCATGTTCCTTGGCCTAGAGCAGGATGTTTGAGATGCATGTAAGTTCACATATCATATATTGAATCACATGAGTATGGCCATACAATTCTCAGTCTCGCTTATCAAGGGGCCCTAGATATCATACTCTTTTGTAGGAGGGACAAAACCCATCTCTATCCCTCATAGTCTATCCCCATGTGTCAAAGTCACCCTACCATCACCTTTTTATCACCCATGTTTCAGGAATGTGTTTGATGATGTCAAAGTGTACCCAATGACATGTGACAAGTGCAGAGATTTTAGGTCTAAGAACCACTATCACCACTATCATTATGAGAGACGACCGTGACTACCATTCCATGGTATCCATGTATCACTCTCAAGGTGGGTCTGTTCTATATACTATTCTCTAACATATATCTGTGTGCTTGACTTGATATCATATATCATGACTAATGAGACTCTATCATCAGTTAACACACACTCTCATCTTATGTATTACTGTTGTTTATTTTTCTTCCACAGTAATATCTGACTAGGGACATGACAATTACATATGTACTCTTATCATACATATGGACTCATTATTTAGGTCGTCAACCTGAATACATATGTCATCAAGTCACATTATTCTTTAGACATCTATCATGTATGTGTCATCATCTCATGACTGAGACAAACATAATAGACAAAATTACCTTTATCATTATCAAATCAAGTATCATATGCCTCATTGCAACCATCATATGATTGGATCTCTGAGCATACTATACCAATAGTTCTATGTGACCGATACACAATGGGGTACGTAGGTCGATACCCTAGATTGATGGGTAGGCCAATACCCTAAGCAGTGGGTAGGTCGATATCCTAAGGGATGGTGTGGTTGATACCTTAAGATGGTATAACTGATACACTTTCTCTTGCATCTCTAAAATGACATCCTTTGTTGTGCCTTGGTTGTCACCCTCTCCTTGAGATGGCATAACCGATACAAGTGATGATAAACCGATACAAGTGATGATAAACTAATACTCATCCTTGAGTTAGTAAACTGATACCCTACCTAGGTTGGTTGCCAGATATCTAGGGTTAATTGATACCCTATCTTTAGTGTGATGGCCTATACCCTAACCCTAACGGATACCCTTATGTGATGTAGTGATGCATATTTTTGATGCTAGGGTTACATGGTGTGATGTAATACTCCATGGTGATGTTTGAGACATACCATGTTGATGTTGGAGTTTCATGGTGATGATGTGATAACCCATGGAGTAGTTGTACACACGATGTGAATGTTATGTTTCTAAACCACATAACACACTTTATTATAATAATGAGAAGCATGCCTCTATGTCTTATAATACACATCATAATAATGAAGGGAGCGATGATTAAATAGGGTTGATAATCCAACCTTGTAAACCCTAATCGGGTAAAGTGAAACCCTACTTGTTATGATGTGAAATGTTAATGTGAATGCATAATATGATTTTAATGAAATAATGTTGCTTTTCCTTCTTGTTATTAGCTTCTAACCATGTAGGTGATATGGATTAATGTACATAACCGTGTATGAGCTATGGTGATTATGATGGACATTTGTCCTTGTGATGGACATGTGGTCCTTGTGATGGACATTGATCCTTGAGATGGACACATAAGTGATAACATGCATAAAGTGATGATGTGATTCAATATGTTTAGGTGATGAGTCATACCCTAATTTTGTAGATTTTGTTTAGAAATTGTACATTGTAACATTATTGATGCTTAAAGATGTTTAAATTGATCTAATTAATCAAGTGAAATCTAATAGTGTAGTTGCCCTATGCCATAGATCCACTCCAGTGTCAGCTTTATTGCTGGATGGTGAAATGAGTTTAACTCAGAGCGCATATTTTTGAGTATGCGGGGGTACAAGTCAAGTAATTCCCTGTATCCTTAAATATATGATGTGTGAGATGGCCATGCATGAGCCAATCTTAGTGTGATATGGATGGCCATGCCTGAGCCACTCCTTTTGTTAGAACGGTCATGTGTGATCCTGTTCTTCTAGCATTATACATGTACCAAGGTGGGCTAGTTATGTTTATATATGTGGATGGCTATGCGTGAGACAATCCCTGATCTTTGCTATATGTCGATGTTGCATTTGACTTATATGTCTCTACAGTGCTTTCTTTTGTGTTGACCAAGAGGTGTGGTGAGGTCGTGGATTCTAGATCTTCCATTAGACCTTGTGTGGCATTGACTTTGACTATATACATATAGTGGTCAGTTGGATTTGGATGAGCGATTCAAATCCCTAGGGCATAATGAATACATAATCAGTCGTGTAGTATCATTGTATAGGGTCATATATGAAAACATTGGTTGAGGCCTTGCTTGATATTTATGCAATGTTCTTCAAATTCCTTTTTAATAATTAAGATGTTTCATATTTCAACATTACTTATTCTTCCTATCATTTATTCTACTGCTCAGTTTATCTTATATGTGGTTATAATAGAGTTGGCAGAGAGTTATATATCTCGTTGGGACTGTGTGTCTCACTCTGTTGGTTTACAACCTTTTTAGGTTGACAAGCACAAAGAAGTAGAGACCATGCAGAGGAGGTTGAGCAGCATCCAGAGGAGCAGTAGCCGATGAGGTTGGAAGTGGTACTAGTTGTCTTGTTGATAGAGTCCTAGAGTCGTCCCTGTACACTAGGGCTTTTGGGAGCATTTTGTAGATGTTTTACGAACGTGTTATCTTTATGTGCTTTGTATATTAGATATGATGGAATCATATATAAAAGTGAGGTTTGTTCTTATTTGCAGAGTCCCTCATTAACCCAATGAAAACACAATATCATGCATCATATATTCTACGAAGAGGATGGTATAACTCATTCTATAGACTTTTCACTCTCGCACTTATATAGGCTAGGGCATGCATTTAGAGAAGGCAATGGAAGATGTAGTCATTGGATTGTATGATCTTTTAAGAACTTCTAGGTAAAACTACAGATTCTTGAGGCCCTTTTTTGGTACATACTTGTAGCCCTTGTCATGTTTTGTATAATCATTATTATTTGTTTTGTACAAGATTTTGATTTTTCCCTTGTAACATTCTATGTCCTTGTCATATAGGTGTATGTAGTTGGGCCATACTCAACATCAATATTGTTGTATATGATGGAATATTTTGCTTTAGTGTTTATAGCCAACAATGTACAACAATTATCATGCAGAATCGGGAGAAATATGAAAGTTGGGAGAGAAATTTGTAGTTGTTTGTCTCCTTTTCTCTTGAGACCTTATTATGTAGGAGGTTCTCCAGTACAAGGTAATATGCCATGTACACATCAAGAAGGACATATCCTAAGAAAAGATTGACATACTGACGACATGTTCAGTAACATATAACCATTAACCTTCAATGTGTCATGGAGATAATCTTTTAGCACATATATTCTACCTTATCCTTCGTCCTGGTTGTAACATTTAATAGCATAGTTGGGCTATGTTGCATAGAATCCCCAAGTTCTTCTTTATTTTTGCTGGATCTTGTCCAATGGACGTTGATGCTTGGGCACCAGTTAGGACAACCAATGTTTCTAATAGTCGACCGATGATTGATGGGGGTTGACAATTGCTCCATCCAGGGAATTTCACAGCTTGAGCTTGGTGAGGGTGGGTGGTGGGTTCAGGAGGAGATTAGGTCATTGACATAGCACAATGATCGTATAGGTCTTAATCACCTCTCTCAACAACTAGGATTGGAAAGAATCAGGGAAGGAGAAATTTTACACATTTACACAGTTCCTGGTAAGTGTGTGTGGGGCCTAGTTGCTTTGTTAGTTCTTGAGGATCGACGGAGATTAGCGTGGGTGACCTCCGATGGAAATTTCCTTAGTTATACCCTCGATGCACATCCTATTCTTAGTGCATTGATGAACTTTAGTGATTAGGCTCTGACGAGAATCGATATCATCATTGACCGAAGAAAGTCTCTTTACTAACAACATCAATGCTTTTTGTGACTTTAGTGCTTTGATAAAAATTATGATTTTGAGCTCTGATCGTCAGTTATATTATAGTTCTTTGATGAAAAGGTTGTGTATGCATTGAAAAGTTATAGGGTGACCATCAATGGGATTTTAGAACCTTATCACCCAACGAAAATCATGGTTCATATATCCATCAACAAAAAAATTGTAATTGTAGACCACTGGTGATATTTTAGCTTGGCATGATCTCTAATGAAATGGTTCGAGCACGATTGATGGGTGATCAAAGGACTACCTCAGGTGTTGCATTTGATTTTACCACCCATTGAGGTTCCTAAATTTGTCATGTGATGAAAACTACCTCTTTAGGGGTTGATGAAGATCCTACTCTAAACCATGAGGACATACCTATTATCTTCATCAGTTTACCTTACCATTCATTGCATGAATAAATATGCACATTTGTATTTAATTTTATTATATTCACACCATCATTAACAAAATAAAATTGCATATTTTTTTTGTAAATAAATAAAAACTAAAACATGAAAAGTTAAATAGTGCATATTATCAAAAAGGGCTAAACTAAAAGTTAAATTTCAGAAAATTTAGAAGGTATTGGGTTTCCTCCCAAACAATGCTATTTTTTAGTCATTCGCTTGACTTTCTATGTCCATTCAGGGTTGGGCTGGTGGTTCTTCAAGCTATAGATGAATGCTTCTTATGAATGTGTTATGTTCATAATGTATTTTCACTCTGTGTCCATTTATAGGGGAAGTCCCTAACTTTTCACTAGAGAGATTCATCATTCTTGATGAATATATCTTTGTGACATCTAATGGACCATACCACCTTGATCTTAACTTTCCGGGGAATAAATGGATTGAGAATTGAAGAGGAGGAATATGTCTTCCTAGCTAGTGTCATTTCTCTTCAAATGTGAATCATGCCACACTTTGGTCCTCTCCTTGTATATGCGGGTAATTTCCTAGGCATGCAACCTCAATTCTTCAAGTCCCTGATTTTATAGAAATGTTTTCTTTTTTGCCATTTTTGGCCCCATATTGAGAGATTTCATAGCCATATGGCTTTATGATCCAATTCTACTAGAAGATGACATGGCTTTTCATATTCCAACCTATAGGGACTGGTCCTTATTGGTGTCTTATAACCAATATTGTACACCCATAGTACATCATTGAGTTTGTTGGACCACTCCTTTTGTTAGTTTTGAACCCTCTTTTTAAAGATTTCTTATATTAGTTATTCATACACTTCAAGTTGACCTTAAGTCTATGAGTGGTACATGTTAGAAACCTTATTCTTCACTCCATATTTGTTTGAGAATTCCTCAAATTGTCACTAAGCAAAGTGTGATCCACCATCACTTATGATAGTCCTGGGGGACCCATATATCGAAAAAATTATTGATAACATCCAATATTGTGGATGTTGCATGCATATTCTATCATTTTTTCCCTTACTATCATAGGTTATGTGTTTTTTTAAATTTTGTATACATATTTTCCTTATTTTACCTTTACTAACATTAAATTTCTACTTCCCCATAGGAAACCATCAGTTTTAAGACAAGTAGCCATACCATGGGTTGATGGCTCTTAAAAATCAAGGAAACGATCAGTCTTAAAGAATGTAGTATAACCATCAATTTTTAATTCATAGATAAACTGTTAGTTGATAACACCCTCTACCAACAATCAATGGAACTCAATTACGAAAAAACCCTATGACAATTATCCTGAGCATGCCATCAACTAACAAGAGATTAACACCCTCTGTTGTCAAAAACTCTAGAACCATCTTTTTGTGGTATCAATTATTACCATTCTCTGATGGAACCACTACCTCAGCCTATCAACAATTTTGCTAAGTAGTTCACCTTCCAATGGTAGTGCTTCCACCATCTTCTGATGGTCCCACAGATGTTGTGATGTGATGGTAGAACTGACTATCATCATCTTCTTCCAATGGTCCTACTAGCTATCACCAACCAATGGTGCCCCAAAATATTTGTCAAATGGAGGAACCTCTATGCAGCTTGCCACTTCCTCAGTTAGGGTGAACATCCTGAGGCTTGTTCCATGAATATTGGAGTGCATATAAAGTCATGTCTTCAAGTGCCTTGAGTGCCTCACCATCCCCTATACATATGGTACTCAAGACATGAAATAAAGACACTTAGGCCTATCTATAAAGAGGTGTCTACACCACTCCTCTCCATACATCCATCAGAAGGAAAGGATGAGAGTTCAAGCTCCTATGATGTTTGCTTCCACTTCCACTAACTTTGACTTTCATCTTTAAGATGAGAAGGGGAAATTAAGTCACCATCTTGTCCACCATCGCCACTACCATGAAGAGGAGGTCCCATCAATGTCCAATACTCCCACGTGGATTTGTTTTTCTGTGTTTCATGCCTCTTTCTATCTTGGTTCATTTCCACCCCATTTTCCATATCGTTATGGACACATTCATCTACAAAAATGTTTTGTCTCTTATGAGCATGAATTCCTAGTCCACTTCTTGTGTTGGGATTATCCACTAAGTCTTTCCCAACATGTAAATACTTATATTCCACTAAATTATATATCTCTTAGAAATTTTTAGTTCATTTCTATTTTTGTTGAACGCTTCACTTGTGTGGTCAGCTACCATATTGTGATCTTTGATTTATAATTCCTCAAAAGAGTAGTAATTAGTTCATATTTAGAGTTATGGAGTCATATGAATGCATGAAAGTGTTGGAATACTAGAGCTAGAGATCATAGATTTGTATTTTTTATTCTTTGTGTGTCATCTCAAGAGAGAGAGAGAGATGCTACTGATCTATATATAAAACAATTTTGAGGGAGGAGTGAATAAACACTTATGATAATTTCTCACAAACTATGCTAAGGATATATAAAGGATTTGAGTATTGCATGTTGGTTTGAGTCCTTAAATGGTGAAACCCAATCCAAGTTCTATCCATAAACTAAAATAAATTAAAAGGATCTACAATTTGATTTATCTTGTTAATAAATTTACTTTACTTCTGTTTCCCTATTCTTTATTTGGTTACTTTGTTCCACAAGGAACACTATATATTTCCCTTTTGTTTGACATAGCTAAGCTAATATCTGTAATCCTAAATAGATTATCACCCTTGTCCCTATGTTTGACCCTGTTTACCACACAAGGCCTCATGTTACCCTTGCAGATGTCTAAGTATCAGGTATAAAAATTTGGATTCCACTACTCTCAGCCAGTGTCTATTTTTGACAAGCGATGTGATAAGTAACCTTTGAAGGGATTCATCGTGGATTTTGAATCACAAGTAAGAGTCGATACAACTTCCACCTACTTGGATTCATACTCAACTAGAACCAAAATTTATTGATTGTCGCATGACAGAGGGAAATGACCCATATAGTAAATTCCCCATACATCAAAATTTTTGAATTCAATCCAGTCAGACATTGGTATTTTGTTTTGTTTTAATGTATTCCCTTTTCTATGGCATGCATTGCAAGTTTTAACAAATGATTGATAGTACTTAAGAAACGTGGGCCATTAAAACTCAAAATGCACTACTTCCACTATAGTTTTGTTTAGTTCTAGATGCACACCATAGGGTGAGGCATGGCAATCGTTTGATATCTTGGTCAACTCTTCTTCAAGAATGCATCTTTGATAGAGGTTATCAGCTCATCTCCTAAACAAAAATGGATCATCCCAATTGTAGTCCTTTATATCTGGGAAGAATTTCTTCTTCTCATTGTAGGTGATGTCGGGTGGTAGTTGTTAACAATAAAAGTAGTTGCAAATGTCTTCAAACCATGGTACTACATGTCAATGGCCTTGGCCAACATGAGAGATTTGTCAGGGTAACTTCCATTTCTAGGTATGGAGTGATATTATTCCAGATGTATCCTAGATAGGTGATATGTCATGACATTCTCATATCCATTCTTGTCAACAATCTCATGATCAAACTCCTATAGGAGGAGATCCCATCTTACCAATCTATGATTTATATCTTTATCTGACATCAGATATTTCAAGTCTGCATGATCCTCACACACAATAACTTAGAACCAGTCATGCATGACCTAAACTTGTCAAAATAATTGATTTATCTAGCATCTCTTTTTTGGTAGTGGTGTAATTCACATGAGCTTTATCTAGAGTCTTTCTAGAATAATATATAGCGTGGTGGTTCTTATCTTTTTTCTGACCCAATTCTACTCCTACAACATAGTCACTTTCATCACACATTGGGCTTGAATTTTTGGTGCAATCATAGGATATTTCTTCAAAGTATTGATGGTCTTTAGACATGTTTCATTGAAATCAAAGATGGAATCCTTTACGAGTAAATTTGATAGTAGTTTTGAAATATATAAGAAGTCTTTGATGAAATTTTCATAATACCCAACATGTCTTAAGAAGATTTTCACCCCATGTATAGATTTGGGTGGGATTAGTTCGGATATCACTTAAACTTTCACATATCCACTTATATGCCTCTCTTAGAGACCTTGTATCCTTTCACTATCCCTTCTTGTACCATATGCACATTTTCCAATTAAGTGCTACGTGTTTTTCCTCACATGTTATTAGTACAAGGGAGAAATTATATAAGAAAATATCAAATGATGTGTAGTATACATAAAAATCATCTGTAAAAGCTTCCATGATATCCTCAAGAAAAGAAAACATATGGAAATCATACACCGTTGAAAAGTTACATGTGCGTTGCATATACTGAAAGCCATTCTTATGGAAGTGTGTGTACCATAAAAGTAAGTAAATGTTGTTTTGTCTTGGTAATATCGATGAACTAGCACTTGATAGAACCCTGAATAACCATAGAGATATAAAAATAAGAGTGATGAGCTAGACACTCAGAAAAAATAAGAGTGGTGAGCTAGACACTCCAACACTAGACGGAAATGGTAGGGAAATGGTCTTTCTTAGTAGCTACATTCAATTTTCTATAATCAATGCACATTCTCCACCCAATCACAGTCCTTTTTGAGACTTCATCGTAATTTTCTCCTTTTACTACTATCATACCACCTTTTTTGTGTACCACATGGACTAGGCTCACTCATTTCGTCTATCTTATGGATTATATGATTCCAAATTGCCATTGTTTAATAATGTATTTCTTCACAACCTCTCTCAAATTCTAGTTTAGACTTCTTTGTCCTTGATTAAGAAGTTTGACATCTAGGTCTAGATGAATCTTGTCAGTACAATCTGTTGGTTTCATCCCTCCTATGTCTTCTACAAAATATTCAATGGATTTTATTGTTAGATTCATTTCAGATTGAAGTTGCTTATCCTGCTCCTTATATGTAATAGAGTTTATGACGACAAAGTTTCATTTTTTTTGTCTAAGAATTCAGTTTGAGATCTTAAGGTAGTCGCTTCAACTCATTGTTGGGTTTTGGTGCCTCTTTATCTATTGATGTTATTTCTAGTAAGGCATATTTGAGTGTCTATATTTATGAATCTTCTTCGGTTTCATAGTCGCTTTCTTCTACATCAAGGTTGTTAAGTAACTCTTCAACTTCATGACAATATATACTAGTAGTCTATTCAGTCAGAGCTCTCATCAAATTTTCTACTGTAGCATTATACTATTAAAATTTTGAACCTAGTTGATTGTATCTGTAAAAAATACAAATCCAAATAGGCATGGTCCCCTCATGGAGTCTGGAACCTTCAAATCTATGTGGTTATTCAAGACTCTATTTTTTGCAATTCTAGCTTCAACAATGGTCGTAGCTAATCTTGTGGATATGAAGGGAAATGGTCGTAGCTAATCTTGTGGATATGAAGGGTCTCCCAAAGATCATTGGGAAAATTAGGTCCTCAATAGTGGCTATTATGACAATATGACACAAAATGAAGAACCTTACAACCTTGACAGGGACGTCTTCAATAATGCCAACATGTGTTATGAAAGTGTGGTCGACTAGCTAGATTTGTAGAGTAGTTTTCACCATGTAAGTTTGCCCAATCCTTTGAGCTAGAATTAATGGCATTAGGCTAATGCTTGCCCCTACATCAACAAGTCCTTTTCTCTCCTCATTATTTCCCACATTGAATTGGATAGTGAAGGACCCTGGGTTCTTTTTCTTGGTTGGCATATTTTCCTACACAGAGTAGACTGTCTCTACCTTATCACCTCATCTTTTTTTTTGTAATAACGTACTTTAAGAACTTGGTGTAAGTCAGAAATTTTTCAAAGGAGTCTAGCAAATGGAATGTCAAAAAACATCTTCTTCAGAATCTTTGTGAACATTTTTTTTCTTTTCTTGAAGTGAACCTTGATCAATATGATACTTAGAGCATATAAATCTCTATTAGCAATAGATTATTCAGCTCAAACTAATCTCATTTTCTTTGGTTGCCTTCCCCCCTTGCTTTTCTCTTTCAGCTTTGTGCTCTCAGGAATTGTGGTAAAGGACTTCTCTTGTTCAACCTCTATTATATCTACTTGATGACTAGGAGTAAAAACATTCTCTTGTCTAAACTTATGGAGTTGTGGTTTCAAGAATAGTTTCCATCATAAGAGTGTCCACTATAGAAGTTTCATGTCCTACTAGTTTTCATTCCTTATTATATGGAATTCTTCCAGTTAGGTTGTATATAGATTCATACAGATTTTCAAGTTGTTGATCAATCATCTTGTTATGTTGTTTCAAATCATTTATCAGTCCAAAGATGATCCCCATGTGGGATTGCATCATACTCAACATGTTGTTTCTATTTATGGTTCATTGATTAAGCTTATCATTTATTTCAGTTTGCCTCTTTACATATGTGAACATTTTCGACACAAAGATTAACCTAGTTTTGATTTTAGTTCTGGTTCTTGTTGTGATTTTGGTCTTAGATATTATTTCTATTTTATTGGAAAGTGGTTCTACAAGTGAACCCAAATGGTCCACCGCTTCTCCCAAAACCAGGTGGTCTAGAAGGTGGATTGTTAGGCTTGTTCAATATATGTGAGTTATATGTCACATTCTTGTTTTGATATGGATGTGTCGGGTGGTCAAGTCTCTTGAAGTTGACATAAGAGACACTTTCAACAAACCCATTCTAGTTGTCTTCTTCTTCTTTGGAATATATGTAGTAGTCAGTTCAATTTCTACTCTCCCCAGAAGTGATGTATTTCATGGAAATTTCCATATGGTGTAATTGCTTTAACATTAGTTTCCTTCAAAGCACAAACATATGTAGCTATTTTTCTTGCCTATCGGTTAGGGCTCCTAAGTACTTTGAATTGATGTGGTCCCCATGGTGGAAACATACCCAGTTGGTCCTCTTTCATACTTTAAGTCAGCTTGTAGTGCATCCATGTCGTTTATAATCTCCTTGGAGTGTTTCAAGTCATGCCCCATGAAATCTCTCCCAATTGTTGCATTTATAGATGTCTTTTCTCTCTGAGTGAGCTTATTTTAGAAATCAGTAACTAGATATCCTTTGTCAAAAGTTGTGAGAACATTATCTCCGGTATCTTGGTATCTTTTCCATGCTTCACTCATGTTCTCAGTAGGTATCTATCTAAAATTGGTAATCTTGTTCTTGCATTTAGTTGTCTTCCCGACTGGGAAGAACTAAGAGAAAAAAGCATAGTTGAGGCTTCCCAACCCTAGATGCTTCCGTTCTTCAAATGTTGAGACCATGGAAGTGATTTTTCTCTCAAAGATAAGTGGAAAAAAACCTTCTAATAGATAACTTCTTAAGTCACCCTATTGATTTTCAAGGTATCACAGATGCTATTGAAGGATTCAATGTGTTGATAGGGTTTTTCTTTGAGTAAATTTCCTCCAAATGTTTTATTCTTAACTATGGCTATGAAAGTAGGATTGCCTTTCCTTATTAGCATGAATGGAAGACAAGGAATGAAGGGGTGAGCATCTTGCAGGTGGGTTTCTCCCTCTTCTAGATCCACTAGATGGTGGAGGTGGTAGTGGTTTTCTCTCATTCCTATTCCCATTTCCATTATCATTTCCTTATGTAACCATTAGTTTATTCTCATGGTGAAGAAAAATGTGGCTCACACTAGGTACCTCAAAGAATGGTACGACTCAAGATAAGAAATCAAACACACTAAATGAACTTTCAAGATATTGCATAATCAAATTAAAAGAGTGTGCAATGAAGTCTATTGCTAGACTCCAAAACACTAGTGAAGTCTGAGTAGACCCCAGATCCTTAATAGTTGTCGGTTTCTTGTCATTGACAATGTCACCAAAAGTTGATTGCCTACGAATCATGCATACAAAATAGAGGCAGATCAAGAGTAATTATACTACAAAATTATAATGAATACATTAGAAACCCACAATAATAATACGAGGTCCTATGTAGTAAATGAGGTGAAACAAAAGGATAGGATGACAAGTGTTTAGGATTAGAGGTATGGCCTTAACTAAGTCAACATGTAAGCACTCTGACCAACATGTAAGCTCTCATTCCCATTGTACATGCTTAGCATCATTTATGATCAATAATCACTAGTGTATGTTCCCTCTGCCCTTAATATCAGGTTAAATCTTGACCGTAGGCATGCCTCTCTCTTTCTTGAAATGATAAACAAACAATGAAATATACAAACATATGATTATTGGATCTAGTATTCCAACACTTTTTTGAATTCATACCACTTTTTAATTGTAGATTTCATTTAATACTACTCTTTTATGGCTTCAGAAATCAAACAACACAAGATGGAAGCTAATCATGTAAGTGAATCATTCAAGAATGAGATTAAGGAGATAAACATTGATAAGAGTATTCACATTCAATTGAATATGAGTATATACATGTTGGGAGAGCCTTAATGACTACTCTCAACCCAAGTAAGTTCTCTAGATGTTCATTTTTATGAGATACAATGTGGATTTACAAATGAAAAAGTCCATATCCCAAGGAAAAATGGAAAGGGATGAACATAAGGAGAGAAGGAGGAAACACAATGAAACAATATCCTTAGGGGTAATAGACATTCATGGATACCTCCTCTTCATGAATACAGTAATGATGATGGAGATGATGGCCTTTTTTATCCTTCTCCTCTAAAAGATGGACATAGATGCCTGTAAAAGCAAACACCAATGAGACTACACTCTCATCTTTCATATTCTGATTGGGTTTGATGGAGAAATTGAACTTGAGTAGCACTTCCTACTTATGGAAGAAGTGACAACTGTGAAGGTTGGGTACCCTTATTTGTAGAGGTTTGTCTGTGCCTGAGATACCTGAGCATGGGGGTACTTTTATTGCACTCCAAGTCTTGGTGCACGTCCCTAGAGGCACACTGTTAACTACTTCTAATGGTTGGGAGATTTGTAGACATTTTGTCAGTGCATAGTGAGTTTTAGTATTCTTATCAACAGTTGGATGATGATCGTGCATTGTTAACTGGCAAACTACTTGAACATTAGTGGGTAAGGGAAGGTTGATCGTTGATTTGAAGTGTACATTGAGCATTGGTCTACATTGCAGTCTGGGCATCAGTGTAGTGTGGAGCTCCATTATTAGTTATATGTGTAGGTTCTTCATCAATGGATAATAGTGGAACACTGACTCACCATCACTAGGTAGATGTATGAGACCAGGCACAATTGTGCTAGTATTAGTCCCAAACGTTGGTGTGAAAAATAGGTTGGCATTGACATTGGGGTTCTTGGGTAGAGTTTTCATGAGGGAGGGAAGCAGACTTTCCATCAATCGGTGACCATAAATGGAGTGTCTGCTTCTTGTATTGTCAGTTTCTAGTGTAATTGGCACTAGGTATTTTAATCAAACCATGAAATGATGACTTCACTATGGTGATCTTTTGTGTTGTTCTATGTTCTGCAATCGGTCATCGATCACTGATTCCTCCATACCCAATGGGAATGTTGTGCATTTTTTATTCACATTTTAAAAGGTATGAAATTATACAAAAGAGGGTAAATATTTCAAATTACCAATAAAAGTGAGATTCATCACATTAAATCCTAGTATGATAAGGTAAATGATGGGTAAATTAGGCATGTAAAATCCACTAAATTGGATGTTATCACTCATGGAAACATTGTTGCAATATCCAGTTTTGGTTCTTTCATAGTGTATGATGCACCTTTTGTTGTTTGATTAAACTTATTGTTTCTTCATGTAATGGTGCTCTTTTGTGAATGATAATTGCATTAATACTCTCTCTAACTCTATATATAGTAATGTTTAACATGCTTGTTTAGGACATGTGAACAAGAATATTGTAAAGCGTATGGTTCACATAGATTTCATTTGTAAAACTAGTTTGTTTATTAATTATGAATGCCAAATTTGTGTTGAAGTTAAACTTCCTAAGAAACTATTTATTGTAGTATAAGAAATTATTGTTTGCATGAGCCTATGGATACGAAAGTTTTTCCTCTTAAAAATGTTCTTCCTCAAGAAAGTATGTGTTTTTATGTGACTTTTATTAATGACTTATCTGAATAATATTATATTTATTTGTTGAAAACTAAGGATGTAAAAATGGAGAAGTTTAGAATCTATAAAACCCATGTAGAAAATCAAAGAAAGAAGAGAACCAAGCACACATCATCATGTTAAATGATTCATGTCTTAACTAGAATTCTGGGGTGGCTCTCTTGATTTCTAACTTTATGTTAAAATGTGTATCTTTAAAATGCATTGACAAAATGTGTTATGAACTTTGATTTATCTAGGAAACCTAATGTAATGTACTTAAAGTGTGAGGGGGCATTCTAAACTGAAGATTACTAAAAAAGAGAGTAGAAAGTATATAATTGTTTTCATTGGATATGTATATAATATAAATGCTAATAGATATCTTGTTATCAAAGATGATGATGTTGCCATTATGATTAAATTCATCTTGGAAACCATACATGTAGATTTTTGTTATGAGAACATATTTTCTCATAATTGTAATGTTCCTAGACATTGGTCGAAGCTCAAAAATTCTAAATTGTTGGAATATCCTTAGAATCCAATATTGTAACACTTGGGCCCATGACCTAATGCTCTACCAGAGTTTCAAGGATGACGATTGGCCCCACAAACCACCACTACACTTAACTGTGTGCTTTGTCCTCACTCATATGCAAGCCAGGATCAACTTACCAACTGGTCATTCATCCTAGTACTACTCTGGGCTAACCACACTTAACCATAGAGTTCTTTAGTGATGGGCTCCCTGAGAAGGAGGTGCACCTTGGTGATATGGGTATTCCAATAATTTCTTTTAAGATTATTTTATATGAGGCATCATATCCTGGGACGTTACAATCTCCCCTACTTATACTCTTGACGTCCTTGTCAAGGCTCAAGTATATGGCCTCACAATATTGCCCCATTTCAATGCAGACCCAGAATGGCCCATGGACGCCCAACTCCCGATCACAAAACACCAGTGCAAGGATGGCTACATCACCATGGATAGCCCTTTACAACTTTCCTAGACCGCACATCTCAAGACTGGCATGCCACGTACATGCCCATATTGGCCCCACCTACTGGAGGTTTATGTCTTTGATACCATTTGTAACAGCTGTGCCCACTTCCCAAGGTTCTATTAGAGTTTTAGGAATGATGATTGGCCCCAAAAACACCACTAGCCTCAACTACGTGTGTTTTCCTCACTCATGTGCATGTCGAGCTTCCCGAATGGTCACCCATCCTAGTACTACTCTTGCCTGAGCATGCTTAAACACAAAGTTCTTTAGTGATGGGATCCCTAAAAGAGAGGTGCACCTTGGTGATATGGATAGTATAATCAATCCTTTTAAGATCATTTTATCTGAGGCCTCAAATCATTGGACGTTAGAAATACCTATGATTGAAGAACCCAAAATATTCACCTTGAAAGAGTCAACTCTCCTAGTGAGATTTGTGGGGATAAAAGATCCAAGTTTATGTTAACCTTCATTCCTACTTCTATGCTTTCTTAATAGAAGAAGACTCCATGAGCAACAATGAATCCATGAAGTCCATATAATGTGGATTTTAGAAGGAAGAAATTGATAATGATGCAATATATATGATAAACAAAAACTTTAGATTCATACTAACCTTCCTCTTAGATACAATACTTCTGGATGTAAATGGATCTTCTGAATGAATATGAGGCCATGTGGTCCGTTGAGAAGTATAAGGACAAATTAACTAGCAAAAGGGTACAAAGAAAAGGAAGTGTGGATTACTTTGACACATATGCTCTTATAAATAAGACTACCTACACTCTTGTTCTAGTAGCCTTATTTTCTATACATAATCTTAAAATCCATAAAATGGATGTTAAAATTGCTTTCCCAATTGGTGATTTAGAAAAAGTTTCTAAGACCCATGATCTAACCTAGCATCTTAAACATAACTTGTTAGTTTGAATAAGTGTTTGGATGCTTGAATTCATGTTTGTTGTATAGGTAATTATTTGGTTGATGCTTTGATTTGAGGGTCTATATGTAAATTCTCCATGATATGAGGCCTAATTGCAAGTTGAACATAGAATGCTCTCCTTATTGTTTGTAGGAATTGGTATACCTAGATCATCTAATTTTGTATCCTCCCTTCTCATCAATTGAGGGCCTCCCTTCTCATCAATTGAGGGTCAATGAAACTGACTTACCTTTTCATTGGTTGACAACCTATAGAGATGATTTGCCCAATCATCGATTCAGCACATATGGGAGTGTCTTACCTTTCTATCAGTTGAGAACTAACAGAGGTAGCCAAGTTTTATGACCTTATGTTCTTTCACCAAGTGAGGACTGATGAGATCTAGCTAGTGTTTGTTGACGCTTCACTGGTTGTGAGCTAACACGTAGTTGACCACTTGGATTCCAATATTTCATTACTTGAAGACCAATGGAAATTGGCATCAATATCATTACCCGATGAAGAGCCCCTATGAATCACCTAGTGATGAGAACTCTGGCCCAAGAACCTATTATCATATGGTGCTTTGAAACCTATGATATCTCAACATATATTTTTGAATGAAACTCTACTTTCTTGGATAGATGAAAAAGACTGATGCCAGAGCTATGTTCTGCTGCCTGTTGAAGACTTTGTTGTGTTTTTGGTTCTGTTTGTTGGTTGCTTGATGGAGGTTCTGTTCTGTTAGCCAGTTTCTTTCGTGTGATTTCTTTCTTCTTATGGTTGGTTGTTGTTCTGGTGGTCAGTGATATCTCCGGTGGCTGGTGATGGAGCTGGACGTTCGGGATGATGGTCTTGCTGCAAGCTTGTCTTCTTGGTTTTGGGTCTGGATGAATGGGTCGAGTCACCACTCCGGCGAGTGTCGACGCTCCCCTCTTCTGTCCTCCTTTCCTGCTGCTTAGTTGTCCTTTTCCTCTGATGACCTGTGGGTGGATCTGGTTGTTTTCTTGGTGGAAGGTGATGGTCGAGTCCCCACTCCGGCGAGTGTCGACGCTCCCCTCTCCCTTCTTTGTGTCTTTCTGTTGCAGGTTATAGAAGTTTGTCTGGATGAGAGGGTCGAGTCACCACTCCGGCGAGTGTCGACGCTCCCCTCTTCTGTCCTCTTAACCTGCTTCATGGAAAGTTGTTTTCTCTGCTGACCTGCTGGTGGTTTTGGTTGTTCCTTGTTGGAAGGTTGTTCAATCTTGACTTTTGTTGATCTTTGTGAGCTGCTTTTGTGGGTGTCTGTGAGCACAGGTATCTTTCAGCTGGGACACTGAAGATGGCTGGGTTTGGTACTCTGTTCATAAGGTCCAGATCAGCAGTTGATGACTAGTTTTTTCTGCTTTCCGGCTATGCTTTCTGGGCTGTCTGTTCCTGGTATAGATGAGCAAATGCGGCGTTTTCCTTTGTTGGCGATCTTCTGAAGATGGGGTCTTCTGCTCCTCTCTCTCAGTGAGTTTTAAAGACTGGGCGGTTGTGTTCCTATGGAGCTGTTTTGGTCCAGTCTTGTGATGGCCGAAGGTCTATCGCTCCCCTCTCATAGCTGATCTTCACAGCTGTGATGGTTGAGTTTTTGGATCGAGTTTTGTTGCAGTTCTATGCTACTTTGCTGTTGGAGAATCTATGTTTTTTTTTATCTAAAGGATGTCTAGTTGTGTAGCTTGGATGTCTTTACGGGTGGTTCTGTGGTTGAAGAATCTGGTGGATCCTGTAATTTTTTGGTTTCTTGTTTCTTTTCCTTCTTTTCTATCTTCAGTTTGAAGATGGATAGTTCTGTACAGAAACTATGGAAAAATACAAAAAAAGCAACACAGGTTTTCGACCGACCAAAAAAAACCATGATTGATGCTATCATTTGATGGAGCTCCCAACCCTTTTATTCCAATTGGAAGTTAGAGCTATCTTTCGATGGAGCTACAAATGCTATGAATGATACCTGGACAAATTTGGCCACCATTCTCATTTAGCAAGGGCTATATACACCCATGGATTCTCTTCCATCATTTCATTTGTGTGAGTTGTCCTCAACGAGTGGAATCAACAACGAGATGCCTTCCTTAGATGCCATCAATTGATGCTAACCAATGAAAAGTTTACCTTCAATGACTTTCTTTAACTTTGTTTTTTTGTGTCTCTCCTCATTATCTATGAGGATATATGTTCTCCTTGCATCTTCTATGCCTACATACATGTAACTATAGTTATTATCCTTCATGATCATGGTGGTCTATCATCTTCTTCCTCCTTGAATAATTGTTTTCATGGTTTTCTAATTGGGTTTTTCTACAACAGACTTACGCCTTATTTCCCTTCCCTTCTTCATTCTAGTTTCTTTTAGGTCCTATATATAGTGTCAAGGGATAATTTGGTGGAGAAATTTCAGATTTTTGGAAAGATTGCAACTTTCTTGAGGAGGGACCACTTGGAACTTGAAGGATGAAGTTCAAGATTTTCCCAACACCATCTTTGAGTGGACTTGTTTCCACTACTTATAAAGAGAGTGATATAAGTTTTGATAAATTTAGTACCTTCTTTATACATGCAAATCAGTATCTTGTGGTAATCTTCCTTAAATGCCTAAACTGTGGAATCTTATATCATCCTAGTCTAGTATCAACATGGTATGAAGTTGCACGCTTGTTTTAGAATTCACAAATAGTTTTCTTGATACTAGAAACATGACAGTTAGCATGTCCTTGCATATATTTAGTTTATGAAGAAAGAATGAAGTTAAATGTGGTATCTTATAGTCTATGATATTCTATGAGTTAATGGGGTGCAAAATATATTTCACCCTTGTTGTTGGAGCTTACATAAGAATGTATCAAGATCTTTTCACTCACTATTTGGCTTCTGAAATTATGTGAGAATAGAACCATTGTACACAAATGATGTGTTATTTTGTATATATTAAAATGTGCTTTCTTATGACACATGCAAAGATAGAATTAGTATAATTATGGCGTAATATGATTCCATTGAAGGGATTTTACTTTGGTATGGTCTAGATGTCTTCAGAACTCTTTGGTTCCCAATTCTGATTTCAAGCCTTGATGTGGTAGCAAAGTGTATTGTATACCTTTCTTCGAGAAGTTAGGTTCTTAATACCATATTTTTATTTCTTCTAAAGTAGAAGGACCTGATTACCCTTGTCATTCTTCTTCAATTAGTATGATGTAACTTGGTTGATATAGCCATAAAAGAGGAATGCATGTAATTCATTAAGTATAACTATAATCTTATAGCATATTGAGTCTATAGATTTATTTCCTTGGGTTGTTTGGGGGATAGAAAAACAAGTTAATCTTGTAGAAATCTATGAACTGTGATTGATTCTTCATGCATATATATTTGAATATAAGGGATTTTGTGGGGTTGGCATACCCTAAAATCCATAAGTTGTTGAGACCTGAGTATAACCTATGGTATAATATTACATGGTATAAATTGAAAAATGGAGAATAGATATGGCCATCTCTTGGTTTGTGATGGGTTCATACCCTAAGTTTGGTGTCATGGCATGTGTACCTAGGACTGACTAGTAATATATGGATCTTCCTTTGAACATTTGTTAGGGTAGATTTATCCTATGAGTTCCCTACCTTTTTTTACATCACTTAGGATTAAGGTTGAGCAGAACGATCTAAAGATGTCTATATATCCTTAGATATTATATATATTTCTTGTATGTCTTAGTCTCATCTAGTTAGTGGTTTGAGTGGTACGAATCAACTGCACAAGACATAAGAAAATGTGTAATAAAAATGTGTAGCATAATTTTTTAGGGTTATTTGGAATATAACATGGATGTGCTCATGGTGCATGATTTCCTTATTGAAATAAATGTATATGTTTTGCATCTTGTTTAGGTTCCAGGACAAATATTTATAGTTATGGTAAAAGTCTACTTTTATATACACTGCTAGATTGTACAAATTCTTGCTACTTTGTTCAAATATTCATTATCTCTTGTAAGTAATAAATATTTCACCTGTTACATCTTATCTCAAGAATTAGGGTCTCACAATATGATTTCTACACATCTTTCAGGTGACCAACTAAGTTTCCTAGGTAGCAGTGGATAGGATCATACCAGTGGAGACCGATCCTAGTTTGGGGGCAGGTGATGCCTATGTGATTGCTATCAAAAGTAGGTGATGTTTGAGTGACCTTCCTCCTAGAACTATCTCTGGTTTATGTATAGGTGATGGGGATCCAAATGTCACACCAAGAAAACCCTAAAAGAATAACGCTTAGGTTTTACCAAAAGTAGTGCACTAATTCCCCACTCTACAACAAGTGGAAGCCTTATTGCAATATACTTTAGGATCGAACCCAAAGGACAACCTTTTTAAGAAGTAATTTATATTTAGAAGTAGTTTGAGTAATATTTATCACTAAGAAGTTATTGATTGATGAAACTAAAGTGTCTAGTAGAAATACAAATTAAAGAGGTAAACAAATGATAATAAAGAGGACCAGGGCATGGAGTTTCACTGCCAAAGCCTATGTAATTACTCTAGCAAGATCGAATTCCTTAATAGCAGTTTACTAAATAAAGGCTTATCTACTGCACCCTCACATGATATAGATCATTGCTAGACTAAACTCCCTTGGAACTGAACAAACTCGGTACCCAAGTTCCTAGTTTACTCCAACGAGACTCCCTCATTACAGCCGATCATCCTCAACGCGTTAGTGGATCACAACACAATCACCTCACTATCCCTTGCTGACAACTCATGGGGATAATAAGATCATTCTAGATTTCTAATCACGCTCACAACAACTTGCATATCCATGATTATAACATATATGCAAAGCAAGTCAACAATTTGAAAGGCAAGGAAATAAGAATAATGATACTTTATTTAGCAGTAGTATTGTCGAGTTTAGATACATGCTAGGATAAAATACAAGTTGGTGGGTCTAGTCCCCATGTCCCAACACAAATGTCTACTCACTCATTATGAGAGACGTCAATAGAAATATAGAAAGAACAATGGAGGGGGCCATGACGCGTGGTGCAGGAACACCAATCTCTCCACTATGGCCATTGCCTCCTCCTCCTCACTAGGGTTTGCACTATGCAATGTGTCTTCTAATCACCGATCAGAGACCCTTTAGAATGGATGATTACGACCCCCTTTTGTAGAAGCATTCCTTTCTCCCGAAACCCTAGTGTTGAATACTTGTGGTCAAAGGCAGCCAACTGCATTGCCCGTACTCGGTCCAACACAAGACTCGCGTGGGTTATTCAATTTGGACCTCACCTCTGGTTCTCTGAAAGACCAGCCCAGATTGAACTGGAGTGGGCTGTATGCTAGAAGCATGTGTCAGAACTGAAGAATTTGGAAGGCTCCCGGTAGATAGTAGCTTGAGTCGGGTGAATGATGAAGTCGATCACTTAATTAGCTGGTTAGAAGGTGAACACTGAAAAGCTTTCGGGGCCTTCCTTTCCTCAAGGCATAGAATCATGAGGTCTTGATCGTCCATCTAGGAGTTGACGTACATTTTTAGCTAATTCTGCATAAAAAATATATAAAATGCATTAAAGTTCAGAAAAGAAAAGATAATTACATTTAAGTAAATATAAAGCTAAAATTGGGAAATAGTAACACAAAAGCCCCTAAAAGTAAGTAAAAAAGTATGCAAAGATGAGTATAAATATACTCATCAAACTACCCCAGACTTAATCTTTTGCTCATCCTGAGTAAAGAAAAATAAAAAAGAGGTCAACAATAGATACTAGCATCCAAGATTTCCTCTCCCAACTGAGCATACTTTGTGGTCCCCTTCCACCAAACATGATCAACTAACCCTAATCATTTCGGGACACATAGCCACACTTGGATATCCCCTGATTGGGGCTTGTTCCTCCATTTGCTAGACTCCATAACCTGCAACAAATTGATTTCATCTCAATAATACCCTTGATCTGTCTACGCAAATAGAAGGGAGTACAAGTTAGGGCTGATTGGCTATTTTGAGGTAATTTTAATAAGTCCCCTTGGCATGAAAATTTAGACAAAAGGGCGAGAAATACATGGCACAAACATGATTCTCTAGTCTCTCCTTTTTTCGACTTGAGTTCTTAGTTGGGATTCAGTTATTTTATTCGTCTCTCCTTTGTTCGACTTGAGACTTTTATTTGATTACAGTTACGTTGACATCATGTTTTCTTATGGGCTCATTTTCCACTTCTATTTATGCCATCTCTGTAGATGAAAGTAAAAAAGGAAGTATATTTATGGAAGGAATGCCACCCCATACTTAGGGTTGGCATATAGTTAGGATTTTTTTTTCCTTTTTTTCGATGGAGAAGAGATAAGAAATGGTGGAAGATGAGTGGGAGAAAGAGGCTGACTAGTGCATCTTAATTTTGTTGCTACATTAGAACCAGATCATCATATTATATATATTAGTTCATTCAATTAATGTAGGATAGAGAAGTGTTTATGAATTTTGTTGCAAGTCATATTGGAGGTACATGTGGCTTGTCCTTTCTAACTTATTCTTCTTATCAACATTTTCAAGGAGAAAGAACGCTCAATTGTTGTCATCAGGGCTCAGATCTGCTCAAGACATGTTTATTCTTTAAAATTTCCTTTTTGTACATGTTATCTCAATAAAAGTGGGAACACTTAATTTATATATTTAAAATTTTGCATAAATAAAAATGGTCGGCTAGGTAAAGGCCACAACTCACAGAAGAAAGAAATTAAAAAGAAAATGAAAAACAAGCCAGATGCAAACAAAAGATAATTTTTAAAAGAAGATAAATGTGTGGATTTTAATCTTACCGCCCACCCCACCCCACACTTAAACCTTTGCTTGTCCTGAATAAGGAAAAGTAAGGATAGAGGGGAAGGATCCTCAGGGGATGAAGATGTTTGATGTAGTTGTCATGACTAACATGTCAATGCTCATGTGCTAGTTGCATAAGATAAATCTAATTAAGTTGATGAGCTTTGTGTTGCAATTCAGCCAGAATATTGTATTGTGTCACAACATTGTCCATGAGCATTAGTTGTTATGATATTGATAATCCCTATCCAAATCTTTCCATTTGTTCTTAGTTCTTTGGTTGTATGAGCCTTAGCCCCTGGTACTAGAGCACGCAACTTGAACTTTTGGGTTGATGACAGACAGAGGAGGGGGCATTGGTTTGGTGTAGTAGAAATGCTTGATTTGTTCAGAGTGGTCCTCAAGTTCATAAGCTAATTTTTTTGTAGCAAACTCTACGTGAGCATGTAGGATCAGATGAGATGGAAAATTGCAAAAAATGACTACAAAGTTGTCTAGTTGGGGTCATGGATATAGAACTTTCCTAGATATAAGATAAGAAATAACTTATATATTTTTTAAGTAGAACGATAATAAAAATTGGGTTGCCTCCTAGAAGTTTCCTCCCAGAAGCACCTTCTTTTTAAGGTTGTTTGGCTCGACGTAATGTTGATGCTACCTGTGGGATTTGCTTCGCCCCAGGAAAAATATTTAGAAATTAGGTAGGATGTGAAGGCTTTGTGATTGCTTATGTTGATTGGATATTGCATCCCATTATTCTTGCTACCTTTACGAGATGTGAATTCATCAATGGAAAATTATCGCTTAATCATTTAGTTGTTCACAATAAATTTTCCTTTTGTCTCATACCACAAGACATATGCTCCATGAGGATAGACATGTTTTATCACATATGGTCCAAACCATCTTGTTTTTTACTTCCCTGGAAAGAGCTACATCCTCGATTTATAGACTATAATGAGATCTCCCGCTTTGATATCCTTTCTTCTTAAATGATGGTTGTGCTAGATGTTAGTACATGTGTGTGTTTGCGTAGGCTGCCATTTTGAGTTCGTCTAGCTCCTATACTTATAGCAGGAGATTCTCCTTGACAATAGATAGATCAAAATTGATGACTTTTAGGGCCTAGTTGGCCTTGTGCTCGATTTCCACTGGGAGGTGACAATATTTCCCATAGACTAAACAAAAAGAAGTTGTTCAAAGTGGTGTTTTGGATGCAGTTTGGTAAGCCCATAGAGCATCTCTAAGGTGCACGACCCAGTCTTTCCTTGTTCTACTCACAATTTTCTCTAGTAATTCTTTGATCTGTCAACCGATGACTTCAACTTGGCGGTTGTTTTGGGGATGATAGGGGGACATTGTCGTGTGGTTTACTCCATACTTCTTTAGTACCAATTCAAATTTGTTTTTGGTGAATTTAGAGCCCCCATATGATATCACGATTCTTGGTACTCTGAATCATGTAAAAATGATGTCTTTAAACATTTTTATGATAGATTTTGAGTCACATGAGACTATGGGAATGGCTTCAACCCATTTAGAAATGTAATCCACTGCTACCAAGATGTATGAGAACCCACATGGAGGGAATGGTTCCATATAAAACATTACCCAAACATCAAAAATTGTTTGAGGGGTATCTCGACGCGCATAAAGATGTTACCTGATCATTACACTATGATCATAAGCATCTTAGAAAATGGTTGGCAAATAAAAACTACATTGTAGGACTTCGGTGACAGTTTTCTGGGCGGACATATTCCCACCCGTAGGCCCAGAGTGACAGTGTTGTAGGATGTCCTTTGATTTTTCATGGGTAACACATCACAGATAGAGACCATCTACACATAACCTAAAAAGAAATGGTTCATCCCCATAGTATTTCCGGATGTCGTGTAAGAATTTCTTCTTGCATTGTCCTTAATACTCTGGGTGGATGATTCCTACAGACAAATAGTTAACATAATCAGCAAACCAAGGTGAACTTACCTCCACAGGTGGTCTTCTGGGATAGATTTGTTGATGGTTGTCACTTTATCATCTTCATGGCTTAGTCTACTTAGGTGATCGACAATGACATTTCCACTTCCCTTTTAATCCTTGATTTCCAGATCAAATTACTGTAGAAGTAGAATTTATCAAATAAGCCTTGGTTTTTCATCTTTCTTTGTCATTACGTAACGATTATCCTATGTCGATGATAACTTTGGATCCCACTAAGTAGGATGTAAATTTATCAAAGGCATATATGATGGCTAACATCTCCCTCTCCATTGTTGTGTAGTTTTGTTGTGCCTCGTTGAGTGTCTTTGAAGCATAGTAGATCACCTAATGTTTGTTGTCAATGCACCGTACCAAGATTGCTTCAACCGCGTAGTCACTTGTGTTACACATGATCTCAAAAGTTTGATTCCAATCGGGTGCACAGATTATGAGGGAGGTAGTCAAGGCCTTCTTTAGTGTGGAGAAGTTTTTCATGCATTCTTTGTTAAAATCAAACTCAGATTTCTTTAATAAGAGGTTGGTAAGGTGTTTTGCAATCTTTGTGAACCCACATGTGAATCGTGGATAGATACCAATGTGGCCAAGAAAAGCATGTATCTCCTTCATAGTCTTAGGTGGTGGTAATTTTTGTATAACTTCCACCTTGGCTGGGTCAACTTCAATTCCCTTGCCAGAGATTTTATGGCCCAGGATGATACCCTCACGTACCATAAAGTGGCACTTCTCCTAGTTATGAAAAAGGTTAGCTTCTTCACACTTGGTGAGAACAATGTCCAAGTTGCTGAGGTAAGGAGTCTCTGTAAATAGAAAATTCATTCATGAAGACTTCCATGATGGATTCTGTGAGCCCAGAAAAGATGGATGACATGCAACACTGGAAAGTAGCTAGGGAATTGCATAGGTCGTATGGCATGGGTCTAAAGGCATACATTCTAAATGGACAGGTGAAAGTAGTTTTTTCTTTGTCATCAGGATGGATTGGAATTCAATGAAACCAAGAGTAGCCATCAAAGTAGCATTAATATTCCTTATGAGCAAGTCTCTCCAAGCCCCTATCCCAGAATGAGAGTGGGTAATGGTCTTTCCTGATTACCTTGTTCAACTTGTAGTAGTCGATACACATTCTCCATGCCATGACAGTTCACACGGGTATGAGTTTTCCTTGGTCATTTTGAACAACTATTGTTCCACCTTTCTTAGGTACTACCTGAAATGGGATTACCCATCGAGAATTGGATATTTGATATATGATTTCTACACATAGAAGTTGGACCACTTCCTTTTGCACGACTTCCTTCATGTTCTGATTGATCTTGTGCTACAGTTACTGTGAGGGTGTATAATTTTTTATCATGGGTATCTTGTGCATGTAGAGAGAAGTGCTGACTCCAGTGAGATCACTCATCATGTACCCCAAGGCTTTCTTCCCTTTTCGTTAAATTGTCATCATTGTGTCTTCTTCTTCTAGGTCGAGCTTGGAGTTGATTATTATAGGGAAGATGTTTCCATCATCGAGGAATTCATATTTAAGTCCCTTGGGTAGTTCTTTCAACTCAAGCGGTATATGTGCTAGGACTTAGTTGGATATTTCTTCATCTATCCTTAAGTCTTTGAATGTTTCAGGGTTGTCCTCTTCTACTTCTATGGTGTCTAGATGTTCAACATACATGGCAAAATGAGAGTCTCCCTTTTCATCTCCATCACCATTTAGTGTCATTTGAAGGGGAGCTTCACAAGGTGCTTGTTTCAGTTGGTTCATTTCATTGACAGAACCAACTAGAAAAACTTATGTGGAAAATTTGGAAACTTTTAAGCCATCGAGGACTCAATACTCATGAGTTTCTTTGCCTAGATATAGGAGTAGGGTTCCCACCTCAACATTGATCAAGGCATGTGCCGTGGCCAAAAAAGATCTTCCGAAAATCAAGGATGCCAAATATATTCTTTAATGTCCACAATTACAAAATTACATGGGATGTATATGTTTTTTAGCTTGACGGGAACATATTCTATTATCCCCAGAGGCTTTGTTGTGGATGCATCAACCAAATGAATATCATAGATGTGGGTAGGAGATCGTTTAATCCAAGATGTTGGAATAAAGTGTATGGCATGATGGATATGCTTGCGCCTAGGTCATCCAACCCCTTGCAACATGTGTCGTCTCCTAAGAAGCAATCTATCCCAAATGACCCACTATCTTTTTGCTTATGGGGAATCTAATTTTGAACTATGTCAGAGGTTGTCTATTCTAGCTTCACGGTCTCATACTCCTTGGTCATATACTTCCTAAATAGTAGGGCCGTGAGATATTTGCACTAGGTTGGCATTTTGGCTAGTGCATCGAGGAACAAGATGTCTACATGGAGTTTCTTCACAGTGTCTTGAAATCTCATGAATCGGTCATCCAACTTGTTCTACTTGAGGCATCCTTCATATAGTACACAAGCTTGTACATAGGTTCTTCAGGTGCCTTTAGTGGTCAGACTAGACTTCCTATGTTGCAATAGTTGATTTCTTGTTGGTACACAGCTGGGCTGTCGTCACGTGGGTGTCTGTTGTCTGGACTTCTATAGAACTAACTAACATATGGTCTTTTACGTGACCCAAGGCCTCGACTGGGGTGCCTTGAATTCTTCTAGGAGGAGTAGAGGCAGGAGTGGAGGTGAAATGTGTGAAGTACACATTTCATGACTTGGTCATTATGACATTTAGCTGCTCCAGATGTTTAGGATTGTTTTCGGGCTGACCAACGATTGTACCCGTTGGAGGCTATTGACTTGGTGCTAAGCGGGCGATTTGTAACTCCAACACCTTTTGATTGGTTGTGGCATTGTCTAATTGAGTTTGGTATGATGCCATCGTATCTTGCAGTATCCTCATTGGATCAAGTGTGATAAAGTGGTTTTTCTATACTCTTTTTATACTTGCTCCTTTATATTACCTTAACTCTAAACCCTAGTTCAAACAAATATTATTTGATCAATCAAAGGTAGGAATCTTGAGCTCAAAATTTTCCAATATGTAGGGAGCACTATTGTGAACCTATTTTTCAAATTTCATGCCAATCGGATACTCATAGCTCCTACCATGATTTTACAAAGTTTTCAGCTAAGTTTTTAATCAAATAAAACTTATTAACATCTGAACCATAGGTTACATTGCGGCCATGACATTTAAATGTCAAAAGGGTTGGCTTTATCATAACTTGGCTTAGTAGATCCATCACAAATGTCTGTGAATGCTCCCTCAGATCTGGGTGGGATCAGACAGCCATGGGGTCGTCCCTAACCTCCGCTTGACCTGCATATCGTGGCTACAGCCACGAGGCCTGAAGCCATATCACAATCTCCCTTTCCAGCCCATCTCGTGAGAAACCAACCAAGGCACTACCTCCCCCTCATCTCCACGAACACGCCAACCCCTCGCACGACCCCCATCGACGACCAGGAACATCTCCACGATCGCCACCCGCAAATCCCTTCTTCGAGCACGCCCAACTCAAATTGGGCATCCCACGCTCAGTCCTCCTCCCACATATTTAATCACCTCACAAGCATCACTGATACTTCTTTGCTTCACCTCATACTCCAATTTGTTCTAACAAAGCCCAGATGGCTCTGCCCTCAAACTCACCTCCTCCAATTCACCCCGTCGCCGCATAGCCATTGTTTAGGGTGTTCTCTCTCTCCCAACTCCTAATTGGATCAGCCTCCAACTCCACCGCACCACACAGACCTTCACCGGCCCCTCCTCGAGATCCCACCATCACCTGTAACCCCGTCACACCTTCTTCTTCTTTGCGTCCAGCGAACTACCAGATTCCCTCGGCGGCGCACCTCTCCAAAGGGAGTCGAGCTCCGAGCCTTTGCCGCCCTAATCGGGAAGAACCCTATAAAGGTGGCTACAGGATCGACTGCACCCGAGCTACCCCCTACCGCCGTCCCCAGCTCACCTGAGGTGCACTTAGGCTATCGAGCAGTAGAGAAGGAGGCAGAAGAGTGAACCCCTCTTTGCTGACTGGATGCAACACAGACCAGTAAGGTAATTCCATGTCAGATTGCTTTTATCCACCTATGCACCTGAGCGATCGTTGGATCTAAGCATCCAAAGGTCCACATTAATCTCCGATCCTTTTATTTATTCTCAATTTTTAATAAATACCAAAAAATATACTCATCTTAGGAAAATCACTGTAAATCATAGGAATGTCAAAAAAATACAAATAAATACTCATTTTGATCAAAAAGATATGAGGAACATAAATCTACCCTTAGATAATCCTAGATCTGACTAGTATCTATACTCATACTCAAATGTGTTCCTACCTTGTTTAATTATTCAAAAAATACTCGAGCATGAGTAATTCATCAAAATCATGTGATTATCTTCTTATTGTACCTAGATAATTATGGGACCTTCAATTCCAATTTATGTGACTCAAATATCAACAAAGATGAATTACTACACTTTTTCCTATTTTTGGTTTACCAAAATTATCATAATTATCCATCATGATCTAAAGACCACCAAAATAATATAGAATCCCTATTCAGACATGATACTCTTAAATGTGGACTCAAATCCGCACTCAATGACTCATGATCTACTCTCATGTTTCTAATTGAGAAAAAGGCTACATTTATACTCTTTTACAAATAAATGATGATTTTTCCAATAAATCTAATTAGTACCAAATCTCTCATAATTTTAGGAATACAAAGGTACCAGTCAGGAGCATCTCTGGACTCCCCACTTCTAAGTAGAAGGTATGCCCTTACCTCTTACTTGGCCTACTATACAATATGGTTGAAATATTGATACAAACACTTGTCATATGATATTGGATGAAATATTTTGTTCTTGAATGATATGTTGGTTAATGTTTTCATACTATATGGCTATGAACATATGAAACATAAGATATATGATCCATCATATGATAGTAAGCTCAAAAATCTTTGGTAGTATATCACTTGATCTCAAACTCTTTGGTAGTAGATCCCAGCTATAATGATCTCAAACTCTTTGGTAGTAGATCATGAGGCCTCCCATCTTGGGTTCATAAGGGACAAGATGATTTATGATTCCCTTGGTGGTAAATGCATGGATATTATGATGGAAATTTTTCCTAAAAGATATTTGTTCACTTTTGTTAACCAACTTTTTCTCAAGTATTGGACTCTTGTTATATTTTTTTATTACTGCCAAGTTTACTTTTATGTTTTTGTCAAGATATAATGAGAGGTATATTTGAAGACACACATGCATACTCAGTATAATATATTTATATATTGTGATGACGTGTACCAATTTTAAATGTTTTATAGGTACCTTTTTCTTATGATGATGATGATGCAACTCAATATGATGGCTCAACATAATCAGATCTTTCATGGGGATGCTAAAGTTAAATGGGACTCTTAGTTTATGTTCTTTTTCTTCCGCAAGTAGTTATCTCATGTATTAAGTTTTCTTCTATAGAACTCCTATGTCTTCGGGCCCCTATGTAATTAACATTTGGTCTATTTAAGGAAACTTTGTTATTTGGTGCATGTATATACTTGCGTGTTTGATCCACTTAGGGACGGGAAACTTTAACCCTTTTGTACACCTTATTTTGGTGCCGAAGGTGTAGAAGGGGGTTAGGTTGTTAACTCGTGACATTAAGTGTTAGTGCTTCCTCTATTTGTAGTGTTGTAGCTTGATTTAGATTCTGATAATATTGCCACTATTGTTAGTTCTTGCTAGGAAAATTAAATCTAAAACTTCCCTAGTTGTGTGGGCCACTGTAGTTCGACAATGCCCTAGCTTGAGTGGTCTATGTTGAGGTCTGACTATTTGGACTCTCTACTCTAGAGGGGTTTGTATTGGAAACCAGGGTGGCTTTGAACTTGGTTCGGGTTATAGTACGCTCGTCCTGGGATATTGTGAATTGATTTCATGTCTTCCGGCTGGGTGAATATATATTGTTGTTCGACTTTGTTCTCATGGAACACAACATATAGTTGTTGACAATGAATAGTGTTGTGATCCATTGCATGATAGAATTCATAAGAAGGTGCAATGATTTGCACTTGAGGTGTCTAGTTCTTCCTCTCATATGCACTAAAAGATTTTTTGAGGCTATCCTGCTTGAGAGAGAGAGAGAGAGAGCTTTTAGTGTTTTGGAAATAGATTTGAATTTGAATGGTCCTTCGCTATAGCTACTTTAAGAACACCCTTGCCCTAGAGTCTGGTCCATTGACTCTGATTCTCAGTCATAAGGTTGACTATCTTTAATTTGTTTTCAAAGCTCTGTCACATGAAGTTTACATTAGAGGAAGAGTCAAGGAACTTGTTTGTTTTATCATCAACCCCCTGATAGATGAATTCGATGATATAATTTTAGGGATGCCATGATGTGGGCACTTGTACAGGAGTTTATTGAATCATTGCCATGTTTCATATAGAGATTCTTCAGGCACCTAATTGAACCTCATGATCTATCCTTTGGTCGAATATGTCATCAAAGGTGGGTAGAATTTCTCCAAAAACTTGTTTTTAGGGCCTCCCATGTTGTGATCGATCTCCTTAAAGGGCATCGTACCATGCTCTAGCTTTGTCAGTCAGGGAATATTTAAAGATTTATAGTTGCATGGCATCATCAGTGGTGCAAGATGGCTTAATCATCAAGCAAAAGTCGATGAATATGAGGAGATGGTCTCGGTATTCATACCTAATCCTTCATGTAGAGGTGGAATTTTGTAGTAGGATGACCCACTGGGCCCTGATCTCGATAGGGTCACCTGAAGGTTGGACTGGATCAGTCAATTTAGTGCCTTTAGGGATAGATAAATCTTATAATTCTTTAGCACGCTCTGTGGTTTGGGTACCTTCTAAGTTGGTCTTGAATTCATCTTCATCCTGCTCCTTAGCTTCTGCTCCAATTTTCTAGTTGGGCCACAATAGCCACTTCAATTCATGCTTACTGTTGCGTCCACCATGGTTTTCTCCTTATAAAGTCTTTTTAGGTTCTCTCAATTTCAAGATCGAATGGAAATCATGAGTCAAGACTTTTGGATCTTTGCACATGCTAGGAGTACCTAAAAAGAGGCATAATGATCATAAGTTGATGAGTTCAATTTTAGAAGATTTTCAATGAAATCAACGCATGAAAATAGAAAAATTTTAATTACACTTATACTTTCGAAAAATATTTAACTATTATTGTCCCCGACAACGAGGCCAATTTTATATGGGGCTCGAAATGTGGCACCAAGGAAAACTCTAAAAGAATAACTCTTAGATTTATCCAAAAGTAGTGTACTAATTCCCCACTCCATACAAGTGGAAGCCTTATTGCAGTATACTTTAGGATCAAACCAAAGGACAACCTTTTTAAGAAGTTATTTATATTCAAAAGTAGTAAGAGTAATATTTATCACCGAGAAGTTGATTGATTGATTAAATTAAATTGTTACCAATAGAAACAAAGATTAAAGAGGTAAATAAATAATAATAAAGACGACAAGGGCATGGGGTTTTGCTACCAAGGCCAACATAATTATCCTAGCAAAATCTAACTCCTTATTAGTAGTTTACTTAATAGAGACTTAGTTGATGTACCCTCAGAGGATACAAATCATTGTTGAACTAAACTCCCTTAAAACCGACCAAACTCTGCACCCCAATTCCTAGTTTACTACAAGTGGACTCCCTCACTACGGTTGAACATCCTCGACACATTAGAAAATTGCAACCCAATCACCTTACTATCTCTAGATGACACCTCATGGGGATAATAAGATAGTTCTATATTTCTAATCACACTCACAACAACATACAAATCCATGATTATAACATATATAAAAAGCAAGTCATACATTTGCTAGATACGGAAATAAGAAGAATGATACCTTATTTAGCAACAGTATTATTGGGTTTAGATACATGCTAGGATAAAATACATGCTATTTGGGATAGTCCCCATGCTCCAACATATATGTCTACTCGCTCATGGTGAGGCCAAGATGTTTGGTGTAGGAAGAACAATCTCTCCACTGTGGTCGCCGCCTCGTACTCCTCACTAGGGTTTGTGATTTGCAATGTGTCTTCTAATCACCGATCAAAGACCCTTTAGAATGGACGAAAAATACCCCATTTATACATGCATTCATTATCGCCAAAACCCTAGTGCTGAATACTTTTGATCGAAGGTAGCTAATTGCATGGCCTGTACTCGGTCCAATAGGCAAATCATGTGGGTTATTCAATTCAGACCTCACATCCGGTTGTCTAGAAGACCAACATGGATAGAACCAGAGTGGGTTGGATGCTAGGAGTGTGTGTGAAAACTAAGAATGTGGAAGACTCTGGGTAGAGAGTGGCTTGAATCAGGCGAATGGTGAAGCAGATCGCTTAACTAGGTGGTTTGAAGGTGAACAATGAAAAGCTTCTGGGGCCTTCCTTCCCTCAAGGTGTAGCATCATGAGGGATTGATCGTCCATTTGGGAATTGAGGTGCATTTTTATTTGGTTCTTCATAAAAATATATAAAATGCATTAAAGTTCAGAAAAAGGATGATAATTGCATTTAAGTGAATATAAAGATAAAACTAGGAATGGAAACAGAAAAACCCCTAAAAGTGAGTAAAACAATATGCAAATATGGGTATAAATATACTCATCAATAGGTTAGTATTCTACTATTATCCTTGTACACTCAAGTTTGCTTAAGAAAGTTTCATAATTAGCTATATATTCAGACTTGAAATTTTGACATGCATGCCTTGTTTTGTGGCACTAGTCAAATCACTTATAAGTAACTTGTATTTGACATGTAATGATCTAGTTTATGACATATGTGATAGAGGTCACCATTCTACAAAATATTATTATATGACAAAGGAAAGTTAATATATAAGTTCAAGTTCTTGTTGATGTTTCTCTTTGAAAAAATTTTGGAACTTTTTTGACCCATGTTGCTAAAATGTGGTTATGTGTTGATAATCATCTTTGTATTTTAATCGGGTTTTAATTTGAGTAATCACAACATTGTGGCTATGGGATCTCAAATAGAGATATATATGTATCAACCTAAAGGCTTTACAACTCTTAGAAATGAATAAAAAGTATATAAATTGGATACACCTGTATATGCTTTAAGCAAGAACCCAAGTAGGGGAATAATAAATTTAATAAAGCTAGCTTTTCTTCTAGTGAATCTTAATATATGCTCTTATTCTAGATGTATGGACAAGGAATTTGCAATTATGTGTGCATATGTTGATGGTATCTTAATAGTGCGATCCAATGTCGTAAATATTTTTGAAAATATAGTCCTTCTTTCAAATAATTTTGCATAAAATATTTTGAAGGAATTGATAATATGCATCAATCTATTCCTTAAACCACTCTTACTATGTATTACCGATTCTACTTAAGTTTGATATGTACCATTTTGTTCTTAGTAGTACTTATTATGATCCTTCCATTCCCTTAAGGGAACACAAAGGTATTCTTGTTGATGAGATTACATATGCTTAAGGTATTGCAAACATATTTGACCTATAAATTTTTTCTCAACCTTACATTGCCTATGTTGTTACTAGGTTTAGTAGGCACACTACTTATTCTACCAATGGTCATTAAAAAGCTTTAATTATAGTCTTTAGGTTCTTAAAGTTGCCATTTTGTATGGTATTCAAATGATCTCCATCACTTCAATTATCCAGGAAAATTAAAGGTGATACTACTATATATTTTATCTCTAACTCTAATGAAATGAAGGCTACTAGTGGCTTTGTGTTTAACTTTGGTGGTGAAACAATTTTGTGAAAATCCCTCTAGAAAACTATGCAAGATAGATCAATAATGGAAGATGAGTTTGTATCCCTATTGATTTTGTTATTAAGAGGATAGTCTTAGAAACTTTTTTTCTCAAATTACCTATTGTTTCAAATCCATTCCCTCATATTTATATTATTTGGATAACAAATTAGCTATTAAAAAAAAGACAATCTAAGGGAAACCTAGGTTAGTGCTTTATGAGTTTAAGGTATGAACATGTGAGAAACTTTACTACCAAAGGTGTAATACAACTATATATTTTACAATATATACATAATATTATTGATCCTCTCACATAGGGTCTATATAGAAATCTAGTACTCAGTTTGTCTAGGGGGATGGGTCTTTTTTCCATGAGTTGAATGCTATAGTGCTACCTACCATTCCAAAGTTATATATTCGATTAAATTTGTTTGAACAGATAAGTAAGTTGTGCATGTGTGTTTGTAAGAGAACACTATTAAGGAGTTGATATTGTGAACCATTACCTGGGACATTTGTGCTTTGGTGTTCTTGTGGTTGAGGAAGACATTTTTCTCTTAATGGACTCAATTAATATGTGGTAGGATGTAGCAACAGTTTGTAATCCTCAAACAATGAGAGGGTAACCAGAGACTAGGGTTTATGTATTTTGATTGTTCTTGCAAGAACACCCATGAAACATATTTTTATGGAAGCCATAATGCACACACCAGATATTAACATATCCTTGTGTCCCTTCTATGTTTGTATGATCTCTTACAATCAAAATTAAAGATGTATGTCCTATGATGTAGTTTACCACTCTCATCATATGTATGTAGATTATTTCTAAGTAAGGTTCAAAGACACAAGTTATCTATGCTCAAATACATAATTTTATTTCTCACTTTTTTTGGTGAATTTTTGAGGTTTATGAAATATGTGGAATATTTGGATTGTTGGCTTTATTTTGTGGTATTTCAAAATTTCTCCAAATGGCATTTTGTTATTTTACTTCTTGATGTTTGAACCCTTAAAGACACTTATTTTTTATTATATTCATTGGTATTTTGAAATCTCAATGCAACATCAACTTTGTCTGAATCACAATCATTTATTTTCTCCCCTTGCCTATCATATTAATCATATTCACAAACTATTTATTATATTGACATCAAGAAATTTCACTTGGTAATCTTATAAGTTACAAGTCAAGAGTATATGTATTAGGGTGGCATTAGAGACCATATTCAACAAGATATACCAACATGTTTTGATTCTCTTGTATTCCTATTTGAGACTATATTTGACATTTCTTTCTTGTACTTATGCCATCTCTATCTGATGGTTTATTTGATTAAATATATAATATGATGGAGAACGATTACATTTAAATGTATGACCTCTTGCATTTTTTTGCCTATACTTAAGCCATATTGGACCCATTTTCCCTTTAAATTTAGACATTCATTGTTAATTATTAGAGTAGTTTCTTATTAATCCTTAGTTTCATCTGTCAGATCATATATATTTCTTTCAATTAGACAAGTAGATTAGTTAATAATATCTCAAATGTGGGTAAATATTGACTTATTTTCCTCTCGATAAAATTAAAGATTCCCTATCATCTGACCCATATACAAAAAACAATTAGAGGAAACTTCATATTTATAATCATGTGCAAAAAAGCTCTTCTTGATTTTACTTTCTTTTGTTGTGTGCTAAATTTTCTAGTTTATCCACTTGTGTGTCACTTCTATTTCACCTCTACCCAATTTCCTTTTGAGTTTCTTTTCATGTCTTCCATATCCATTATTATAATGCCCAAAAACCAATTTTCAACAATGTATATCCTCTAATGAGGTAAGTGCCAATGGATAGCTCAAAACTTCTATATTGCTAGCATTGGAGACAATTTTTGCATTAATGTGAAGTGACTGAATCTAGGAGACAAGACAACATCAATCTCGTGCATAGGAGAAACAATTTTTTTCTTCACAAATGTGATACTTGGACACGCTTTCACCCTAAGCTCAATAACTTATTATATTTATTTCTTTTTTTCTTACCATATATCAATTAATTTTTGTATAAAGTTTTGTAATAGTAGACTCATGAAAAATATTAAGTATTTGCTAATAATTTCCTAATGTAAATAACCAAGCTGATAAAATCCACCCTAAAACCAAGAAACATAGAAACATTGTGAATCCATTCTCAAACAATATTGTTCATGATGGAGAATATGCTTTAATTTTTTACTACCTATGCTTGGTTTGAATACTCTATATTAAAAGAAAAAAATATTATTCTCTAATCTAGATCTTGAGATACTCTAAGTTATAACAAGGCATGTAATGTTGTTTCCACCACATGCCATTTTAAGCAAACTTAGGCAATCATGCACTATTTAAATTAATAAGCACTTCCTTGGAACTACAAAACATATTTAGTCTCCCATATTTAATTGAAATATTATGGTAGCTAGGGGCATCAATTTTTTTAGTTGACTTTTGTTGTTGACTCCTTCATCAGAAATAATAAACCATACAATTATATATAGAACACACATTGATATTTAACTGTTATATATGCCATTTTTATTAAGAATTTGATTCAACATGATACATATATATTTAATGATATCATTATGATGTCATTTATAAAACTGACCTCTTCAACCTCCTAGTCTAGTTCTTTTTTAATGTACCCAATCAGAAATGATCAATTTTACATATGATTACACTAGAAATGCAACAACGGTCTCCCCTTTCCTATATATATTCCATCACATACCCTATTTTCTTGTTTAAAATGTAATTTCTTATCCCCTTAATTGGTGTTGTAAAAGCAAATAGATTGTAGGAAAATAACCCACAACCTTGGTGCTTGTTGAATAGGAAAATGTGGTTTAATACAAACCAATACCAATTTATATGCAAAGATGATTTGCCAAGATATTAGAACAATTCATGTAATCTATATTTGTTGGTTGTATTGGAGATTGCTTCCAACCCTGTGAGAAACATTGGATCGTAAAAGAAAATATGAATGAACAATCACTATCATTTGGCATGCACCACAAATTCATGTTTTATTCAAAATATGCATCCCTTCTCCAAATGATTTCAAAGACTCCCACTTTTCTACCATCATTCGTTCCATACAAAATATGGAGGGGGCAACATCTCGATACAGGTTAAAGTGACTTGACTTGATACTGCGTCAACCAATTAAATAGGTCAAAGAGACTAGACCTGGTATCTGACTCTAGATATGACTAAGACAAACACACGCATGATCAATCTAATGCATCAATTGATCCAACCTATTGATGCAACATAGAGAGTACACTTTTGTAAGTTTGGAAATAAATTTCATACAATCAAGATATAACTATAGTTTCTTCACATTGTAATATTTTGTATCATAGTTTCTAATATTTAATTTAATTTTAAAATAAAGCTAGTAACATAATTAATGTAAAAATCAATAATCATGGTCTCACACATCACCCCTCTTAATATGTTTTTCCACTGATCTAAAATCAAGGGAATAATAAAACAACAAACAACACATAACTTCCCAAATAACTTTTCTATCGACACATGCTCTTTATGATCATTATAATATATTTTTATTAAGTCTCATCTTAATATTTTATGATAAACCCTTCAATGAATTATTCCAAGTTCCTAATATCTTCTTGTCAAGTTACCGAAGATTTTCATGTTAGACTCTTTCTTGGTTTTCATTGTTAACATCTTCTTTGTCTTTGTCAAATTTCTTTTTCTTTTGTACTTATTAAGCTATGATGGAAACTTCATTACTCATAAGTTTTGGAATTCATTACTAATACATTTTCTTCAAAATTGTTATTCTTATTATCATGTAGTAATGCTTAGGGTTCTTAGCGAAGAGATTAGTATTAGTGTTACTAAAAAGTATTCAATTAACTTATACTTCCTTGTAAAATTCTTTCTCTTCTCCTTACTAGAAACCTTCAACTCATTAGTGGAATATAATCATCCCACCAACACACAGGTAAATTCCCTTTTTCTCCCACTGCCCTTCTTGCTTATGACCACCCTTGGCTTTGTCTTTAGTTGGATCATAGCAATTCCAATAATCCTAACCATGATTAAAATGTTGGTAACTTCTTCCTTCTTTATCACAAACAACTTCTATATCATTAATGATTCATGGATCATCTTAGAGTTTTCTCTCAGGGTTTATAAACATAAAAGAGAGATCTTGTTGTTACTTACCATTATATTGCATCCAACATAAAATGTAATTCTATTTTCTTTTCAATTAGCCTTACTTGGAACTGATTAATGTCAAATTTAGAATTTTCTCATTCATATTGTACTGAACTCTCTTCTTTGACTATTATTGGTTATATGGAGTAACATTTCCTTAGTTTACTTAAATGATATATTGTTTGCACTTCATAATTTATCAACTAATATTTGCATATTTCTTTATCACCAATTATTCATCCTCATCATATTCATTTGTAATCGATTTTCTTAAATAAACTTCTCGTGTCCTCATTTCCCCAGTTTTGGAAGGTGTATATTATAGGCATTGTTCATCTCCTTGTGTAGTCAACTCTAAAATTCCATATGCTTACTTTTGTACATAAAATTTATTACTCTTATCCTTCAATGAAACTTGTCTAGTAGTCTGAGAAAATGTCATATTTATACAATTCTCACTCACTAGTTGACATCTCATAATCTCATATCCTCCTATTTCACAAATTTCTATTCGCTTCAATGGGATTGACACCTTAAACTCTTACTATATAATTCATCTTGTACCCATCTATATTTCATACATTCTAAAAATTACTTGAGCTTCATTCTAAGCATTATAGAAAATTAGGTTCTAATGTACTCACTAATTTATCCTTGATATCATCTTTCCATTGAATTCCATCTTCAAATATTCAGATATGTATCCATCCATATCCATTCTTCAAGTTTTAGAAACCAATTTTGTTAAGATATAACCATCCCATGAGATGTTTTGCACCACTATAGATCTTTATAACACAAGTATACTTGAAACATATAAACAAGTATTCATCAAGAGTACTCAACATATATATTTTAGGTAGCACTTTAGATTTGTTATCAAGGTTCATAGTACTACATTTTTTCACACGACATGGTTTTCATAGAGTGAATTATCCATCAAATCATGCAATATCAATCACATTAAATTGAAAACGGTTGTTATATATTTTCCTTTAATTATGATATTTTTAGGTATAATTTAGTTAAAAGTGAAATTTTATTCTTCTTGATAATCATTATAATTTTTTCATTATATTTGATGTGTTATGTGCTCAAATCTTTGTAGATTTTTTAGGCCTAAATTAAATGTCATATCTCTTATTATATTTTACGTGTTCTTTTCATCATAATTTTGTATCTTACTATGCTCTCATACTATCTCCAACTGACTTCTTGGCTAGAGAAACCAGAAGAATAACAATAGAAAGTTCCACATTGACTCTCCCTTAATATATGCATGCATTAATACAACACCGAAGTATTGAGTAATAATGGTATGAATCATATTCATTACTTGAGTTATCAAATAATTATAATGTATATTGATCATGTAGACTCAATGATATTTTTAACAATACCATCTGATAAAAAAACCTAATATGTTCATTAGGATAAATTAGCATATTAAATTAGCATACTGATGCATTATTTTGTCACACAGAAAAATCACTAGGAGCAAAATTTTGTAGTTTTACATAACCCAATGCATCTTGATCCAACCCTCAAACATAGGGGTCTTACCATAGTATAGTTTTTGGATTGGATCCAAGGGGAAACTACCTTGTGAACCTTACTAGTAAAGCCAATTTAAAATAATACTAAGTTTTAAATCTAGTGTTGAGTTTGTATAATTATCCAATTTCAATCAAAAGAAAAACTAAATTTAGATGATAATAAACAAATTATTGAACACTATAGTGAATGAGATTTAACTACTACTACTCATTTTAGCTTACTCGTTCAACATTATTATACATATAAATGATAAATAGGGGATGTGAAATTTCTAATTATTTTGAAATGAGTACATTTGTTGGACATATTACAATAAAGGCTTTTGGCCGCATTACCTAGGAGTCACATACTCATTGCTCCAAAGACATTTGTTCTAAAGTTCTCTATTTTGGGTTAGTGTGAATTAAACTGGTGTTCTAATCCTAGATTTCAAAGTTGTCTACGTCTAATACTGAATTAACATGAAAAATAGGTGATCAACCTAAGAAGCAATCACATATTGGTTCATTCCTAAAATAATATTTCATACAAATAATAATAAAGGAGTAAGTTCACAAGAAATGGGTAGCAAAGCTACACCCCATACCCTACTGATAGGCTTACTCTCTCATAATGCATGCAACTAAAGAAGGAAGAAATAAGACAGACACAATCATGGATACATGAAAGAAGATAAAACAAAGCATGGTCTTGATGATTGTTCTTAAATCTCCAGAGGACACTATGACCAATACAAAAGACATGAAGGTAGTTTACATCCTTGGAATGAGGCATGTAAGTCTGAAATGAAAGGCGAGATATTGAATGTGGAGCCCTATCTAATTAGGTATAAGATATTTTGATATGTCTTTTGTCCCAACCCCTAGTAAGTTTTAATGGTAGATGATTCTTTTGTCTTGTTTGGGAGGTAAGTCGACCATAGGGATTGCCAACTGATTTTCTAGTAAAATTTTGTATTCTCCAAATTCCAACACCTGATTCGAAGGATTAGAGAAACCACAACATTTTTCTATTATGGATATAAATGTATGAGTCAATCATCTTAAGGTATTGGTCAATAATCTCACGTACAAAATTTTGCAAGTCCAAATCCCAAATGACCATCTCAATGGTTGATATGATCATTTCACATACAACAGGTGCATGTATGAACCCTAAATGATCATCTCAGAGGATGAGACAATTGTTTCACAATTAACATTTTTTGGATAATTGAATTATGTATCCAACAACACAGATCACCCAATATTGAGTTTTAATGTGAAATTTGGAGTTGTTTCATTGGCCTACTATGCTTTCTAGCCTATCAACTAAGGAGCAGTCGCTCCGTCAGATCATGATTATACACTTCTAATGTTGGTGATCTAATTATCTGGGAGTATTCAAATTTTTTCTTATAAGAGTGAATCGATTAAATACACTCATTAGCTAATTGTTTCACTTGTTTTGGTTTTATTTATAAAGTGGCACTCATCCAACCAACTAGATGGGATATCCATTCAAGTATTCAATGTCATAGGCCAACTTAGCCTAGCATGTAGGTGTGGGACCACCACTCTAAATACTTGACGACACTAAGTGATGATCCTAAATGACTCGTGTGTGCCTTCAGGAAATTTTGGAGCCATCTTATTGACCATTACATGTTCCCTACAATGAAATGAATAATTATCATCATAGCACAATAAACTAAGCTAAAATAGTAAAACCTAATTAAAGCCCAACAAGGGATCCAATGCATACATGAGATGTAATATTTCTCTACACATGTGGCTATGTTAACATGAATATGCATTCAAAACACAATCCCAAACTTAAAATTGCTCATACTTGAGCAATATAAAACTACAAAAAAGAGCTAGATGGTACTAATAACCCATGTGTTTTCGTCCCTTGCACGCCATTCTCTCACCCCTACAACCAAATATGGCCAATCATGCCTAATCTTCTCAAATCAACAAACATGACTAGCTATGTCCTGGTTCCCAACTTTTCTTGACACCACTTTCTCACCACAATTTCCAAAGTCACACATATATAATAATATCATGGAAAATAGAGATCCCTTAAAATATGTTAGTAATGTACATAATCCAACTCTAGGGTACATAATGGGTAGAAATAGAGAACGAATCATGTTGTTGGATAGAAAAAAGAAGTGAACATGAGTGTTGATAGGAAGGTTGTAATTATCACCTCATTTTGACTCAAGATTACATTTTTGTTTTTTTTTTACTTGATTGGATTATAAGTTTTTCTTGTTTTGCACATTGTCATCTTTTTTATATTACATAAATGTAAAATGGAAGAATCATGTAGAGGGAGAAGGAGGGTGCTCCCCCTAAAATTGAAGGTTTGGTACAGTTTGTGACTTTTTGTCACTATTATGTGCATGGGAGGTAAGAAGATGGAAGAAGATATGTAAAATAGAGTTTGTATCATGTTAAACTTAGGGTTTGTTCCTCAAATTCATTACATCCAAATAATGTTATAACCTGGGGATATGTTGTGATGCTATGTATCTTATTCACTAATAGTATGAGGAGTTTCACTTTTGATCCCTATTGGTTACATATAACTTGACATCATTTCTAGGAAGCATGATGATTTCCATCCTAGGCTACAAGGATTGGGTTATAAACATGGGTAATTTCTCAAAGTAAGTGTCACAATGAGAATCACATCATCCTTTGGGTTTTTATGACAAATATAAATGTGAATGCATGCATGGTTGAAGTAAGGAATTACATCTAAGCCTTCTAGACAATGAATTTATTAATACTAAACAAATATTAAAGTCTTGTTTAAACATATTACACTAAATGTAAAAATTATGCTAAAATGCAAAGGTGTTATGCACTAAATGAGTATGATTCAATGTCAGTAGTTCAATACAAAACATTCCAAAATAAATATATGAGTAAGTGTGAGTTGAATGGAGTACATACCACCCATCCTCCACCCCAAGCTTAGAAATTTACTCATATTGAGTAAACACTAAACTTCATATGGAGGAAGAAATGGGATGTCAGTCTTCCCATGTATACAATGTGGATCTAGCACAAAAATGGGGTTTGCATGACTCTAGATAGTCAACTCAGAAACTACGAAAATTAGCATGATGAGAATGAGATAATCAATTTTCATAATCAACCGACTAATTTGGTGCTTCATTTAAATTGATGGACATTATCAGTCGACCATCTTGAGAAGTAAGACAATCAACATAGCTTTTAGGTTGCTTGATGAAGTTGCAAGTGAGCTTCCTGACTAAGGAAGTCAACTAGTAGCTGACTTTACTGATAGATTTTGACTTTCTACAAGGATACAACAAAATGGATCAAGAAAATAGTCAATTAGTTGATGAAGGCTCTTGATTCAATAGATGAGACAATCAATTTAGGGACCATTTGATTGTCACACTCCACTACTGGTTACTGGCATTTTAAGAATTTTAGTTGAGGAGATGATGAATTGAGCTGATTGGTATGCACTCACGTGCCTTAGCTCCATACAGCTACACCCATCTCATCCCATCATGTATAAGGTCAAGTTGATCGAATGGGATGAGTCTGATGTTCAAAAATGTACTAAATGTAACTTAGTCCACCTACAATTAAAATTTCAAACTGTTTACAATTGCAACCATGATTCAATATGTTTAACAAAATAAGATTTATTAAAATGATAATATTGAGATGCAACTAGTCTATAACAAAGATCTTAAATTTAAGAGACGTGAAAATTTATCAAGTTGTGTTAGAATAAGAACCTTGTTTTATGTTGTTGGCTCAATTCTTGTAATCTCAACCTAACCCTAAACTCCATATGGAACTAGAGTTAGATCAGGGGGTCTTCTAAGTGAGTTTGAGAAAACCTCGCCTGAAACCTTGATTGGAGTTCCATGTTTTGAATATTGTTCCATAGGGCACAAAAATGTCAAGATATAGAGACAAGCAATTAAGGGTATGGTTGGCTATCCTTAATTAATGAGTTGATGTTGTTGAATATACATAGGGTGTCTGGAGTCATCATAGCCAAGATGACACCATGAGTTTTTGGCATGGGGATTCATCTATAGCTATTCAATGATCATATCACATGCATATATAATGTATGAAGTGGAAAATGATTGATGATGTGATGAAAGGATTGCATTCCCAATTGGCCTTCCTTGATCAACATAGGGCACTACACAATCTCAACAAATTCATTACTCCTCTATCTATGAAATGAACAGATAAAGTGTCCTATCTAAATGATGGTTATATAATTCAGGTAGACATTTGTTTGCGGATGTGATGGCTTGTTATTGCTTAGATATGAGTATACACCAAGGATGGAGGCTATCTGATGAGGTATCTATTCTACGAATACTTTAATTTCCTTTAGTTCATCATAGATTATTGTACTTCCAGTCCCATGTTCACTGTGACATTCCTATGAGGATACCATGAGATTAGTCATTGGAGAGGTTTTGTAAGAGAGTAGTTGTATCTATATCTAACTAAATTTCTCTACATATTCAAGAAAATCACCATTTCTTCTCGAGGGGGGTCTTCATGCCTTCAACAAATTTGAATTCTAGATTCATCTTCCCTATTTTTAGGGTCAATATCCCCACATTAACATCAATCAAATATCTAGAAGTTGAGAGGAATGGCTTAGGAAAAATGAGATAGGAGTGTATAATCTCATTGACCATCACCACAGAGTCACATGGCACATAGAAATGTTTACACTTCACTAGGATGTCTTCTAAAATTCATAAAGGTTTATTCATGTAGGCATTAGAAAGTTGAATCACTATTCTTGTAGGAAGCATGTTTGTGTGTACGAGTCATGTTCACAAGTTGTGGGGCATGATGAAGATACTTGCTCCCAAACAATTCAAGCATGCATGGAAATAGGAGTCTCCAATTAAGCATTAAAAGCCAAAGAATCATAGACCCTTACATTTTTAGGCATCTTGTTTTGAATAGTATCAAATGCTATTCTTGCTAGCTTCACCATCTTAAAATCTTCGCTCATGCATTTGCAACTAAGAAACACCTTGAAGAATTTAGACCATTGAGGGATTTCAAACATGGCATGGAGGATTGGGACATTGACATATAGTTTCTTCATATCTTTAATGAACTTGTTGAATATGGTGTCTAGTTGGGTCAGAGTCATCTAACTCTAATATATTGCACATGATTGTATGCCAGAACATCTAGAAATGGTGTATTGGGATTACAACTTGTTGTCTGATCTATTTATTTGGCAAGAATGGTCATGGTGTCATTATTGTACTTCCTAGTAGCTATGATAGAGGTTGAAGTTGTCCTCACTAGCAAAATGAAACCCATGCGAGTGGTAACTACCTCCAAATCTCCATAAGCCTTGAATTTTTCTATGGATGTCCTAAAGAAGCACTCGATGGGAGTGAAGGGAAGATGAGACCAGAACAATATGTGCCTCCTGGATTTATTACGAGCCTTTCAATTTGTATTCATTATTTCTTGATCAATAATCATCCTCTCAATATCTTCTAACATGTTGTTATCTAAAGAAGATGGATATATTTAAGGATTATTTTGTTGTAACTATTTCCATTGATTATAATTTCTCATGTTCAAGTTGTGGTTTAAATTACATTTCATGTAATCCCTCTAGAAACCTGGAGGATCCTTAGCTTGATTGTGATTTTATCCCTTTTGTACTTAGTGAATTTTTAGCTCCTACGGGGTTGCCATACTGAAACCTAGAGTGGTTCTTCTATTGATTAGAGTTGTAATAAACCTACCTAGGAATGGTATTGATTTCATTATGATTCTCCATTGGGTTGTTGTAAACCTATGGTGGTGGCAAGTTCATTACTATTTGGTAGAGCTAATTGTAATCCAATGTGATGTGCCTTTCTTCCTTACAATACTCGCAGACCTCATTAAACACATTATCTTCTTGTGGCCTTTTACTCCTCCATTCACAGGCATTAAAGGAAGTCTCTAGATTTTATTGTTTCAATGTCAAAAACTTATTTGATTCTACAATAGGTTTAAATCGAGAACTATCTTTTGCCATGGTGATCTTAGAACATCCCTTTGTCCCATTTTCCCTAGTTTTCTTCATTTTCATCCTCAAGACCCATGACTCTCCATGCACTATCGTAGCTCTACCTCGTAAATTTTTCTTAAGATAAGGAACCAAAGAATTTCTTTTTATCATCATATACAACTCTATATGTCATTGCAATGAGTTGCACATGTAAGATGCAATGATGGTAACACTGGCGCAACAGTTCCTTATAGATTTTCCAAGCCACATCTAAGGACTCTCCTGATATCTTTATATATTGTTATCTATTCTTGAATCAGGTATTTGATAGAGGATGGGTAGAACTTCTCTAGGAATTTATTATGACATTTCTCCCAAGTAATAATGTTGTCACCCTCCTTATAATTTTACCAAAATATGACCTTGTTCATGATCAAGTAGTTGAAGAGATTTAGTTCAACAACATCATAAATTTCACATAGACACTTTGTTAAGGCTCATATGTCAGTGAATTTCTACAAATGATTATGTGTATCTTCCCCTACAATTATTACAATGAATTAAAATATGCATCCTTTGCACCCAATGAGTTTTTTTTTTAAATCAGTGCATTGATTTTTAGGTGGACCACATGGTGACGAAAGTCATTAGAATTAGGGATAGATAAATCCCTATGATTCCTTTACCTCTCTTTCTATTGGGCTGCTGTTTGGGCTGCACATATTTCTTCATGAATGGATGCCCTAATTTATCTCATAATCATGTCCCTTAATGTGTAGTGAGGGCATGCTGCACAATTAGATGAATCTCTACGTCATAAATTATCTATATATTTCTACAATTTTGTATGTGTTGTTGCATGTCTTCTTTGGATCAAAATCTAGCATAGAATCAATTTTTAATGGGCGTCGAATACACCAATGATGTTTCCAAAGATAAAAAAGTAAACACAATTAAGATGGATAGATATAAATGTAATTTGATAAGATATGAAATACAATCCTAATATAATACCAAAGGAAATAAATTAATTATGAATTTCTTTTTGCTTCAAATGGAGACAAATTTTTTTTGTGATTTAATCACTCAATAAATTTTGTATGAAATCCCTACATTTACCTAATACAATGTACCATTATCCCATTAGCAAGTTAACAAACTTATCATATTATAGGTTTAGGGTTGGATCTTAAGGGATGATTATTTTATCAATCAGGGGCACTTATTTTAACAACCTTGGTAGTTGACAATTCAAATTGAGACTAACATTAAAATATTATATTGAGGTTGTTTAATTAGTTAATTGAAACCAATAAAAAAATTCAAATTTAGATGTGAATATGTCAATTATGGATTCCCCAAGGTGAATGAGGTTCCACCACCTCTACCAGCTGTGCTCACTCACATCCCATTATTATATATGTGAATGATCAATTCGTCTTGAGCAATCCCAATCCTTTCAGAATGAGGAAATTGCATGGACGAATACATTTAAGACTCATTCTCGAGTTACCTAAGGGTCATATACCCATCTCTCTTGTTACCTTTATTCTTAAGTTCTCATCAAGGGGTCAACGTGATTAACACTAATATTCTAATCCTAGATTTCAAAGATATCTACATCTAGGATTGAATTAACATCTAAAAGTAGGTGATCACTCTAAGAATTAAGCAAAAATTGGTTCATTCATAATTCAAGAATCCATACAAATTGTGATGCAGAACCAAGTTAGTACAAATGGGCAATGTCGCTATACCCATACACAAGATAAATAACTAATCACTAATAGTGCACATCACAACACATGTAAAAATAAAAATGGATGCAATCATGGCTATAGGAGAGATGATAAATCAAGGTTTTGTCTTCATTGGTTGCTCTTTAACTAAGATGACAATCTAGAGAATGGTGTAGCCATAATATTACTCAATGTCATTCACTTTGCCCTTGGAGTGTAGCACAACAATGAGAGGCAATTGATTGAATGTGAAACACTAGATAATTCATTCAATATATTTTATATGTATATTGTAACCCCTCTAAGTGGATGGAGAAGATGTTTATTCAATCTCTCTAGGTATTGGAATTGATCAAATAGATTTTTGATTGATTGTCACAATTGTATAATTATATATGCTCTAAATCACAATCAATAGGTTCAAATAATGAGATGGTCGGCTATATTTTTTTGTTTCTCATTTGAATATGTGATTTTATTGCATCAAGGCATGATATGATCATCTTACATGTATCATTGTGTAAGTTTTTATCCCAAACAATAGGTTCAATGGGTGAGACGACCATTTCACTTGTACTTGTGAACATGCTTGAATCCCAAATGATTGTCTCAAAGGATGGAAATATCATTGCACATGAAGAATCTTTTACATAATTGAACTAAACATCTATAGGTGCTTCAATTTCTCAATTTTGAGTTTGGATGTGAAATCTTGAGCTATTTCACTGCACAACAATGCTTTCTAGCCAATCGAATGAGGAGGTCAGTTAGTCAATTGCAAACTAATGATGTGCTTCTTATAATGGTGAGCATATTAGCTCTGATAGTGGTATGGTAACTACGAGGTCTTGAAACATTTACTAATAAGAGTGAGCTGATGGGTTCTAGTGATGATCCAACTATTTCACTTGTGTTAGTTTGTACATAAATTTTCTCTCTTCTAAACGTTTGGTTGGAATATCGAACCGGTCAGTTAGTGTCTAGAGTTCAGCTTGCAGTATCTTGTAGGTTTTCCCTATCATTCGAAATGCTCAGATATAGAGAATAATGATCCCAAATGACTTGAGTGTACCTGGGAGGAGTGTTTGGAGACATCTTCTCGACCTATGTGTATTACCTACAATAAAAGTAAATGATTCTCATCAAAACACAAAAAACCAAGCTAAAATATAAATCCTAATTCAAGTTAAAATAAGAGGTAACATAGATGACGCGTACCAAATACTCAAAACATATTAATATACTAATCAAAATATGCTTTGATGACACAATCAATTTTGACTACAAAGAGAATTAAAATCCTTAAGCCAAATTTTATTACCTAAAATAAACAAGCATCTCAAAGCTTCAAGTCAAAAGATATTTCCAACGACTTAGAAACACTCAAAGGTGTCACGATATAGATCAAGAAAAGATCCTTCAGTTCTAGATTATGCCTGTTACAACCCCAAATTTGCATATGTTTTCATAATTGAAATGTAATGATTTTATGAGTATGGACTTATTTGAAAGGGTGGTATGCTTTAAAATATGTATTTATTTGCAAATCTCCCTTTTGATAGGAATTTCTTGGTTCCTATTATTATATTAATCCAATAATGGATATAAAAGAGAAGAAAAGAAGAAAAGTCCAAATAATGGAAAAAGATACATGATAATTGATATTAAGAAAAAGTATTTATGAGAAATACTTGGAAATATCTAGAAAGTGGCATTAATGGCCACAATTGAGTAAAATTCGTTTACATAGGATTTATAAAAAAAGAATTATGAAAAGAGGAAAAAGGAGATGAAAGATAATGAGAAATCCTTGCAAAAGAATATCTTAACTGAGATAATAAAAGAAAAAATGTAGGAGCATCTAGAAGGCTAGGAATTATCCTTCAAAGATGGATTTCATATCTTTGGATTTTCTTGGGTTCCAAGGAGTCCAATTTGCAAAGATAATAGGAGAAGAAAAAAAGATAAAATCAAATAAAGCATTATTAAGAAGGAAAGTTGAAATAATGATTAAAATATAGAAATATGTGGAAGTATAGATAATGGAATCATTATGAATGAGATTTTGACTCTACATGGTTTCTAATGGTAAAAGGAATCTAAATAAAGAAAATAAAAGAATAGGAGAGAGAAAATATGCATAAAATATGCTTTATTAATAGATATCTTGCACATAAAGATAATGCCCTTTTCCTTTGGAATTTGGGACACAAATTTGCTACACGAGTAGACTAAGTCAAAACAAAGTTTTCCCTAAATTTTGGGATTAAAAGGATATACGGTTTAAGAGTTATGGACGTTTCATGTATCCTAAAGTGGAAAGATAATTGTGTCACATTTTATTTGGGATTTAATTCCGATTTTAGTTAAACAATAGGCCGCTCGGTACCATCGGATCTGAGATCAACAGATGGGACCTGATCCCAGTTGCGTAGGGAGACTAGTACTAGAGTCCAGTTCAAGTAGGAGTGGAACTTGGATTTCTCACGATATGGGCGATCTGTGAGGAAGGAAACAAGACCATCACCTTCGGGACATCATCCCGAGTTTAGCAAGCCTGGGTTTTGAGGGGTTCTGCGGAAGACCGCAGAAGTCCCCAATTTGTAGGGCACTAGATGGGTCCCCTATATATATAGGGGAAAACACTGGATGCCGTGAGCAATTCTCCAATCAGTACCCTCGCCTCCGGAGCGCGACCACGAGCATCTTGATGCCCTTAATTTGGAACATAACCCACGACACCTTCACAATACCCTTCCATGGCCGCCAGCGCACAACATTTCTCCCTATTTGGTGCACCCCAACCTAATTAACCCTTCCTTCAAGTTCGTCATTGAGGTTCGGGGATGGTAGCTCCCTTTCCAGCCGCTGAGGGGCCCAGATGCCCGAGGTCAACCGCGAGGTTGACCGCAGTTGGGTGCTGTCTCACAAGACTGTCGGGAGGTAGAAGACGGACATGAGTCAGGACGGTTTTGCCCAGCCCACGCAAGGACGAGAGGCTGGGGTCCTAAGGGTAAAATGGGGAAACAACTCACCTAGGCACGTGTGTGAAAAAGAAAGAAAAGAACATGTCGTGGTGCTGACATGGCGCACAACCATTGGCCCATCAGGTACTTTTTTTGGTAATTTCATAAGTCGGTAACTCGGATTGAGAGGTATAATATATGAAAATTGATCAGGAGAATGAGAGGAATCCAATAAAAATGATATTAAAGCTTGATTCAATTAAGTTGATGAAAAATGCATTAAAGTTAGGTTAAAAACCCTAATTGTGATTAAAGGTTGAATCTAGTATGCTTAATGGGTTAATTTAAGTATTAGTAACCTGTTGAATAATAATGCTAGATTAAAACCTAATATAGATGTGAGATTGCATGTTTGAGGGTTTTAAACCAAGAATACATGATAATGCAACTAGAAACCCTAATTTAGGGTAAAAGAAGAGATGATTATGTTTAATTTGAAATATATGGAAATATTCTAATGAGTGTTGATTCTAAGCCTGTTAGGAGTGATAGGATAAGATGATTAGGGTTTAAAGTATTAAAAGTCAGGAAAATCCCTAATTGCATATGAAATGCTAAAAAGAGGGAAAAATCCTAAAATGAATAGAAACCCTAAGAAGCAAGATGATTTGGATAGATCTTGATAAGAAGGAATTATATGTTATTTCAGGTTTTTGTACTTGCTTGCTTGGTTGGATTATATTTCTTGGTTGATGATTCTATCTCAAAGATCTGCAATCATAGGTATGTGGTTACGCTTATGGTTAATCACTTTAGTTTCACGGCGATTCCCGAATGTTTTATCGGTTGCCTAAAAATAACTGCTTGGATGACTTTTTTTCATGCAACTATAAAGTGACTATGATTATCACCATAAGTATGTATACATGACTGCCTCAGATCCTAGTCCTCCTATGTGGATTTTCTAATGATGGAAAGGGTAACCTAGTATAGGGCCTACTTGTTAACTAAGACATCAGGTTATCGAGAGTTAGAAATTGGGCTATTGTTACAACCCCAATTTTTGGGTTCCTTTGGTGAGAAATGTAATTTCTCATATTAAAGATATTGGAACAAATAATGATATAATTTTTTTTTTGAATAAATGGATTTCATTTACAATACCCTTGATGATTGTCTTGTGGGCTTTATTGGCTATTGGGCCCAATAACAAGGAAATTCAATTAGTAAATGAATAATTGAGTTTTTGAGAAAAGAAAGGTGTGGAAACCTCTAGAAGGAAAAAGAACTTAATCCAAAGGTGGATTTCGTGCCACATGGGTTCCTTGGGTCCCAAGGAGTACAAAGTTGCAAAGATAATGCAATAAGAAAAGAAAAGATCAATTAAGTATTTCTTTATTAAGAAAGAAATTGAAAACAATGGTAAAATGTGGAAAATAAGTGGAAAGAGGTATAATTGATTTAGCCTTGGGGGAGTTTCGTATCCCAAGGATTCCTAATGATAAAGAGAATACCAATGAGGAAAATAAAAGAGAAATGAAGAGAAATCCTCAAAAAAAGATATTTTAATTAGAATAAAATAGGATAATGAAGAATAATGCATTTAGATGCACCTAGAAGGACAATGAGTATCCAATAAAAAGGATTTTGAAATAATAGAGTTTCTTGGGATCCAAGGAGCCCCAATAAAGAGGAAAGAAAGAGAAAATACCAAAATTGCAAAATAAGAGAATAATGTGATACATTATTAATAAATTATGTGGTATTGTTAAAAAGGAAGTATTTCCTACTTGAGGAAAATATAATTTTGAAACCAATGAATTAAAAGCCAAGAATAAAGAGAATAATGGGATGGATTTTTGAATTCCTATTTATACAAATAATAGAAAATATCAAAAGGATAAAGAAGAGAGAGAAGGATTACTTCTCCTTGAAGGAATATGATTCCTTTTAGAAAGGGATTCTTTGAGTCGTGTATAAGCCAACCTATGGCGTCGTTTCACACTCCTATATAAGGGGTAGAGCCTTGGTTCGAAAGGAAGAGTGAACCCCACATTCTTATACTTTCTTCTTCTTCCAAGTTTTCAGCCAAACCCTAACCAAGAAGGGGAGCATGACCCTGGTGCTATAAGAAGTTGTTAGACAAGCTTGATCGATTTGGGATGCTGCCACGACACCCAGGGAATGATTGGCCATCGAAATTGTGCCCCGGATCACGCGTAGCAGCAGCGGCATGGCTGTAGGGTCATTGTTTGTTGTAGGTCTGGCCAGCACCAGCCGGCTACCTTGGCTACGGGTTTTGGGCACTGCTGAGTGAGATGGAGGGCGTCAGAGGCAGAGCATCAGTCACCGGCATGCTTTGGGTCCAGAGTTGGGAGGGAGAGCAGCGGCTGGGCCGCGTTCAACTCTTAAACCTAGCAGCAACAGTAAGAAATCGCGAGGAAGAAGATGGGCCGGCCATTAGACCATTATGCCCCTCTACAGAATAAAGGAACACTTGACTTACATAGGGCATTTCAATCTTTTCATTATGTTTTCAAAGTAGCGATCCGCTTTGCATGGAAACGACCACGTGGCGCTCCTGGATTGGCCAAAGTAAGTATTTTTGTGAAATTCATATCTCATAAACGGTAGCTCGTATGGTTATGCATAAAATATGAAATTTGCTAAGAAAAATGAGAGGAATCCAATAAAAATATATTTAGAGGCTAATTCATCTTACAATTTGAAAAGTAGTGTAAGTTATCAACTTTACTGTAATAATGATTAAGAAACCCTATTTTGATATTATTAATGTGATTAGTAGGGTTTAATTGATGATTAAAGTGATTTTAACCTGTTAATCATAAAGAGATACATTAAGATCGAAAAAGATGAATTTTGCATGTAATTAGTTTAATTGAGAGTTCATGTGCATAAGTATGTTTTAATGGGCCTTAAAACCCTAATATTTGGTAAATGCGACTCTTAATGGCTTTAATTATTCAAAACCATGAATAAAGTTAAGATATGATGATTCTAAGCTATTTCGAGCATTAAAGTTCCTAATTGTGGTTAAATACCCTTAATGTGGAAATTAGGGTTTCCTAGTGGATAAAAGGTAGAATTATTGATAAATAACATTCATATGAGCATTAGAGCATAATGAACTACGAATTGATGATAAACGAGTATAATGACTTTGTCATAGATTAAAGAGGATAAAAAGAGTATCTTTAATGAAAAGAGGCTTAATGGACTTAATGGATGGTTAATTGTGCTTTAATCTGGAATTAAGGTTATGCGTTTGTAAAAGGTAACCTTAATAACTTTTATTAAGGATAGATGAGAAAATTAGGGTTTAAAAGAGTAAGATGAAGTAAAATCCTAATTTCCAAGTAACCCTAAAAAGGGGAAGAAACCCTAAAAAGGAAAAGAAACCATAAGTAGCAAGATGGTTTGGATAAATTTTGATAAAAGGAATTGATTGTAATTTTAGGACTGAATTTTGTGCTTGCTTGATTCTGGATTACTTGCCTGTTTGGATTGTTCCTGCACCTGAGTCTGCGTGATAGGTATGTGGTTAATTATGGTTAATCACATTAGTTTCCCGATGGTTTTCTGATTGTTTCCTCGTATTGAATGCAATCTAAACAGTTGGATGATCATACTTGGAAATTTATAAAGTCACTATGGTTATCACAATTATAAAGAAGTGTGTATTCTCTCACCTACATGCCACCCTGATGGATGATGCCAAAGGTCAGGCCCAGGAGGGTGGACCCATGGGCACCATGAGTGGTGACCCCAGGCACCAAGCTCGGGAATGAGAAGGTGGCCTATGATATTGCATGACTAGAGGGCACCATGAGTGGTGACCCTAGGCACCAAGTTCGGGATTGAGAAGGTGGCATTAAGTCATTGGCAAAAGAAACCCTAAGGTGGGTATGCCAGGGTTAGGGAAAAAGTGGTGGAGAATGTCATACTGGAAAGCGTAAATTGGCTTGTTAATTATCTTGTTTGTGATAATTAGATTGTTTTCCATAAATGCGAATTTTTGGTTGTCCCCACATACCAGCATATTCTGATATGCTGACCGACATTTTGTTTGTCAGCGTTTTAGGTACAAGCTTAAAAAGGACAAACAGTAAAGTGGCATATGTGAAATTAATTAAGAGTTAAAGTACAAAGGAGGATTAGTTAGAGTAGACTCCTGGTGCGGATAGATGTAGATATCCTAGTTTTAAAAAAGGTATGCAAAGTTTTATTTTGTACTAATTTTCAGTTTAGTTAGTAAAATTTGTTAATTTTTATTGATAATTTGTCGAACCTTTGATCCTATTAATTGGGATAATGGCACTGACCTTTTGGTCTCCCTTAAATGGGGGTTACTGGGAGGCGGGGTCGTTACAATTGGTATCAGAGCATATGTTCCTCACTCAATCTTTAATAATTATTCAATTTTACAAATTCCATAGAACCGAGGGAGTTATTAGAGGATTGTCTGAAAGATTGAGGTGTCTAGAAAAGGATCACGTCCGGGGGCTGGCAATATTTTCCTCCGTACCGCTAGTCGGAATATTAGGACTCCCGGATTGTGTGACTTCCTGGCCGATGTCTTAGGATATGCCTCAAAATAAGATACCTTTAGGACTCTCTCATCTTTTTCATCCATTTTCAACTCAAATTCTATTAAGGACCTCAAGGATTAGGGTTTTCTCTCTTCTCCTCACCCTCTTGAGGTATGGGTAAGGTTAATAAGGTCTAAGGAATCCTCCACCAAATTAATGAAACGCATGTAAATAAGATGTCATGGATATAATCTTAATAGATTAAGCGCAAACTAAAGAATAGATACATTCTTAGGACGTATGACATGAGTTGTCATTGCCCTCAGGAGAGACCTGAGGATAGACCTCCTTGTCAGGAGGATGAGTAGAGAGAGTTTGTCTTGGAGGTAGAGACCTCCATTAAAAATAGAGACCTAGCACATCCTTTGAGGATGATGTTAACTCTAACCCTAAGTGAAGGTTAGAGAGAGAGATGACATGATGAGTTAGATGTCATGGTAGACCAGGCATTTGGATAGACATGCCTTGGATGTCGTATGAACCATGAGGGCTTGGATGATTGAGTACCTTTGGCAACCCAACCATGGGAAGGGTTGTGCATGTTTGAGCGAAAGATAGCTCCTTCATGGATGAGGTTAGAGAAGAACCTATAGAAACCTTATGGGTTGTTGCAATTAGGATATAGCTTGCACCTAGAGTACATCAGTAGTACGAGCAGTAAGTTAAAACCAAGGCCAGAAGGACAAGATGGATGGCTTATGAGATAAACATAAGGGGCTATGGATAATCATGAGCAAACATAAGTTTGAGCATAGGCTTCACCCGCGTAGAGGTATGCCTGTGAGCTTGATCCTTCATGGAGAGAGGACCTCTAGTAGTATGGATGGATGTGGAGTTAGCTCTAGAGAGAGAAAGCAGGACCTTAACATGGAGGATGGAAGCCTAAAACCCCGAGATTTGAGGAACAGTGGGGAGTTGAGGATGATGCGACCTAAGTGGATGATAGTGGTTTCCTTATTCCTGACCCCTGGAGGTTGATGATATCTTAGTTGCCTTTAGAGGAACCAAACCTTAGAGAGAAGATAAGGCTTCTGGTACCTATGTGCCTATAGGTTAGGAAGAAGAGTTTCTTAGACTCTAAAGAGGTTTAGTAACCTATTGTGAGGCTTTATACCTAGTTGGTTGTCCTTGAGGAGGACTCAACTCTGAGGTGTTGCTTATATAAAAGGATCATGGAAGTATATGACATACCTTGGGCATGCTTGATTCGTGGTTAAGAGATTGAGCATGCAGTTGGACACCCATAGGTGAACCTAGGGTTCCTAGTCCTAAGAGGGGAAGCAGTGTACCCGATGCTCATGATGAGATTTTAGTCTCTATAGTTTCAAACATGGTACTCCTCATGTGTAGAGGTAAAGGAATCCACTTAAGTTAATGGTATGTTTGATGAACCTGTCACAACTAAGTTGATCTAATGTTGAGGAAAGAGAACAAGTATGACCTAGCATGGTTTAATAGGTGGTCTGCTTGTGCCTTAGTAGCTGCTGGGTTAGGCATGCTCATGTGGATGCAGACCCTAAACATAAGGACGGTTGTGACCTTGTTGTTAAGAGTTGTAGTTTCCTCCCATCCTGGGAGAGGGACCCTTCAGTTGGGTGTTTACCAGTTTTTTGGGTTTTGAGGAAACCTAAAGAGGTCTCATAGGATCTTGAGAAGCTAAGTGAAAAGTACATGGTATGAGAAGGAACTTGTAGACCCATAGATAACCATCTCTAAGCACATGTGGATGTGTTACCATGGAGGTAATCGGTATGGGGCCAGACTGAGGTAGGCAGGTTGCCATGACCCCTATGAAAGGGTGAAAGTCAATCATGAATGTAGAAAGAGATGATGAAGGCTTGTGTAGGGTTCTAAGTTGGACATGTACTATAATAGAATCCTAACGCTGTCCTAGGGTCAGGTAGGGATAATATCGATGGAAGGAGTTGCCTAATTCCCTAGTTGCACATGACCATAGGGTCGGGAGGTAACAACTATCATTGTTTGAGGGCCATGGGTTAGGAGATTGATCACCTTCATGAACTCATGGGACCCAAAGGGCAGATGAGTAGGACACTCTCTGGATGCATAAGGGAAAAGGGATGACCCCAAAAGTGCCGGCAGCCTATAGACCTAGAGGAGATGACCAAGGATTGTGTGGTGACCCAAGTAGGTTCCATATCAGTTTTCCATGGAAGAATAATTTTTTTTGATGTCATGATGTTTGTGATATAGATACATATGTGGCACGTTTCAACTTAGATCTGAAAGTGTACTGGCAAGGTGGGGTTACCATCTCTACTCTTGGAACAGGAAGAACTTTGTATTTGGACTACAGCCAAATGCTTATTTCCTCTTGTTATGGGAGTGATAGGATAGTACGAATGTCATACACCAAGGATAAAGATGATGTGAGTTGGAACGTTGCTATGAGGTATGAGGACAGGGATGATAACATACCCTGGTGGAGTGAATGATACATGGATGGTTTACAAACACTAAGAGGAATAGTGTAGTCATCTTATGAGGATGTTTTATCATGAGCTATGTGGAATTTGCAAGTTATGCAAGGTTGAGTTTGATCACCATTAGGATGAGCTCAGAGCTTCTTGATGAAGACCAACTTAGAGTTTGAGATGAGATGATAAGTATAATACATGGAGGTGTATGTCTTCAACATTACCTAACACCTAAGGATAAGAAGTGGTAATGAATGCTCTGGTTGAGATATAGTTGCCTAGTTTAGCTGGAAGCTAGAAGAAGTTGAGGTTGTTAGGCAAACCTTAAGTTGAGAAAAAGAGTTAAGTTTGGCTAACACTCAGATATAACGAGATCTATTGAACAAGATTAGTGGTTCTTTGTTTAGCTAGCCTAGGCCTTAATGCGATAAAAGGATGGTTGTAGAACCTCAGATACACTTCTTTGGAAAAGAAGGTGATGAGACCCTGACTAAAGAGGTTTAGGGTTTCTGAGGAATCGATCTTGAGAAATAACGACATACAAGGGATCATGGTACACCGTGGTACTACTAAGATAGTTAGTTATAGTAGTATTTTTTATGCCTAAGATGAAAAGTGCACAAAGATGCATGTGGCTCATCCCCATGCATGTCCAGAGGTGAAAGACGAACACTAGTAACCCAATGTAGTGATATAGAGGATAGAGAGTCCCCGAGAGGGAATGGGAATTCACCACTGTGGATGTGGTGGTAAGCCTTCCCTAGACCAAGAAAGATCAAGATGAAATATGGGTTATGGTAGATCGCCTTACCTAGATAACATGAGAAAGAAAGAATGATGTCAAGGGACGGATTCACTTGAACTACTTAAGAGAGAAAGATTGTTCAACCACACCATGATGCGAGTTCAAAAGTTCTTGAGTATGACCGAAAGGTTCACTCCCATGAGGTGGAAGTAGATACCTGAAGAACTCGATGTTAGTACAGTTTAGCACCCCATACTAATGATTAATATGATACAGACTAGAGGGACTGATGAGAGCATGTGTGCTCATTCAGGGTGATACAAAAAGACAGTTCTTAAGATGTGACGTTAACCACCATAACCTTTATCGGGATGAAAGAAGTTCTAGAAGGAGGTTGTGTCGGTCACCACTTCATTAAGATGATGTTGTTGAAGGAGGCCTCACGAAGGTCAGAAAAGAACCACAGTTTATGCAGATGAAGTCACTTTGATCGTGCAATGGCTGAGAGAGAGCCCAGTGGTGACATGAGTCACGAGCTGATGCAAGGAAGATTGACATGCAGTTCACTGTGGGAGAATATGTGATGTGAAAATCCGACCCCTCTAAGCTACAGCTGAGAAAGTTGAGCCCCCGATATATGGGTCCATTTGACATGGATTGGTGGAGATGGTTGTGTTTAGCCTTGCCCCTCAGGATAACATGATTTGTAATGTGTTACATGAGTCTGATCTAGAGCACTATGTGAGGTACCCAAGTCATGTGCTCAGCCTTGAACCCATTCATCTTTTGAGAGGCTGAAATGACCTGAGTCACCTATGAGGGTACGCTATACCAAGGTAAGAAAGAACTCAGATGGAAGAATATGAGATGATGAAGGTTATTGGGAAGCACCATGGAAAGGGGAAGCCACATGGGAGCCCTTATGGACGTATGAAAGGCTTATCCTGAACTGTTTGTTTGCTTGATGGAATTTTGATGACAAAATTCTTATAAGAGGGGAAGGATGTTACAACCCCAATTTTTGGGTTCTTTTGGTGAGAAATGTAATTTCTCATATTAAAGATATTGGAACAAATAATGATATAATTTGTTTTGAATAAATGGATTTCATTTACAATATCCTTGATGATTGTGTTGTGGGCTTTATTGGCTATTGGGCCTAATAACAAGGAAATTCAATTAGTAAATGAATAATTGCGTTTTTGAGAAAAGAAAGGTGTGGAAACCTCTATAAGGCAAAAGAACTTAATACAAAGGTGTATTTCGTGCCACATGGGTTCCTTGGGTCCCAAGGAGTCCAAAGTTGCAAAGATAATGCAATAAGAAAAGAAAAGATCAATTAAGTATTTCTTTATTAAGAAAGAAATTGAAAACAATGGTAAAATGTGGAAAATAAGTGGAAAGAGGTATAATTGAGTTAGCCTTGGGGGAGTTTCGTATCCCAAGGATTCGTAATGATAAAAGGTATACTAATGTGGAAAATAAAAGAGAAATGAATAGAAATCCTCAAAAGAGATATTTTAATAAGAATAAAATAGGATAATGAAGAATAATGCATTTAGATGCATCTAGAAGGATTATGAGTATCCAATAAAAAGGATTTCGAAATAATAGAGTTTCTTGGGATCCAAGTAGCCCCAATAAAGAGGAAAGAAAGAGAAAATACCAAAATTGCAAAATAAGTGCATAATGTTATACATTATTAATAAATTATGTGGTATTGTTAAAAAGGAAGTATTTCCTACTTGAGGAAAATATAATTTCGAAGCCAATGAATTAAAAGCCAAGAATAAAGAGAATAATGGGAAGGATTTTCGAATTCCTATTTATACAAATAATAGAAAATATCAAAAGGATAAAGAAGAGAGAGAAGGATTGCTTCTCCTTGAAGGAATATGATTCCTTTTGGAAAGGGACTCTTTGAGTCGTGTATAAGCCAACCTATGGATTCATTTCCCACCCCTATATAAGGGGTAGAGCCTTGGTTAGAAAGGAAGAGAGAACTCCACGTTCTTCTACTTTCTTCTTCTTCCAAGTTTTCATCCAAACCCTAACCAAGAAGGGGGGTGTGACCCTGGTGCTATAAGAAGCCGTTAGACAAGCTTGACCGATGTGGGATGCTTCTACGACACCCATGGAATGATTGGCCATCGAAATCGTGCCCTGGATCATGCGTAGCAACAATGGCATGGTTGCAGGGCCGCTGCGTGTTGCAGGCCTGGCCAGCACCAGCCGACTGCCTTGGCCATGGGTTTCGGGTGCTGCTGAGTGCGATGGAGGGCATCGGAGGTGGAGCATCAATCGACGGCATGCTTCGGGTCTAGAGTTGGGAGGGAGAGCAGCGGATGGGCCACGTTCAGCTCTTAAACCTAGCGGCAACAGTAAGAAATCACGAGGAAGAACATGGGCCGGCCATTAGACCGTTATGCCCCTCTGCGGAATAAAGGAACACTTGACTTACCTAGGGTGTTTCATTCTTCTCGTTATGTTTTCAAAGTAGCGAGCCTCTTTGCATGGAAACGGCCACGTGGCACTCCTGGATTGGACAAAGTAAGTATTTTTGCAAAATTCATATCTCATAAATGGTAGCTCGTATGGTTACACATAAAATATGAAATTTGCTAAGAAAAATGAGAGGAATACAATAAAAATATATTTAGAGGCTAATTCCTCTTGAAATTTGAAAAGTAGTGTAAGTTATCAACTTTAATGTAATAATGATTAAGAAACCCTATTTTGATATGATTAATGTGATTACTAGGGTTTAATTGATGATTAAAGTTGATATTAACCTGTTAATCATAAAGAGATACATTAAGATAAAAAAAGATGAATTTTGCATGTAATTATTTTAATTAAGAGTTCATGTGCATAAGTATGTTTTAATGGGCCTTGAAACCCTAATATTTGGTAAATGTGACTCTTAATGGCTTTAATTATTCAAAATCATGAATAAAGTTAAGATATGATGATTCTAAGCTATTTCAAGCATTAAAGTTCCTAATTGTGGTCAAATACCCTTAATATGGAAATCAGGGTTTCCTAGTGGATAAAAGGTAGAATTATTGATAAATAATGTTCATATGAGCATTAGAGCATAATGAACTGTGAATTGATGATAAACGAGTATAATGACTTTGTCATAGATTAAAGAGGATAAAAATGGTAGCTTTAATGAAAAGAGGCTTAATGGACTTAATGGATGGTTAATTGTGCTTTAATCTAGAATAAAGGTTATGCGTTTCTAAAAGGTAACCTTAATAACTTTCGTGAAGGATATATGAGAAAATTAGGGTTTAAAACAGTAAGATGAAGTAAAATCCTAATTTCCAAGTAACCCTAAAAAGGGGAAGAAACCCTAAAAAGGAATAGAAACCATAAGTATCAAGATGGTTTGGATAGATTTTGATAAAAAGGAATTGAATGTAATTTCAGGACTGAATTGTGTGCTTGCTTGATTCTAGATTACTTGCTTGTTTGGATTATTCCTGCACCTGAGTCTTCTTGACAGGTATGTGGTTAATTATGGTTAATCACATTAGTTTCCCGATAGTTTTCCGAATGTTTCCTCATATTGAATGCAATCTAAATAGTTGGATGTTCATACTTGCAAAATTATAAAGTCACTATGGTTATCACAATTATAAAGAAGTGTGCATTCTTGCACCTACATGCAACCCTGATGGATGATGCCAAAGGTCAGGCCCAGGAGGGTAGACCCATGGGCACCACGAGTGGTGACCCCAGGCACCAAACTCGGGAATGAGAAGGTGGCCTATGATATTACATGACTAGAGGACACCATGAGTGGTGACCCCAGGCACCAAGCTTGGGATTGAGAAGGTGGCCTTACATCATTGGCAAAAGAAACCCTAAGGTGGGTATGCCAGGGTTAGGGAAAAAGCGATGGAGAATGTCATACTGGAAAGCGTAAATTGGCTTATTAATTATCTTGTTTGTGATAATTAGATTGTTATCCGTAAATGCGAATTTTTGGTTGTCGCCACATATCGACATATTCCGATATGCTGACTGATGTTTTGTTTGTCGGCGTTTTAGGTACAAGCTTGAAAAGGACAAACAGTAAAGTGGCATATGTGAAATTAATTAAGAGTTAAAGTACAAAGGAGGATTAGTTAGAGTAGACTCCTGTTGCGGATAGATGTAGATATCCCAGTTTTGAAAAAGGTATGTAAAGTTTTATTTTGTATCAGTTTTCAATTTAGTTAGTAAAATTTGTTATTTGTTATTGATTATTTGTCAAACCTTTGATCATGTTAATTGGGATAACGGCACTGACATTTTGGTCTCCCTTAAATGGGGGTTACTGGGAGGCAGGGTCGTTACAGCTACCTATGTTTAGTGCCATGTGACTCTCTAGCACACCATGAGTTAAGGAGTGGGCTACCTATGAGTAGTTCCATGTGACTCAACCCTAGAAATTAATTCACCTGTTAGGTAGGATCATGAGGGGTTTAATGGGGATCTACCACGAGGAAGGTAGCATGCAGGTCCACTGCAGGGACAGCGCAGAGGCTAGGGTATGTATGGATAGAGTAGTTATGCTGAAAATGTAATGTTGTTTGTTAAATCATAATGGACTGCAATATGTTGTTATCATAGTTGCACAATTATTGTTTCCCCCACATACCAACATATTCATTTATGTTGACTGACATTTTGTTTGTCGATGTTTTAGGTACAAGTGAAAAGGGCAAACAGTAAAGTGGCATATGTGGAATTAAATGAGAATTAAAGTTCAAAGGAGGATTAGTTAGAATAGACTCCAGATGTGTATAGAAGTAGATATCCAAGTTTCTGAAAGAGGTATGCAAAGTTTAATTACAGCCTTTCAGTTTAGTAGAATTTGATAATTATTATTGATTATTTGTCGAACCTTTGATCCAGAAATTGGGATAACAGCTCTGACCTCTTGGTCTCCTTTAATTGAGGGTTACTGGGAGGTGGGGCGTTACATTTGGTATTAGAGCATAGGTTCCTCATTTAATCTTTAATAATTATTAAATTTTACAAATTCTGTAGAACCCAAGGGAGTTATTAGAGGATTTTCCGTAAGACAAAGGTGTCTAGAAAAGGATCACGTTTTGGGGTTGGCAAGATTTTCCTCCGCACCGCTAGTCAGAATACGAGGACTACCAGATTTTTGTGACTACCTGGACAATGTCTTAGGATCTGACTCGAAATAAGATACCTTTAGGAATCTCTCATCTTGTTCATCCCTTCTCAACTCAAATGTTGTTAAGGATTTTAAAGATTAGGGTTTTCTATTTTTCCTCACCCTCTTGAGGTATGGGTAAAGTTTATAAGGTTTAAGGAATCCTCCACCAAATTAAAGAAAAGCATGTAAATAAGATGTCATGGACATAAGCTTAATAGATTAAGCGTAAACTGAAGAATAGATACATTCTTAGGTCGTACGACATAAGTTGTCATGCCCTCACAAGATACCTAAGGCTAGACCTCCTATTCAGGAGGATGAATGGATGAAGTTAGTCTTGAAGGTAGATACCTCCATTATAAGTAGAGGCATGGCACATCCTCAAAGGATGATGCTAACCCTAACCCTAAGTGGTGAGATGATGAGTTAGATGTCATGGTAGACCGGGTGTTTGGATGGACATGCCTTTGGGATGCCATATGAGCCATGAGAGGTTGGATGACCTAGTACCTTTGGCGACCCAACCCTGAGAAGGGTCGTGCATGTTAGAGCGAAGGATAGCTCCTTCATTGATGAGGTTAGAGAAGAACCTATGGAAACCCCATGGGCTTATATGAGCATGGCATAGTATGCACCCAGAATACGTCAGTAGTGTGAGCAGTAGGTTGAAACCCTGGCTAGGATAGCTATGGATAACCTTGAGCAAACATAAGTTTGAATATAGGTATCACCCATGTAGGGGTATGTTTGTGAGCTTGATCCACCTTCATGGAGAGAGGACCTCAGGTAGTAAGGCAATTTGTAGTGTTAGCTCTAGAGAAAGAGAGAGAAGGACCCCAAGCAAGAAGTTTGGAAGCTTAGACTCTAATATATGAGGAACAATGGGAGTTGAGGATGATGCAACCTAAGTGGATGATAGTGGTTGCCTCATGCTTCATCCCTGGAGGCTGATGATATCTTGGTTACCTTCTGAGATAGGAAGAAGAGTTCCTTAGACCTGAAAATGTTTAGTAACAAGTTATGAGGCCTTGTACCTTGTTGGTTGAGGAGGACTCCACTCTGAAGTGTTGTTCAAGTAGAAGGATGACAGAAAGTGCATGTCATACCCTGTACATTCTTGGCTCATGGTTTAAAAGTTGAGCAGGCAGTTGGTCATAAAAAAAAGTGAACCTAGGGTTCCTAAGCCTAAGAGGGGAAGTGGTGTACCTAATTCTCATGATGACATTTGACTTTCTATAGATGCAAGCATGGTACTTCTCATGGTTGGAGGAAAGGGAAACCCCTTAAGTTAAGGTATGTTTGATGAACCCCTCACAGCTAAGTTGATGACATAGGAAGGTATGATCTTGATCCAATGTTAAGGAATGAGAACAAGTATGACCTAGCATGGTTTATTAGGTGGTCTTCTTGTGCCTTAGTAGCTTTCTAGGGTTAAGTATGCTCATGTGGATGTAGACTCTAGACATAAGGACGTTTGTGACCTTTGTTATCAAGATGTAGTTCCTCCCATCCTGGGAGAGTGACCCTCTTATAGAGTGGATACCAGTTTTGTTGGTTTAAGGTAACCTAAAGAGGTCTCATAGGATCTTGAGAAGCTAAGTGAAAAGTACACGGTATGAGAATGAACATGTAGACCCATAGATAACCATCTCTAAGTGCATGTGGATGTGTTACCATGGAGTTAATCGGTATGGGGCCTAACCAAGGTAGGCAGGTCACCATGACCCCTATGAAAGGATGAAAGTCAGCCCATGAATGCAGAGAGAGATGATGAAGGCTTGGTTAAGGTTCTATGTTGGACATGTAATATAATAGAATCATGAGTCTATCCTAGGGTCAGGTAGGGATAAGACTGATTGGAAGTATGAGTTTCCTAATTCCCTAGTTGCACATGACCATAGGGTCGGGAGGTAACATCTATCATTATCTGAGGGCCACGGGTTAGGAGATTGATCACCTTCATGAACTCATGGGAACCAAAAGGCAAATGACGAGGGCACGCTCTGATGCATAAGGGAAAAGGGATGACCCCAAAAGTGTCAGCACCCTACAGACCTAGAAGAGATGACCAAGGATTGTATGGTGACCCCAGGTTTGAGGTTAGTTTTCCATGGAAATAACTTGGATATCGAGATGATTGTGATGTAGAGGCATAAGTTGCACATTTCAACTTAGATTTGTAGGTGTACTGGCGAGGTGGGATGTACCATATCTACTCTTGGAATAGGAAGAACTTGGTGTTTGGACGGGCACCAAATGCTTATTTCCTCTTGTTATGGGAGTGAGAGATAGGACAGTACACATGTCATACACCAAGGATAAAAGATGAAGTGAGTTGGAACGTTGCTATGAGGTATGAGGACAGAGATGATAACATACCCTTGTGGAGTGAATGATACATGGATGGTTTACCAACACTAATAGAAATAAGGTAGTCATCTTATGAGGATGTTTTTATCATGAGCTATGATTCATACAAGGTCGAGTTCGAAAACCAAGAGAATAAGCTCAGAGTTTTCTTGATGAAGATAGACTTAGAGTTGAGATGAGATAATAAGTGGAATACATGAAGGTGTATGTCTTCAACGTTACCTAACACCTAATGATGTGAAGTGGTAATGGATGCTCTGGATGAGATGCAGTTTCCTAGTTTAGCTAGAGGCTAGAAGAGGATGTTAGGTTAACCCTAAGTTTGAAAAAAAAAGATAAGTTTGACTAACACTCAGATGCGACGACATTGGTTGATCAAGTTAGTAGTTGTTTGGTTAGCCAGCCTAGGCCTTGATGCAATAAAAGGATGGTGTTAGAACCTCAGATGCAATTCTTTGGAAAAGAAGGTGATGAAACCCCGACTAGAATGGTTTAGGGTTTCTGAGGTATCAAGCTTGAGGAATCATGACAATATAGGAGATCATGATTGAAGATCACCATACACCATGGTACTACGAAGATAGTAAGTGACATTAGTACTTTGGATTCCTAAGATGAAGTTGCATGTGGTATGTTGCCATGCAAGCCAGGAGGTGAAGGATGAACACCAGTAACCCAGTGTATTGATATAGAGGATAAAGAGAGTTCCCGAGAGGGAATGGGAGTTCATCACTATAGATGTTGTGGTGAGTCTCCCTAGACCCAGGAAGGTCAGGATGCAATATGTGTTATGGTAGATCGCCTTACCTATATGACATGAGAAAGAAGAGTACAGTCAAGGGATAGGTCCGGTTGAACTACATATGAGGGAGATGGTTCAACTACTCCGTGATGCGAGTTCAAAAGTTCTTGAGTATAACCTAAAGACTCACTTCCATGAGATGGAAGTAGATACAGGAAGAACTAGATGTTAGTATAGTTTATCACCCCTAACTAATGGTTAATACGATCCAGACTAGAGGGTCTGATGAGAGCATGTGTGCTCATTCATGGTGATATCTAGAGACAGTTCTTGTCTTCCGTAAGATGTGATGATAACCACCATAGCCAGTGTCGAGATGTAAAGGAGCTATGTAAGGGAGGTTGTGTCAGTCACCACTTCATTAAGATGATGTTGGTGAAGGAACCTCGCGAAGGCCTGGAAAGGACCACAATGAGTGCAGATGAAGTTGCTTTGATCGTATGATGGCTGAAAGGAGCCTAGGGATGACATGAGTCGTAAGCTGATGTGAAGTAGACTGACATGTAGTTCACTTTGGGGGAATATGTGACATGAAAATATGACCCCTCTAACTTATAGCTAAGAGAGATGAGTCCCCGATGCATGGGTTCTTTTGAGATGGCCCTTACCCCTCAGGATAATGTGATGTGTGATGAGTTCCATGTGTCTAATTTAGAGCACTATGTGAGGTACCGGGGCCATGTGTGTAGAAATGAACCTAGTGAGCCCCAAGGGAGGCTGAAATGACCTGAGTCACCTGTGAGGTTTATAGATGCCAAGGTGAAAGAACTCAGAGAAAAAAAATATGTGATGACAAAGGTTCTTTGGAAGCACCATTGATAGGGAAAAGCCACATAGGGGCCAATGATGGACATGTAAAAGTCTTATCCTGAATTGTTTGTATGCTTGATGGAATTTTGAGGACAAAATTCTTATAAGAGGGGAAGGATGTTACAACCCCAAATTTGCATATGTATTCATAATTGAAATGTAATGATTTCATGAGTATGGACTTACTTGAAAAGGTGGTATGCTTTAAAAGATGGATTTCTTTGCAAATCTCCCTTTTGATAGGAATTTCTTGGTTCCTATTATTATATTAATCCGATAATGGATATAAAAGAGAAAAAAGAAGAAAAGTCCAAGTAATGGAAAAAAATACATGATAATTGATATTAAGCAAAAGTATTTATGAGAAATACTTGGAAATATCTAGAAAGTGGAATTAATGGCCAAAATTGAGTAAAATTCGTTTACATAGCATTTCTAAAAAAAGAAATATGAAAAGAAGAAAAAGGAGATGAAAGATAATGAGAAATCCTTGCAAAAGAATATCTTAACTGAGATAATAAAAGAAAAAATGTAGGAGCATCTAGAAGGATAGGAATTATCCTTCAAAGATGGATTTCTTACCTTTGGGTTTTCTTGGGTTCCAAGGATTCCAATTTGCAAAGATAATAGGAGAAGAAAAAAAGATAAAATCAAATAAAGCTTTATTAAGAAGGAAAGTTGAAATAATGATGAAAATATAAGAAATATATGGAAGTATAGATAATGGAATTATTATGAATGAGATTTCAAATCTACATGGTTTCTAATGGTAAAAGGAATCAAAATAAAGAAAATAAAAGAATAGGAGAGAGAAAATATGCATAAAATATGCTTTATTAATAGATATCTTGCACATGAAAATAATGCCCTTTTCCTTTGGCATTTGGGACTCAAATTTGATACACTAGAAGATTAAGTCAAGACAAAGTTTTCCCTAAATTTTGGGATTAAAAGGATATACAGTTTAAGAGTTATGGATGTTGCAAGTATCCTAACGTGGAAAGATAATTGTGTCACGTTTTATTTGGGATATAATCCCGATTTTAGTTAAACAAAAGGCTGCTCGGGACCATCGGATCTGAGATCAACAGATGGGACCTGATCCCAGTCATGTAGGGAGACTAGAACCAGAATCCAATTCAAGTAGGAGTGGAACTTGGATTTCTCATGATATGGGCAATCTATGAGGATGGAAACAAGACCATCGCCTTCAGGAGATCATCCTGAGTTTAGCAAGCCTGGGTTTTGAGGGGTTCTATGGAAGACTGCAGAAGTCCCCAATTCGTAGGGAACTAGATGGGTCCCCTATATATGTAGGGGAAAGCACTGGACACTACGAGCAATTATCCAATCAGTACCCTCGCCTCCGGAGCGCGACCACGAGCATCCTGATGCCCTAAATTCGGAAAATAACCCACGACACCTTCACAATACCCTTCCATGGCCGCCGACGCACAACCTAGCCTTTCTCCCTATTTGATGCACCCCTAACATAATTAACCCTTCCGTTAAGTTTAGTTTTGAGGTCCGGGGCTGGTATCTCCCTTTCCGGCCGCTGAGGGGCCCTGATGCCCGAGGTCAACCGCGAGGTTGACCGCAGCTGGGCGCTGCCTCACAAGACTGTCGGGAGGTAGAAGACAGACATGAGTCTAGATGGTTTTGCCCAGCCCACACAAGGACGAGAGGTCGGGGTCCTAAAGGTAAAATGGGGAAACATCTCAACTAGGCGCACGCGTGAAAAAGAAAGAAAAGAGCAGGCCAAAGTGTTGACGTGGCGTGCAGTCGTTGGCCCGTCAGGTACTTGTTTTGGTAATTTCATAACTAAATATACGTAACTCGTATTACGAGGTATAATATATGAAAATTGATCAGGAGAATGAGAGGAATCTAATAAAAATGATATTAAATCTTTATTCCTTTCTTAATTGCAAAAGTGAATTAAGTTGATGAAAATGCATTAAAGTTAGGTTAAAAACCCTAATTGTGATTAAAGGTTGAATCTAGTATGCTTAATGGGTTAATTTAAGTATTAGTAACCTATTGAATGATAATATTAGATTCAAATCTGATCTTGATGTGAGATTTCATGTTTGAGGGTTTTCAACCAAGAATACATGATAATGCAACTAGAAACCCTAATTTAGGGTAAAAGAAGAGATGATTATGTTTAATTCAAAATATATGGAAATATGTTGATGAGTGTTGATTCTAAGCTTGTTAGGAGTGATATGATAATATGATTAGAGTTTAAAGTATTAAAAGTGTGACAAAACCCTAATTTCATATGAAACCCTAAAAAGAGGGAGAAATCCTAAAATGAATAGAAACCCTAAGAAGCAAGATGATTTGGATAGATCTTGATAAGAAGGAATTATATGTTATTTCAAGATTTTTATACTTGCTTGCTTGGATTATGTTTCTTGGTTGATTCTATCTCAAAGATCTGCAATCATAGGTATGTGGTTACGCTTCTGGTTAATCACTTTAGTTTCACGGCGATTCCCATATGTTTTATCAATTGCCTGAAAATAACTGCTTGGATGACTTTTATTTCATGCAACTATAAAGTGACTATGATTATCACCATAAGTATGTATATATGACTGGCTCAGATCCTGGTCCTCCTTTGTGGCTTTTCTAATGATGAAAATGGTAACCTAGTACAGGGCCTACTTGTTAAGTAGGACATCAGGTTATCGAGAGTTAGAAATTGGGCTACCTATGTGTAGTGCCATGCGACTCTCTAGAACACCATGAGTTAAGGAGTGGGCTATCTATGATTAGTTCCATGTGACTCAACCCTAGAAATTGATTCACCTGTTAGGTAGGATCATGAGGGTTTTAATGGGATCTACCTCGAGGAAGGTAGCATCCAAGTCCACTGCAGGGACAGTGCAGAGGCTAGGGTATGTATGGATTGAGTAGTTATGCTGAAAACGTAATGTTGTTTGTTAAATCATAATTGACTGCAATATGTTGTTATCATAGTTGCACGATTATTGTTTCCCCCACATACCAACATATTCATTTATGTTGACCGACGTTTTGTTTGTCGGCATTTTAGGTACAAGTGAAAAGGGCAAATAGTAAAGTGGCATATGTGGAATTAAATGATAATTAAAGTACAAAGGAGGATTAGTTAGAATAGACTGTAGATGTGGATAGAAGTAGATATCCAAGTTTTTGAAAGAGGTATGCAAAGTTTAATTATAGCCTTTCAGTTTAGTAGAATTTGATAATTATTATTGATTATTTGTCGAACCTTTGATCCATAAATAGGGATAACGGCTCTGACCTCTTGGTCTCCCTTAATTGGGGGTTACTGGGAGGCGGGGTCGTTACAATGACCATAAACCATATCTTCAAAGTTAGTGAACCAACTGGAAATTCTTTGTAATCATCATAACATGAAAGTATGCTTTAGTAGATATATATAAAAAAAATGATTGAACCTATCTTTATCAATCAAAATAGGTAAATTACAATGATTTTGTTATATGTAAGAAGGTTTTGTATTCCCTACATTACAAACTAGTTCACACTTTATAGTTATAGGAATTTGTAAAGAAAACACCATACACTATTACGTATCAAATATTCACCCAAGACAAGTGAATATCAAAGGAAATTGACAATCTAGAGTGATCGCTATTATCCTTTATTAATTCTTTATCACATAAACCTTTCTGCTACTTCCTTTAGACCTAGATCACATGGAACAACTACACGAGACTCATAGATAGTTCCAACTAGAGGAGAACTCCTATCAAGACAAAAAAAAACATGTGATAGCAATTATGATGCTAGTTAAATGTTAAAATAGAAAAATATAAATGCTCTAGTCAATAGCTCATTGATAATTCAATTAGACACATAATATATCATCACATGAGATAATGATATTTCATTCTACTATAGTTGTGATCCAACATATCAACCATCTCAACAAGTTTACTAAGTAATCACTTACATGCTTATAAGATAACTTCTATACATTATGCTATAAATGACAATTAGAAATAATTGTCATTTCCTAATCAATTCTATTATGTTTTTACTCTTGCCCTAGTTAATTTCAAGTGTCTCGTACAAATTAAATTTGATTCACTAAAAAGTCATAAAGACCACTATAAAGAATACAAGGAGTATTATTAGGTTCCACTAAGATTCATGTCCTTGTCTATTAGCATAAAAACTAGTGTCTCATCAGACTGCAACTTAAATAAACATTAATTTTCCCAAGCACATAGGTCATGACACCTATCATATTATATAGGTGGTATTCTCATATTGACATATCTGATCAATCACATTGGTAGGGATGTATTCTAACAACATGATATACATCCTTGACACTCTCAGATATAGATAATTCATGGTGCTAAAGGGGACCATAACTCATATGTATTCTCAATATATTCAACAATATATAACTCCAAGTAACTCTCACAATCCCTAGATCACTATATGAATACTTATTTCCCTCCCCCGACTTTTGGGTACTAGGTAAGTTCTATGATGCATGTGACACAAACTACATGATTAGCGTTTCACTCATTACTTAGTCCAGTTACTCATTTCCCTTCCCTGACTTTCAGACACAAGGAAGGTCTATGATGCATGTGACATATACTACATGATTAGCTTTTCACTCATTACTTAGTCCACTTAATCATCTTTCAAATCTTTACATAAAATGAATATTATCTTCCTTAGGACAACCCAATTATCAATCATTGGCTTATCATTATTATGAACAGACAAGATGATAAGTAGTGCAATACAAAGTGACCAGAAATAAGAACATATAATACAAAGAGGTACATATTATAGACACGAGTCTCATGTATTTTTCAATTGCAATAAGCTCATTGTCAATCCTACATGCCTCTAATCATCAAAATGCTCACTCTGAGTTGTCAAAACCAAAGATTATCATCTAGACCATATTCCCTTTATGCTATATATACACAAACATAGGCCTTACCTATGGCTAATCCTTATATTACCTCAGTCATATTTCATATTCACAACTCTTATAAGGTTCACATATGATGGCACCTACTTTCTCTTATTTTGAAATTTGCATCAATAATTACATAAGAAATGCTAATCTGAGAAGGGTAACCATTTTTTTATACAAACATAAAGGAGAATTTTATATTGTTTATATATCACTAATTTTTAAGCACTACATTAAATAATAAGCTTCCATTCATTTTGCAAGGCCTTATTAATGATCATATGAAACATCCCATTTACGAGCATTTAAAAAAATCATTTACATGGATCTTAAATATGAAACCCCAAGCATTTCTTAAATAAGAAAATTTTCCTATTATATTATATAACAATCCCCAATTAAAACCATGACATCAACCCGTGGTAACGAACATATGACATCTTCTCATAGCTCAGTCCTTTTTTATTGAAAGAAGTTCGGGGATCTTCGTATTTAACCTACTCTCCTCGTGCAAGATGAAACAAACCTACCTACGTAATTTAAAAAATCGATGGAAAGAAGCATGGTATAGCTACCATTATATAAACTTTCATCTAGACTATTAAACACCTCTAGATGAGGCCAACTATATTGCATGTCCAATTTTATTTTAGGTGTTGGTTAGCTAGCTTGTCTATAATAATGTTTTGAAGTCAGTTGATTTGTATTATCTCGATAAACCAGATCTGTCCACCAAATAAACTATTGTTCTTATCAAACTTATGAAGGACAGGGCTGCAATGACATCCTTATTGATTGCATCCACTACCAATCCGTAATCTGTCTCAACAATAACTCTCCTCCATCCTTCCCTCCATGCTTTCTCCAAAGCCATGTAAATGGTCAGCTTCCTGTACCTATTCCACATTCATGCTCTGTAATGTACATGCGTACAAAGTATGTGATCAAATGTTTATAGGATAACTCCTACGTACCACAAGTAGTATAACCTTAGGTCAGATCCATAAGAAATCAAAGGAATATTTAAGTCTTTCTGTACAAAGTAATTAAACAATAGGTTAAAAACATAATTGATTGATTGGATGTAAGATTGATTTATAATACCAAAAATAAACCCTAAATTACAAGCTAAACTTCCATGGATATATGTTCAAATCAATTAATACTTTTATTAATTATAAGAAAAAGATCTAAACTATTTTATTTTTCTCTAAAATGGAAGCTCAGTGGAGGACCTCGCCAGTCTGGAGGCGGTTCGAGCACAAGAGGAGCTGGTGTAGGAGGGCGAGGAACCAGATGGTAATGTCGGTACCTCACGAAAGTGATGGTGCTGGTGGATTTGGGTGGTGAGCCGAGGCTGAGAAATGCCCAAAGGGCTGGGCAGTGGCACCACACTGATAGTAGGAGATCGAGAGGATAAAATGGGGGTGTTCGAGGCCAAACGAGAGAGCAAGAAAGGGGCTCATATCTTGGTGTGGTTATTGAGAGCATCAGGGTCCCCTTTTATAGTGTGGGGTTAGGGTTTGTACCAATATTTTACATACCTTACCATAATCTGTAGCTCTAGCAACAATCAATTGTAACTCTCAAATGCTTAACTACTACAAAACAAGCCTTTAGCGTCAGTTAATTAAGGGCTTTAGTGTCGGTTTCCATGCGACACCCAAGTGGGCACCGCTAAAGGTGGACCCCTTCGGTGTCGGTTCCCAACCGATGCCAAAAAGCTTCCCCCCACCGAAAATGTGCCAGCAAAGGGACTATAGGCATCGATTTTTTAAGAACACTGACACTATAGAATTGTTACAGATGTCGGTTATTAAAAGAACCGACGTCACAACGCTTCCCGCCACTGAAAACGCACCAGCAAATGGCCTATAGGCATCGGTTTTGTAAGATAACCGACACCATCTCTCCTGCCACCACGGCTGTGCTTCCCAACACATTCATGTTTCTTGGCCATATCAACTGAACCGACATCAGTTTTGTGCTAATAACCGACGACATATCCCCTACATGCCACCACGGCCATGGTTCCTGGCCACATAGACGACAGTTTTTTTATCAAAAACCATTGTTGTATGTCTGTGGTGTCGGTTTTGATCAAATAATCGACGCCTATGTTAATATTTTTTTAATAAGTTTGTAGGCCTGTTGTATGGTTGTTCAGTAGGATGAGAACCTACAGTTCAGTTCTAAACTGTAGGTTTACAATATCCATTAATATTAGCCAACAACAGGCCACAAACCTGCAAAATTAACAAGATGGGAAATATTATATATATGTGATTCACACACATGTATAAGCACATTTAATTCATATTATTTTTTAATCACACACATGTAGAAACCAGTAACAACCTATAGTTCCATTCATTTCATCTCTTTTCACATTCAGACACATGTAGAAACATTTATGTATTGATCATCTTCACACACATATGACAATTCATAAAAATTCATTCACATTCACACAAAAATAATTATGAGAACAAAGTTATTCTTTATTCATCATTGTCATCATTGTTAATAAAATTAAATCTAAAAATTCCCACTCTTTGTAGGGCTTTTGCCCATTCTTCTCTTACAACATCTAATTCATCTCTCGTATAGGGAGCATGTACATCGAAATGCTTTCCACCTGTGCTGAAGTCAGCAGTTTTAAAGACCTGTAAAGAGAATGATGTATATATATAATTAATAATATATAATAAAATTGATATATTTCATATTATCTAATGAGACTATGTATAATACCTACAGTATCTTATCAATTTTCATTACATCATGTTTGATGATTAGGTCCATAAATAGCATCACATAGTAGGCACATGCCCAATCGTTGTCTTGTGTAGCACACTATAAATTGAAACATACAAAATATTCAAAAATACAAATAAGCATAGTTCACATAAATAATATATACATTGGTGTCAGGAAATTACTTTCACATTCTCCCAAATTAGTGATAGATCCTTTTTCCTGGGGACCTTTCCTCCATCTTTTCTGTACTCTTGTAAAGCCCTACATATATTAATTTCACCCATTAAATTGCATAATTAAATATTAATGTAGTAACAGATGTTAACATATATAAAAACATGAAATATTTCTCACAAGAATAATGGCCTTTTAATTGCGCATGTCCATATAATTCCAACTCATTCCCCACAGGATCTATATAATAGACAGTGAACGTCTTGGGGACAATAACTAGTAACTCCCAATGCCTACCACTATAGGTAAGAAAGTTAAAAATTAATAACTCAAAATTCACAATAAAAATGTAATTTTCTTAAGTCCAAATTACAAGAAAAGTAAACTTACTCGACATTGAATGGAGCTATTATCACCGTCTTCTTATTTTTACCAAAATATTCAAAAGCATCACAACAGTATGAAGTAACTAAAGAAGCGTATATATCTACAAGACTAATCAAAGATGGAACCAAAAATCCGACATGGGAAAACCTAAAATCTCTACATATCTTGTGTAATTGGCTGCAAAACATGTATTATGTATGCATTAATATATAAGAAACCAGATCACCATATATAAAACATGGTATATGGATGTATAAACAAGATCTCACCATACCCACAACTCTATCATAGATGTGTTCAGCCATTGATAACTAAACAACTCCACAATATCTTATATAAATATCGTATTTTCATATGATTGACCTACATTAATACCTATGCATTAATATGTACGTATGCAAAACTTGTATTAAGTATGCATTAATATGTATGCTAAACTTGTATAAATAGATTGTTATCGTATGATTTACCTATAGCATCCTCCAGAATAGTAACAATTGTAGGGCAATTTGTATCATGTTCGTCAATCTATACTGCCACACCCCTACAATTAGGACCTATCGAGGCATGTAGGTCCCTTGGAAGCCATCTTGGTAGTTGATAACACCCAAATATGCGCATATTGTCCATGCATTTTATCTATAGTTCCATATCACCTTGGCCTTAATATGCCCCTCTTTGCTCATGTTTTAGTCCTTTTCTTATTTACTTAGATAAATAACTAATTATCCAATTAAGTAGCTAATTAGCCAATGTTAGACTTGCATGTACCAGACACAGATGAACTACCTCTCTCCTGGCTCTCTCTGTTAAACTGTGGCCCAGTGAGTTCTACTGCCTGATATTTTGTTTAATGATCATTATTGTGTTATACTAAATCTTGGGCCTAGTTCTGCTTCAATTACTTGATTTCATTGTCCAAACCTTTGAATATCTATGATCAACCCATTTGATTTAATCTCGATTTTTAATTGGATTTATCTTATTTGTGTAGGTCATAATTGGGCACAAAAGCTTTAGCTCCAAGGCCCATAGCACATTTTGGGCCTTTGTTTAGCAAGGGTCAAAGGCAGTCAATGACCGGTTGCCCTTTCTCCTCTCTAGAGGCTCTTGCCCTTCTCTTCTCACCAACCCAGTCGTTGGGCCCCACGTACCACTTAGGGTAGAAGGCGTACAGGAGCGCGATCCCGAACCAGTAGCATCACCCACCCCCACGCCCGTGATCGACTTGAAACTGCGACCACAGTTTTTGTTTACCGCGACCGCGGCTTCCATTTACCGCGACCGCGGCACCAACATTTACCGCGACCCCTCGCTCCTCTCTATCCTCCAAGATCGCGGACACCTATCCGCGGCAACAACCATGACCACTCCAAAATCGCGACCTCCCCTACATAGCCGCGATCGCGACAACCTCTTCATAGAACCGTGACTGTGATTTGTGTTTACCGCGACCGCAGTTCCATCTGCTCTCCACCACAGCGGCAGCAACCTCATCTCCGTCGCATGCTGCTCGCCAATGTCAGCGTACTCCTTGCCATCTAGCAGACTGTGTCTTCCTTTGCCACCATTGTGACCACCATGGTCCAGGCTCCCCTACTCCACCTGCAACCACGATCACCCTCGGGCATCCTCCACACTTAGAACCTCTTCACCTGCAACCCCGCACTCTTCCCTTCTCATATCCACGCCTTCGACCACCAAAGCGTCGACTTCATGGAGGAGGGTCAGATCGTGACCAGGTGATCAACGGGAAGGCAGCTATGACCAACAGGGAAGCAACATCGCGGCCTGCCCAAAAGGACCACGGTCGTGGTGTCCTTGGACAGTGATCGCGACCTGCTACTCCACCCCTTTCACCTGCTTGTGGTCTCCTCTGCCTACAACTGCGACCTCAGCTTCCAAGACCTACTCCTCTCCTCCATCCATTGTGGTCCGCCTTTCCTATAATGTGACCGCGGTTCCCACAGATCGTGACTGTGATTTGCATAACCGCGATCGCGACTTCTGCCCCACCTCGCCCACGATCTTCACATACCCAAAAACCGCGGTCTCTTGCCTCCCTGGCCACGACCATGCATCCACCTGCAACCCTACATGCATGCGGTCTTCTCCTTTGACACGATCGGTCCATCAGCCTCGCCCGTGATCTTTGCCGCGACCATGGCTCGCCTCGACCTGACAGATCAACAGATCGCGACCGCGATCTCCCATAATCGCGACCGGGTGCAGTCAGTAGACCGCAACCATACCACCACCTGCCCGCGGTCGCAACATAAAGGAACCGTGACCACAAGGGAATCGTGACCAACTGGCAGTTCTAGAAGAAAAGAACCTCGACCGAGGCAAAGAAGACCCAATGAACTGGGCCTATAAATAGGACCCGACCCACTTCATTAAAGGGGGGGAATCCAGACCGGTAGTCCAGAAGACGGGGGATCCAGGCTTTATGCCAAATGGATGATGGGTCATGTCCAAATGCCGGAAGGCTGCCGGGTTGGAACCAGAGCCCCGTGGGAGTGTCCCAAGGTCCGAGAGGACCAAGGCATCTAGTCTATGTTCTCCAACAACCACCAGCCTCCACTCTCTATCTCCTCCGTCTCCATCTCAGATCTATTCTCTCCAAGGGTGGAAACTAAGGAGAGAGTAGATCTGTGTTACGTTCACCCTCACCATCAAGGAGAGAGAAGATCTTCATCACCTCCCTCCTCCATTGCTGGTCTACGATCTCAATAGGTGGAAGTTGAGGAGAGAGAAGATCAGTCTACACCAACATCCTCTCACATCCACTAGGCTACTATTTGGAGTAGATTTAGAGAGAGAGAGAGAACCTAGGAGTCCAGAAGGACGAAGAGGAAGACCAAGGAACGAGATTCAGCCTACACGGAGACCAAGGAGTGAGAGTCATCTTTCTTCTACGGGCTATATCTCTTTCTTCTTCTATTTCATTCTACTGCATTCCTTTGTTTCTTGTACAAACAATGTTCATCCGTCTTTGTTCGGTGCTAACCATGCTTGTCTATGGCTAGTTAGCTCCTTCTTGGCTATGTAGCCCGATCTGGGCATGTTCATGTACTTTTTCCTTAAGCAAGTAGATTCATTTCAGATCTAGTATGTTACATGTTTTATTTTCTCTTTCTAAGTTATGATTGTTAGTATGGTTGATCTCTTACTCGCTTGAACTGTTATTTCTGCCTGTATCGAGAGATCTGTTATAGGAATAGCTTAGAGACGATAGTTTGGATCTGAACCCGAGAGGAGGACGATCCAAGGTATTTTGTTCCTAACATCCCGAAATATCATAAGACCTGAGAGGGAACTTAGTATATTCCGAGGTGTTAATATGTGATTCCTTGAGAGAGGGTTGATAGCATATCGTTGATGGTTTTAGTCACGCATCACGAGAGTGAGTGGGACGACCCACATGACAGATGCCACTGTGCGTGCTAGATGCTTGCTTAGGTGTTCGAGGGTTGTCTACGCCCGAGAACGAGTGCATAGACTGTCCCATTTGTGATTACATAGCCAAGAACTCTATTTCTCTGATTAGTAGAACCACGAGCTATGTTTTGTTTTGTTTTGTTTTACTTTTCTTTGTTTTATTGTAAATCATGTCAACCCTCTAGACTAGTTCTAGCACTTACTTTCATCGCATATTGTTTTGGCTTATCTGAATATAGAACAAAAATCCATGGTGTCTTAAATGTCACCACGACCCTGTGTTCGACCCCGTAATAAAAGTTGCAGGGGCCTAGAAGGTTTCGGGTTATAAATTTAAAAGCTTGATTCCTTCCTTTGTCCCGCATTCATTTCTGGATGCGAGAAAAAGGCCAATCAACTTTTGGCACCGTTGTCGGGGACGTGGTTTTCCACGTTTACATGCCTAGTATATTTTCGTCCTGTCACTATAAGTCTGTATATACTTGCATAGTTTTCCTCTTTCTTTAAACATACTTGTTCGTATATACTAAATACCTTTTGTTTTTCTTATACCTTTTCAGCCATGGATCTCACTTCAGTGAGACAAGTCATCTTGTCTACCTGTGCCCCGAGTTTTTCCACAGTTCTGACTGTTGGCAAATAATTGAAGGTCGTGCTCTATAGCTAGTCGAGTTATACTTACCTCCACCATCGTCATATGTCGAGATTCCAACAACGGAGACTGCCAGTCAGCTCTCGACTCCTGTGCTATCATGGGATCAAGAACTGATTAAGGCAGTGGAGTTAGCTAGAGAAAGTGTCAAGGAACTCACCTCCCTAGTTCCTCATCTCCAAGAAAATGTCGATCCGCTCCAACAACTATTAGACAAGCAGGAGCATCATCTCCAAGTAGCCACCGAGGCTGCAGACCGCAGTAGAAGTCTACTTCAAACTGTTGAACAAGGATTCATCCTAAAGCGTCAGTTTGATACAGTAGATTCCCCTTATATGTGCATGGCAGAATCGACGGGTCTTGAAAGCATTGCTGCTCAAGTACAACAACTTCATGATAAAGATGTTGAACAAGGCAGGAGGCTCCAAGAGCTCATCGATTTGGTTACAATCCAATTACAACTACCATCACAAGACAACGAAGACGTTAGTCATCAAGACCATTCCATTGGGTCTGAAGTTGAGTATGCATCACCATCCTATTCAGACCATCAACTAGATTCACTAGGATTTTTTTGTGAAGACCAACCCACTCAGGGAAACCCTTCATTCTATCCAGATGATCCAGTTGATGAACCAATGGAAGATATGAGTAATAGACATGAATGGTTCGATGATGACAACGATGAAGACTCCTATCCTCACAATAACAGCCAAACAACCTCATAGCCAGAAGGTTGGTTTGAGGAAATAGAGTCAGATATTGAACCACACCAGAGTAACGTCTCTCATATTGAGACTTGTCTCTTCGCTTTGAGCAGTACGCCAACCATGGTCTGGAACAACTTGTTTGATGACGACGATGACTGTTGCTCGACATGGAGCAATGGGTATACCGATGACGATGAGTTGGAACAACACGAACTTACAATCACCACCATCCTTCCTCAAGGCTTGGGAGGACTCAAGGGAAGTAGATGGACAGTTCACTACAATATGGCTGTTGAGCATCAAGAAACCCCAGACCCCACAGAAGACGACAAGCTTGGGGTGGAAGAACATCAATCATACTCTTTTGAGGACACTTCATGTTCAGAAGATGATTGGATGACTCAGACTGTACATGAAGACTTATCTGAGCATCCAACCTCAAGTGTAGAGATGGAGAGAGAAGATATGAGTCCTCAAGATGACGTCCAGCCTCTCTCATCCATCTCATCCTGTGTCGACATCCCAAGACCTTCATATTTAGATTTTTATAATGAAAGGTACCTTGAGGATGATATGTCGAAGAATTCATCCCAGTGTAGTTCAAACCACTTTCAGCACAAAGATGACTTCACCGAGTTTCCAGATTTCACTTCTCTTCTTCAAACTCGGGGGGGGGGGGGGGGGGGGGGGGCGCATCTCCGCCTATTCTACTCCGATTATGTGGCAGAACCTGTCGGCAAGACACAGGTGACTTTGGTCCCAAAACTAAGGATTTGGGATCCGAGTGTCGGTATCGTGGGGTAACCACCCCCTTTTCTCTTACCCACCCTCCCTCCCTTTTATTACAATAATGTCTGTTTTTCATGTTTTTATTAGTTAATTTCTTTCCTCTAACTGTTTTTATATCCTTGCAACCATGCATCATCTTTAGAACTTCAATAACTGTCGTTAAACTCATGCATTCCTACCTCACAATTTCAAGTTTAAGTCTTGCTCAAGGACGGGCAAAGTTTTATGCTTGGGGTGGTAGGCTTCGCCTTTCTATATCTCCATCCTTCTAGCATGCATGTTTACTTCCTGCATTTAGTTTTAAAATTTTCAAAATTTTTAGCTTTTTAGCTTTGCAATTATGGCTATATGGTGCGAACTTAATAGATAAATGCTTGACTTTATGCCTAGATGCACAGTTTTCATCTTAAAAATTGCTTGACCTCTTGCTTGACTTGCTCTTTGACTCTTTCCTTGAGTTTGGTAATAAATCTAAAGTTATGTCCCTTTTTCATAACTTAAAGCTAAATTCCCTTGATCTATGTTGTGAATGGAAAATCCATGGTAAAGGACTGTTGGAATGAGCTAAAACATGATTAAAGAATCCTAGTTGCGGTTTCACAAGCTTGCCTCTACTCTAAGGATTCTTGAATCATAATTGCTACTTCTCACACAGGTATCAAGTAGATTATGATGGGATTTGAGCTATGATCAAGATAAAATGTTTTTCCTTGATGGACTATGTGCCTTCTCACATTAGATTGAGTCAAAAAGATGAAAAATATAAAAATGTGCAAAAGAGGCTTGGCCGCCCACAAAATCCCAAAAATATCTATATAGTTCTCACCCAAGCCTACAAATAGAATGCAGATGATTAAAGCCTGAGTGTGAACAATAAATGAGTGTTTGTTTCCTCTTTTAAGGAGAGTTGAGGATGGTGCCCAGTCGATGTATGACTGCGCTCACGAATGTAGGTATGTCGCGCCTGGTAGTATCATTCCAAAAGCTCATTAGAGATTCATTAGGAACCCTAGGTGACCTATGAGATCATCTCAGTAGCAGGGTTGGTTCGAGCGCAGTATGAGGAGTTCGTCTCACTGCTTTGGACCAACTGGTTCAGACTGCAGGGACTGTTTCTCGCTACATGGACCAATCTGACGTAGATCGAGATCCTCAGAAGTCATTCGAGTCTTTTTGCTTTGTTTCTTAAGGACATGAATAAGTGAGAGGCGTGATGTTCCGGATTGGTATGCATGGATTCATGGTGATGGCTCATTGCTCATCGACCGCGTGATCACCTATGTGACAATTCTCTCATGTTTACTAATCATGATTCAAACCCTCATGAGTATCGGCATGCTGTAGTGAATTTGCTTAATCTTTCTTGGACAATCTTTGATCTTGCTTTGGCAGGACTGGGGTTGATTTGGTAGGGGTTTGTTCTGAAATGACATGGATCAAGAGTATTGATGCTTTAAACTATTTTTATTAACTTTAGCATTAATTGCCAAGCTTAATTTGGATGTTATCTTTTTGTTCTTTGAGCACTGTCTTGCTTGAGGACAAGTAAGTTTTAAGCTTGGGGTAGTTGATAACACCCAAATCTATGCATATTGTCCATGTGTTTTATCTATAGTTCCATATCACCTTGGCCTTAATATGCCCCTCTTTGCTCATGTTTTAGTCCTTTTCTTATTTACTTAGATAAATAACTAATTATCCAATTAAGTAGATAATTAGCCAATGTTAGACTTGCATGCACTAGACACAGATGAACTACCTCTCTCATGGCTCTCTCTCTGTTAAACTGTGGCCCAGTGAGTTCTACTGCTTGATATTTCATTTAACGATCATTATTGTCTTATCCTAAATCCTGGGCCCAATTATGCTTCAATTACTTGATTTCATTGTCCAAGCCTTTGAATATCTATGATCAACCCATTTGATTTAATCTCGATTTTTAATTAGATTTATCTTATTTGTGCAGGTCATAATTGGGCACAAAAGCTTTAGCTCCAAGTCCCATAGCACATTTTGGGCCTTTGTTTAGCAAGGGTCAAAGGAAGTCAACGACTGGTTGCCCATTCTCCTCTCTCGTGGCTCCTGCCCTTCTCTTCTCACCAACCCAGCCGTTGGGCCCCATGTACCACTTAGGGTAGAAGGCGTACATGAGCGCTATCCCGAACCAGTAGCATCACCCACCCCCACGCCCGTGATCGACCTGAAACTGCGACCACGGTTTCCGTTTACCATGACCGCGACTTTCATTTACCGCGACTGCGGCACCAATCTTTACCGCTACCCCTCGCTCCTATCCGTCCTCTAAGATCGCGGACACCTGTCTGCGGCAACAACCGCGACCACTCCAGAATCGCAACCTCCCCTGCATAGCCGCGACCGCGACAACCTCTTCACAGAACCGTGACCATGATTTGTGTTTACCGCGACGGTGGTTCCATATGGTCTCCACCACAGCGGCAACAACCTCATCTCTGTCGCCTGCTGCTTGCCAATGTCAGCCTGCACCTTGCCATCCAGCAGGCTGTGGCTTCCTTTGCCACCATTGCGACCACCATGGTCCAGGCTCCCCTGCTCCACCTGCAACCATGATCACCCCCGCGCATCCTCCACAGTTCGAACCTCTTCACCTGCAACCCCGCGCTCTTCCCTTCTCACATCCACGCCTTCGACCACCAAAGCACCGACTTCATGCAGGAGGGTCAGATCATGACCAGGTGATCAACAGGAAGGCAGTTGCGACCAACAGGGAAGCAACATCACGGTCTTCCCAAAAGGACCACGGTCACGGTGTCCCTGGACTGCGATCGCGACCTGCTACTCCACCCCTTTCACCTGCTCGTGGTCTCCTCTGGCTGCAACTGCGACCTCAACTTCCAAGACCTACTCCTCTCCTCCATCCATTATGGTCCGCCTTTTCTATACCGCGACCGCAGTTCCCACAAATCGTGACCGCAATTTGCAGAACCGCGATCGTGACTTCTGCCCCACCTTGCCCGCGATCTTCACATACCCAACAACTGCGGTCTCCTTCCTCCCTGGCCACGACCAGGCATCCACCTGCAACCCTACATGCTCACGGTCTTCTCCTTTGATGCGATCGGTCCATCAGCCTTGCCCGTGATCTTTGTCACGACCGTGGCTCGCCTCGACCTGACAGATTAACAAATCACGACCGCGATCTCCCATAATCGCGACTAAGTACAATCAGTAGACCACGACCATACCACCACCTGCCCGCGGTCGCAGCACAAAGGAATCGCGACCACAAGGGAATCGCGACCAACTGGCAGTTCTAGAAGAAAAGAACCTCGACCGAGGCAAAGAAGACCCAACGAACTAGGCCTATAAATAGGACCCGACCCACTTCATTCAAGGGGGGGAATCCAGACCTGTAGTCCAGAAGGCGGGGGATCCAGCCTTGAGGCCAAACGGCTATTGGGTCATGTCCAGACACCGGAAGGTTGTCAGGTTGGAACCAGAGCCCCGTGGGAGCGTCCCAAGGTCTGAGAGGACCAAGGCAGCTAATCTACGTGCTCCAGTAGCCACCAGCCTCAACTCTCTCTCTCCTCCGTCTCCATCTCAGATCTTTTCTGTCCAAGGGTGGAAACCAAGGAGAGAGTATATCTATGTTACGTTCACCCTCACCATCAAGGAGAGATAAGATCTGCATCACCGCCCTCCTCCACTACTGGTCTACGATCTCCATAGGTGGAAGTTGAGGACAGAAAAGATTAGTCTACACCAACATCCTCTCACATCCACTGGGTTGTTGTTCGGAGCACATTTAGAGAGAGAGAGAACCTAGGAGTCCAGAAGGATGAAGAGGAAGACCAAGGAATGAGATCCATCCTGCACGGAGACCGAGGAGTGAGAGTCACCTTTCTTCTACGGGCTATATCTCTTTCTTCTTCTCTTTCATTCTACTGCATTCCTTTGTTTCTTGTACAAACGATGTTCATCCGTCTTTGTTCGGTGCTAACCATGCTTGTCTATGGCTAGTTAGCTCCTTCTTGGCTATGTAGCCCAATCTGGGCATGTTCATGTACTTATTCCTTAAGCAAGTAGATTCATTTCAGATCTAGTATGTTACATGTTCTATTTTCTCTTTCTAAGTTATGATTGTTAGTATGGTAGATCTCTTACTCGCTTGAACTGTTATTTCTGCCTGTATCGAGAGATCCGTTGTAGGAATAGCTTAGAGACGATAGTTTGGATCTGAACCCGAGAGGAGGTTGATCCAAGGTATTCTATTCCTAACATCCCAGAATATCCTAAGACCTGAGAGGGAACTTAGTATATTCTGAGGTGTTGATATGTGATTCCTTGAGAGAGGGTCGATGACATATCATTGATGGTTTTAGTCACGCATCGCGAGAGTGAGTGGGTTGACCCACAGGACAGATGCCACTGTGCGTGCTAGATGATTGCTTAGGTGTTTGAGGGTTGTCTACGCCCAAGAACGAGTGCATAGACTGTCCCGTTTGTGGTTACATAGCCAGGAACTCTATTTCTCTGATTAGTAGAACCACGAGCTCTATTTTGTTTTGTTTTACTTTTCTTTGTTTTATTTTAAACCGTGACAACCCACTAGACTAGTTCTAGCACTTACTTTCATCGCATATTGTTTTGGCTTATCTGACTATAGAATGAAAATCGATGGCGTCTTAAACGTCACCACGTCCCTTTGTTCAACCCCGTATATCTACTTCGACCCCGTAATAAAAGTTGCGGGGGCCTAGAAGGTTTCAGGTTATAAATTTAAAAGCTCGATTCCTTCCTTTGTCCCGCGTTCATTTCCGGACGTGAGAAAAAGGCTGATCAGTAGTCGAGGAGGTGGAGGCCGATATGTAGAGGGTCTCATCTTTTTGACCTGTATATATAATTCCAGATCAATTGACTCATATATACACACACTAACAAATTAAAGTAATGGAATATTATTATAAAATATTAGTATAGAGGACATCCGCTTCGGGCCACAATATCATTCCACCTACTGCCTCACCAAGTGTTTCAGCATTTGGGTGTGCATAAGGCAGTGCAAGATCCATCCAGTCGGGGAATACATGTATCAGGCTCACACGTACCACACCATCTGGTACTGGATACCCATGAAACATGAATCCTTTAAGGGGTGGGTAAGATGACGCTTCTGTAATGATATATTCTTGACTTTTTAGTCGGCATGACTTCAGCCCCTATAAATTTACGTAAAGAATGTTATATGCATATATACATAAATATATCATCTTGAATAGACTAGCTATTATGTCATAAAAATACTTACAGAGGACGTGTTAGGTGGTGGGTCTACAGGATTACTCCCAACCACTTCTACAGTAGGAGAAGAGTGGCCCGCCATAGGTATTGTCTGAGTGGCAGGCTGAGATGCCTGCCACTTCATCATTGCTTCTTGGATTCTCTTCTCAATGAACGAATCTACCTATACATGGATAAAAGAAATGCTAGCTTCTGATTATTGAATTCCCCTTTGTAATAACATTCTAAAATAAGAATAGGTTACCTCAGCTTGTGAAAGTCCTACTTTTGGGACATGTTTGTGCTGGGATGGCCCAAAGAACGCTTTGATGCCCACACCAGTGTCTGCACCCCGAACATGTCCAGGATGCTTTGGTTACCCATAGCAACTATCAGTTCATCCATTATGCTCTGAGGGATGAACTTGCCTTCCTTCCTTTGCTTGTGCAACTCTCGCTAATCACTTCAACAAAAATTAGTAAGTAAACATAACAATAATCAATATCGATTGATTGCTCTAAGAGTTTATTTTTACCATTTTTGCAGTCGCCTTAGTAGTTGCGGGCTTCAGTATGTCTCCCTTCTTGTTTTTCCTCCCAGCTATCCACATAGCATGGCGAGAAAGAGGTGCGGGAGCATTAGTAGATGACTCTACAGTCTTCTGAGTAGCAGTAGGCTAAGCAGACTCGGCCTATAGTCTTTGGCGAATGCCTGCATATCCTCTTGGACCCATTGTATAGTTGTGCACATTCAGTCCACGCCTTGCTCTTTATGCCTCACTAAGGGCCTAGTTAGTTAGCACATTGATTTGGTAACACTAATTGTAAAGTTCACATTGTAAAGTACACATTGACATAGTAAAGTAATTCACATTGTAAAGTTCACATTCACATTGTAAAGTAATTCACATTGTAAAGTTCACATTCACATTGTAAAGTAATTCACATTGTAAAGTCCACATTCACATTGTAATGTTCACATTCAAAAAAATAAAACATATAAAAAATATAAACATTCATGGCCCTAATATTGTGATCTTTTATCAATTAACAATCCTTCATTGTGATCCCCGCGAACATATAAGTCATTGTGATCCCCAGCTTCAATGTTTGGTGGTGTTGGTAACCCAACTAAGAATGGACTGGAGTCGTCATACTTAGCATAGTACTCTTCTTCATCTATAGGATCTTCAATGAACTATCTTTTACCATGAAGAACAACCGACCATTTATCATTTGCAGGATCATCGATATAAAATACTTATTTCTCCTGTGATCCCAATATGAATGGCTCACCCCTCTCACTAATCTTTTCAAAGTTCACTAATGTGAAACCCAATTCATCCACTATAACTCTTTTTTTGTTGTCAACCCAATTACATTTAAAGAGTAGAATTCTGAAATCTACATAGTCAAACTCCCATATGTCTTCAATGACACTGTAATATGACATTTTAGCTTCATGTTGACTCTTATCCTTTGCACTCGCAAAAAACAATGAAGACGCTTGAAGGGTGACCCCACTATTTTGGATGACACTCTTATCATCTTTACGCTTTGTGTAATATGGGAATCCATTTATGTCAAACCCTTCATAAGACATAACATTCAATTTTGGTTTAAAGGTGAGGCATTTGATTGTTTTAGTAAGATTATCTGGTGTTTGAGATAGTTGATGTAAGACTTTATCTTCAAACCACTTAATAAATTTCTTGTTATGCTCTCTAGCAAGCCACATTGAATTGGATCGAGGATATTGTCTCTTGATGAAATTGGTATGTTCCTCGATATAAACACTCACTTTGTCGATGTTGTGTAAAATATACAAGTGACCTTGCTCCAACTGCTCACGGCTGATTACTTTCACCTGTGATCCCAAAATTCCTATGCCAAAATGCTCCTCAATATTCTTGTCATTCGCAGGAGCTTCATTAGCACCAAAAAGTCATTGCAAAAATCAATAACCTCTCTCGCCACATAACCCGCAATAATACTCCCTTTAGGATGATAATAGTTTCGAACATCACCTTTAAAAATGCTCATGTATCGTTCAAAGGGATACATCCAATGCAAGAAAATTGGTCCCAAAATTTTCGCTTCCCTAGTCAAGTGGACAACAAGATGTACCATGATATCAAAGAACGAAGGAGGAAAATACATCTCAAGCTAACATAGGGTAACAACCACCTTTCTTTGCAATTTATCGAGAGTATCAGGGTCAATAACTTTGCTGCACAGACTATTGAAAAAGAAACAAAGTCTGGTGATTACAAACCGTACATGCTTCGGCAATATAGATCGAATTGCCACAGGCAATATTTGTTGCATTATAGTGTGACAATCATGAGATTTAAGACCTATCAACTTTAGATCTTTCATTGATATCAATGTACAGATGTTGGATGAGTAACCCTGTGGTACCTTAACATTTACCAAGCATTCACAAAAGGCTTTCTTCTCTTTTCTAGACAACGTGTAACAAGCGGGAGGTAAGTATGTTCTCCGATCGCTACTAACTACTTCTGTTCATTCTGTCCTTATTCCCATTTCACATAGGTCCATTCTGGATTTTATCCCATCTTTAGTCTTACCTGGTATATTCAACAGAGTATCGATGACGCTATCACATATATTTTTCTCAATGTGCATGACATCGATACAATGTCTGACTTTCAAAGAACTCTAATAAGGAAGATCCCAAAATATTGACTTCCTCTTGAATAAAGACTTGTCACTCCGTGTGGCCATCGTACATTGTGATCTCTTACCAAATTCATTGGCGATGTCTTTTACTCTTTCATAAACATCCTCCCCTGATATAGGTTTAGGTGCACTCTGTTTCTCATTCCGTCCATTGAATGCTTTACGTAACCTACGATACAGATGAAATTTTGGAAGAAACCTTTGATGACCAAGATATACAGTCTTGCCTCCATGTTTTAGTCGTATTGAATCAGTGTTCTCTTCACATATAGGACATGCTTTAGATCCTTTGACACTATATCCAAACAAATTCCCATACGCTGGAAAGTCATTCACAGTGCAAAACAACATAGCGTGCAAATGTAATGTCTCTCTTTGTGAAGCATCATAGGTCATCACACCTTCACCCCAGAGCTTCTTCAAGTCATCAATCATAGGTTCAAGATAAATGTCGATATCATTTCTAGGTTGTTTAGGGCCCGATATCAAAGTCGACAGCATAACATACTTATTTTTCATACACAACCAGAGAGGAAGATTGTATATAACAAGCATAACTGGCCAAGTGCTATGTTGGTTGCTCAATGTCCCGTACAGATTCATCCCATCTGTACAAAGCCCAAGTCTTAGATTCCTGTCTTCTTCACCGAATTCAGGGTACAATAAATCAATCTTCTTTCACTATGGGGAATCAGACGCTTGTCGTAGGATCCTATCATTATATTTCTTAACATCTGCATGCCACCTAAAATTCTTCACATCTATAGGATTGGAAAACAAGCGTTGAAACTGTGGTATTATAGGTAGATACCACATCACCTTGGTAGGAGAACCAGTTTCGGACTCCCCCGAAGTCATCAATTTATACCTTGACGCACCACATTTCGAACAATCTTTCAAATCCACATAGTCCTTTTGAAATAATACACAATCATTCGGGCATGTGTGTATCTTCTTGGCCTCCATTCCCATTGGGCACAACAATTTTTTTAACTGGTATGTTGAGATTGGCAGCTCATTTCCTTCTGGAAGAATTTCTTTCAACAAAGACAACAATGATGTGAAGCTTTTGTCACTCCATCGATTGTTAGCTTTCAGTTTATACAATCTCAACACAGCGCTAAGATTCGTAAACTTACAACCTATGTATAATAGTATCTCAGCATCATGCACAATGTTTCTAAACATGGGAGGTGGATCGGTGTGCTCTACCCCACAACAATCCAACATCGCATCAACAATGTCTATTGGAACTGGTTCGTTCACATCTACATCATCGAAGGAAATTTCTTCTTCCACACAAGCACTGCTATCGACATCCACTGATTTTAGGTTTGAAATCTCTCCATGCCAGTGCCATTCTGTATAGCCTTGTACAATCCCATTGCATATGACATGACTTTTGATTTCGTCACCAGTGCTTACTTTCAAGTTGTTATCGCGATGTCTACATGGACAGTAGAACATATCTCCAGGTTGTTTCCTATGTTCCTCGGTAAATCTAATAAACTGGTCAAGACCAGAAATAAACTCGGGGGTACATCGATTTAGAATGGACATCCATGATCTATCCATTCTATGATCAAAGAGAAAACAAGTATATATTAGAACAAGATTAGGGTCTAGGGTTCAAAGATTAGGGTTTATGGTTAAAAATTTAGGGTTTAAGGTCTTATATATAATTAATGGTTAAAACATCCTAAGTGATATTAGGTGTTTAAGAACAGTCCCAAACAAGATATACTCTTAATGAGTAAATCTTAGACGGGTTTCTAGGCCAACAAATACATGTGTTGTCATTCTTATATATAATAAATGTGTACCACCTATCCTATTTGTGAACACCTAATCTCACTAGCAAGTGTATAATGTGTATTGGGTTTTCAAGAAAATTTTGGCAGCATTTCCCCGTTGTTCTCTAAGTACATATGTACTTAGAGAACAAACGGGGAAATACTGCTGAAATTTTCTTGAAAACCCAATACACATTATACACTTACATCCTAAGTGAGATTAGGTGTTCAAGAACTATCCCAAACCGGGGACGATCCTAGATTTACTCCTAATGAGTAAATCTTGGATGGGTTTCTAGGCCAACAAATACATGTGCCGTCATTCTATAACATTGATTTCAACATTTCGAGTGTCCATGCATGTTCATCATCAAGATAAAGATTACACATAAATTAGTATGACCTAGGGATGGAGAGTTTCATAATTGATTTCAAAATTTCAAACTAGCTCATGCATTATCATCAATCTACATCATACAACATGGATTCATGTAGTAGGGTGACACATCACTACAAAATCAGAGATTTATCATTAAGGTTTTAATATCTTAGATAAAATGATCACAAGATTTCAGCAATATAGTTAATTCAAGATTATGGTGAAATGTGTATTAGGGTTTTAATATATTAATTCAACATGCATCAAAATTTATAGAATTAGGTCAAGCATTAGTATTCAATTGCAAATGTATCTTCTTCTTCCTGCTCCCTCCTTTCCAAATGGATAAAAGCAAGGCACGACCTGTGGGCTGGACACGACCATGGTTGTGCTGGCCAGCACGGCCGTGGTCGGCCAACACAGCCACTTGTGTCCCGCCCACAGGTCAATCGTTCCTTGCTTTTATCCATTTGGAAAGGATGGAGCAGGAAGAAGAAGAGGTGGAGGAAGAAGAAGGGGTGGAGGAAGAAGAAGAGGCAGCGACCTACCTGTCAGCGGCGTGGAGGAAGAAGAGAGCAGCTAGGCGTCCCTGTCATCGGTGGTGTGAGGAGCTAGCGGGTGGGAGGAAGAAGACAACAGGGGGCGGCGGCGGCAGCGGTGTGAGGAGCAGCGGGCGGCGGCTTGATCAGGCGGCGACGACGATCGAGCAGGGTGCAGCAGCTTCGGGCGGGGGCAGCAGCTTCACGATGAAATAAAGAGAATGGGAAGAGTTTGTTTCTCGATCGATCGAGGTTATTAATTTATCAAAGGTGTCAGTTATTTAAAAAACTGACACCTAATATCCTTCAGCGTCGGTTTCCAGAAAAAACCGACGTCCATTGGACAATCTTAGCCCTAAAAAATTTTGCGGGGACGGCGCAAGAAACCTTATCAGCGTCGGTTTTTCCATAAAAACCGACGACCTTTGGAGGTATTTTTTTCATCTTTAGGGGTCGGTTATTAGGTAAAAAAAACGACGCCGTATGTGAAACTTTGGCGGTAATTTTTTCGCTCGAAAAATTGGATTTGGTGGGCTATTTTAGGCATTGGTTCATTATAGGGAGCTGACGCTAAATAAAAAGCGATACCCGTGTCTGGCCGATCTTCAAATGTAGATGTCGATCTCTGTAATTAGCCGATGTTGTAAGGTTTAGGCGTCGATTTTAGGTAATAACCGACGCCTCTAAATGTGACATTATAAACTATTTTTGTAGTAGTGTCATGATGTCAGAAGAATCAGAGCCTGATGCATATGGCTCAGAAGACTCGGTAGTACTTGCATAGTTTGCTGCCCCCACAGGTGGTGCAGTAGGTCTTTCATAATCTGTAGCTCTAGCAACAATCAATTGTAGCTCTCAAATGCTCGTGATGTCAGATGAACCAGAACTTGATGCAGATGGCTCAGAAGACTCAACAATACTTGCATAGTTTGCTGCCTCCACAAGTGGTGCAGTAGGTCTTCCATGCTTCTTCTAACATTTCTCAACAATGTGTCCAGGTTTGTCACAGAAGGTGCACTTGGGATGTGCTCTATATCCTCATCCCATATGTGTACATCCTCCTTGAACTGCAACGACTACTGATGCATGAGAATCTCCAGAAGGTGAGAATGTTGTAGAATCAACTGGTTCAAAATTTGATTATAGAATTCTCGAGTTGATCGGATGATAGAAGCTCAACTCCTGAACAATACCTTAGATCACTCCGAAATATTCTTCTAAAGACTTGTCTCCCTGTCGTTCAGTGAAGAGGCGATCATATATCATAAATTGACGAAGAACATTCTTTTCGTGAAAGTAGATGCTTCTTCACAACATCCCATATGTCTTTGGCAGTAGTATAGAATATGAACTTGCTCTCTGTTCTCTATCACCATACACCTTAGCTTCCTCTCCTCCACACCTTTTCTTTCTATCTCCCGTCTTGCTGCATTGGCCTTCTCCCTTGTTCTCTAGGGCTTTGCCTAGTATCCACTTGCTTGCCAGTGCTTGTCAAATATGTAGTGTGCAACCGCGTTCTTCCTCTTCAAAACACCTTTTTCCTCCATACCGAACACAATGGACCTGAAAAATAAGCTAGATAGATTATTTGGAACACAATGGACCTGAAAAATAAGCTGGATAGATTATTGGGAGGTGATTGGGTCCGGTGGTGGCACATGGAAGAAAGCAAGTGGATGCCAAAAAGAAAAAAGTGGTCGGGTCTACAACCTCGGCATGTATTTCAGTACGTGTACAAAGGGTAATGAGATAATAATATGCCTATCTCCAATTCTGCTGGTGACAGGTTGCGAAATATAGATAAAAGAGAAATGCAACAATACAGCTGGTGATGTGATAAATATTTTTTACTGGCCTGGTGGTATTGCACTGCAGTGGCTGTTCTGCTCAAAAGCCAGTCAGTGTTGGGCAGTAGCCACGCATGTGAATGACCAGGTAATGTTCAAGGTGGCTTTGACAGTCTCCAGTGCCACTACGCATGAGCATACATGAGAGATGCGTACTTATATTTACACAAGTTGCAATGTCTGGGCCGATGTGGTGACTGTCTTGGTAAAGGAAATTTTACCCTGAACGGGGCCGGCCGATGACGACCGCTTTGCTGCTGCAAGTTACCGCTTGGTAGCTGCGTCTGAAATGAATAACATAGTAGGAAACAATAACTATGGGTTGGCGCTAACGTTTTGGGTAGAATCATATCCACATGCAGGATACACGGAAAGGTGGTAGAGATTCAAGTACTGATCGTATCATATTCCAATTGAATCTGCAGGAAATATCATGACATCCTTGGTCAACGATGTGGTAAAAGCTACAAGTGTTGCTGCATGAACTGGCCGAAATGGATCTGAAGTTGCCTTTTTTCTGTTCATTGATAATGATTGCAAATATGTGGTCTATTTTAAGTCTGAGATCCAAGTGGATGTAAAATCACGTGTCTGTTCCTTGTTAATTATTGCTCTGCTGTAGTTTATTTACCGACTTGTCCCTCTGATAATGATTACACTACTGTGGTTCCATAATGACGCTATCCTAATACATGTCTTCCTGGGATATTATCACTTGAGTGGTCTATAGTTCCCATAAAGGCCTTCATCACTCATTTAAAGAAAACTGAGTTAGTTAACCCCAAATTTGAACATTTTCATTGCTTGTGAATTTTGGCAGAGTATATGGAGAAATGACAAAGAATAAGGAGAACACCTTTGGCTATGCAGACTGCAATGGGTTTGAAAAATTCGAGTTTAGATATGCAGTTGGCATAATCTCTTTAATCAAACTAGTTAACATGTTGTTGTACCATTTTGTAACATCCTAGATTATTGCATCCATGACATTGGCTGAATTTTGATCATATTCACTTATTTTCAAATGGTGTCTATGACTCGTTCTTGTTAGGTTCCACACTTGACCTTAGTTTCCACAAAATCTCGGTCAGCAATAGGGGGAAAATGAGGATTGGTATGGTCGAGGGATCAAGAAAAGGGTGCAAGTCTGTGGTGCGTTGCATTGGCTGTGAGTGTCAATGCTTTGAGTTGGGTAGCTTTTTTAGGTGATTGGGACCAGGTTATGAAATCTCTTGAGCTAGGGTATTGGTGATAATGTCCAAGAAAACTAGTCTGAGGTGGAACATCCATTGATTGGATGTTTGTTCCGGTTGGAAGCCTTCCCATTGTCGGAGTTTGGTATTAGTTCTACTTTATGACCTCAAATCATGTGAGACTAGGAAATTTTTTAATTAATTCAATCAGTGATTGTTAGCCTTATGACTATTGAATCAAATTTTGACAATTGATCATAGTTCTAATTAAAATTCACGTCTTCTATTGGATATGTTGAGTATTATGTTGACTCATGTTTACATATCATCACATCCCTCAGGACATTACTCTCAAAACTAAGATTTTCATCTTTCTTTCTCTCACATCTAAGGGACCTTTAGCGCCTTATTATTATATTTTGGTGACTATGGTTACACCTACTATCCATCCCTGAATGTAATTTGATTTTGAATTTTTTTTTCGTGTATTGATTTGACTTGTTAATCATTTTGATTAATGTTTTCATGAATTTAATTCTTTGACAAATTGAATCAAGTGCACCAAAAGGGGAACCAAGGTTTTAAGCATGGTTGGTAAATCTACCCATGATGAGGGGTGAACTCTTGAGACTAAATGACAACTTTTTTTGGTTGTATGTGTGTCAATTTGAGACATCAAATTTAGGCCATCGTTTTTGTAACATCCTTGACCTGGGTTCTGCGTTAACCCTAGATGTTTTGTTTAAGAAAGATAATTATATACTTTCTCTTATCTTTTGAAAAGTAATTAAGGCTAAAGAGGAACTTATGTTTCAATTTTAGTCCTTTTTGAATAATCACTACTACAGAAATGGCTTATAACGTCACTTTTAACGGTGTCGGTTGTAATAATACACCGACACCTAAACAATACAGCGTTAGTTTATAAAATAAACCGACATCAATCTGTGAAGGGCGACCAGACACGGGTATCGCTTTTATTCGGTGTCAGTTACTTAATAACAAACTGACGCCGAAAATTAACCGCCAAATCCAAAATTTCCAGTTAAAAATCACCTCCAAAAATTGAACATATAGCGTCGGTCATTAACTAAAAAACCGATGACGAAAGGTTATTCACGAAATAGAAATTGGGCACATTTTGATCGTCGGCTTTACAACAATGATCGACACTTATGGGTTTTCCCGCGCTCTTCGCGTGAAATTTTTCACACCCTTTGATCGTCGGATTGTAAAACAACTGACGACTATGGTCATTAATCGAGAACTAATTTTTTAATCAGCATATGTTGATAGACGTCAGGTTTTTTCTAGTTAAAACCGACGATTATCATGGGGAACAGGTGTCGGCACTACTACAGAAGTGCCTTTTAGTGTCGGTTGTTTAACCCCCTTTGGCATCGGTTTCTGAACGACGCCTATGTGGGCGCCGCTAAAAGGTTGGACACTTCAGCGTCGGTTAAAAAACTGACGCCTATTTAACATCAAGGTGTCGGTTTATTATAAAACACCGACGCCAAAAGGGTTCGCGCCACAGAAAACGGCGTCATCTAGGACGCTTTCTGCATCGGTTATATACTAAAAAACCGACGCAGAAAAGTGTCCTAGATGACTCCCATTTCCTGTAGCGCGAACACTTTTGGCGTCGGTGTTCAACAAAAAACCGACGCTGTAAGTCTGTGCTGACGGTTATCGGTAAATAACCGACGCCTATATCTATTTTTTTTTTATAAATCTGTTTGCAGGCCTGCTGTGGCTGGTCAGCAGGATGAGAACCTGCAGTTCAGTTTTCTGAACTGCAGGTTTACGACATCCATTGATATCAGCCTACAAACAGGCCACAAGACTGCAAAATTAACATAAAAAGATTCACACAAGGAGATACATTCAGACATCAATTCAATTGTCACGTTCACACATATAGAATCATTCAAATACATGTTTTAACATTCAGAAACATTCATTTACAAAGTATCATTCATCATCACTATCAACATCCGAATTATATCTTACAGTTTATGACCCCACATGCCTTCCTCCCCAGTTCCTGCCGCTAGACAACCACACAATGGATCCAAGAGGATATGCAGGCGTTTGCCAAAGACTATAGGCTGAGTTAACTATTGAGTTAACTCAGCCTATAGTCTTTGGCGAACGCCTGCAATCCTCTTGGATCCATTGTGTGGTCGTCTAGCGGCAGGAACTGAGGAGGAAGGCATGTGGGGTGATAAACTGTCAGGACTAGCACAGCAAGTTGCGATGGAGGTGGAGACGACGACAACGGTGGTGCTTCAGGCGACGCCTGCTTGGCCGGGTAGGGCTCGGCGAAAGGGTTCAACTGCGGCATGGCTTCGATGTAGTAGAGGGAAGGGAGGGGTTCAGAATCCTACGAGAAACGTTTAGAGATGAGGATATTACTGCGGAGGAGGAGGAAACGGTAGACGATATCTCGAGTTGGAATGTCCTCTCCGCGCATCAAGTTGCTCCAGTGATTCAGTGGGTACATGTGCATCATCAACCTAAAATTTGACAAAAATAAACACACTGAATTAGGCCAATATAGAAATATAGGATATATGACATAACTAGAAGATAATGAATTTTATAGAAATACAGGATATGTTTTTAGAACTTACATTGGTATCCTCGCCATGCTCGTCATGGACAACATGCGCATCATGGACTTCATGCTCATCATGAACATCATTCTCATCATGGTCAGTCATCTGAAAATGTCATTAAAAAGGCAAACATTTAGCATTTGTATCAACCAGAAAAAGGAAAACATTTAGCATTTGTATAAATTAGAAAAAGGAAAACATTTACCATTTGTATAAACATACATGTCTCTAAAATTGTGATCTTTTATCAATTAACAATCCTTCATTGTGATCTCCGCGCACATATAAGTCATCATTAGCTTCAATATTTTGTGGAGTTGGCAACCCAACTGAGAATGGACTGGAGTCATCATACTTATCATAGTACTCTTCTTCATCTATAGGATCTTCAATGAACTGTCTTTTACCATGAAGAACAACCGACCATTTATCATTTGCAGGATCATCGATATAGAATATTTGTTTTGCCTGTGATGCCAATATGAATGGTTCAGCCATCTCGCCAATCATTTCAAAGTTCACCAAAGTGAAACCCAATTCATCCACTATAACTCCTTTGGTGTTATCAACCCAATTACATTTAAAGAGCGGAATATTGAAATCTATGTAGTCAAACTCCCAAATGTCTTCAATGACACCGTAATATGACATTTTAGGGAAAAGCCTATTCCAACGGACCAGATACAGCTCTCCAATCCAATCACGCCAACCGTATTTTGATACAAGATTTCCCGCCAAATCATACTCAACCTCGATTACATGTGAATAATTTCCAAAAGTTAGGGTCACTTTACCAGGCATGTAGTGTCTTCCTTTTAGAAAACGCCAATGTTTGGGTATGACCAATTGGTTTAAAGAACGATCATCTAGGATGATGTCCAATTGTTCTTCAATAGGGAACGTTAACATTGACATAGAGGCCCAATTCATAGTCATTGTTATGGGAAGACAGAGACTGCACAATATTAGTATTAACAAAGTGTAAGTACATATAACGATGTTATATATTTTCAGAAAAAGTTATATAACATCAGTTAACCTTTTAAACAAGTATATATTAGGAAACAAGTATATATTAGTCAATCTTGGACGGGTTTCTAGGCCAACAAACACATTTGATGTCAATCTTATATATAATAAATGTGTACCACCTATCCCATCCTTGAACACCTAATCTCACTTAGGATGTAAGTGTATAATGTGTATTTGGTTTTCAAGAAAATTTCGGCAGCATTTCCCCGTTGTTCTCTAAGTACATATGTACTTAGAGAACAAACGGGGAAATGCTACCGAAATTTTCTCAAAAACCCAATACACATTATACACTTACATCCTAAGTGAGATTAGGTGTTCAAGAACAGTCCCAAACTGGGGACTATCCAAGATTTACTCCTACTGAGTAAATCTTGGACGGGTTTCTAGGCCAACAAATACATGTGTTGTCATTCTTATATAAACCCTATAATTCATGAAATCATTCTAATTCAATTTAATATGTTGGGATCACATAATTATATAATGACATCAGAATATATAGAAGAATCATAATTAACATGATTAACAACATGCTCATCAAACTAGGGTTTTCTTGAATATCATCTAATAAATTAAGAATTTCATAGTTTCAAACATGCAATAATTCACAATGCAATGTTATAAACTATAGGCAACATGGATAGATGAAATAAATAAACATCCAGCATCTATCACTTATTCAATCTTCAAGAAACCTTGACAAACATCCAACATCTATCACTTATATAATTTGCATGTATATACACCCTAAAGTGCCACAAATCATATAATAAAACTATCATGTTATGATATTAGGACCACTTAAAGCAGATTAGGCACATTAAGCAAGCAGAGTAGGGAGCCAATTTCGTGCAAGCAGATTAGGCAAGCAGATTAGGTCAGCACATAAAGAACCAATTTCACGCCTGGGTAGGTCTGCAGGTACCTGGGCAAGAAGAGTACGGTGAGGTCGAGCTGGTTGAGTACGTGGGTGGCGGCCGACGAGCTCCAGAACCAGCGGCAGTGACTCCGACGAGCAGGAGCGTCAGCCGCAGCAGGCAGGCAGGCGGCCAGGCGGCGGCAGGTAGGCAGGCAGCGGCCAGGCGGAGGAGAAGGAGAAGGGGGTACGGCGGCGCCGGTTCTCAGGCGTGGCAGGCAGGTGGGCACCAGGCGTTGCGGCGGCGCCGGTTGTCAGGCGTGGCTGCGGCGCAGGCGGTTGGAGCATCAGGGCGGGTAGCAGGGGTGCCAGAGAAGAAACGCGTCGGAGAGGGGCGCCGGAGAGGGGACGCCGGAGATGGGGCACCGGAGAGAAGCGCCAGAGAGAAGCGCCAGAGAAAAACTAGTACCAGCAGTAGAGAAATCGCCGGAGAAATCGCCGCAATAGGGAAATAGGGTAGCAATGAAACATAAGAAAGGGGAAGAGTCGGGCGATCGAAGGTTATGAAGTTCCCAAATAGCGTCGGTTGTTTACAAAAACCGACGCCTAAACATCTTTACCGTCGGTCGTTCGCAACATCCGACGTCCATTTGGACGATATTTTCGTGAAAATGTTTGGCGGGAACCACCTTCAGCGTCGGTGATTAAAGGACGACCGACGCGGAAAAGGACACTTTTCGCGCAAATTTCCATCGCACATAAGCGTCGGTGTTTTAACTACAGACTCGACGCCGAAAGTGACATTATTTTTTTCGCTCGAAAATTGGATGACATTATGCGTCGGTTTTTTATAAACAACCGACGCTGTATACAAAGCGGTACCCGTGTTTGGCTGGTCTTTGAATATAGACGTCGGTTCTTCTAAATAACCGACGCCTTTAATATAAGGCGTCCGTGTTCCTTAATAACCGACGCCCAGAAAAGCGACACTGAATGCTATTTCTGTAGTAGTGCGGTTTGTGTTGATAACCGACACCGTTAGTGTTATGCGTTGGTTTTTTTGAATAACCGACACCGAATGTTAACTAAATATCGCGCGAGCGAGCCCAACTCTTCCCCTTTCTCTCTGTGTTGCAATCGGCTTAGCTAGGGTCTGGAGATTCTGGCGGTGAGCAAGCAGACTCCCTCCACCGTGGAGCTCGCCGCCGCCGTGGAGCTTGTTGCCGTTCTCCTTGCCGCCGCCGTGGAGCTCGCCGCCGCTGTGGAGCTTGCCGCCGTTCGTGGAGCTCGCCATCGTTCGTGGAGCTCGCCGCCTCCGTGGAGCTCACCGCCATTTGTGGAGCTCGCCGCCTCTGTGGAGCTCATCGTTCGTGGAGCCGCCATCATCATTGGTCCTCTCCTCCAGCCGATCCTCCTCTCACTGGTACTCTCCTATAGCCACTAGAAAGCCAGTGCCAACAGCAGCAACCAGAACCAGAGCTTGCCACGACACGGCAGTCCGTCAGAGCCAGCCGGTCTCCTACTACTACTCATCAGCACGACAGTCCGTCAGAGCTAGCCACATCTAGGGCTGGCAGTACATCCATGACACTACCACTGTTTTCATTGCCACTGCTAGAGGTAAAGCCTTCAATTGACTAGGTTTGCATCCTAATTTTATCCTTAACATATGTTAACAAATAATCTCTATAAACATGTAATGTTTATTTAATAGAATTGATGATTGGCTTGGTTATTAATAATATATGACAAAAATAAAATGCTTAATTTTAACATATGATTGTCTAGTATTTTTTCAATGATCACTTCCATTACGGTTCAGGAGCTCGCCGGCCTTCTGCCTGCCCGTTCGGCTTCCACGTGCACCCATCCGTCTTGCCTCTCTCCCTGCTCCAGAGCAAGACGCCTGACTGGGCTCAAACAAAGGTAAACATCCCCAAAAACCCTCTGTCTCGCCCTCTGATTTGTATTTACTTAAATACTGATTTGTATTTACTTATCTACTCGTTCATCTAATGATTTTTTATTCATCACATTATTTAAATTTAGGGCTTTATATTTATTCATCTACTTTTTAAAATTATTTAATCATCTCTTGATTTATATTTATTTATCAACTGAGATGTATTTTTTATCTATTGCTTTGTATTTGTTTATCTACTGATTATATTTATTTATCTAATTTTTTGAGTTTACTTATTTATATGTTGCTATTGTTAATCAACCTAGGATATGAATAAATCTTGTGCTTGCATATATTTGTGCTTCTAATCCACATGCTTGACCTAATTCAGTAAACCCTAGGAATTGATAGTATAAATGCATCTAAACATTCATAAGCTATTAATGTTGATTAATTTAGGAAGCATTGATATGTTGTTATGGCTGTCCACAAATGTTTTTATAAGAAATTGTGTATTGAATGGGGTTGTGAACAAGGAATTGGTGTTGTATTTATTGGCCTAGAAACCCATCCAAGATTTACTCATTAGGAGTAAATCTTGGATAGTCCCCGGTTTGAGACTATTCTTGAAAACATAATCTCACTTAGGATGTAAGTGCATAATGTGTATTGGGTTTTCAAGAAAATTTCGGCAGCATTTCCCCGTTTGTTCTCTAAGTACATATGTACTTGGAGAACAGCGGGGAAATGTTGCCGAAATTTTCTTGAAAACCCAATACACATTATAGACTTACTAGTGAGATTAGGTGTTCAAGAATGGGATAGGTGGTACACATTTAAGAATGACATCACATGTATAAACCCTAAAGTTTTAACCATAAACTCTAATCTGTTTACCCTAGACCCTAATCTTGTTGTAATATATACTTATTTTCTCTTTGATCATAGAATGGATACATCATGGATGTCCATTCGCAATCGTTGCACCCCAGAGTTTATTTCTGGTCTTGATTAGTTTATAAGATTTTCCGAGGAACATAGGAAACAACCTAGAGATAGGTTCTACTGTCCATGTAGGCATTGCAGTAACAACTTGAAAGTTAGTACTGGTGACGAAATCAGAAGTCATGTCATGTGCAACAGGATTGTACAAGGCTATACAGAATGGCACTGGCATTGAGAGATTTCAAACCTAAAACCAGTGGATGTCGATAGTAGTGCTTGTGTGGAAGAAGAAATTGCCTCCAATGACGTAGATGTGAATGAACCAGTTCCAATAGACATCGTTGATGCGATGCTGGATAGTTGTGGGGTAGAGCACACCGATCCACCTCCCATGTTTAGAAACATTGTGCATGATGTTGAGATACCATTATACATGGGTTGTAAGTTTACGAAGCTTAGCGCTGTGTTGAGATTGTATAAACTAAAAGCTAACAATCGGTGGAGCGACAAAAGCTTCACGTCATTGTTGTCTTTGTTGAAAGAAATTCTTCCTGAAGGAAACGAGCTACCGATCTCAACATACCGGTTAAAGAAATTGTTGTGCCCAATGGGAATGGAGGCCAAGAAGATACATGCATGCCCGAATGATTGTGTATTATTTCAAAAGGACTATGTGAATTTGAACAATTGTCCGAAATGTGGTGCGTCAAGGTATAAATTGATGACTTCGGGGGAGTCCAAAATTGGTTCTCCTGCCAAGGTGATGTGGTATCTACCTATAATACCATGGTTTCAACGCTTGTTTTCCAATCTTATAGATGCAAAGAATTTGAGGTGGCATGCATATGTTAAGAAAAATAATGATGGGATCCTACGACATGCGTCTGATTCCCCACAGTGGAAGAAGTTTGATCTATTGTACCCTGAATTCGGTGAACATGACAGGAATCTAAGACTTGGCCTTTGTACAGATGGGATGAATCTGTATGGGACATTGAGCAGCCAACATAGCACTTGGCCAGTCATGCTTGTTATATACAATCTTCCTCCCTAGTTGTGTATGAAAAATAAGTACGTTATGTTTTCGTTGTTGATATCGGGCCCTAAACAACCTGGAAATGATATCGATGTTTATCTTGAACCTCTGATTGATGACTTAAAGAAACTCTGGGGTGAAGGTGTGATGACCTATGATGCTTCACAAAGAGAGACATTTTGTTTGCATGCTATGTTGTTTTGCATTGTGAATGACTTTCCAGCATATGGGAATTTATCTGGATATAGTGTCAAAGGATCTAAAGTGTGTCCTATATGTGAAGAGAACACTGATTCAATATGACTAAAACACGGCGGCAAGACTGTATATCTTGGTCATCAAAGGTTTCTTCCAAAATTTCATCTATATCATAGGTTGCGCAAAGCATTCAATGGACGGAATGAGGAACGTAGTGCACCTAAACCTATATCAGGGGAGGATGTTTATGAAAGAGTGAAAGACATCACCAATGAATTTGGTAAGAGATCACAATGTACGATGGCCGCAACGAGTGACAAGTCTTTATTCAAGAAGAAGTCAATATTTTGGGATCTTCCTTATTGGTGTTCTTTGATAGTTAGGCATTGTATCAATGTCATGCACGTTGATAAAAATGTATGTGATAGCGTCATCGGTACTCTGTTGAATATACCAGGTAAGACTAAAGATGGGATAAAATCCACAATGGACCTACGTCAAATGGGAATAAGGACAGAATTAACAGAAGTAGTTAGTAGTGATCGGAGAACATACTTACCTCCCGCTTGTTACACGTTGTCTAGAAAGGAGAAGAAAGCATTTTGTGAATGCTTGGTAAATGTTAAGGTGCCACAGGATTACTCATCCAACATTCGTACATTGGTGTCAATGAAAGATCTGAAGTTGATAGGTCTTAAATCTCATGATTGTCACATTCTAATGCAACAAATATTGCATGTGGCAATTAGATCTATATTGCCGAAGCATGTGAGGTTTGCAATCACCAGACTTTGTTTCTTTTTCAATATTATGTGCAGTAAAGTTATTGACCCTGATACTCTCGATAATTTCCAAAGAGAAGTGGTTGTTACCCTATGTCAGCTTGAGATGTATTTTCCTCCGTCGTTCTTTGATATCATGGTACATCTTGTTGTCCACTTGACTAGGGAAGTGAAAATGTTGGGACCAGTTTTCTTACATTGGATGTATCCCTTTGAACGATACATGAGCATTTTTAAAGGTGATGTTCGAAACCATTATCGGCCCGAAGGGAGTATTATTGAGGGTTATGTGGCGAGAGAGGTTATGGATTTTTACAATGACTTTCTGAGTGGTAATGACGCTCCCGTGAATAACAAGAATATTGAGGAGCATTTTGGCAAAGGAGTTTTGGGAGCACGGGTGAAAGTAATCAGCCATGAGCAGTTGGAGCAAGGTCACTTGTATATTTTACACAACATCGATGAAATGAGTGTTTATATCGAGGAACATACCAATTTCATCAAGAGACAATATCATCGATCCAATTCAATGTGGCTTGCTAGAGAGCATAACAAGACATTTATTAAGTGGTTTGAAGATAAAGTCTTACATAAACTATCTCAAACACCAGATAATGTTACTGAAACCATCAAATGCCTCGCCTTTAAACCAAAAGTGAATGTTATGTCTTATGAAGGGTTTGACATAAATGGTTTCTCATATTACACAAAGCGTCAAGATGATAAGAGTGTCGTCCAAAACACCGGGGTCACCCTTCAAGCGTATTCATTGTTTTTTGCAAGTGCAAAGGATAAAAGTCCACGTGAAGATAAAATGTCATATTACGGTGTCATTGAAGACATATGGGAGTTTGACTATGTAGATTTCAGAATTCCCCTCTTTAAATGTAATTGGGTTGACAACAACAAAGGAGTTATAGTGGATGAATTGGGTTTCACGTTAGTGAAATTTGAAAAGATTGGCGAGAAGTGTGAACCATTCATATTGGCATCATAGGCAAAACAAGTATTTTATATCGATGATCCTGCAAATGATAAATGGTCGGTTGTTCTTCATGGTAAAAGACAGTTCATTGAAGATCCTATAGATGAAGAAGAGTACTATGATAAGTATGACGACTCCAATCCATTCTCAGTTGGGTTGCCAACACCACCAAACATTGAAGTTGGGGATCACAATGACTTGTATGTTTGTGGGGATCATAATGAAGGATTGTTAATTGATAAAAGATCACAATATTAGAGACATGGATGTTTATATTTTTATTATGTTCCCATGATGACTGTACTGATGATCACCATGAGGGTGAGGATGTGCTTGTACTGCTTGACAATGTAAGTTTTAAGAATATATCCCTGAGGTTTCTATCTATATGTTCATTTATAATTATATTATGTAAGTGTGTGTTTTATCAAATTTTTAGGATACTAGTTAATAGCAATTCTATTTAATTTTCAGGCATTCACCAAAGACTACAGGCTATGCAAGACGGCCATGACATAGCTATGCAGGCCATCTACATTGCTTTGTAAATTCAAAGCGCAACAGTCGGAGAGAAAGCAAGCATCCTACACTAAGGTTATATAGATATATAGTGGGACTAAGGTGACGATCCCACCTGCTAAAATAGGTTACTGAAAACTACATGTTACGACTGGGAGGTCGTGATTTAGCAACCGTATGCATTAGTAGGAGGACAAACAGATTTCACCACGAGTTAACATTGAAGAAGGTCTACTAACCTACACTGAGCTAAACAAGTTTATCAGATATATTGATAAACTTGTTTAGCTCAGTGTAGGTTAGTAGACCTTCTTCAATGTTAACTCATGGTGAAATATGTTTGTCCTCCTACTAATGCATACGGTTGCTGAATCACGACCTCCCAGTCGTAACATGTAGTTGTCGGTAACCTATTTTAGCAGGTGGGATCGTCACCTTAGTCCCACTATATATGTACTAAGCTATAGTGTTGTATGTAAATTCGGCGCTGATGTTGTTATGCACTATATATGTGTTAGTCTGTCATGTTGTTATATGAATCTAAAACACTTGTGTGTGTTGCACTTTATGTATTGTATATGTATCATGCTTCCCTTCAGTATGGCTTCTTTTGCTATTTCATGGCTCTTTCAATATGATTTTGTTGACAATGATGAATAAAGAATAACTTTGTTCTCTCATAATTAATTTTTTGTGAATGTGAATGAATTTTTATGAATTGTGTGTGAAAATCATCAATACATGAATGTTTCTACATGTGTCTGAATGTGAAAAGAGATGAAATAAATGGAACTGGAGGTTGCTACTGGTTTCTACATGCGTGTGATGAAAAAAAAATATGAGTGTGAATCACATATATATAATATTGTCCATCATGTTAATTTTGCAGGTTTGTGGCCTGTTGTTGGATGATATCAATGGATGTCGTAAAACCTACAATTCATAACTGAACTGCAGGTTTCTCATCCTATGACCAGCCACAGAAAGTCTGCAGACTGACAGAAAAAAAACACAGGCATCGGTTATTTGAACAAAACTGACGACATATGGTTACAATGTCAGTTTCCATACTAGTAAACGACGTCGATTTCCCTAATGAGGCCAGACATCACGGACGTGCTACCACAGACCAAACATAAAAAATGAGTCAGATATTTGCATAAAACCGACGACATAAGGTAACAATATCGGTTGCCCTACTACTAACCGACGTCTATTTTCCCTGGAGGCCAGACACCACGGTCGTGCTAGTCAGCACGGCCGTGGCAGCGGGTGAGATGGCATCGGTTATCACTAATACACCGACGTCGATAGTGCCCCATATGGTGCCCTTTCTATGGCGCGAAGATATATGGCCTTGGTTTCGAAGCTAATAACCAATGCTTATACCCCCTGCTGGCGCGTTTTCGGTGGCGCGCGAAGGGTTATGGCGTCGGTTTGAGAATCGACACGTAACGGTTGGGCTTTTAGCGGTGCTCACATAGGAGTCACTTAGAAATAGATACTAAAGGCCTTAAAAAAACGACACTAAAGGTTGGTTATGTACTAGTGAATGTTTAAAACAATGTTTTCCCTCTTTGGACTAAAGTGCAAATTACCCAAGTTGAGGGGTTAACTTGCAAATGTTACATGATAAATGTTCCTCAAGTGTTGAAGCATCATAATAATGAAAATGATGTAGAGGTATGGCTTGTGATAGCCTTAGCACAAAGAAAGAGCTTGTTAAGCAATGTTTGTGCATTAAAACCTAGTTTTGGTGTAATGTGCAATTTACCCAAAACCTAGGGTTCAATATACAAAATATCACTTCTAGAGAGTCCCTAGTGTTTCTTGGTATCAATTAGAGACAAGAAAATTAGAGGGGCGTCTCATTTGAATCTCTTTGGGAAAGAGAGAATCTTGATATTAAAATAATCAAGATTTAAGCATAATTGAAACCCTAATTTAATTTAATGCAAAAATAAATATATTTATTGAAGCTCCCATAAAATAAAAAGGCTTTGGTTGAAATCCTATAGTGCAAGGACGTTCAAATGCCTTGAGTTGCACCGAAATATCCTAAGTGGGTGAAGAAATCCACTTGCATTTGTTAATTAAAAAGAATTCTCCACTAAAAATGGATAATAGTATTATATTGATTAAGGTGCTTAATTTGTTTTCTTTAATTCATGAATAAAGAAGAGTATTTTTAAGGGAAGGATGATGGATTCATATGCAAGGAAGTAAGGGGGATAAGTGGCACCTATATTGGGAATTAAAAGATTTTTATAACACTTTCTCTCTCTTGCAATTCCCTTATATACACTGAATTTTCCACCCACATGAAAGGCCTTATCGACTATTCTTTCTTTCCTTGCTTTGGTTGAACACAAGGGATCTTATGAGAAACAAGAGGACATTCCCCAACCTATAGATAAGCTCCTTAATCATCTTCAACCTTGATTTCATGGTGGAAATCAAAATTCAATGCTTATTTTCTCCTTTTCTCCATTCAATCTTCAACCTTGGCCATTCTTTTCACTCAAAGACTTGAGAACGGACCTTGGACAGTTAAGAAAGCTTCATTCACCATTGAGGACATGAATCTTGAAGCTTGTATTCAACTTTGAAGGCGGGTTATATAACTTGAACCCTTAAATATCATTATTGATTTCATTTCTTCATCATATGTTGATTCCTTTTTCATTCCCGATTTTCCTTTCTAATAGTTGATGAAATCACCATAAGAATCACAGAAAAATTCGAAGGTTTGTAGCTTGATGATGATGATGTCATCTTAGCACACACCTCAATTAATATCTTGAGCAAACGGTTTGCAATGTTGATGACCAAACGGTCTCAAGAACGTTTGAGGGCAAATGGTCTCAAGACCGTTTAAGGTCATATGGTCTCACGACCATTTGGGGTCAATTTCTGATGTAGTTGGATGAAGATCCAATGGTTCCAATTGATCTAATTATAATGGTTTCAAGAATGGATGATCCATTGATTACCAACCCTCATCGGATTGATTGGTTGAAACCCTAAATTGGTTGAGTCAATTTCTATGTTGAATGGCTCAAACGGTCTCAAGACCGTTTGGAGGCAAACAATCTCAAGACCATTTGGAGGTCAAGGGTTGTTAATGATGGTTGGAGATCCAAGGGTTGTAATTTGATGTACTTTTAATGATCTCAATATTGGATGGTTCAATGAGTGCAAACCCTAAAATCAATTGATTGGTTGAATGAAACCCTAATTGATCTGTTCGGTTTTCTAGGTGGTTTGGACCAAACGGTCATATGACCATATAAGTCCAAACGGTCTTGAAACCATTTGGGATCAAACGGTCTTCATACCGTTTAGAGGGCAAACGGTCTTAAACCGTTTGATGTTCAATCGGTTTCAATGATGGATTGTTCATTCGGTCTCAAGGTTATTTTAATCAAATGGTTTCAAAGGTTGCAAGCACCAAACGGTTTCAAAACCATTTTAGAGCAAACAATCTCAACCCTAGATGCCCAAATGGTCTCAGGACCATTTCGAGGGAAAACGGTCTCAAAACAGTTTGAAGGTCAAGGAGGTCAATACCATTTGAAGGTTCAAAAGTATTAAAACTGTTTGGAGACCCAATAGTCTCAAAGCTATGAAAGATCAATTAATCCTAAGGTTGTTAATGATGTTTATCAAAGATAATATCAATGGTTGTACCTTTAAGGTACTAGGGTGACTAGTACCCTTTGAGGGATTAACCTTTGATGTTTATGGAAGCAATTTCTCAACACACTATTCTAACCCTTAATGTATGCACTTGAATGAAGGGTTGATTTAATCAAATCAAGTTTGAAGTAATCAACATCTTGGAGAGCAAGAGAGAGAGGAATTCATACATATATAATAATCATGTAGTGGTTAAGCCTCAACACTTTCAACATGAATAAAATATGTAATTAGGGTATGATCCTTGATAAAGAGATCATGAAACCCTAATTGAGAAGGTTGATTAGCCCTAACCCTAATTCGGAGAAATGCTAGGTGAAACCCTAATCTAGGGTAATGGTGCAACTCTAATTTAGGGTTATGATATGAGAAATCCCAATGTAGGGTAATATAATGAAAAACCCTAATTTAATAGGATGCTTCATGAAACCCTAATTTCGGGTAAAGTTACATGAAACCCTAATTTGCGGAAAAGTTATAAGGAACCTTAATTCAAGATAATGATATGTGAAACCCTAATATAGGGTGAAGGTATGCGAAACCCTAATCTAGGGTGATGCCATGTGAAACCCTAATCTAGGGTGATGCCATGTGAAATCCTAATATAGGGTGAAGGTATGTGAAACCCTAATCTAGGGTGATGCCATGTGAAGCCCTAATCTAGGGTGATGCCATGTGAAATCGTAATGTAGTGATGTGATGTGAAACTCTATTTCAGGGTGATGCTATAAAATGTTATAAGAAACTCTAACCCTATTATAGGGTGAAGGTATGTGAAACTCTAATTTTGGGTTATAGTGCATGAAACCCTAATCTTGGGCAATATGATGATAAACCATAACTCTAATTTTGAACTATGGGTTGAGAAACCCTAACTTCAGGTAATGCTATGTAAACCCTAATTGATAAAGATGGAAAACTCTATTCCTAATAATGGAATAGTGATTAATATATTGATAAGTGAAATACCTAAAGTGGTTGATAATGGATAACCTTATATCAATAATGTCTTAACCCAAGATTAGTCTATATCATTGATGATGGTTGCATAATTCAAATAAGTGACTTATGACCAATACATTACATCATAAATGTGATGAACTGGTGTATACAGTATTAGGATGGGAAATACCCTAATATAAGATAAGTTGATGAACTTAAGTAAGATAAAGGTGATACGGGAAGTGATACATCAAGACATGATAGATATCACATCCAGCACCTCAAGATTGATACACCTTGATGTAGCCTAAATCCAATATACTTGGATGAGTAACACATGAAGTGTGTCATGCCAATTGTTACATTAAGAAGTAATGTACTTTGATAAGTGAGGGCTAACATACCTTAAGAAAAGGTTAAGCCAAGTTAATAAAGTATTATGTAATCATATTCTGGTAAAGTTGAGAGAGGAACTCATATCTTATGTTGATTATTCATTTAATGATAAATGAATAAATAAGCATGATTGAATACTTATGTTATCAATGTTGGCTCCTAGCTGTGTGGAGCAATGAATTAGGTTTGATCGTTGATAATATGATCTTGAGAACCTAAATGGATAATAATGGAAAACCCTAAACCTAACGAAGGGTGATGATATGTAAGAGAAACCCTAATTGATAAGGAAGGGAAGCCTTAACCCTAAGGATGGGAAGGTTGTAATTCTTTTGTTGTATAAGCTAAACATTGTAAGGCATATTAAATACTTGAATAAAAGTATAAGGTGCAACGGCCTTGTGAGCCATGTGAATAAGTTGTTACCGAGTGAGAGGTGACAAGATGTAATAGCCTTGTAAGCCATGTGATAATTTGTTTCCTGGTAAGAGGTGACAAGATACTTAATGGGCCTTGTGAGCCATGTGAGATGCTTTTGTAACAAGTATCCTGAATACCTTGGTCAGATGACCTGGAGGTAATGGTTACCTGATAAGTGGTAACCATGTTTAGTGATGAACTAATGGTTTGAATACCCAGATCCAGTAAACATGATAATGATGTTGAGGGATGAGAATTCCCAGTAATGAGATAAGGGATTGAGATCCCATTGTTTTATAAAGTTTTGAAAAGTACTTGATAGAGGTATTATTCTTTTCTTTGTAGCATTTGTCATAATAATTTATGTTTGAGAACTTGACTGATGCTAACAGAATACAGTAATGTACTTAATTAATTAAGTGGAATTATATCATGTAGTGCCCTGGCCATATAGCCATCAGCTTCAGAAATTGTTGGATAGTGAAACGGGTTGCTCCGAGGCATAACCCGGAATGCATATTTTTGAATATGCGGGGGTGATGGGGGAAACATTCAGACACCCTAATGGAGGAATTGAAGTGAGATAAACATTAAAAATCTCAATCCTTCATTATATATGTCGGGGTGTATGTATCACTAATTCCCCGATGTCGGGATGAATGTATCACGAATCTCCCAATAGTATTAATGTCGGATCGATGTGAGATAAACATGAAATCTCTCGATTGCGAAGAGAGTGCAGCCGCCGCTGTAACTCTATAGCGAAGTTTCCAGTATACCCTGGAAAGCTATTTAGTATAGACACAAGATGTCCTACATGGAATCTCGTACTGATCGTGATAAGGGAGGTCATAGGAACCCGACTCTTCCATTGACCTTGTATGACACCGATTTCGACTTCGCAATGGTCGGTTGGAGTTTGAGCGGTATACCTCATCTCCTCATGGCATAAGTGTGATTGTAAAATGTAATCAACCGTATAGCATGTTTGCTTAAAGATTGAATACGAAAAATCATTGGTTGATGTTACATTTCCTTTATGCATCTTTAGTTGATAAATGATTTATTTATGTTTCCTTACATTCCTTGCAAAGCAGATAGATGATTTATAATCTACTATGGGTGATGCAATGTTCTCCTTAAGAAGGAATATCATCTTATTCTATTCATACAGTGATTAATACTACTATTAATATAAAAGAACTCCTTCTTAGTTTTATTCTATTAAATTGCAATAATAATATTTCTGGAAGAGAGTTATATCTCTCGCTGGAAAAATTTCAATTGTCTCACCCCGTGGGATCCAACTTTTTAGGTAAATGTAGAAGAAGAGGCAGAAACCCTTTTGCAGGGAAAGAGCAACAACAGTAGCAACAGGGACAGAAGTGATATTCCAGGTGGAGGCACTGGCTGTTATATATTTTTTTAGAAAGTCCTATGTGTCGTCTCTGTACTCTCATGTCCTCGGAGTTAGTAGTTAGTACTTTTAATGAATCGATCTAAGATTTTAGCTTGATGCCTCGAGGTTCTTATGCTGCCTATGTATAGTTTTAACAGAGCAGTTGATGCTTCTAATCATCTAGAAGGAATGGTACATGATATGTACTTGTGAACCAAAATGTATATGTAATACTTTGGTTCTTATTATAAGAGTTTCTTAGAATTGGATCGCTTTGCAAAAATGTTTTTTTAGTGATTTTTGTTAATCCGCCGTTAATAATCGCTTCTGCATTAATCATTATGCGATGTTTCGTGTTTGTCGTCACAATTTAGTGGTATCAGAGCTCTAGGTTCACTGAGTCTACAGAGTCATAGGATTAAGGTTGTTGAGTCTGTTCTAGTGTTTTCCAGTTCATCTGATAGTGACTTCTACTCATATAGGAGAAGAAGAGCTTAAAGATGTCTGGATCACATGAAGAATATACTACTGAGAGAAGCATTGTTGCACCAACAAAACGTGCAAGGGACAAGGTGAGAGAAGAACGACTGCCTGAGAATCCCGAAGATGATCCAACTATGATAAGGGATCCTTCTTTTGACATCACTGTTGGGCAATTTAGGGCAGCAATGATACGTTTAGTGGATTTGGTATTAGTGACACAACCTAGATTACCAGCTCCTAATGATGAAGTTTTGGACTCCAACAGAATTCTTGCTCAACATCGGTATGTTGGAGTAATGAATAATGATGAAAGGAATAGGTTACAACCTAAAATCAGGATTTGCCACAGGTGTAGGCAGCTTGGACATATCAGAAAAGACTATCTAGGAAAGGGTAATGAGGAAAGAATTAAGAAAAGGCCTATCCAAACTCGGGATCAGAGGCCTAGTAGTTCAAAAAAGGGGAAGTTTTTGGTACCACTGGTACAACCATGGTCTAGTGAACTAGGGAAAGGGATACCCGAAAGGGTAAAGGACCTTTCAGACCATATCAAGAGAATAAAACCTATTACCAGTGTAGACAGGTAGGACATCTAGTAAGGGATTGTCTGGTTGGGAACACAATGGTAACCCAACCACCGAGGCAAAGACATCAAGGTCATCAGAGGAAACAGTTTTCTAGTGGTACTCGAGGACGTGGATAGACGTCCCAGGAAAGAACCAATAAAAAGAATCAGCCTGAGGCAATAAACAAACCGCAAGATGAGACATGTCAGATGAAACAGTATCATTGTGATATGTCATTTCATAATTCTGTGTGTTAACTATAAGAAAGTAGTTGTTATTGAGCTTCCTTTAACTAGTCCTATGAGGACATAAGGAAGACAAGGACATATATTTTTCTCAAGTATTCCTTTAAATGCTCTATATTTTCTTTTATCTGTGTGAAAAAGGATGAGATATAGAAGTAATACCGAAAGAAAATCCAGGAATGTTAAATCCTATGTTTATGATGATATGAAAAATAAGGAACATGATAGTAAATAAAGTGCATACTACCTAATCTCAGTACTTGTATACCCTGGACAGGTATATAATTATTAGAGATAGGGCAAGTATGGGACTCTTAGATTGTTATCTTTTTTATTACTCTGATCAAGTAGTCATTCTGAAACAATCTAGTGAGTATAATGAAACTGGACATTTATATCACATACTAAGTGCATTAAATGGAATCTGAGATGATGTCAGATCAATCTGTCTGCATGAGGAAGTAAAAGAATAAAATCCTCATGATAAGCAAATAAGAACAAGGGATATGATCCCTGTTTGATAAAATCTTGTATATATAGTAAAGATCTTTTCCCATAATGTGGAAATGGGAAATGTGATGAAATCACAAAATGTTCATAAAGATGATAGACAATAACAAAGGAATGAGTAATGACATGTAATCATCCTTATAATTCTAATGTTGATAGAAAGGAACCTAGGATGAAAACAAGAGTAAATGACTCATGAATAGTTGAAAGTTCATGCTATAATTAGAGGAGATGATAATCCTTTCTCTTTGATAAGTAACCCTGGGTGATGATGGGGTGATAATAGGAATATGTTTCTTTGTGTTCTCTTCTTTTTGGAACATGACAATCAAGTGAGTACTATGACACTTGATGCGCATGGATTAGAAATAATCTAATGATGTATACTTAGAAAAGAATCAGTTCATTTTGGATTTTGGTTCCAAGATAAAGATATGTGTAATAAATAATGTCCCAGGATGAAAGGAAGATCCTATTATATGTGCGGCTTTGGTAAAAACAAAAAAGAGATGGAAATTATGAGAATGTGATGTGTTTTCGACACATGTAATGGATACCAAGGTAAGAAATTCTGGTATCTAAGAAATATCAGATGATATGGCAAAGTAAAAACATAACTCCTAATTAGATGACCTATGTTGGTTACCTGGAATGAACAACTGTGAAATCAGTCTAATTACATAAAATAGTATGAACATCGTATGTTAGGGGTTTATGCTCTGCATAAACATAACATCGATAAGAATGTACTAATTGAAGGAACAATTGTAGAATCTTTGTGGGAAAAGCTTATCAAGCTAAAAATAATTCCTTATAATATCCTTGTCTAGACCTACTAAAACAACTTATATATAACTATGTACAATTAATAAGATAGTTGGTACAAGTAGTAAGAAAGTTTAGTATTGTGACAATAGTTTGGATGACACACCAGATGTATGAAGAGACTTGTAGTCCCAAAATGGGTGACAGAACATAACTCTGGTCTCTCTTTGAAAGTGGTGGGTTTGGGAGGATGATCTTGTCTCCTTTATATAGGAGAGCAATGCGTCCCCGTTGGGGACGCATTGTCCCCACGTGCAATGCCCGCGGCCCGCAACGACTATGTTGCAACGGTCGGAGAAGTAATGCAGTCCCCAGCTGAGACACATTGCCCCAAAGAGCCGTTGGGACATCTCGGGACGGGACATATTGGTCCCACAATAGGACAATGCATCCCGCTTTAGGACGCATTGGCCCCACAGAAGTGAAATGCATCCCGGATGGGGACGCATTGCTCTGCGCTACTAAAATAAATGAGGGGTATGGAAGACTCCCCAAAATCAACAATCATGTCACATAAAGTTGTAAGTTGAGAAAAGTGACAAATCAGTGAGGTTTGACTCCTGAGTTAAATAAGGTATGTATAATGTTTCTCTGACTAAGAAAAGCATTAGCTGACACAGAATTGACTCAATAGTCAATAATGAAAAGGACAGTGGAGTATGTATCTCGTGTGACCGATTCTATGATAACCTTGTGTGGAAGAACTTTGTGTTGATTAAAGTTCTATGGCATCTCCATGACATTAAGATGTTATGTGGAGACTTGATGATATAGTGAATGAATAATATTTGTCTCCCTTTACTTGGGATTTCGGGGATGAAATCCTTATTATGGGTTTATAATTTGTAACATCCCTGACCTAGGTTATGCTTTAACCCTAGATGTTTTGTTTAAGAAATATAATTATATGCTTGCTCTTATCTTTTAAAAAGTAATTAAGGCTCAAGAGGAACTTATGTTTCAATTTTAGTCCCTTTTGAATAATGTTGAAAACAATGTTTTGCCCGCTTTGGACTAAAGTGCAAATTACCCAAGTTGAGGGGTTAACTTGAAAATGTTACATGTTAAATGTCCTCAAGTGTTGAAGCATCATAAGAATGAAAATTATGCAGAGGTATGGCTTGTGGTATCCTGAGCACCAAGAAAGAGCTTATTAAGCAATGTTTGTGCATTAAAACATAGTTTTGGTGTAATGTGCAATTTACCCAAAACCTAGGGTTAAATATGAAAAATACCACTTCTAGAGAGTCCCTAGTGTTTCTTGGTATCAATTAGAGACAATAAAATTAGAGGGGCGTCTCATTTGAATCTCTTTGGGAAAGAGAGAATCTTGATATTAAAATAATCAAGATTTAAGCATAATTGAAACCCTAATTCAATTTAATGCAAAAACAAATATATTTATTGAAGTGACCATCAACTAAAAAGGCTTTGGTTGAAATCCTATAGTGAAAGGACGTTCAAATTCCTTGAGTTGCACCGAAATATCCTAAGTAGGTGAAGAAATCCACTTACATTTGTTAATTAAAAAGAATTGTCCACTAAAAATGGATAATAGTATTATATTGATTAAGGTGCTTAATTTGTTTTCTTTAATTCATAGATAAAGGAGAGGATTTTGAAGGTAAGGATGATGGCTTCGTATGAAAGGAAGTGAGAGGGATAAGTGGCACCTATATTGGGAATTAAAAGATTTTTATAACATTTTCTCTCTCTTGAAATCCCCTTATATTCACTCCATTTTCCACCCACATGAAAGGCTTTTTTGACTCTTCTTTCTTTCCTTGCTTTGGCCTAACACAAGGGATCTTAGGAGAAATAGGAGGATGTGCCCCAACCTGTAGGTAAGCTTCTTAATCATCTTCAACCTTGATTTCATGGTGGAAATCGAAATTCAATGCTTATTTTCTCCTTTTCTCCATTCAATCTTCAACCTTGGCCATTCTTTTCACTCAAAGACTTGAGAACGGACCTTGGACAGTTGAGAAAGCTTCATTCACCATTGAGGACGTGAATCTTGAAGCTTGGATTCAACTTTGAATGCGGATTATATAACTTGAACCCTTAAATATCATTATTGATTTCATTTCTGCATCATATGTTGATTCCTTTTTCATTCTCGATTTTCCTTTCTATTAGTTGATGAAATCACCATAAGAATCACAGAAAAATTTGAAGGTTTGTAGCTTGAAGATGATGATATCATCTTAGCACACACCTCAATTAATATCTTGAGCAAACGGTTTGCAATGTTGATGACCAAATGGTCTCAAGACCATTTGGGGTCAATTGCTGATGTAGTTGGATGAAGATCCAATGGTTCCAATTGATCTAATTATAATGTTTTCAAGAATGTATGATCCATTGATTACCAACCCTAATCGGATTGATTGGTTGAAACCCTAAATTGGTTGAGTCAATTTCTATGTTGAATGGCTCAAACGGTCTCAAGACCGTTTGGAGGAAAACAGTCTAAAGACCGTTTAGAGTTCAAGGGATGTGAATGATGGTTGGAGATCCAAGGGTTGTAATTTGATGTACTTTTAATGATCTCAATATTGGATGATTCAATGAGTGCAAACCCTAAAATTGATTGATTAGTTGAATGAAACCCTAATTGATCCATTCAGTTTTCAAGGTGGTTTGGACCAAACAGTCTTGAGACCGTTTGAGTCCAAACGGTCTTGAGACCGTTTGGGATCAAACGGTCTTCAGATCGTTTAGAGGGCCATGTGAAACCCTAATCAAGGGTGATGCCATGTGAAACCCTAATCAAGGGTGATGCCATGTGAAACCCTAATCTAGGGTGATACCATGTGAAATCCTAATATAGGGTGAAGGTATGTGAAACCCTAATCTAGGGTGATGCCATGTGAAACCATAATCTAGGGTGATGCCATGTGAAACCCTAATCTAGGGTGATGCCATGTGAAACCCTAATCTAGGGTGATGCCATGTGAAATCCTAATGTATTGATGTGATGTGAAACTCTAATTCAGGGTGATGCTATAAAATGTTATAAGAAACTCTAACCCTAATATAGGGTGAAGGTATGTGAAACTCTAATTTTGGGTTATAGTGCATGAAACCCTAATCTTGGGCAATATGATGATAAACCATAACTCTAATTTTGAACTATGGGTTGAGAAACCCTAACTTCAGGTAATGCTATGTAAACCCTAATTAAGATGGAAAACTCTATTCCTAATAATGGAATAGTGATTAATATATTGATAAGTGAAATACCTAAAGTGGTTGATAATGGATAACCTTATATCAATAATGTCTTAACTTGAGATTAGTCTATATCATTGATGATGGTTGCATAATTCAAATAAGTGACTTATGACCAATACATTACATGATAAATGTGATGAACTGGTGTATAAAGTATTAGGATGGTAAATACCCTAATACAAGATAAATCAATGAACTTAAGTAAGATAAAGGTGATAAGGGAAGTGATACATCAAGACATGATAGATATCACATCCAACACCTCAAGATTGATACACCTTGATGTATCCTAAATCCAATATACTTGTATGAGTAACACATGAAGTGTGTCATGTCAATTGTTACATTAAGAATTAATGTACTTTGATAAGTGTAGGCTAACATACCTTAAGAAAAGGTTAAGCCAAGTTAATAAAGTATGATGTAATCATATTCTGGTAAAGTTGAGAGAATGATAAATGATGAGAATAAATAAGCATGATTGAATACTTATCTTATCAATGTTGGCTCGTAGCTGTGTGGAGCAATGAATTAAGGTTTGATCATTGATAATATGATCTTGAGAACCTAAATGGCTAGTAATGGAAAACCCTAAACCTAATGAAGGGTGATGATATGTAAGAGAAACCCTAATCAATAAGGAAGGGAAACCTTAACCCTAAGGATGGGAAGGTTGTAATTTTTTTGTTGTATAAGCTAAGCTTTGTAAGGCATATTAAATACTTGAATAAAGGTATAAGGTGCAACGGCCTTGTGAGACATGTGAATAAGTTGTTACCTAGTGAGAGGTGACAAGATGTAATAGCCTTGTAAGCCATGTGATAATTTGTTGCCTAGTAAGAGGTGACAAGATACTTAATGGGCCTTGTGAGCCATGTGAAATGCTTGTGTAACAAGTATCCTGAATACCTTGGTCAGATGACCTGGAGGTAATGGTTACCTGATAAGTGGTAACCATGTTTAGTGATGAACTAAGGGTTTGAATACCCAGATCTAGTAAACATGATAATGATGTTGAGGGATGATAATTCCCAGTAATGAGATAAGGGATTGAGATCCCAATGTTTTATAAAGTCTTGAAAAGTACTTGATAGAGGTATTATTCTTTTCTTTGTAGCATTTGTCGTAATAATTTATGTTTGATAACTTGACTGATGCTAAGAGAATACATTAATGCACTTAATTAATTAAGTGGAATTATATCATGTAGTACCCTGGCCATATAGCCATCAGCGTCAGAATTTGTTGGATGGTGAAACGGGTTGCTCCGCGGCATAACCCAGAATGCATATTTTTTAAAATGCGGGGGTGATGGGCGAAAACATCTGTACGCCATAATGGAGGAATTGAAGTGAGATAAACATTAAATCTCTCAATCCTTCATTATATATGTCAGGGTGGATGTATCACTAATTCCCCGATTTCGGGATGGATGTATCATGAATCTCCCAATAGTATTAATGTTGGATCGATGTGAGATAAACATGAAATCTATCAATTGTGAAGAGAGTGAAGCCACCACTGTAACTCTATAGAGAAGTTGCCAGTATACCCTGGAAAGCTATTTAGCCAAGACACAAGTTGTCCTACATGGAATCTCATACTGACCAAGATAAGGGAGGTCATGGGAACCTGGCTCTTCCATTGACCTTGTATGGCATCGATTTCGACTTCGCAATGGTCGGTTGGAGTATGAGTAGTATACCTCATCTCCTCAGGGCATAAGTGTGATTGTAAAATGTAATCCGATGTATAGCATGTTTGCTTAAAGATTGAATACGAAAAATCATTGGCTGATGCTGCATTTCCTTTATGCATCTTTAGCTGATAAATGATATATTTATGTTTCCTTACATTCCTTGCAAAGCAGATAGATGATTTATAATATACTATGGGTAGATGCAATGTTCTCATTAAGAAAGAAGATCATCTTATTCTGTTCATACAATGATTAATAGTGTTGTTAATATAAAAGAACTCCTGCTCAGTTTTATTCTATTAAACTACAATAATAATATTTATGGCGCAGAGTTATATCTCTCACTGGGACAATTTCAATTGTCTCACCCCCGTGGGATCCCAATTTTTTGGTAAATGCAGAAGAAGAGGTAGAAACCCTTTTGCAGGGAAAGGGCAGCAGCAACAACAACATGGACAACAGTGATATTCCAGGTGGAGGCATTGGCTGTTATATTTTGTTTAGAAAGTCTTATGTGTCGTCTCTGTACTCTCAGGTCCTCGGAGATAGTAGTTAGTACTTTTAATGAATCGATCTGATATTTTGGCTTGATGCCTCGAGGTTCTTATGCTGCCTATGTATAGTTTTAATAGAGCAGTTGATGCTTGTAATCCTCGAGAAGGAACGGTACATGATATGTACTTGTGAACCAGAATGTATATGTAATACTTTGGTTTTTGTTATAAGAGTTTCCTGGAATTGGATCTCTTTGCAAAAAGGTTTAAATTTTTAGTGATTTTTGTTAATCTGTTATTAATAATCACTTCTGCATTAATCGTTATCTGATGTTTGGTGTTTGTCGTCATAGTTTTGGTACAATCATGCTCATATAAGGATTACAATGGCTCCAAATATATGTGTGCTTCTTATGTGAGTAAGGTTTTGGTAGATGCTTATTTAAATAAGACTTGGTTTATGGTTCTTCTCATGCAAAATTGCTTTATAAAAGTAAATTTGCATCAACGATCAAGGCAAATTTTTGAACATATATGTTTGTTTTCGAATGGTGTGAATGAATCACTAGTCAATATGTCTAGTTAGGATATAAGTGGGGCAGCCATTTCATAGTCACTAGACAAGATCTTTAGAATCTTCTTCTTTTAGTCTATGACTTCCTCTCTTCCTTTCATTTTTCTTTCTTTAACCTTCATAGATCATGAGTTGTTTCTTATATCGGGACATGGGAAGTAGACCCACAGCCATAGTTAATTAGATCTATCTCTATATGATAATATTTGTTAGATGGCTTTCGTTTAGATTTAGGTCAACTTATGTGACTTGATCTCTTATTTTTTTTTAATGTTAGTCTTGGATGATGAGATCTTGAACGTCAAGGTTCACAACAACCAAATGAAGCACAATATCCAGATGAGATCTCAGAAGGATCTTTTGTTGGGATGTCTGGGCAAGGATCTATAAACACCAAGACCAATGGGTTTATATGGAGTTTGACTTTTTTAAATGTATTTGAGGATATTTTTGCATACCTTCATCTAACTTGTTTTAACTCCATAGATTCCATCGATCTAGTTTTACGCATGCAATGGTGGTAAAACCCATAACCAGAATATCTTTTATCATTGATTCAATCTCATTTCCCAAATGGTTTTCTCATTCACTCTTTCTTTACTTACAATTTAATTATGCTCATAGATAATATTTCCTTTATTGTTCTTAGCGTAACTCTCTTTTTACTCATTTCAGCATAATTCTTTTCTTTATTTCTTCTAGTATAACATTTATTTATTGTTTTCTTAGTGTAATCTTTTCATTACTTGTTCTAGCATAATCAACCATCAAGAAATAGAGTTTCCCCTTTTTTTCAAATAATTGTTCAAAGTGATTTGGTTCTAATTGCAATCATAATAACATTTTCCTTTGGGAACGAGCCTCTCTATACTAATAAATTAACCTTAAGTGGTTATTTTGCTTTTAAAAAGAAGACCAAAAAATAATGGAAAAGAACTAAAAATCTTTATTGAAGAAAAATAGAGTACAAGTGCAATAATAGAAAAATAAAATACTAGAATATAGAGTACAAGTACAAAAAGTTGGATCCCCTTTCTTGAGAAGCCCTGCCTCCTTTGATTAAGGAAGGAGAGGGTGGGAAACCTAAAAGGGGGAAGAAAAAGGAATGGGCGGCGACTGCTGAAGATTACAATTTGCGCATCATGAACTGATTGGTTCACATCTTGAACTGATTGGTTTAGGTTTAAAGAGGTGTGGGCCTGGTCAAAAACCCTATGGAAGGGTGGTGAACCTATTTGAACAAAACTTGGTCTCTAAGCAAATTGATTCGATTATTTGGAAGAATTCAGACACTCAGTTTGCATTTGAATTTGTGATACCCTAGGAAGCAAGTCAAAACCCTAGAGATGAGGTGGTGGCAGTGTTTGACCTTGATTGGTCATTAAGAAAATTGATTCGACCATTTGGAAGACTTGAAATGCTCATTTAGGGAACTGAGACGAGCGGTTCAGAAGAATGGAACACTTGTTTCAGCTAGTGAATAGCCAATCTGGAAGGCTTGAGTTGAGCGGTGAAATGGTTGTCTGGACTTTAAAGTGTAGCTTCTTGTATGAATGAAATGACTGGTTCATAAAATGAATCGATCTGGTCAAGTACTGAGATGGTTGAAAAATTGTAGTGAAGGTAAAATTAGCAAAATATAAATTGAAATGATAAGAATTTACATTATTGGTCAAGAAGTGAGAAAAGTGCAATTATTTTTAGAAAATAATAAAAGGAAAATAAATTCCTATGATAATATTATGAACGATACATTTGAAATGGGATTAATATACATTCATCAGTAAGGAATATACATATTTGCTTTTTTCCAAATGGTGTGAATGAATCACTAAGTCAACATGTTAGTTAGCATGATGTATTCACTCATAGGGATGGAAATCTTAACCAATTCCCATCACCCAAACCTACACCAAATTGGAGCACCCCACTCTTTGTAGATATTTTAACAACCACAGGTCAGCGGGGCCCCAATGATGGATAACTAGACTTTGTGGGTTGATTATGTGGGAACCCGAATAATGCGAGGATGACTATCCAGCATTTTATTTCCTTCAGCAATTAAATGACGCCGACGGTCAAAGTTGCACTGGCTTACACCGGCGACAACCCCTGTTAGTACCTATAATAGATATAGCCCCACCTTCTTCTTCATTTCCCTGGGTGATTCTCCACACAAAAGGTTGCAACTGGAACTCTTAGTTTCCTCTGAATAAACCATGGCACTAAATGATATGGATGACATGCCTTCTCACATGCTCCTTTTCACTGCTAGTGGGGTGTTGACTACGGTGCTCTGTGGCATGATGGGTCCAGTGTGTAGGAACACTGACGGAGACCCAAAAGACCACATCGTCTTTTCCAACAGATGCCACGATCTGCTCTCATCTACAGTCAGAAGCGGACGGAAGTCACTGCTCTGATGGCTGATGTTACGTCTCCCCCATCCTGGCTGAGTCCACCACTGAAGGTCCAGGCGACGCTGCAAGTGACAGAGCTCATCGTTCCTCTGCCTTTGTCTTGGTGGACTGGGCACCAAAATCCATGACGAGCTCATCTCCCTCCTCTCTGTCATTTGCTTTATGTTGCTCAGTCTACCTATTTGTGACTCCGTCGAGCATTTGGCTAGTGAGTCACCGATGACGTCAACCAACTATGTTGGGGGACTCTCTCCCTAAAGCTGTCGTCTGTCATGCTAGTCTTTGTTTCCATCTCCATCGCATGCATATGACGTGGTCCATCAACAAATATTTATTCATGGGCCATATGCGTAGTCTCGGGTGACACAAGTTTCCACACCCATCAAATGGAGACTGAATCACCACTAGTGAAATAGAGTGGGAAACAGAACCATTAATATTTGCAATGGTATGGTTTGGAGTGGTGTGGGTGGCAAACAATTTGGACCATTTCCATCCCTATTCACTCAACTCTTTATTTCTAACTAACATCTCACCCAAGATATTACCAAGGTGTTAGATTGTCCCTTAATGACCCTTCCCAAAATGAAAATGTTGATGACATGGCCCCCTACTTGGTTTTCTTGATTGTGAGATTCATCTCCATTTTTCACCTGAGAAGTTTGTGTCCTTACTTGGAGTATTTGACAGAGTTTTTTGACTCTCCCAAACTAAGTAGTTACATGATTTGTTGTTATGGTACAATACATTCCTTGCAACACCTTTTTCACATGATTATTTTCATTTATTTTGATTTCCTTGCTACTTGTTATCCCTTCCATGTTTCTCTTTTTCTTGCCAATGTGGTACATTTCCCCTCATATTTCCCTATGTATAATTCCTTTTTAATATATTGATGATCCAAAGTATTCTACCTCTACTTCAACTAGGGCTATATATATGTGTTATGTAGAACCTTCTCATTTTAATACATAAAACATAATGTTTCCTAAAATGATAGTTGCAACAATGTAGAGGATGCTAGACCCTTACTGTAGTGTGAAACTTTAAGCCATTTGAGATATCCACAAACATCCTCTAAAGCTTTTTCCTTTCTCCATTTCACACTTCATCCTTCCGTTGTACCATTCTTTCACCACTGCAGGCTTTGGAATACAAATTTCCTTAATGGAAACTGTTGTCGGTAACTAATGGTGTTCCTCATGCCCATTTTTTGATGCGGCTCAATTCTGTAGAATACTGTAGTTACTAGATAATTTTTTCATTGATTCTTAGTTTAGAGTTTTCATTGATGGTCAAACTATTGGTGTTTATGAGTTGATATTATTCATATTTTAATTGTAATGGGATACTTTGTTACTTGATTTGATTATCAATAAAGTCATATCTATTTATTATGTTTGTTTCGATATGAGATAGTGATTACACATAATAATATCCTAAGAGTGTATTACTCAAGACATGATTTCTTAGGTTCAGGACCTAAACATAAGATCATGCACATGCTAAGAGTATTCATTCTTGACTAGTTTGTAGTAGTGATTGTGATTTATAGACACATAGGTATATGTTCATGAAGAAGTGTATGAGATAGTTCCACTTTAATAATGATACATGGAAGCCATTTAATGGAAGCTGGAAATATATTTCAATGCAATAGTAGTCATTATGATTTGTAGACCTAATGTATTACAATGATCAATTATTGTTTAATGTCAAAACTACTCAATGTGACCTTGAATAAGGGTTGTCATACAAGTAGTGACTAGGTGCACTATGATACTTGTGTATTGTTGTGAGGAGATCGATACAATTCATCCCTCTATCAGAGTGATCTTATGGTCACTTGATGAGTGAGACTATGAAATGCATGGTCATGCTCATGTGAGGTAATATTCGATGTTGAGCTCACATGTATCCCAACAGACTACTCTAGATCAAGACACATAGATTGTATATGAAGAAGATGGTGATTTCATGCTTTATATTCATTATGTATATTAAAGACAAAGGAATTATACAGTCACATAAAACTTGTCACACAAAGCATGACATTGTTTTCCAAATGATCCAATTATTTAGGAAGAAATTGTTTATTTATATATACCACTCAATCATAATATGATATAAACACAACTACTAATGATGTGGAATCTATAGGGTCACATGCATAGTATGCACAAGAAAGTGGATAACATTAGTGGTGGACTTGATAGGGAAATGTTCCAATTGATAATATCTGAGCTAATTAGGTTGCTTAAATGGTTAGTTAATCAATTAGAAATATATTGACTGTTTGGAACCAAATATGGTTAGCTAGCGAGTCTAGCCAAATGAATGGATGTTAGACACTCTAGTAATGTGATTAAATGACTAATTGTCTAAATTTCAATGTTGCTAGATACCCATACAATCAGTTGGAGTTATCAGATGGTCGAACTGACATTAGCCAGCTGACTAATATTATTATTTGATTGACTATAATGACATATTTTCTAGAATACTATGACCCATCATTCTGATCAGTTGAACCAAAAGAGCAATCGGTTGGCAAGCTATGATTGTCTATGGAAATTTAGTCTATGGATTTTCATTTGTTCCTTTGTATTTTAATACCTATATCCAAACTATCATATATAAAGGGGGATGATGGCCATGGATATCAACATTCATTAGAAATGTAAGAAGTTGTTGTCATCATTACCTAAAGGGAGAGAAATAAGAGAGGATAGGGCAATGCTAGAACATCGTCAGTAAAGATTGATTCTTCCCTCCAGCTTAAGAAATTTGATATGGAGTTTTGTGACTTTGGTTTGGACACATAGAGATACAGATTCCATGTGATTGTATAAGAAGGAAATCGTGCATGAATTGTATAAGGAGACAAACACTATAACATGAGGGTCATGGTTGTACTAGCTCCGTGCAAGGTATATCTCACGCACCCTACTTCTAAATAAATCATTTGTATGAGAACGACTCATGGTTATGTTATTTTATTATATTTGTAGATGTAAATAAAATCGAACAAAAATGACTCAAAAACACTTTCTTGGCCTTTCAAAAATCCAACAACCATTTCCTCTCATGACTCTTCCTAAATGATATGGATGTGGTCACACCCTTCCATAATAGAGCAAGAGTTCCTTTCACTTAGAATAAATCACCCTTAGGTTTTTGGATGATGTCGAAGAATTTTTTTTGAGGTTTCAAGGTTCCCTTACATGTGGTATTTTCAATTAAAATTAGGCTCACTAAGTCTCTGATATTGTATTTTATAAAAAAAATTATTGAAAATATAGTTCACTAATCTTGAGTCATTGTTACAAGATTGTTCATGTCTCTCCAACTTAAGTCATTATCCAAATTACCCCTTCATGGATTTTTCCTCATATTATGAATTATAAACTATTGCTATGTGGTGATGTAATTCTTGTCAATAAGGGATGTCCATGTATCCTTGACCCCCTCTAGTAATGGAGACCCTTTAACTACACAATCAAGTGGATCTCTACATACCTGACTCCTAGGATGCCATAAGGTTCTATACGAATAACTTGGTCTTACCACCATGTTCTTCCAAGAAATACAACATCAAAAATAAAAGATAGGGTACACATTGGAATCGGGAGAGATTGTTAATACCATATTGTGTGATTTGTGGAGACTTAACAATGGAAATTGATCCTAAAGGGGACACAACATTTACATGTTTGTATTTCTCAAATGACATAAGTTGTCAAGATATTAGGTTGAGTACATCAATCTCTTCCCATATAAAAGAATGAATATGAAAAATTTTCATAACACTAAGCCATGCTCTCAAAATATTTAAATGATTTAAACATTTTCCTTGCCCAAAACATTTTCAAAATAAATGCTATCTACACGGGAAACTATGATGTTTTGGTTTGGGATCCTGAAGGAATGCATTAATTTTTTAAGCATGTAAGGATTGTTAAAGTTGTTTATGAGATAAATACATCAAATCTTATATAAAAAGAACTTTTACATTGTGATGGCCGAATTATAGATTTTTATTTTGATAGTGTGTGGATTTTTAGAATGCTCATCTTACCAAAGTATATATTTGGTAAATAGTTTAGTAGTGACTTAAATAGATGGTCTAATTAGGATTATAACTATTGCAATTAGGTCTCATTGATAACTTTTATTATAGTTCTATTTTTCCTTGATCATTTCTTTTATATTGAGTTATTATATAACTTATAACTATAGGGATTTTCTCCCTTTCTTAAATGTAGTATGTACATTATGCATAACACTCACACCCATCTCATTTAATTATACTTGGCTTGGGATAGTTTGATCAATCATGGATCTATATTTAATTTAAATCACTAAGAAGAACCTATTAAATAATGAACAAGATAAATTCTAACTAAATGTGATGTATGTGTCTGAAGCATGTAGCGCATAAATCATATTATTTATGCATTATGTAACTAGAATGGTATAAGTGTCATGTATGGTTATATTATATCTTTTTGATATCGTTCTTAAAAAATTCTAGGTATTGTTCTATACTGGATGCTTTCATATTATTATGGAGTATATGATTACTTGGAATATAATGATCTAGCTTATGTATAGTGGTGGTTTGACATGTGCCGCATGTTCATTCTTCTTATTATTATGCATGTGATCCATTCCTGTGAAGGTACACATATTTTTTGTTGACGTGCCTTTTTGAGTATACATGTCTTTGATAAGCATCTTAATAATAAACTAATTAAGGATCAATTTGTAAATGATAACTTACTCCTACCATAGCTAAGAGTTAGAACCTAGACATATGGTATAGTCTGCAAACAAATCATAGTAATAAATTTATGAACATTCATTCTTATTAAATTGAGAATATAGTGAAAGTATATGTAGGAGTTAGATGGATAATGAACTTTTAAATTTGAAAAGATGGTACAACACAATGTTAGTGATTAATGTTAACTATTGAACATAACATCAGATAACTAACTAATATAATAAAGTGTTGAAATGAAATCAAAGTAAATCATATGAATAAATGATGGAATTATATATGGCATCTCTGAGGTCACAATTAAAGAACAACAATTTCAATTTTTTCTATTCCATATCTCAATTATACATATATTCCCATTCTATCACAATTTGCATTTGATTCATCACTTTCACTTGAACAATGTAGAAACTACATCACAAAGTTGTCTAATACATGAATCATTTAAATAAAGAAGAGAAATATCTACAACGCAAAAATGTAGGAGTCCAAGACATAGAAAATGAAATCTTTACAAAGTGGAAATCCACATTGAAGAGCTTATTACATGTCAAAGAGTGCAAAAAGAGATATTGAGATGAAGAACTAGGTATTGTACAGAATTTTAGCCAAAAGGCTTAGAGGAGATAAAGAAGAGAAATGATGATGACACCACCGAAAGCTTATAATGAGTAGTCTACCTAACTATTAAAACTTGATTTCTATATTGAATCCACTAGTTTCCTTTGAAATCTCCCCAAAACACTTCTTTGAGGAATTCATATTTTAGAATGATAACATACAGGGTTTAGGGTCAATATTTGGGTTTATTGGGACTTACAAATAGTAAAATTGCCTTTAGACTCATAATGTATATATTTATATGCACAACGGATTAATTTTTCTATCCGCTAAAGATTTAAATCATTGAATAAGTGGTTAGTCATGGTGATTTAAGGCTGATAGAAACATTGATCATATAACTAGAGACCCAAACCTCACTACGAGCATCCCATTTAGTCAAATGATTAACTCTGAGTCAATATCAAATTTCCCATTGGCCAATTTACAGTCTATGTATAGAGATGTCAAATTAGAGATAGGAGAGGGGTCCAATATCAACCAGATTGATTAGCAGGCAACTAAGACACATATCAACCCGATGAAACATGAGGATTTAGTTAAATTTTGATAAGATCCTTTAGCGGAAACCTAAAGGGTATCTTAAATTAAACAATGTCCTAAAACATTATAGAGCTCTTTCATATCATTAGGAATTTATATATCGTCGTACTTGGAATATATTTTTTATCTTGTTTATAAGAATAAATACCAATATACTCCTCAAACACAAATTTACCAACAATAAAGGTTCCATTACATCAAGCCCTAGATAATAAACATAAACTATATCAAATTTGTAGCTTAATCACTGGTTGAGTTAAATATTGATGTAATAATAAAAGTAAATCACAGACTTCATCCTTAGAATATGAACACTAACAAAATAAAAAAAAATCTTCAACAATATTAGATTGGATATCGAACAAAATGAATTTTAGTTATTTTTATTAGGGTTTAAAATTGGAAAATAAGAATTAACTTTGTTTTTTCTTGAAAAAGTTAGACGAATCAAGGTTGAAACTTGATTCCTAAAAAGATTTTACACTATTAATGAAAAGATTATGTGTTCCTGAAATTTCTTCTCTCAATCATATTCTTCCACCCTCTGACCAAATTTCACTAAAGAATCTTAAAGAAACCCTAGTCCCCATATTTCTCCAATCTCACTTAGTTTTGCCTAGATTTAGGTCAAGGTAGGTCAATATGTGAGTAAATATATGCTCTGATGGTTTTACAAAAAGTTGTTCATGAAGCTCCTAACTTAGAGATACCTTCTCATTTTAATATGAAAATTATATATTCATGTGTTATGTATATTTTCAGGAAGGTTCTACTATATTGATATGATTCAATGTTTTTAGATTTAGTCTGGGATCATATGGAGATCCAGGTCTCCCTAATGGACCAAATTGGATAAATGGTCATTTGATGTAAAACTATGGATTCAATTGCAATACTCTAATGCAATATACTTCAAGTAAGCACACAACATTTTATACATGTTTTCATGAATTTTGTGAAATTTCATAATGCATGTCAATTTGGCAAAAATTTATAAGAAACTATAAAATCCTACCTTGGTGACATTATTTATGAAAGAAACATTCTAATATGGAAATATTAATAAATCATATGACTTATGGCCATAATTTAACTCATGAGCTTTTTATTGTGGAATAACTCATGCATGAGAAATAGGATTGATTACACACACCATTGTTGACCTTCAAACTATACTCAAATAAAAAATGTAATAATGTACAATTGCAGATACTCATTGATTGTATGAGAGATTTGGGTTTCTGAAATGATGTAGCATGTCAATTTGCAGTTTTATAAGATATGCCACACTTCTAAACTCTCATCAATTATACACCATTTTACTATTTCTACAATTCTATGGTTTGAGACTATAGAATCCCCTCTCACCTTGCCTCTTCATCATTGTCACTTCTATACTTAGAATCATGGATAGAATTTGCAATGGAATGGGCTTCATGATTGCATTCAAAACAATATTCTTTTAGTTCAATGATGACATTGATATTTTTTAACCAACTAATGGAAATCTCATGCATATTTTTTGTATGCTTTTTATATTTTAACATCTCCTTAGACATGTAATTCGTTTCAGAAAATCATTTATCATTCGTACTCATGTTTCAGATAATGTCACATAGTTTTTGGCTACCACAAGTGTTGATATGTATGCCCTGAGATTCAGTCATACAATTCTTGTGATGAGATATTTTGCACTTCACTTTCTTATTAGGAAGGGAAATTATTTTTATAATGTTTATTTTAGTATGTGATAATGATTAAACAAAATAATTCCATAAGAATGATTGACTCAATGATATATATTTTGGGTTGATGACTTGAACATGAGATCTTGTGTATTATAAGAGCGTTCATTATAGTTTAGTCCCTAGTAACTAGTAAGCTATTGCAACTCATTAATCATGATATTTTATGTCAAGTCAGACACACATGTACTTATTAGAGAACAAGTGTTCTAGACATACCCTCCTAGATAATGACACATGGGATATATAGGATAGTAGTTAGAATCATATCTTAATGTGATTGTGGTAACTGTGATCCTTAGACCCAAATTCAATGCAATGATCACATGTTTTTAGTGTACTTTTCATACTACTCAATGTGACCTTGAATAAGGGATTCAATAGAAGCAGTGATTGGGTGCAACAAGACCCATGTGGATTATTGTGAGTAACATAGATGGAAATTATCCATATTATTTGGGAAAAATCATCTCCACTTGATGTGCGAGACTATGAATAGCATGGGCATACTTGTCTCACTTATATCTCAATAGTCTACCTAGGTTAAAAACATAGATTAAACATTAATAGGATGATGATTCCTTCCTTAGGTTCAAACTAGATAATGGATGAAAATAGGATTATATGGTGATGGAAACACTCATTAAAGAAAGGTTAAAGTTGTTCTCCAATAGATTATGTTACTCAGATGGTGATGATGTGTTACAATATATCATTGATTTCTTGTGATTTCATATATGTTTAGAGATATCACTGCTATTTTAACAAGGAACCTATAGGGTTACACATATAGGATGCACAAAGAAGGGATTCTAATTGTGAATATGATTGTAAATGTTCCAATTGGTAAAGTTCTATATTACATTGCTTACTAGAATGTTTAGATAGTCAATAACAACTATACAAAGGTTGTCTTGTAAACCTAGGCATACAACTAAAGGGTCAGTTGATTGGATACTTTAGATTAACTAATATGGTTAGCCAACCAATAGAAAATATGTCAATGACACTAGGACCCTAAATGATTGCTTAGAGTGATTTGTTGATCGACCAGCATTATCTGGTCAAAAATTGTGATTAGTCAATTGACAACTTAATGATGGGGTTTTCTACAACATTTTGAACCATCTAGACAAATGTCTAGACTAGCCAGTTGATCGAGTGGAGGATCTGTGTAGTGGGAAAATAGTATGCAACATTTTTTTTTCTCGAGTTTAATTGAAATCAAATATTACATCTTGCCTTGTTAAAGGGGGCAACCCTTAGGGTTTAGGATATATGTAGACAAGTTGGAAACCCTATTTATCATTTGTGAAAGGGTGAGAAAGGATAAGGATACAAAGTGATTTTAGAACATCACTGAGTGGCTACTATGTTGTAGCAATTCCAAAAAGTGCATTGGAATTCCCATTCTTCAATTTGGGCTACATAGAGGTATAGATGTTGAGCACATGTACTAGTACGATTCCTTCTTGTTTTTATGTATGACACTACAAGAAACACACGCCATTTGGTGGGTATCATAATTAATTTAACTCAAAGACAAGGTATGGCTTGTGCCCTTCTTCTAAAATACATTAATGTTGAATATATATTCTCATAGTATTTTTATGACAAGTTTTTTTTGTTTCCATTGTGCCTTTCATTGTCAAAACCCAATAGAAAGTACAAATTCCCCATAAGATACTTGGTAGTACCTCTTTCATCTTTAAAAAAAATACTACATGTAAGATCATATCATTGAGTAAATAAAGGTTTGAATTCTCTATGAAAATCGAGATATATGTGTAGATCGAGTTGCCTCAGTGTCTAGTGTTGCATTTACTTGTATCACATGATTTAATCATAGTTGTATTCTCTTTCCACCCTAGGTTAAAAAGTAAATCAACATCATTAGGTATAAATTTCTTTGAGGAAACACTCAAAGAAATTTCATAGATAAGATCCATATTCATTTGGTGAAGTATGAGATGAGCTACAAACCTATGCAATATGGAGGACCAAATACTATCAATACCATATTACATTCAAGGCCGCTTTGAGCTAGCCATTTTCGTTGATATAGCATAGTATATGGAGCAGCATTGGGCATGTCCAATGCTTCAAGTGCGACAAGCATGGTCGATAGGAGCTTGTCGACCATCCTAACACGCTCTGGACATGGACCAAGACACATCAACCTTCCTTCATTGACCGATGTGAGGCTATAATAGTGATTTGTTCATATCAAGCATCACATTGACTGAAGGTCAATGCTTCTACTCCTTGATGCATCCTAGTCAATCACAAGACATGTTGACAAAACTAAAGGTATACTTAACAGAAGTTGAAGAAATTTGATATCTATGTCCATAATATTCGATGATAACTATTGAATTCTAGAACCTACGTCGTGGCAATCATGAGAACAACATCTAGGCTAAAAGGGAAGAACATGAATACAAATGTAAATAGGTAAAATCTAGATAAGATCTTTCAAAGTGATTTAATAGTTTTTTAATTTCAACTCTACCACTTTTATTGGGAAAAATCAATACTAGGGTTGATTTATGGTATTATCTTCCTTTTCCCCTCTACTTCTTCCTCTAGTAGGTAGTTTGGGTGGGTAAGGAGTGGAAAATAGTTTGCATGAGGTAGATTTGGATATTTTTTTCCTATTTGGGTATATAAAGTTTAGATTCAATATCTACACTAGGACCAAAATAGTGATGAGTTGAAAATAACCTATTATCCATGATTTTTACATTACTTTTACTGTTCCAGAATTCTTAAGCTTAAATCTAGGATTGTTGGATGCTTGATTGAAATAGAAAAGTTATGTATTTGTATCTAGATTCTTTTGGAATTTAATTATATATGAATTTCTTGATATCATAAATATATATTCTTTAGTAATGAGTATACCCTATTTTCCCTAATTCTACAGTTGTAGAATAATGCTTAAGAAATATGATTATTCAGTTTAGTTTTTCTAGCTATGAGTTCAAGGCAATACATGCATATATTTCCATTAGTATATTCCAGTTTATTCGGTTGATTCAGTCTAAGTAGTAAGATAAAAAAATTGTTAAAAACTCAATTATAGTTTGGAGTACAAAAAATGAAAATGTGTGTCCTAAATATTAAGTAATGCTAATAAATGTATAATACATGAATGATTAGTGAAATCAAAGAAAGATGAAACTCCATATGCCTTGACAGCTACATACTCTATCATGGAAAGCTATTTCATGCAGGAGTAAACGTTCATGTCAACTAGCAGATTCTAGGATGAGTTAGTCAGAGCATACATGTGGGGTATGAGAAACTAAGCCCAGTGAGCATGGTCTACTTCATAAGATGAGTGAACCAACAATAATTGTAGATCCTACTGGTTTCCAACATAGATGAACTAGACATATCTTTCTCTATGAGTCATCACTTGTGGAACCACCAATTCACATAGTTCATCCTAGTTCTTTGACTTTTTTATTGAGTTCTAAGTACAAAATAGTAGTCTAGCTTATTCGGTCGGTTAATATAATCACTTCCTTTAGATGTGGTCATGTTGTAGATAAGTGATCTAGTTTAGTAGACTTAGAGTCCCTAGTCTCGTTAAGTCTTGTTGTGATACTTTCAACATCTTGTGGTACACTTCATACATTTATATGACATAATAAAATGTCTAACATATTAATAATTGCAAATGAATAATTTACTATTACTCAAGTATTTATCATTACACCTGACATACAATATGATTTATAGCTTTTCACTTCCATGAGTGCAATTTCATGCATGTAATTAAATAAATAAACCATATCCAGATTTTCCTTCTACATGGTGACTTTTCAAGAATTGACCCCATAGTTCACACTCTATTGAAACTATTTTTTAGGTACAAATATTCAGCATTAGGAAGACCCAAAAGAAAGCTATTAACATGAGTAGCCAGATAGGTGTTTGGAATAAGTGGATATTTAAATAGTAGTTGGTATCTTATTTTTCATATGGCCCCAAGATGTAAGAATATGAATAAGAGTAAATTTTGTATAATATTATACATGATATATAATTTTATTTTTCTTCTTAGTTATGTTGTACAAGTTAAACTATGTAATTAGATATTTGTTTCTAATACTACCAAGTTTTCTTAGTAAGTTTGCAAGATGTTTTTAATATATGCACAAGCTCTATGAAAAGAAAACATCATGTTGGTTTTAGTTTGTGATTAAAATAGAATGGCTAGCTTAATATCATCTTTATGGGTTAAAACATGGTTTATCAATATTAATCAATAAAATCAAAGTATATACCAGTACACCTATTATATTGTATTATTTACATATTCCACCGCCATGAGTATATACTTATGAATGTAACCTAATAAAGAAACCATGTTTAAATTATTCTAGCTACACAGTGACTCTTCTAGCAATGATTTTTCCGCTCACTGTATCAGACACATTTTTAGGTGCAGGTGCTAGCAATAGGAAGTTCTAAAATTAAGCTTTTGATCAATAGAGGTTTAGGAGAGGAGTGGATATTTAGATTATAGGTAATCTATTATTCTCTCAAGTGAGTGAGAATGAGTGTAAGTATTGTATAATATTGTATATGATGTATATTATATGTAAGAACTAGATTTTCTTTTCTTCTTAGTTTTATTATAAAGGTCAAACTCTATCATGAAAAGTTTACTTCCAGTATTCACATGTGTTTATTAATAGGTTTGCAAGATAGTTTTTATAGAATCACAAGTTCTAAACAAAGAAAAATCTAAGTTTGGTTCCCAATTTGTAGTGACAGTATAATGTCTAGCTTAATATAATCTTGATGGATTAAATCATGGTCACTCGACTTGTGTCACGTCAAGAAAACTCTCATTTTATCTCAAGTCACTCGTGATGATATCACATTCATTACATATCTCCCATCTTTAATTAAAGTTAATCAATATAAATCTATAGACTATGAGTGGTCATTTTTTGTGGCAAAACTTCAATTTTTTTATCTTTTCACACTAACGACTGTTGACTATGAAGAAAAGATGCTAGTGCATAAAATCCCCATATAGAAACATTGTCAATAATTGGTCAAGGCACACAATGAACTTGCAATTGATTCAAGTTGGCATAAAACATGCATGATTGGTTGACAACACTATGTCCTTATTAACCACCTCTCTTAGAAGATATCTCACCTTTTCTTCATCCATGAGTACGCATGAGCATCAGAATGATATGACCCGATCTAGCCCACATTTCGACTTCCATAACCTGACCCCGACCTGATCCAAATGATTTACATGGGTGGATCGGGCCTAAATTTTGACCCAAATTTTAATATGAGCCTGGTCAGGGCCAAGATAAACCCATGTTTGAAAACACAGATACACATATTCATTACATATAAGTCTATATGTAACTATTTTAGTATATAATATGAATACTTTGTAGCATACAATTGACTACGAGTTTCTAAATTACATTTTGATTTAAAATATTGATGTTTATTGATATTAATAGGACTAAAAGAACAATTTATTAGAATATACATTTAGTTATGCTTACCCATTTAATATTTAACATATTGGAAATGATGTAAAATATAATTTAACTTTATTTAGGATATATATATATATATATATATATATATATGTTTACATTTGATGATTTCAAATTCATCTCAGACATAAATTTGTACATCATGTATTGAAGTGAAAATATGCATTTCTAAAAATAGGGAAGTAGTATAAGTATCAAGGATGATTTTAAATATATCTCATAAATACATGTAATGTCTATGATATTTAAACATATCTATTCCATATAATATCCATTCTACCGATTGCATTTTTTTACAAGTTTTAAGTATAATAGGTTTACAAATGATACATATATGTTATATGTAGTTGGTATGTGTATCCTAGACTCTATGAATAATATGATTTTATGAGTATGTATCCACACAAAATCATTTCATATGTTATCCAGATCAGCTTGAACGTGACCCAAAACCCATGTTTGTTATAATTTGGCCAGGTACAGGCTAAGATTTTCAGACATCATCCAGGCCTAAATCTGACCCAAAACCCAATTAGAAATATGTGATTGAGTACATGATTGGAAAAACCTAATATGACTTAACTTGATACTCATCCCTACATATGAGCTTTCTATATCACTTTTGGATAGATTTTAAGAACTAACTCAATGTTTTCATACCTTATAATTGGGTATACCATTTATGGTGATAGGTACAACCACCAGGTAGAATTTTTAAATGGTCTAGTCTCACTTTAAGTATATTTTGAAATATTCTAGTGAGGAAGAAAAATAATTCTTCCAAAATACATAAAATATTATATATTGATATTATTCATATTGCTATTCTTCAAAATTCAATAATGTGGCGGACTAGTTAATAGTTGTTGCAGCCTCAATGTTGATAGGTAGAGACATTTCCACTCCCTTTGGTGTTTATCATGAGAGTAAATATGTGGTAGCTAACAAAGTACTTTCCTGAAGCTCTTTTCTAGAATATATCATTGAGTATGAGGATTAAGCTATTCTTGTATGGTTGTACACGATACTCTACATATATGAAGATGACATGAAACTCCCGTGAAGGATTTTGATGATGATACTTTACATATTATTTTTTTAATTCTTGTATCTTATTAGCTTCATAAATTATAATTTCATTATGTAAATGTTCAGGTAAGAAACATAGAGAACTCTCACCTAACTATACACTACATCAAACTATATTTTTGTGACTCCTAGGGGATGGAAATGCAGTGTAAACAATGTAATGGAAACAATGTCATAGGTGATGGATGGAGCAATCGTCATGACATGTCGACACTAAGAAATATTTGTTTGTTGGAATGTCAATTTTTTGTAGTTTCCCGACCGCTATGACCACTACAAGTGCATTAGAAAATACCTGTCATCCACTGTTGGGCCACTTTTGATTGGATGCCTCAATTGATCTAGCACGGACGTTGGATCAACATCATGAATGGCAGATTATTTAGGTGTGGTGAGCATGGTTGACATGATCACTTCAACCATCCCATTACACTTTGAGCAATGGACAAGATGGATTAACCTTTATTCATCGATCTATGCGAGGCTATCAACAATGTTTGGTGCACTTCTACCACCACTTTGACCAAACATGAAAGTGGACAATCACCAACGTGTAAAAATCTAAGTCTATACTTAATAGGATTTGAAGAAATTCTATATTTAGATTCATAACATTAGAAGCTAAGCAACTTTTGGAGGAAAAAAGATGAACGTGAAGTACACATGTTAATAGGTAAAACCTAGCTAAGATCTTTAAAATTGATTTAGTAGTTTTTTTCTTTCTTACCACTTATACTAGGAAAGATTAATACTAGGGATGATTCATAGGATTCTCTTCCCTTTTCCCTCTTCTTCCTCTGGTAGGTGGCCCTTGTAGGTAGTACAATATAATGGTCTACACGACGTCGATTTGGAGAATTCCCTCCCAAATTTGGATATAGAAATTTTAGATTCGAGATCTATACCTAGAATAAAATCGAGGTGAGTGGTAAATCACCTACTATCCATGAATTTTACATTACTTTAGATAAAACATGAAAAACATGTCTTCACCATGTTCTGTTATTTAATGCTAGTACTCTTAATCCAAAGTATGGGTCTTTTGGATGAATCTTCTATAACTCTTAAGCCTAAAATTGGGTTGTTGAATGATCGAGAAAAATGTAACTTGTGATGTTGTGTAGTCAGACTCATTTTCATATCAGTTGTTGTGATTTTTTTGATGACAAATAGTAGATCTTAAAGAAATAAGTATACTTATGTTTTCTCAAATTCTATATTGTAGAATGAATTTTAGAATTGTGAGTATTTACATTGGCTTCTTCTAGTTGTGAACGTGAGGTGATAAAAGCATATACCTATTTTAGTGTATTTTAGTGTGCTCCATTTATTTTATTTTGTACAATACATGCCACATGCCAAATCTTAATAGCTCAATTATAGTTTACAATACAAAAAATCAGGAGGATGTCCTAAATTTTGAATAAGAAATGTATATTGCATGAATGATCTGTGAAATTAAAGAATATTCTTGACTCTACATTCCTTGGACACTGTGTACTCTACCACTGAGAGCTACACATGTAGGAGTAAGCATGCATACCGATTGCAAAGTCTGGGATGAGTAAGTTGGAGCTAATATGTGGGCTATGAGGAACTAAGCCCAGTGAGCATAATCTTCTAAATGTGATGATACACCCAACATGAATTGGAGATCACAGTGGTATCTAATACAATGCACCTAGACATCTCTTGCTTTGTGAGTCAACACTTATGGGACTACCAACATAGATAATTAGGCCTAGTTGTTTGAGTCACTTCTTAAGTTCCAAGTGTAGAATAGGAGCATAACTTATCTGGATAGTTGATATAGTTGTTGTCACTAGATGTTATGGGTCTAGTTGTAGGTTGGGGATCTAGTTTAGTAGACTTAAGAGTCTAATATCTACTTTAATTATTTCTATGATACTTTCACATCTTGTTGTACACTTCATTTGTGTGTGTGACATAATAAAATAAATAAGATATTAAACAATCATTCCAATTGTTTATTATTTACAAGTATTTATCTATAGCCTTTCATTAGTTATGATTTACAAATTTTCATTGCCATGAGTGCATTATCAGAACATACTAAATGAATCATGTATAGATTATTGTGGATACATAGTGTCTTTTTAAGTACTAATCCAGTATCTCACAATCTACCGGAACATAATTTTTTTGCATTGGTACACAACAATAAGAAGAGACAAAAGCAAGCTAGTAATGTCAATAGTCAACTGAGGTGTTTAAAATTTCTAGATAGTAATCGGTATCTTATTCTTCCTATGGTCTTGGGAATGTGAGACTACGAATGAGAGTAAACTTTGTATAATGTTATACATGATGTATATTATATGTCAAGACCAATTTTACTTTTCTTCTTAGTTATTTTGTAAAAGTCAAAATCTTTTCATGAAAAGTTTACTCCTAGTATTAACATGTGTGGCTTAGTAACTTTGTAAGATGTTTCTAATAGATTTACAAGTTCTATGGAAAGAAAGATGCAAGGTTGGTTACCATTTAGAAACTAAAATAGAATGTCTCATCTTGATGGGATTATGCAATGGTTGTTTGATTCCGACTGGGTCAAGAAGACTCTCATTTTTTCTCATGTGATACATGATGATATGACATTCATTACAAGTCTCCTCTCTTTTACTTGGATTTTTATAAATATACATATTTAGACTAGGAGTGGTCATTTACTGTGGGAAGAACTTATAAATTGTTCCTCCGAATACATATCTTTAGACTAGGAGTGGTCATTTACTGTGGGAAGAACTTATAAATTGTTCCCTTTTCGGAGTAATGACATATGACTTTGGAAAAATTCCTAGGCATAAAATTTCCAACTAGAAGTACTGTAAAGACTTGGCTCATGGCTCACAATAAACTTGTGCTTGTTTCAAGTTGGCATAAAAGAGGTTGGGCTGGTTGACAAACCTATATCTTTAGTTGCCACCACTCTGAGGTAATCTCACACCTTTTCTTCAGGTATGAGTTTTCTAGATCACTTTAGCATATATTTTATGAACTAACGTTATGTTTGTGGTACCTTTGACTGGGTGTACCGTAATGTATGGCGATAAATACAACAACAACTGAGATTGGACTTTAGACTATCCCATAGGTATATTTTGAAACATTTTGGTGTAAAATAAAAAAGACAATTCTCACAAATTCTTAGAATAATATATATTGGCATTATTCATATTGCTATTCTTCAAACTGGATTACATGGCTTACTACTTTTAACAATTGTTGTAGCCTTGACATTGATAGGTAAATCCCTTTCCACGACCTTTAGTATCACAAATATGAAAATGATTATGTACTCTATATGAAAGGTTGAGGGAGGAAACATGTAGCTTACTTATATACCATCATCTTTGTTGTGCATCACGCCGTCTTTTGTGGCTACTAGGGCAGCGAATGCATGGGAACCAATATCAGAGGTGATGGGTGAATTGGTCGTCATGACACACCGACATTTAAAAGGATATGTGTGTTCGCGTGCCAAAATTCAAAAACAACCATCGTTGTTTTGGTTGTCTAGTTTAAACATTGATTTGGTCATCATCTCATCTTGTCTTCTTACTAATCTTCTTCTGTATCGTCCTTAACAATCTGTCTTGTACGAATCTTCTTCTTTTCACGTGGTTTCATTTTTTTTCTTTTTGAATTCTTATATTTTTTTTTTTATGAAATCCTCCTTACGGCCACATAATTTACGAATATCGGCCTGCCGGTCGTGTTCTTTGCACTCGATCGTACAATCACATAGGAGATGGACGACCGCCGGTCTAATGCACAGATCACAACAGACCATAACTCATTTTTTCCCTCTTTATATGTGCGCGTAACGCAGATGTACTGAACAAAGTTTTGGGACATTTCATAGTCCGGATACGGCCGCCCCTGGCGTTGAATCCTGTACGTGTAAAACTTTCCCGGCTTGCATATACACAAACAACAAGCTATATATAATCAAAACTAATGACGTGAATTAATAGTAAAGAATGACGTGAATCAGCGGTTCCTGCGCGCGCATACCGTAGATAATAATATATACAGAAAGTTGGATTACGGTTTAGGTAGGAATATAAAACATGTGTCATCATGTACAGTGGTGTGGATGGCGACCGAGACGTTATAAGTTGATTTAATTAATCAAGCGATGCCCACAAAGGCCTGCACAGTCGATAAAGCTACGCGGTTATGCAGGGACAAGTGTAAAATTAGTCAGAATGTGGGACTGAGAAGGGGTCCCTGATCGATTCGATCGAGGCGAGGCAAGTTGTTGGACAAAGGGAGGGAAAAGTTGATGTGCACACGATTAGGACCACTGTTACTTGGTTAAGATAACAATGAATATATGTTTGGTTTCATTGATTGATTGATTGATTTGGTTTCTCAATATTGATTCTTTCACCCACCTAACGCGCGAATGAAACATTGACTTGGGGTTGTGGTGCGGCCGGGCCATTGTTCCATTCAAGCACAAGGTGCATGGCTTCGACCCATGATTCCTGCAAGGAGCTGGTCAGAATCCTGTTCAATGGTACTGATCAGAGGGATGCTGCTGCAAAGTTGAGGGGTCAATGAACAGTGGTCCTGATCTATAGGATGAGGTGCCGGAACGCGGACGATTTACTTGGTAGTTTCAGCAAGCGAGATGAGGATAAGCATCCAATGCTTGACCTTAGGGCACGTACGTGTGGGGTTGAGGTAGAAGACGACCATGACCTGTGAGCCAACTGGGGGTCCACGTACGTGTGAGCTGGTGAGACAGTGAGAGGAGGAGGGACGGGACGGAGTATAGTGGACGCGCCGGCAGGCAAGCACAGGCGGGCGAGGCATGCATATGTTCCCTTCGCCCAGCTTTGGTTACTTCTCAGTCCTGGTGCATGTACGCCGTTGGTTGGTTCGCATCATGAATTTCGCTCAACCGGGGCCATCGGGGGCTGATCAGTCAGTGTACGATACGATGCGTGGGCGTGGCCCCGACCGGCTGGCCGGCCGTGGTCCTCCTCCTGCATGACCCTGGTCCCCCGGCGAGGCCGCTGGTATCTGGACACGTGGGAGAGGGGACGGACCACACCACCACTCATGGTCATGGCTGGCTTGTTGAGAGTTGATCGTGATCGAGGGTCTACGGAGAAAGTGACGCCCGTCGTCAAGCATAGTAGTAGTGCAGCACCAGGCCCACCAACGACGACGACGATCCACCACCACCACCTCCTCCCTTGTGTCTCGAAGAACCGGAGAGGAAAGTCACTTCCCGAAAGTGGGACGGCACGGCCACGGTGACTGGCAACTGCACCCACCACCACCATGTCGCTCTCATCTCCATTCTAGTCTCACCCACATCTATCTAACCAACGAATACAACGAAGACATGCTCATCGCCGGCCCAGCCCTTCGTTGCACTGAGAGCGACGCCGGATGGAAGGGAACACCGAAAGCGATCGGGGCGTGGATGCTTACATGGACGGACTGGATGCCCACTTATACATTTATTCCCAACTTTCTACTTGTCCCCTTTACTCCCTCCCTCTCTTTCTTTACCCCACCAATACGTATCATTATTGCCGACCCATCCCACTCCCGCTTCCTCAGCTTCAACGTCAATCTTCTTTCGTGTTCCGCAGCTGGAATCGCTCACCTGTACTATTGTTTCTTCTAACTGATACGCGTAGATCTAATTAACAGAACCGAGTTTTGTTTTTTTTTATTTCCAACACAAGTTTATGCAAGGCCAAATGTCTGCAATGATATGGATTACTTGTATTTTTTCTTGTCCTTCAGATCGATAAATTTACTTTGCTGCAATGATTTCGTAATGCAATCCAATACTACCCAACAGGCCGAACATGCTCCATATGTATCTTAAGTTCTAAAGCCTGAAATTGTGTAATTGCAGGATGTTTCTTCTTTCCTTTTTTTTTCTAATCCCTCCATTGGGGACAACTCCAGGTCCAACTATCCGCTTACTCATGAAGATAATTACAAACAATATTATCGTTACCAGCATAAGGCTTCGATACTTTCTAGATTAAAACACAAAACACTCTGCAATATGCCACAAGCATAAAAGATGTTGACATAAATCATAAGATAGTGTCCACACTTTTGAATGGAAGATAAATTTATCATATACGTGCTATAATATTTGGTATTCCTTGCCACCGTTACACTAATTCTAACAAGATCCACTTTGAGTGATTATCTATCTCTTCTTATATTTATTATCTTACTTCTTCACTGGTATCTCCCTACTGAAACGTGATCGCTACACTAACTCAACCGCTATACTCGGCACGGTCGGGCCGAGGTCAAGGTGTAGTGACCACTACACTCGTCGGGACCACTACAGGGCTCGCAACCGTTACAACCACAACCACCCCATTGTCACGACCGCTACATTGTCGCAACAAGTGTAGCGACCGAGACAGGTGTCGCGATCACTCATTACATACACTCCACCTGTGGGAGAGTGCCAAGGTCTAAAAAAGTTGAAGTGCTCATCCTACGCGCCTCTTCAGATTGCTTCCATCTACCATCATTTTCCACCACCATTTGCTGATTTCCTACTATTCCCAACCATCTTCCACCTCCATACACCCACCAAGTTGTTGTTTGAGGAGGAATTGAGGAGAAGGAGTTTAGAAGACTAAGGAGGATGACCCAAAGACAAGATCCGACCCATATGGAGGCTAAGGAGCGAGAGTCACCTCTCCTCTACAGGCTAAATCTCTTCTTCCCCTCCTTTCTTCTACTGTTATCTTTAGTTTCTGTACAAATGATGTTCTCCCATCTTTGTTTGGTGCCAATTATGTTTGTTTATAGCTAGTTGAGCTGCTTCTTGGCTATGTAGCCCGTTCGGGACATGTGTATGCACTTTTACCTTAAGGAAGTAGTTTTATTTCAAATCTAGTATGTTTTCTTCTCTATCTTCTCTTTTTGTTTATGATTGCTAGTTTGGTTGATCTCTTTCTTGCTTGAACTTATATTTCTACCTATATCGAGATTTTCATTGTGGAAATAGATAAGAGAAGGTAGTTTGGATCAGAATCTAAAAAGAGGATGGTTCAAGATGATCTATATAGAACCGTAGACCTGGGCACGGTCGGGCCCAGCCCGACACGGTTGGGCCCACTACTAGGTTCTGCTCAGATCACATCATTTCCTAGCATCTCATAATATTCTAGACCTCAAAGGTATCTAGAATATTCTAGGGCGTTGATTTGTCATCCCCGAGAGAGGTCTCATATCATTGATGGGTTTTAGTCACACTGCACGAAAGCGAGTGGGATGACCCCATAGGAACAGATACCATAATACGTACTACATTTAGAGGTAGGTTGCTTGGTGGGATGTTTGAGGGTTGTCTACACCTGAGAACGGGTGCATGGACTGCCCAACTTGTGGTTACATAGCTAGAAACTCCTTCTCTTTGATTAGTAGAATCTTACAGACTCTGTTTTATTTTCTTTACTTTGTTTTATATTGTTTCATGATATTTTACTAGACTAGTTCTAGTTTCAAATTTGTATCAACTTTCAGATTGGCTCAACTGACTTAAGAACGAGGTCTTAAGCATTCTAAATGACCCCATGTCCCTGTGTTCGACCCCTAATATCTACTTCAACCCCGTAATAAAGTTGTGGGGGTCCTTGAAGGTTTCAGGTTATAAATTTAAAGTTTGTTCAACCCTCTCGAGGCCGATCACCAGCCAGGGAGCAAGGGGGAATAAAATCCAAAACCTCCAAGGATAAGGGGGATCAAAACCACAATACCCCAAGGGAAAGGGGAATTAGAACCCCGATACTCAATGTATGAAAGGTGTGACACATGCCTAAAATTTATGGTTGTATAAAAGTACCACTATTATAGATTACTAGTCTAATAAGCATGCAAAATAGTATGGCAAGATGAAATGTTTCATACATAACATATTGAACAAGCTAAAGATGACAACAGGGGTAATAAACTCAACATTAAAGGATAATTCCACATTATATATATATATATATATATATATATATATATATATATATATATATATATATAATTCATGGGGTATGGAAATGGTGTCAAGAAGGAGGATTACTCAAAATATGCCTCATAGTGAGGAAATGGGTTTATAGTCATGTAAATTCTCAAATTAAAATAGGGATTGCATATACCTGGTCTTCATGACTAATACTTTCTCAAGGGGAGAAATTCACCATTTGTCCTCCTCATCCTAAAAGTATTTTACATACATATTAGTCCACAATTATGAGTTCATAAAAGAAAGTATATCTAAACCTCGTATTGGTTTTGCTAATGTCAAGTTAGCATTTAAAATTACCTTTTGTCATTATCATAGAAGGTTATACATATTGATGGTTTAAATTATTCCCCTTATTGAATACCAAAGCACAACTTTTGTCAAATTAATATTAATACATTAATATATATCAATGTGTTCTAAGATCTAGGTTTCATTGATCAAATAAATTGTATTACATTAACGATTAGGCATAACTTAGTCAATTCCATGTTTCCTTTGACACGTATTAATATGTGATTAGGTTATTCTTAACTTAAAATATATTATATAGCATACTTGAAAATGTATCATATCCTTGTGTCATGATCTAGACTATGTGATGAAGTTTCTCCTTCATTTTATCAATCCATTGAGTTTTCTAGATCTTCAGGATTGTCATTACCCCATTGGTATAATATATTAGTATTCTAGTCTTTATAATAGTTTAATCATAGGTTGAGAGTCTTTTGAACATTATGTGCATGATATATATTTTGGAAATACACTATAATTCACATGCATACTATTATTCGGTTCGGCATGTTTAGCTTTCAACAGACAATTAGCTATCCCAATATCAATGTCTTGATCTTGTTTTGTATATAATTAAAACCTAAAATGATTAGTAGGCAGTGAGTCTATAAAAGCTTAACAATCTAATGTGGATTAGTGTGGTTAATTGGGTTGGTATAATTCTTAAAATTATATGTTTACTTTAATTCTTTGTTTCATGAACACAAGTAGAATATATTGTAGATCGATTATTTGTGTGCGAAGGTCATTGAGTTCTTTGTTGGAGTTCTCCTCTTGGCAGCGGATGAGTTGTACTAGGTTGTTGTTGATGTCGTCCAAGCACGTCCTTTGAGCAGCTTGCTGTTGCTGAAGCTCGTGGAGGGTCTCAGGCAAAGGTTGAGTTTGTGTAGAGATCCTGTCGACTTATTGGGCCAACACCTCTTGCTGGTTGTTCATCTCGAGTACCAACTCTGATAGGTTTTGTAAGCGGTTGTCGATGCGGTCGACTTGCTGGGCCGCTACTTTCTGCCGTTTTTGGATGCTTGCGACGATGCCTGGTAAGGCGTTGTTCCATTCGTCGATCTTGGAGACCTGTGAAGTGATATCCTGCACACAAGAAAAAATAGATAATAATATGTTAGAAGGGTCGGTGAGGAGGTTTTGAATGGCGTCAAATTGTCGTCCGAATTCCGCACCGACTTGTGAAAAGGGAACCCCAGAGATGGAAGGGTGAGGTGGCTGGGGTCGGGGTGGAAGGGTGGTAGTGCCTTGCGAAAGAGACACTAGTGATGGACCTGCGAATTGCGTGGTGACCGTGGATGGAGTCACTAGCGGTATCGGGATGGTTTTGGTAGATGAGGTGGTGGATGGGAATGGGAATGTTGAGGGGAAAGTGGTTGAAGTGAAGGTGAGATTGGGCGTTGAGGTGGAGAATGGAATGCCCGAAGAGAAAAGGAGTGCGGCGGAGTATGCAGGTGATGTTGTGGATGTGGATGAAGAAATTGTGGTGGGTGTTGTTGTGGAGAATGTGGGAAGAGTGATGGATGGTGGAATGGTAGAAGGTGGTGATGTGGTGGCGGAGTGGTGGAAGGTGGTGGTGGTTGTAGAGGTGAACCCAACATCCAGATCGAAGATGAAAGGTTCTGGTGTTGGGGTTACTATGTTTTCGGCATTGTGTGGTGGCTCTGCCTCTAGGTTGATCTTTGATGTGGGCGTCTCTGATTGCTTTTGTTTTTGTATGCGCAACTTTGAAGACCGTGTTATTGGAATTTTCTTTGGCCTTGTTGTGGGGACAGTGACGATGTGCTCTGTCTGCCCTGCCTTTGCTTTGACTGAGGTTATAAGGTTGGCAAGCTCCTCTTCAATGAAGAGAAGCTTTTCTTTGTCATAATTTGCCAATTCTAGAAGCGGCAACAATGTCCTAGGTGCTTTGACAGTGGGGCGGAAGATGTAGTGCAGTTTTGCATCCTTCTCCTTTATGATGTATGAGTTCTTTAAACTCTGCTCATTAGTAAGGATGTCACCCTTTATCGCTTTGCACTTGGGTAGTAGTCTGTCCATCTTGAGAAATTTCAAGATTGATGTTATGTGACCTCCCATGCAGATTTCTTTTCCAAGGGCATAAGTTGAGTGCTTTTGTATCAGGTGTCGTCCGATGTTGACCGGAAGCCCTTTGAGGATTTACCAGAGAATAAAGAGATCAGAAATACTAATGTTTCCACCCTCTGTCCTGGGGAAAAGAGCACATGTAATAATTTTGTGCAGTGTGCACACCAGGCCAGAATGTATGGTAGAGGCCTTGCAAGTCTTCGCCTCATAGTTTGGAATCTCCGTCAGAGCTTTCCAGAAGGTATGTTTGTTAAACTGGGGATGGTCCAGGCTTGCCTCCTTAGCCTTTTTTAGCTGATCTTGGTCAATGAATATCTCATTCAGCATGTTCTCAGTCAAGACAACCTTGTTACCAAAAAGTGAGGTTACCAGCCTGCAGTCACCTCTGTCTTTCCATTTGTCCATTGCATCCACAATTTCTTTGTTGAGGTGTGTGAAAAATTCTATCGTGGGTTCGACATAGGAATTCTCTGCAACAAAGCAGAGTTTTGATAGGTTTGCACTGTCGAGCAGGGTGAGGACTCTATCATAAATCCCCATCTTCTTCAGTACATTGGAGCAGACGTACTTTGTTGGTCGCAGCACCTTGTCACCAGCTGGTAGGTGTTGGATGTATAGGTCAGCTGGTGTAGGTTTTGCGGTGGTGGTGTGGGCAGGATTTGTGATAGCAGGGATGGTGTGTCCTTCCAAAATCTGTTCTCTTGCGGTAGAGGGTCGTACTTGCTTCCTTGACCTTTTCTTTGATGCTTGTCCCTTGGCAGCTTCTTCAGGCTTCCTCTTGCCTTTGGACTTTGGGACTGGGGATTCGTCCTCAGAGTTTGGTGCGTACTCTGAACCTTCGTCACTGGAGGAACTGTCTTCCACTTCTTCAATAGGTTCCTCAGTTAGGCACATGTTGACTCAGTCAAGTTCGTTCATGACCTTGATCAAGTCAACCTTTGGTGGGACCTTTCCGATCTTTTCATAGGTGTCCACGATTTGCTGGAGCTTTGCGCGGTCCTCCAGTAGTTGCTCCTTTATTCAGAAGGGAGCGTCAGTAGTTCCTGTGGCTTATTTTGCAGGTGAGGTCATTCTGTAATCAGAAGATTATATATGTTAAAGAGGAAGAAATGTTGAAAAAAATTGCAATATATTTAGAGATGAAATTGTTTTAAGGGTAAAATTATGTTTTCCAAGACTGTTTGGCTCCAAACGGTTTCAAGATCATTTGGGTCCAAATAGTTTTAAGACCGTTTGGGTCCAAACGGTTTCCTTCAAACGGTTTTACGGCCATTTGAGTCCAAGCGATTTCAAGACCATTTGGCTCCAAACAGTTTCATGACCGTTTGGGTCCGAAAAGTTTTTGCTCCAAATGGTTTTACAATCATTTGGGTCTAAGAGGTTTCAAGACCGTTGGGCTCTAAACGGTTTCAAGACTATTTGGCTCCAAACGGTTTCAAGACCATTTGGGTCCAAGCAGTTTCAAGACCATTTGGCTCCAAACGGTTTCAAGACCGTTTGGGTCGAAACTACTAGGAAGATGAAACGACAGGGATGACGAGCAGTGAAAATACGGTGAATACGGCGAAAGCGGCACCGTCGATGAAGGTGTTGATAGTGGTGATAGTGTCGGAGGCAATTGGGAACTTCGTTCACGGTAGAAGCAGCATTCTACCTTGCTACTAGATGATAAAGATGGCAGACGTGTCACAGTGGTGGTATCGTCGGAAAGGACGATGAAATGGGTGAAGGCAAACTTGGATGCGCACAGAGATGACATAAGTGGAGTCGGGATGGAGTAGTGAGGAAGCGACGTGAATTGGGAATGGAATAGGGCTTTCGCGCGAGAGAGAGATTTTGAGAAATCGAAGGAAAGAAAAGGGGAGGGGATGAAGCGATATTTATAGAAAAAGGAGGGGCGACGTTACAAATTCTCAAGAGCAAACAGTTTTGAGACCGTAAGGGTCCAAACAGTTTCGAGACCGAAAGGATCCAAACGGTTTCGAGACCGTATGGATCCGAAATAGTTTCGAGACCATGTGGATCCAAACGGTTTTGAGGACGTAAGGATCCAAACGGTTTCAAAACCGTTAGGACAGGATTAGAGTGGTTTTTGGTTTTTATATTTTTATGTTTGTTTTGGATGTTGTGTAAATTTTTATATTTTCTGGATAAAGGTGATAGGTCTAAAAAAATAGAAAATTGTCAAAACTAAATAAAATAAAATAAAATAAAAGGTAATACACAGTTCTTGGGTTGCTTCCCAAGTAGCACCTTGGTTTTACGTCACTGGCTCAACGAAGTTCTGACTTGGGTAGATTGATGTAGTAGGATCATGAATCTCAATAGTTTGTCTTGGAATTTTGTCAGCTGGGGTATAATATTTCTTCAGTCTATGGCCATTAACAGTTCTCTCTCATCCATTATCATCAATAATGATGATGACTCTAGTTGGGTAGATGTGCTTGATGGTGAATGGCCCGGACCACTTTGTGCGACATTTTCTGGGGAACATCTTGAGTCTGGAGTGGAAGAGAAGGACTTTATCTCCGACGACGATATCTTTCCTTTTGAGATGTCCATCATTCCACATCTTAGTTTGTTCCTTATAGATCCTGGCACTTTGGTAGGCAGTCATTCGTAGTTCCTCAAGTTCTTGTAATTACAATTGTCTATACTCGCCAGTGCTTTTAAAGTCGAAATTCAATTGTTTAATGGCCCACCAAGCTTTATGTTCTAGTTCAACTGGAAGATGACATGACTTCCCATATACCAAACGAAATGGAGTTGTTCCTATTGGTGTTTTGTAAGCAGTACGGTATGCCCAAAGAGCATCAGGGAGCTTGGTAGACCAATCTGTGCGATGTCTATTGACTGTCTTTTCTAAAATGGCTTTTAGCTGTCTACTTGAAACTTTGACTTGGCCGCTTGTCTGCGGATGGTAAGGTGTGGCGACCTTATGTGTGACTCCATATTTTCTTAGGAGATCTTAGAAACTTCATTCTAAGAAATGAGATCCTCCATCTGATATGATTTTTCGAGGGACTCTGAATCTAGGGAAGATGATATCCTTGAACATCTTGATAACTGGTTTGGAATCGCAAGAAACGGTGGGTACAACCTCTACCCATTTTGAAACATAATCCACAACAACCAGTATGTATGAGAATCTGTAAGATGAGGGGAAAGAACCCATGTAGTCTATTCCCCAGACATCAAAAAGTTCAATTTCTTGCCACAAGGTAAGAGGCATTTCATTTCTTTTAGATATACTCTCGGAAAGCTGACATTTATTATAGGATCGGATAGAATTATGGACGTCTTTTGCTATCGTTGGCCAAAAGAAACCAGATTGAAGAACTTTGAGAGCGGTTTTCTTTGAACGCATGTGCCCCCCAGTAGGGCCAGAATGACAATGTTCTAGAATAGGGATAATTTCTTCTTCTGGTAGGCAGCGATAGAAAAGTCCGTCCGCACATAGACGGAAAAGATATGGTTTGTCCCAAAAGTATTGCTTAACATCATGAAGGAATTTCTTTTTATCATGGTAAGAGGCAGAAGGGTGGATAATTCCTATAGCCAGATAGTTCACTATATCGGCATACCAAGGAAATACGGTAGTAGCTTTCATAAGTTGGTTGTCGGGTAGGGAGTCTTGAATAGGTATATTGCCATCTTCCTAAGACTCGATGTGACTTAGATGATCAGCGACGACATTTTCCACCCCGCTCTTGTCTTTTATTTCTAAGTCAAATTATTGAAGAACCAATACCCATCGGATGAGTCTGGGTTTTGCATCTTGTTTCTAAATTAGGTATTTGTTGGCGGAGTGGTCCGTGTATACTATGACTTTTGATCCAATTATATAGGAACAAAACTTCTCAAAGGTGTAGATGACGGCCAAAAATTCCTTTTCAGTAGTAGTACAATTCTTTTGCGCCTCATCTAGCATCATTGATGCATAGTATATCACATAGGGCTTCTTTTCTATTCTTTGGACTAGCACCGCTCCTATAGCGTTGTCGCTTGCGTCGCACATTATCTCAAATGGTTGTGACCAATCGGGTGCTCTCAGAATGGGTGCAGAGATTAGAGCATTCTTTAAGGTTGTGAAGCTATGTAGGCATTCATGGTCAAAATTGAAATCAGCATCCTTGGTTAATAAGTAGGTCATGGGTTTTGCTATTTTCGAGAAGTCTTTAATAAATATTTGATAGAATCCAGCATGACCTAGAAATGCTCGCATTCCCCTTATGTCCTTTGGCGGTGACATCTTTGAGATGACATCAATCCTTGCTTTGTCTACTTCAATTCCTCTTTCACTTACTCGATGTCTGAGGACAACACATTCGGTCACCATGAAGTGGCACTTTTCCCAATTCAGGATAAGGTTTGTTTCCTCGCATCTTTGTAAAACTTTCATGAGGTTGAGTAGACAATTGTCAAAATAATCTTTGTAAACTAAAAATTCATCCATAAATACTTCCATTATGGACTCGGTTAATCCTGTGAAAATTGTTGACATACAACTTTGGAAGGTTGCAGGTGCGTTACACAACCCAAAAGGCATCCTTCTGAAACCGTAGGTTCCAAAGGGACAAGTAAAGGTTATTTTTTCTTGGTCTTCTGGGTGTATTGGAATTTGATAGAACCCAGAATAACCATCATGGTAGCATAAGAACTTTTGGTGGGCCAAGTGTTCAAGGACTTCATCAAGGAAAGGTAGAGGGAAGTGGTCTTTTTTGGTTGCTTTGTTTAGTTTTCTATAATCGATACACATCCTCCATCCTGTGACAGTCCTTGTGGGTACTAACTCATTTTTATCATTCAGGACGACAATGGTTTCCCCCTTTTTGGGGACCACTTGGACTGGGCTGACCCATTCAGAATCGGAAATGGGATATATGATAACAGCTTTTAAGAGTTTAAGGACCTCGAGGCGAACCACTTCTTTGAGGTTTGGGTTTAGTTTCCTCTGATGTTCCCTCGATGGTTTGAACTCTTCTACCATAGGTAGTCTGTGCATGCACATAGCTGGATTTATTCCCGTTAGGTCAGTCATTTTATATTTGATAGCTTTCTTGTGTTTCCTTAGCTCAGCAAGAAGTCTTTCTTCTAGATCATCTATTAAGGTAGAATTGATTATAACTGGGCACAATTTTTCTTCATCCAGGAAGACATGTTTGAGTCCTATTGGTAGGGCTTTCATTTCAGGGGCTTCGAGTACTTCTGTAGTTTCCAAAGTGGTGATAGATTGCAATTCCTTGAAATTGGCTTCCAGAGCTTCTTCATCTTGGTCTAATTATCGCAGACATTGTTGTACTAGTTTGTTGGCTGAAAATTCAACTTCTGGGTTTGTCAAGACATTCTCCAGATCATCATATGGTTCAGCTATTTCTGGCTGTAATTGAGACATTTTTTCTATTGCCTCGAGAAGGAAAACTTCTTCCTAGATATTGGGACCTTTTAGGCTATTAAGGACTCTGAATTGGATAGCTTCCTTTCCTAGTCTTAAGATAATCATGCTTGCTGCAACGTCGATAAGTGCTCTTGTTGTAGCAAGGAAAGGCCTATCGAATATTATTGGATATCTTAGATCTTCCTTTATATCCATAATAACAAAGTCACAAGGGACATAAGAGTCCTTTCCTATCCTGACTGGGATATCTTCAATGATCCCCAATGGTGCAGTGATGGTGGAATCAGCCAGCTGTATTGTCATTGTTGTTGGTAACAACTCGGTAAAACCCAACCTTTTGCACATTGAGAAGGGCATAATAGATATACTAGCTCCTAGATCAGCTAATCCTTTTTTGCTAGAGGCGTTCCTGATGGAACATTGGATACCAAAGGAACCAGGATTCTTTTATTTCTTTGGAATTTTTTTGAGAATAATATCAGAAGTTGTCTGAGCCAGTTTAACAGTCTCTTGTTCTCTAGTCATACATTTCCTTGATAACAAGGTCTTCAGATATTTGTCCCAAGCTGGTATTTCAGAGAGAGTATCAAGGAACGTGATATCAATATATAGTTTTTTCACCGCTTCCTTAAATTTTTGGAATCTGGTATCCAGATTAGTCCCTCTAAACCTACCTGGGTATGGTATTCTAGGCTTATATGGCAGGACTTCAGGTTCTTTGAAATCTAGTCCTTTTTCCTTTTCCTTCTCGAATTCTACGGTCTTTTTAGTTTCTTGGTTTGTGCTCACAATCGGGTTGATGATAGCTATATCTTCATCTTCTTGAATGATTTTTGTGGCTTTAGTAAGGACACGACCCGACCTTGTGGTGATGGATTTCAATTGTTCTTGTATGGGTTGATCGTGTCTTGGGTTTATCTCTGGCTGACCAGCAAAAGTGCCTACCGGAGGTTTTAATTGAGCTGTGATTTGTGCTAACTGAGTTTCAATGACTTTTTGTTGGGTTTGCTGGTTGGCAAGCATGGTTTGTTGTGATTGAAGCATTTGCCTTATCAATGAAAGTTCATCTGTTGGTGGAGGCAGATTATTCTTTTGTGGATTTTGTTGATATTTTTTTGGTTGCTGCTGTTGAGGCACGGTGGATAATTGGGGTTGTTGAGTTTGTGGTTGTTGCAGCTGGGGTTGCTGCAATTGCGGGTGCAACGGTGTATGAGTATATTGGTAATATGCAGAAGGGTTTCTTGGTTGTGTGAATACTTGCAATCCTCCTCTAAAGTTTCTCTAGTTTTGATTATAATTGTTCTGGAAACCTGGTGGTGATCTATTAAAAACTCCTCCTTGGGCCTGGTGCTGCAGGTTGGCAGTCCCCGCAGGATTCCCATATTGAAACCTGGGATGGTTTCTTGGTTGATTTGGGTTATAATAGGCTTGTCCTGGTATAGAGTCGATGGAATTGACTTGCTCCAGTAATAGATCTTTAGGATGTTCGATGATCGGTTCATACTGCGGTTGCGGTATCTGTATGTCCATCATCACATTGTATAGGAGACCACATGATAATGTGGGATGATCAGATACATGACATGCCTCACAAGTCCCAGTAGCTACCTTGACCTGTTGGGGGCTCTTCTTTTCTCTAAGTGTTATTTGAAGAACTTGTTGCTTGTGAGCTATGGTTTTTAGGGCTTCGACGATGGCTTTCATTTCCATTGATTCTTCAGCCTTACAAACTTTTAGAATCCCCCCGGTGGATGACCTTCCCCAATTAGATTGGTTCTCGGCCCCAAGTGTAACAATCCTCCAGGCATCTTTGTAGTTTTTTTGCATGAAATTCCCCCTAGATGAGGAATCCAAAATTTCTTAATGTCATCACTTACTCCTCTATAGAATGTTTCTATCAGTTGATTTTGGGAGATTCCATGATGCAGACATTTCCTCAAAAGTTCCTTGAATCTTTCCCACGATTCTGCCAGTGATTCCCCTGGGAGTTGAGAAAAGTGGTTAATTTGTCCCCTAATCTCATAAGTCAACGAAAGTGGAAAGAACTTCTCTAGAAACTTTTCTTCCAAAGGGGCTCAGGTGGTGATTGGCTCCCCATCTAGCGTGTTATACCAGCTTAATGCCCTTCCGGACAATGTGAAGTGAAAAAGGTGGAGCATGATTGCGTCGAAAGGAACTCCGGCATGCAGTACTAGCCGACAAAGAGACTTGAATTGCTTTAGGTGATCCATGCAGTCATCCCCAGCACCTCCAGAAAACAAAATGCCTTGCATAATCTAGATCCATTGTGTGTGGATCTCAAAGTTAGGAACATTGATGAGCGGGGGCCTAACTGGGTGGTTATCTTCAAAGTTCTTAGGAATGACATAATCCCAAAGTTGCTTGTTTCGCAACACTATCTTAGCAGCAGCTATGGCTGCTTCATTCTCAGCTTGAATGCAGGCCTATTCTTCAGCTTGGAACTCAGCTTGAATATGAGCACATGTGTCAGCAATAAGTTGTGCTCTTTGAGATGCTACGGCCGCGTTGACTCTTTCCATGACCAAGGCGGCTTGGCGTTGTTCGTCAGTCATTTGTTTGGCTCATTGGAGGTTGAGTCAGATGTGTCGGTGGAAGCTTCATTCTACCTCAGAGTCATACTCTGGTTCAGGGGAGAATCCGATGTTATGCAAAGGTTGCATACACATTTTCTACCTAAGTAGAAGAAGAAACACACTTTAGATGATGCAGAGAAATGTAAAAATCTAGATGATATGAATTATGGTTAAACAAAAGTATAAAATCTTAATCAACTAGAAAGTTAACAAGTAAAATTAAAACGTTCTGTTGTCCCCGACAATGACGCCAATTTTTGATGGAGCCTCCACTTACATGGAGTTGCGTGCACCACTAAAAATCCTAGAGATAGTGAATCTCTAAGTTTAGCCTTGTGTATGCTACAATAAGATATCCACCCACATATGCTAAGATACGTGGAAGTCTTATCGTAGTACAATTAAGGGTCGAATCCACGAGACAACGAACTTGTTAAGAGTTTAATAAGATGGAAAACGTAATAATCCTACTCATCCACTTAAAAGTTGATGTTTAGATCAAAGAGTTGGTTTGGTAATTAAACTAATGTGCAAAGAAAGTAAACTTAAGGTTGTAAACGATGTTTGGGAAACCACTAGGATGTGACCGAGTTTCACCACCACTACACATGGATAAAAACATACATCATGATAACATGGCTTGCAAAGAAAAGGGTCTAAACAGTTAGTATCTTTGTAGACTTAGCTTCCTTTCGGATAACTAACTATGAGAAACGTAGGGGTATTGCAATGCCAGCCATTCCTGAACGAATGGTCACTTACTTTGCATTACTCTCTCCATAAAGTGTGTTCCTCGACCCATCAAAGTTTTACTTTCACACATCAACTGATTCCATTTTATAGTATAGAAGTACAACGATGGGGGTGAGTTTACTCCACTCCATGAAAGACGTTCCTAGATACCGAAATAGATGTATGGTGACTACATACATCAAGAACTAACATGCAATCAGTTTTCAAATCTAAAAACACAAACGTAAACAATTTGCACTAATAGATAAAAGATAACACAAGTTGGTGATCAAGCAACAAGCATTCATTAAACGATTGATGTTAAACTGAAAAGATAGTATTTCTCTATTGCAAACTCATGAATTACAATACATGAGATGAAAACATTGGTAGCGGGGCTACTACCCGCACCCTAGTGTATGAGACTACTCGCTCATGGCAAGAACAAAGAAGGATGCAGGAAGAGAGAGACAAAGCATCATCTCCACGTAGGAGGGAGGAAGTTCGACCCCTTGGAGGAGAGAGAAACTATCTTCATGCCTCATGGTTGTCTTGATGAAGAATCCTCCACTTACCACCTTCTTATGTTGATGAGAGAGGAAATAGCTTGAAGATGGAGTATGGATCTTGAACTGGCAGCGTTTGGGCGAAGGCTGAAGGTGGAACAGCTCTGGAGTGATTGGGGTAGCCTTTGGGCTTCCAAGAAGTTGATACCAAATGAGGACTCCTTAAGTCCTATTTATAGCCTTCCAAGGACTCCCAAACGGTCTTGGGACCATTTGGGTCTCTAATGGTTTGGGGACCGTTTGGCATCAAACGGTCTCGGGACCATTTGGCTTCATACGGTCTTGGGACCGTTTGCCTTCATTCGATTTCCAAACTGTTTGCCTTTATTCAGTCTTGGGACCGTTTGAGTTCATTCGGTCTTAGGACCATTTGGACTTCATTCGGTCTCCAGACCGTTTGTCTTTATTCGGTCTTGGGACCGTTTGAGTTCAGTCAGTCTTGGGACCGTTTGAGTGTTTTCGGTCTTGGGACCGTATGGACTTCATTCGGTCTCGGGACTGTTTAGACTTCATTCGGTCTCCAGACCGTTTGGTGCTTTTGCAATTTTTTTTGGGTTTTTTCTATAAGAAGAAATAGATAAATGTTAGTTTAATGGTGAATTCATAGTAACGCAGAGAGTTAAGGATTATATCTAATTTATCTAAGAAAGAGTATGGAAAATTAAGAAAAACTAGTAAGATAACATCATAAAATGGGAGGTTATCAAATATATTGTGGAGTCCTAACCTGGAGGGTTAGGTACCGACTTCAAACTCTATAGATTTACCTCCAAGGAATTTTCTTATGGATGAGTTTGGTTTTATATAGGTCAACTTCTAGATAAGTTATGGAGATGATCCTTCATGGTGAACGAGGTCCACCAAGTGACGTGGTCTTCATTAGTTTCTTTCCAAAGATGATGGGTATGTTTCTTCAAATTGTGTTTCATGGATGTGAATCCCTCTCTCTTGTGATGCTGAAGGATGTATGAGGGTTGGTTCTTTGAGATTAGACTAGAACATCTTAGTACTTGTAGTTATTAGTGTCATCAATGAGTCTTGAGGGCTACGAGAGGTGGTATCGAGTTGCTAGGTTGTTGTTTGATATACGAGGGATATAAGGTTTAGTTTTAAGAAAATGGTTGTTGTAGGGTCAAGGATGGGGAAGTTGCAAGGTTCTCTTTGGTTCAATCTCAACAGTAGGTGATCTAGTGACAGACATAGGCCTAGAATATTGTCAAGTCCAAATCTGGTTGTAGAGGGGGTGTCAGTCATAACATGGTGGTTGTTGTTAAAGCTTTTATTGACCACAATCATTGTTGGAGGTGGTTTCCTCTCTACCACAACTATCATGCACGAGGCGAAGAGAGCTACCTGTGGCTATATATTTATGTGGCATAGGATGAATAAGGGAGGATGCACATAGGAGAAAGAACCATAGGAATTGGCATGCATGGTGGTGGTGGTTTCTCTCTATGACCTATGAGGCACGGGGAGGTGGTAGCTACAAGGGTTCATATGTGAATGACAACAGTGATATAGAAGGATAGTGGGTAGAGAACTCAAATATGCCCACAGTGGAAAGGATGTTGGTAGTGGTGTTTCTCCAAGTGGTGTTGAGGAAGTCTGCACCAATGCAGGAATCTTCGACATCTATAAACTAGGAGTAAGAGATAAATGGATGGATGGGGTAATGAAGAGGAGAGATGTAAGGAGAGGGGAGGAAGCAAGGAAGAGAAGAGGAGGAACTATGGAAGAGGAGGGAACATATGGTGACAACCATTCTAGTAACTACCCTCAATGCTAAAGTCTCATACTCAGTGCCAACCTACTAGAGCTGAATCTTTTTAGTTTGGTTTGTTGGATTTACAAATGTGGAAATTTTACTCTTTGGTGGTCAAGAGAACATGCAACAACAATAGTGTTTTTTTATTTCCAACACAATTTTATGAAAGGCCAAATGTATGCAACATTTTGGATTAGTTGTATGTTTCCATGTCCCTTAGAATGATAAATTTACATTGCTGCAATTATGTCACAATGCAGTCCAGTACTACAAATACTCCACAGACTTAACAAGCATCATGTGTGTCTTATCTTCTAAAGCCTAAAATTGTGTAATTGCAATATATTTTTTAATTTGTACGTCAATAATCCCAGCCTTGTGAAGCAGTATGATTTTGTCCCATACATTCATATACATAGTACAATCAACTGATTTTGACAATCTTAATAAAATGAGGATATCTTATACTTAGAACATGTTCAAACTAGTGGATATTAAGAATAAGATACTAGTTTCTGTTAAGTACAAGAATTTCCTAAGTGATTTCTATCTTGAGGAGAGAAGTTGTTTTTTTCTTCTCAAACACCTTCATGGTGCGAATTACAATTAAGTCTATATGCTTTAGTTTTGAATAATAGCCATAGTCGCTTCCATATTGTAAGGTAACAAATAGGTAATTGACTAATTGAAAAGGAGCATTTATTTGTAAAACCATAAGGAAAAAAAGAACATGATTAATCGTGCCTTGATGTGTCAATATGACTTCTAGCATCAAAATAAAGTTATTCATATAATTTGTACAAAGTGCATGCATTAAAACCATATCATTCACAAGATGAAGGGTTACAATTTTGGTTTATCCTAATCTACGGTTTTAGATTGATCATCATTCACTAGGTTCAAGATGAAAACCATAAAGTCAAATCCTAGGCTAAGATATGTCCATTTCTTAGATATCAGTATAGATGTTTGTTAGAATAACATAGGTATGTCCATTTCAAGATGAAAATGATAATGGTTTTAGACTTGTTAGCTCATGCATGTGTTTGTTACTTTTCTAGTTAATTCAATATCGATACCATTATTTCTATAGAGTGAGTTGATCAACCTGATTTTGAGATTTGAGGTTACTTTAGACGTCTTTAATGAACATGAACCTAAAGATTTTGGGATATGAGGTAACCATAGACGTCCTTATTGGACATTAACCTAAAGATATGGGATATGATGGGATGGTATGGGAATAATATATGGAAAGCATTACCCAAACCTAGGCATGATAAGTTGTCCTTTATCATTGAAAAGAAACTACAAAATACTTAAATGTGAAAGTCTTTGTGAGACAAATCCCTGAGTAAATAATATGACGACAATAAATATATAATAATGATGAATCTAGCATATGTCAGCCCTACTTCCACCAAGCCAGAACAATAAAGGTGTGTGTTTGGCTTAATATCTTGGGTGCATAGATATATAAGTGTGAAAATGTTGGTTAGAAAATCTCAAGTAAAATGTGTAATGGAAGTCAACACATTGAAAAAAAAATCTTATAAGACACATCTAAGTATAGACTCTCCTTGGACATGATGATTCATGGTATTTAGGATTGTAATTAGAGAACCTTGTCCTGGAACAAGGCAATAATTATTAAAAGAGACAAAGTAATGGCATCTCACTAAATCTATGTAGGGGAAAGCCCTATGTCATCCCTAAGGTTAGGTAGGGCACTTAAAGGTACGTAAGACCCAAGGGGGAATGAGGTGATCATATCCATAAGTACATAAGTCATGTGGGGTTAGGAGGAAGCCAACCATGTGTGCAAAAGGGCCATGGGTCAGGAGAATGACCACCTCCATGAGCACATAAGCCCGAGCTGACAATGTGAAAGGCACTCCATTAGTACTTAAGGCCCTTTTGGTGAGGAGGATATCACTTCAAAGTAGTTATACCCCTAGAGACCTTAAGGGAATGGCTACGACTGATAATACATGAGACATAGACATAAGAAATACAAGAACTTATGTGAATACGTTTGAAATGGAATCCTAAAGGGAGTCGTGCATCAATTTAAGAATTACAAGAACATCACTTTCTCATTGGTTCATGAAATTATAGGAAATTTGTGGAATAAAATATATACATGACTTGGATTCGTTATTTAGGATGATTCAGTCTATAATTTGAATAATAAGATAATAAGTGGGCACACCATATATACACAAAAAATAGGATGAAATTTATATTTGGACTAACCTAATGTTTATTTCATGTTATTATGGGTGTGAGAGGTAGGGTAGTCACAAGTGACACATATAAATTACATATGATAATGAATAACCTAAGCTGAGATATTAATGACATAAGATAGGGTATAGAGGTGTTACCTCATCATCACACAAAATAACTGAATAATGATTTGTAGGTTTGAGATTTAGTGAATGTGCAATCACCAAGTGGAAATGAAATCACAAAGTTAAAATATGATCATCAAGTGAAAATATCATGCAATGAATGGCGATGCAGGAATACCGTTGGAATGCACTCGTGTTCCAACCTCAGTAATATGAGAAATTTTCATATCAATAAAATTTGTTAAATATACTCCAACTAAAACTTATCCAAGAAAGTTTTCTAGACCTATTGTTTGAGGTTAATATGAGTTATCATTTCCCTTAACCTGATTAGGTTTGAAGTTTGGGGACACAATTCCTTTTTACGGAGGGGTATATGCAAGATCCTCAAAATTTATAAAGTTAGATTCTTTTATTATGAATTCACTAACAATGAATTGGTATTCAACTTAATATAATCAAAGTAGTATTAGAATGATGAGATCAGTAGTATGATTTTGAATGTATTCAGATGATGCATTTAATCTTTACACTTAGAGTATGTCTTCAATCTAAATAAATAAAATAAATTCGAGCATACACATGTTAAAAAGAGGCTTCATTGAGATTTTATGGTTAAATCAAGCCTTAATTTCATAAGTAAGAAAATAGTAAGGCTTGTGGACCCTTTGGAAGGCTTAGGTATGATCCATGGGCCTTGGGATCCAACTCAAGCTCAATTGGGATATTAGGGTGACAAATAGGTCCATGGGGCCTATGATAAAGGAACTAGAATTTTTTACATGAATATGATGACAATAATCTTGAGAGTTGATTAGTAAAATAATTATGAGATAATAAGAAAGATGATAGAGAATAACAAATAATTTATGACATAGATAAATCAAATAAGCAATTAAATATTTGTTTCTTATATTCAAAGTATCTCAGTATGAAGTAAAACTAACTTGATGAAATTATTGATCCCATGTGATATGATGGGTAAATAGAGATAAATCCAAGATTAGAAAGAATAATATGAATATTGGTGACATAGGTGACTAAATCAAGTAAATACTTTCCATGAAAGAAATAGACATTTACCTTTATCCTTTTGATCCCAACCTTGTAAAATATGAGATAAAGATAATGAGAAGGTTATCCTAAAGTTTGCGAGACTCAGATATCCTAGTGACTTATAGGATTATTAGAAGTTTATGATAAATTAAGTACAGTTTGAGATTATCTTGATTACCTTATTTATTTAATAGTGTCACACTAAGTTTGGAAAATCAGGGACCTTATGCGCTTGACACAAGATTTGATCTTGAATCTTAACCTTTGACCCAAGATCAAATGATGGCCAAGTAGTCTTCAAACCTAGGATAAGAGGCCAAAAAGGGTGGAACTCCTCTCCAGTATGTCTCTCATTCTCCAACCCCTGAACCACTCAACAAACTTTCTCAATGGCTTTGAGAGATCAGTGCACACCCAAAAAACTCCAGAATCATCATTATCTTATCCAAAGGAGACAATGCCTGAATCAAAATTAGGATGGATCTCTATGACGTGGAGCAGTGGTGGTCTTTCGATCACCCACACCTATAAAAGGGATCCAGAGGCTCCATCATTTGGGAGAGAAGAACCAGACTTCCAATTGCATCTCGATTGTATCCTCAAAAGCCAATTAAATCCAACCTTCTATCCTTATGTCCAACCTTTAGCCCTCGTCTCTTTGGTCTCCAATCTTCATTGAGAAGCTCCAAAGGAAATTAGAAGGCGATGATTAAGGTCACTTCCCCTTCAGTTCATTCACCCAACATGGAGTAGAGAAGGCAACGATGGAGTTGTCTATAGACATTATGTAGCAAGATGGGTCACAAAGAGGAAGAAAATGATAGGAGAAAGACATGCCTACCCCAGACCTGACATTGAAGGTAAGGGGCAACTTTGTCCTTTCTCCCTTCTTTTCTTACCCCAACAGTAAAGCGTGGGACCTGAGATGGGATCCACTCTTCTCAACATTGAGGAACAAGACCGTCCAAATTCAAACATACTACAAAATATTAAGAAAATGAGGTATTTTATTTCTCAAACAAAATATATCACAGAGAAAAATGGTTAATAAGCAAGGAAAATATAACTATTCACAAGGCTACAAGATTATCCACATGCAACTGTACCTTAACAAAAAGGTGGCACTACTAAATAAAAGTTTACATTTTATTATACATAACACCAGTTGCAAAGGGAAACCTAGCATCCCAAGCTATCTTCAACTTAAAATTTTTAAATAATCTTCAAAAGACATTGTCCTTTAAGGTACCTACACTTGGGTGGTTTCAAACCACACTCAAAAGAGATAAATAAAGGATGTGCATCAGTAAACATTGTGTATATGCATATAAACATATTTGAGCATCATTAAATGTCTAAGAAGAAAAAGGGATGCTTACAATAAGGTTGGGGTTTACATCAAATTGCTACATTCAAGAATATATTATTCAAAGTTATATAACAAAAGAATTAGGTACAAACAATACAATAATTTCATGTATCTTGCTCAAATAAATCACAACAACAATAAAATTAGCATGCAAATTAGACTAAGTGAATCTATTGTAGGGCCGAGACAACATAGGCTCCCAATCCTGGGAGCATGGTGGATTGTAACCCCTATCCTATAGGGATAAGGGGGATTAGAATATTGATATACCAAGGTTAAGGGGGATTAGAACCCTGATAAATGGTATGCAAGAAGTGGAACACATTCAAAAAATTCATGGTTGTACAAAGTACCAATGCTATAGATTTACTGGTATAATAAGCATGAAATATAGTATGACATTAATGAAATAGGTGTAATAAGCCAACATTAAAGGGTAATTCCACATCCAAAAGAGAAACAAAAGAAATTTCATTCATGGGGTGTAGAAATGGTGTCAAGGAGGATTACTCAAAAGATGCCTTATTGTGGGAAAATGGGTTTATAGTCATGTAAATGCTCAAAGAAAAATAGGGATTCCACATACCTAGTCTTCACGACTAACCCTATATCTTGGGAAGAAATTCAACATGCATCCTATTCAACATAAAAGTGTTTTTACACACATTAATCCACAATTACTCTTTCATAAACAAAAATATATCTAAACCTAGTATTGATTTCCTAATGTCAATTTAGAGTTTAAGAATGTCAATTTAGAGTTTAAAAAATAAATTAAAAAAAAGAGTTTAAGAATATCAAGATTTATATGTCATTATTATAGAAGGTTATACATATAGATGGTTTGAGTTATTATCCTTATTAAATACAAAATAACTACTTTTGACCGATTAATATTATTGCATTAAAAATATTAACATGATCAACAATCTAGGCTTCATTGATCAAATAGTGTATAATGATAATGATTAGGTTCATATATATGCAATTCCAAGTATCCTTTGACACATCATCAATAGTTTATTAAGATATTTTTTATTTAATATATATTATATAGCTTACTTAAAAATGAACTATATCCTAGTGAATGTTCTCAACTATGTAATGGGGTTCTCTTTTATTTTAAGTCTCTTTAGTATCATCATCACCCTATTGCTTTATTATATCACTAACTTTAAGTCTTTATAATAGTGATATCATAAGAGGAGAGTCCTTTAAACATTACATGCATGATATCATTTGGCAAATGCACTATTACACATGTGTATACTATTATCTAGTTCAGTATGTTTAGTTTTCTAGAGACAATTTGTTGTCCCATATCCAAGCCATGATCTTATTTTATATACAACTAAGCTTTAAAATCATATAGTAGGAAATGAGTCTATAAAAGTTTGGAAGCCTAACATGAAGTGGTGTGTTAAGTGGGTTTGTATAATTGTTAGCATTATGTTTTTACTTTGTTTCTTTGTTACCTAAACAAAAGCAGAATATAATGCGGAGTCCTAACTTGGAGGGTGATGTATCAGCTTCAAACTCCACAAATTCACCTCTAAGGAAGTTTTTCATGGATGAGTTTGGTTTTAAACTGGTCATCGTGGCTCATAGATTAGTGATGGAGATGATCCTTTGTGATGAAGGATGTTGAGAAGGTGAAAGGGTCTTCATTAGTTTTTTTTCCCAAGATGACAAGTCTCTTGTTTCATACCTATGTTTCATGGATGTGAATCCCTTGATGTTGTGATGATGATGGATGTGGAAATGTTGGTTCTTTGAGATGAGTCTGCCACATCTTTAGACTTGTAGTTATCATTGTCATTAATTCTTAGGGGGTGTAGAAGGTGATATTGACTTCCTGTGGTTGTAGGTTGATTTGTGAGGGATACAAGGTTTACTTTTCAATAGTTTGTTGTAGTAGGATGAAGGGAGGATAAGGTAAAAGGTTCTCTTTGATTCAATCTCGACAACATTTGTTCTAGTAACAGTTTTAGGCCTAGAATATTGTCCAGTCTGAATAGGGTTCTAGAGGGGGAGGTGGTAGTAACAGGTGTTGTGGTTGTCTTGAGAGCTAGTGCTAGTCACAATGTGTTATGCAAGCCAAAGAAAATGCACAACCATGTAAAAGACCACGAAAGGAGACGTTAAATTGTTAATTACTAAAACATTGGGATTTTTAATGAAGTTAATGTAAATATGTGGGGTGTAATTTGTATTAATTAAATCTTTAGTGATACCATGTCCAAATGAGATGAATTTTGGTAGCTCGACTAAGCAAAATGTGAGGAATTGAGTTTTAATATTTATTTTACTTCTCGAAAATGTTTGACATTTTATTAGCATGTATAGGTTTAAGAACTCAACTTATTGCATTTAATTCCATTCTTAATTAATTTGATAAAAAATTCATATTTATCAATTTTCATTAATTCATTAGATCTAGGATAATTGCAGATTTCTAATTAGGGCTAAAAATAAATTAATTAGTAAATTTCTAGAATTAAACCCCAGGGAAGACATAATTAATTACTTTATCATTAACCTTATATAAAAGTTATTGTAAAACATTGTATTTTCTTATATCCAAATACTTCTAATTAATATAATTCAAAGAAAAAGAAATTGTTTGTAACATAATTTAGAATGGACCTAATGAGAGAGATGGTTGAGCTATATATCCATATTGGAGTGTCTTGCAACATTCCACCCTTTAAAGAGGATTTTGTCCCCAAAATCCACACATTCCTAGATTATACACCAGTAAGTCTGACACAAAACTGAGTACGCTTTTTTTGAGGTACATACAAATTCATCCAATTACTACCATGATATTCATCTTTGTCAAGGTTTATATACCCTAATTAGAGAGTAGTTATATGTGTGCAACATAAATTGAGAAATTTCGTGAGGGTTACCTACTTCATTAATTATTAGATTTGGACAATACTAAAGTTGAATTAATCTCTTAAGAAACTAACGTATAAGTCTTCACCCCTCAAAAGGATTTACCAATCATATAACTAACCACTTCAAGGGGTAGAATGAGGTAGATCAACTAAGTTATTTATATCTAAAATTCTAACTCATTTATATGCTCTTAGGTCTTGGGTTTCAGGGTTGGACTAACCAATCAAGGGTGTCTCACTGAGAGGTTCCTTACTAATCCAAACTTCATGTGGCCCTGACTTGGTTTGTAAAAATATCAACAATATCTAGAGAATTTTTCTTCTTGTACATATATAGCATAATATTGAAAACAATTTTGATGATGAAAGCTCTTGTGATGTAAATCTGAAAAATTGGCACCAAAATCAATGCAAGAACCAAGTCACTCACTTTTCATCACAACTCATTCTACCAAAACATTACAAAAATCCAAGTATCTATTTGAGTATACTAGAACAACTCTAACTCATACGATGGGCGACATGATCATCATGCCATCTTCTACTAGATCCGTATTGGTTACTTCGCATGTCTTTTATTACTTCACCTTAAATGTAATCAACCTACCACATAATAGATAACCTCAATATGGAACATCATGAAGTCTTTAGGTCACCTAACTATACCAATAGTAGATAATGGTTTTATCAGAACAAGGGAACTATATGAGTATCGAACACTTGGTCTTGTCCTATATTTATGTATTCATATACCCTAAGGGAATTATATAGGTATTCCATTAACATATTGAAGGTGTTATATATGAAAACCTAATGGTCTTATCTAGAAACTTAAAACTTTCCCAAACTAAACCTAGGGCATGGGATAATTGGGACAGAAGGGAAATAGTACCCCACCTCCTACAACAAAGAGTTTTAGGCAAAACCACACGGAAGTAACTCCATGTTGAAGGCAAGGTCTTCCTAACCATAATGATCTACATCATAACTCTACAACATAAGTTGAGGGTTTAACATTTGTTATCTATAAATGTTTAATTCCCAAAATAGATCTAGTTAAGGTATGCTAAGAAATACAAAAAATATGATTGCTTCAGGTGAGAATTAAGGTTAAGCATAACCATAAGAGTTTGACTCATCCTACACTTCATAGTAGTTAAGTTAACATCCCATATAGTAAAATATAGGAACCACTCATTAGAAGAGTCAACCCATACATAGTGGAATTTATACCTCACGAGAGGGTGGAGGTCATTAGGGTTACTTAAAAGTGAAACTTAACCACAAAAGTGATTTGGAATGTGGAGATGACCGATATAGACTAAGATTGAAACCATAATCAACATTCCATAACACATGGTTAGGTTTTTCACCATACTATATATGTTTTTTTACATTCTTAGTTGGAAATAACTTCAAATAGTCAGATTACTGACTGCTTTGGCAATGATATCATATTGTAAATAGTGAACACGAGAGGGGATCTGCTATTCACGACATTAAGGAATAATATCATACAAATCCAAACATACCACAATGTATGAAGGAAAGGAGGTATTTCTTTTTATTTAACAAATGATATGTATCATAGAACAAAATAGTTAATAAGAAGCATAAACATAAGTATTTGCATTACAAGATAATCAGTATGCAATTGTTACTCACTTTCAATGTGTCACTATAAAACAGAACATTACATATTATTGTAAGTAAGACTGGTTGTAGAGGGAAACCTTGCCATCCCAAGACATCCTCAACTCCAAACTCCTTCAGATAATCTTAATGAGTCATTGTCCTCAAAGATACCTATACCTTGGTAGTTTTGAATAACTCCTAGATGAGATAAACAAAGGGTGTGCATTAGTAAACAGTGAGTATGTGCATAATAAACAAATTTGAGCATCATTAGATGTCTATCATAAAAAAGGGTGGTCCTAATAAGGTAAGGGTTCACATCAAGTAGGTAAATTCAAGTAGATTTAATTCAAAGGTCTACAAAAAAATTAGAGGCGAGAACAATATAATCATATCAAAGATCTTGCCCAAATAAATCATAACATTAATTAAATGTGTATGAAAGTTAGACTAAGTGAATTTAAAGTATCTAAGAGACATCATAGGGAACATGGGGGACTAAAACCCCAATCCTCTAATGATAAGGAGGATTAGAACCCCGATACCCCAAGGAAAGGGGGATCAGAACCCGATACTCAACATATAAACACATGCCCAATATTTGTGGTTAAAAAGGTATCACTACTCTAGATTACTAGTCTAATAATCAGGCAATGTAGTATGGCAAGATGAAATGAATACATACACAACACATTCAACAAAGTAAATATGGAAACATGGGTAATAAACTCATCATCAAAGGATAATTCCACATTTTGAAAAATAGAAGAAAGATAACTTGTGGGGTATAAAAATGATGTCATGAAGGACCTCATTGTTGAAAATGGGTTAATAATCATGTAAATGCTCAAATTAAAATAATGATTGCACATGCCTCAAGAAGAGAAAATCACCATTTGTCCTTCTCAACGTAAGAGTATTATACATACATTAGTCCACAATTACCATTCATAAATAAAAGTGTATCTAAACCTATTATCGATTTCCTAATGTCATGTTAGGGTTTAACAATACATATATTTGTAGGTCAGTATCAGAGGAGGTTATACATATTTATGGTTTGAGTTATTCTCCTTTCTGAATACCAAATCACAACTTTTTCCAATTAATATTAATACACCAATAAATATTAATATGATCAAAAGTCTACGATCAAATAAAGTGCATTAGAATGATGATTAGGCTCTGAATTTAGGCAATTCCATGTATTCTATGATACATCACTAATACATGATTAGGTAATTCTTAGTTTAATATATATTATATAGCATACTTGTAAATGTATTATATCCTTGTGTCATGATCTCAACTATGTGATGAAGGTTCTCCTTTTTTTATCAATCTATTGAGTTTTCTAGATGTTTAGGATCATCATCACCCTATTAGTTTAACATATTACTATTTTCTAGTCTTTATAATGGTGTAATCATAAGAGGAGAGTCTTTCGAACATTACATGCATGATATCTTTTGGAAACTACAATGTTATACATACGTATACTATTATATAGTTAGGAGGTTTAGATTTCAAGAGAGAATTTTCTATCCCATATCAATGCCATGATCTTATTTTGTATATAATTAAATTCATGAAATCGTTTAGTTGGTTGTAATTCTACAAAATATTGACAGTCTTATAGGGATTAGTGTGTTAATTAGGTTAGTATAATTATTAGCAATATCTTTTTACTTTGTTTTGTTGTTTCTTGAGTACAAGTAGAAGATAATGTGGAGCCCTAAGTTGGAGTGTGAGATATCAGCTTCTAGCTCCACATATTAACCTCAAAGGAATTTTCTTATGGATCAGTTTAATTTTCAAATGGTCAACATGATTCATAGATAAGTGACAGAGACGATCCCTCATGGTGAAGGAGGTCAAGTAGGTAACATGGTATTTATTTTCTTTCCCAAGATGATAGGTCTATCATTTCATATTCATGTTTCATGGATGTGAATATCGCCTCTAAGGATGAAGGATGTATGAAGGTTGGTTCTTTGGGATGAGACAACCACATTTTTAGACTTGTAGTTGTTAGTGTTGTCAATGAGTATCAGGGGGGATGCGGAAGGTAGTACTAAGTTCTTGGGTTGTTGGTTAATATGCAAGGGTACAAGATTTAGTTTTCAGTAACTAGTTGCAGTAGGATCAAGGAAGGAGAAGGTGTAAGGTTATGTTTGATTCAATCTCAATAACATGTGTTCTAATGATAGAGGTATGCCTAGAATATTGTCAGGTCTAAATCTAGTTATAGAGGGGGTTCCATTCACAACAGGTTCTAGTGGTTTTCATTAGAGCTTGTGTTGTCTATAGTAGTTGTTGGAGGTGGGGTGGTTTCCTTTCTACCACAACTTTTGGTTGCAAGGGAAGAGAGAGCTACATGTATCAAGTGTTTTAAGTGGATTAGGAGGAGGAATGGTGGCAGTTGTTTCTCTCTATGACTTATGGGGAACAGGAAGAAGGAAAATAGGTGGCAGCTATAAGGGTTCATATGTGCATGACAAGTGTGATAGAGAAGGATAGTGGGTAGAGAACTCAGAGACACACACAGTGGAAAGGATATTGATGTCGGTGTTGCTCCAAGTGGTGGTGATGATGTCTGCACCACAACATAAATCTTCAATGTGTGTAAAATGGAAGGAAGAGATATATAGATGGATGGGGTAATGAAGAGGGGATATGGAAGGAGAGGGGAGGAAGCAAAGAAGAGAAGGGGAGGAATGATTGGAGAGGATGGAACAAATAGTGACTACCATTCTAGTAATGTGTGTTCTGTAATCTAAGGAAAATGAGAAACCACCTCACAGGCCTAGGGAAGTAGATGCTACACTATTAATTACTGAAATTTAGGGAAACAATTTTGTTGAATGAAGTTAATGTAAATATGTAGGGTATACTATATAATTAAATGGTTGGTCAAACAAGGTCTAAACGAGATTAAATTTGGTAGCTTGGCTAATAGAACACTGAGGAAATAAGATTTAACATTTATTTTACCTTTTAAATATTTGATATTTTATTTCATTTATATGTTAAATATTGAATTTATGCATTTAATGCCTTTATTAATTTGTTTGATACATTATTTTATAGTTATCAAGTTTCATCCATTGATTAGACCTACGATGATTCTATATTGCTAATTAGGGTCAAAACATTATCATGTAAATTTGTATAGTTAACTCCTAGTCAAATACATAATTAGTCACTTTGTCATTAACCTTGTATAAAATTTATTTGTAAAATATTATATTTTCTTGTCTTCAATTACCCCTAATAATAAAATCCAATGAAAAAGAATATGATTTTGACACAATTCAAGATGTAGCTAAGGAGAGAGAAGGTTTAGCTATATATCTAGTTTTGAGTATATTACACCAGCCACACGGGTGTGGGATGCCAAGATGGAATGATCCCATTGCCTCAGACCCAGCCCCACGGGTGAGTATGAATAATAGGGTAGTTTCCAAGGTGCAATCCCTCAATGGTCCAAATAAGTTTATCTTGCAAATATTGTAGTAATAAATGGTAGCCCAAAATTTATTGATGTTATATATCATTTTGATTAGGAAAATGAGTGGAATGCATATGAATTATAATCAATGTCTAATTATGATCATTGTTTCAAAAGTATACATAATACATGAATATAGAGTTTCTTATGCATGTAAACCCTATATTGGATTAATAAAATGCCCATTACTCTAAATTTGTTTATTTTGTGATAATATTTGGTATTTTTTAATATAATGAAATCCTAAGATAATTATGATGAGGTGGGAAAATATATATGGTTTCTAAAGACAATAATCATATATATAGAATTAGGGTTTTGAAATCAGTATTATATCTTGTTGAGATCTTTCCCCACATGAACTGATCTATGTGTTCATAATGATATTATATGAGTAATCTCTGAATGAGGATTAACTCTAATATTTAATTAGGGTTTATAACCCTTAGACCTCGTAAGATGATAGAATTAAGGTTTTTCGACCCTAATCTCTAGTTTTGATGAATGGGTAGTTAATCATGTTGAATAAGTTTATATAACTTGATTTTATTTAAAGATAATGATATTCCATGATTTCACTTAGATTAGAATGTGTAACGTACTCAAATCTGAGTATATCAGCTAACCCTTCTCTTCATATTAGCACTTGTCTGACTTGACTTATTTCAAACTCCATTCCCTTTATATAAATGATTTTGGGAATTTGGAGTCTAACATCATAATAAGATGTTTAATATCCCTTATGAAGAGTTTCTAGGATCAATTAGGGGTTGGGGTATTTAGTTGGGTTTAGTGACATAAATTCATTATTTAATGATTCTTGACTCCAATTTGCAATCTACAATCATTCTAATTCTATTTGATGAAGGGAACTAGAAAATAGGAAAAGATGCATCAAATTGATTTAGAAATATGATAAATGCATTAATTAAATACTTAACTTGAAAGTAATAAAATATAATATTACACATCTTTAAAAAGTGAAATTGATGGTAAATTTGGACTTCTCAAAATCATAGTTAACTAACAGACCAATTTTCAAGTGAATTGGATGTTAAATGCACCCCTAATCGATTAAAGCAAGGGAAGATTATAGTTAGTAAGATTTAACCTTTGTAATGTATGTCACATTCTATTTAACAATGTTTTTCTTCATATGTCAGTGACGCCTTTGGTATTCTCCCCATATGATGGTCTCACATTTTGCGTCGAGGCTTCAACTCCATGCGACCCGGTCAAGCAACCAGTGCTTGACCGCCTTTCTTCTCTTGCTCATCACCATGTCTTCCTGTCAACTTTCTTTGTCATCATCTACTTCCACAACCAGCTCCCACTTCTTTGTCCCACCATACCTGCAAATAGTAAGGTGTCAACCACTCAGGACAAAAAACCTTCAATCCTACCATCATCGCAATGGTCTCGCAACTGCACTTTTCTCCCCTTATTCTCCTTCTCTTCTCATTCTCCCCTTCCCATAATTCTTCTAATCTACCCTAGACACCCTATTTTATTTCTTCCTTGTGGCAACAAGGCTAGTAGTAGGGCACAACTACCATACTTATATCCCCTTCTTCTCTTCCTCTTCTCTTCTTCTCTCCCTCTTCATCTTCATCTTCTTTACTTCCCTCATCTATTCGTCCCTATAAAAGCCCTAGCCAACACCAACTCTAACCCTTCTACACCACCACAAACTATAGCTCCTTAATTTATAGATGCCACCAACTATTTACATGTTGTATCTCCTTCTATACCTCTTGTCTACAATCACATACTCTTCTTCCTTCCCTCTAGGCCCTGTAATATTACCAACATGTTCCTCATGTTCCTTTGCAGTCAGCCATTGTAGGAGAGAGAGAGTTATTGAGGCCGCCCATTGTGGTGGCCATCATCAGCTCTGACTATGACTGTACAACTATAAAAGCTAATTCGATAACTCCAACTACCCTATCTCCTCTACCTTACTTTAAAAGAAATCCCCACAAAACCTTGAATCACTACAATTTCTACCTACCCTTTCTCTACTCCTCAAAACCACCATGGATGTCGAACATTGTAGACCTGTTACACTGAAGACCATCCACATTTCACTCAACTAGAATCTAATGGATGGAAGGATAGATAAAACCCTAGTGAAATGATGAGATCTTTCCATACTTCTTCGAGGATGCGTTTACCCAGCCTTGGTAACAAAACATAGTATGGGTTTTAGCATTTGTGGATCATTGAAGCTTCAATGGGTAGTAGGTTCATAACCTCTTCTCAATAAATTTTGTTTCAAAGACATGTTAGTAATGCTAAGAATGACATCAATATAGTTGATACACTTCAGATAATTCATGTAAGGTCCCTAAATAAGTAAACCATGTAAGATATGGTCTTATATAATTGTATAAGTATATGAAGGCCAATATGTAAGGCCAAAATTTTATAAAGGCAAGAGGGGGGTGGGGGCGGATGCATGCATGGCGGGCGGAGACAGATGAACGAAAGGTCGGCTACAACCTCTCCGGTCTGGATCGATCTTTTTTATAACACAGATATCTAAGGACTTACAATATGCACCATAAAATTGTGAGGTTGATATGGGCTATCCTATCTCCTCTTAAAAACTAATTATCTCAAACTACATACTTGTATACATATGTATATTAGTGTATTTACCAAGAGATATTGTGCATGTAATATTCTCTCGACCTTTCTCCTACGATTCCAATATTATAAAGACTAGAATATAATATGTTTGTAAGTATGATATGCACTATATCTTAACCAAGAGTTATTTTGTTTAATACTAATGATATTCCAAATGATACTGGGAGTTTCCTAAGCTTTAAAACTAATAATCAAAGTAACACAATTTAGTTGATGAATGAAACCTTGGTTTTCTATATTGTGAAGTTGGTTCTGATTAAAGAAATGTTTGATAATCAGTAAGTAGAATAACTCTTATCACAATATAGCATGTTGGAAAAACTAAAGCCTAAGAAATGGCTGAGAAGACATCCTAGAAGTCAATTAGTCATTTGAAACCAAATTGTCATGTAATCTAATCCATCCATGTAATAGTCCCTAAATAAATAGTGGTATATATACACTAGATCTTATGTTCATCTTAACAAGGTTCAAACCTCAATATACATTTAGGATATCAACATTATAGTATCATATATATGTATAACTTTAGTAATAATGAAAACATATGGTATCTTTGGTTTGACTAACACACCTAATGTATTACTGGGATAAACACTCGACTTTATGGATAAAGAGTGTATATATATATATATATATATATATATATATATATATATATATATATATATATATATATATATATATAATATAAATATATATATATATATATATGTGTGTGTGTGTGTGTTTGTGTGTGTGTGTGTATTTATATGTAAATACATACATACATACATATATATACATACATATATACACGGTGTCCCCTAACAAAGGGACACGGGTTCAAATCCCAGTTGTCGCCTTGATTTACCACCCTCCTGGGCGTTCGGCCTCTTCCATAGACATGGGAGGGGGGATCTTTCTCTCTTAATCCCATACATACATACATACGTCGACAAGGAGTAGCTCAAGCGGTCAAGCACGATGTCCCCTAGAAAAGCGACCCGGGTTTGAATCTCCATTTCCACCTTGATTTGCCACCCTCTCAGGCTTTCGGCCTCTGCCACAGGTGTGGGAGAGGTGGGGAATCTTTCTCTCTTAATCTCATACATACATACATACATACATACATACATATTATATATATATAAATATAAATATATATAAATATATATATATATATATATATATATATTAGTAGTAATGAAAACATATCGTATCTTTGGTTTGAATAGAACACCTAATGTATTACTAGGATGAATACTCAACTTTATTTACAAAGTATATAGATTAAGTTAAGCATTAGCTATAAAGATTAGGCATGTGCAACTCCTATTTTATTTTGGGCATTATCATGATTGTGATCTAAATTCCTATATTGAGGCATCTACTTGACTACTTTTCTTTTTTAGAAATAAAAATTTGAGCATCCATATTTATGTTGGGTAATATGGCATCAGATAGGAAGCGGAAACTAAAAAGTATCTGCCATATTCCCCTTCAACATATGATTATGTTAATGACTATGTAATCAGAAGAGATGGTTTACAATGTCATACCTAGTATTGGAGAAAGTCTAATAACTATTCCTTGTTGTAGTATGTGGCTTTCTTCAAGTCACAATCAGACGACGTCGATAGCAGCTCCTAGTTGATCACCACAGATAACAACTTGATGTTGTCCTCCTAGTGGGAAAAAATCCAACCTCTATGGTAGCCCACACAGACAACCAAGAACTCTTGTTATTCTACTAGAATTGACAAAAAGGAGTTTTCCCTCTCTATTGGTGTACTAGCACCAACTTTCTCTCCCACAATTGTTCTCTGTTGCTATCCCTCCCTTTACTGGGTAGGACTTTCTCATGTTATCTCAGTTATCACAACCACAGAAGACAAATAATTTTCAGAGGCAATTGAATTGTGTCTTAGTATCCCCCAATACCCCTCTATTTATAGGAGGGTCAAGGTCAGGGTTCCCACTCTGAGTGGGAACATAAGGGACCAGAATTTCATTAATTTTTACAACCTATGAATAGTGAAACAGTTGGTTCACAAGTGAATAGATCTGTTGGCTGGTGAGCCGCTCGATTCAAACGTTAGATTTGTCATTTCATCATGTTTCCCAATTGTGATTGTATTGACAATTATAATCTAATTTAATGTACAACATGATAACAAATTCTTGAATCGGTCAAATTGACCCACCAACCCCTCAGATCACAACCTTAAATGGTCGGCTCATGTACCTATGTCGATCAGTTCACATCCTGAACTGGTCAGTTCATGGTCCAGAATGTCGAAGTTGGTTCAATTAACCTTATACACTAAAATGATCAGTCCAACACTTGAACCATTAGGTTCACAATTCATTCACTCAATGTTTAACTGATGTTGTTTAAATTGAATACCTAACTCTTTAGTAATCAAGTTTAAACTAAATTGATGAATGAACTCCTTTTCCAAGTATATCCTATGTGTGTGACCCTATAGGTTCCAAATTATGTTGGCAGTGAATGTTGATAACCAACTTATGACATCACAAGCAAAGAGAAGTGTCTAGCAATGCATCATTGCTACCCAAGTAAATGGAAATTTGGAGAACAACTTCAACATACAATCTGTCATTGGTGTTACATTGATTGTCTAATTCCTTTGTCTTTACTAACTGAATTGAATTTGAGGCATGGAATTTTCATCCTCTCAATGTTCAATCCATGTTTCTTGATCTAGAATAAACTGTCTGAGATATATGTGACCTCAATATCATATATTGATTCACATGTTCATGGAAATTCTTTTTTCAATCTCACTGGTCAAGTGGCCAGGATATCAAACTCCTGTAGGAGGGACAAATCCCATCTACGTCTCTCACAATCATCCCCATGTGTCACAGTGCATTAGATCATCACCTTTATGGCAAACCTTATTCAAGGTTATGACGGATGATGTCAAAGTACAATGAATGACATGTGATGAGTGTAGCAATTTTAGGTCTAAGAACCACAATCTCCACCTTCACTATGGGAGATGATTATGACCACCAGTTACAGTTTCCATGTGTCACTCTCAATGTGGGTCTTTCTGATACACTATTCTCCAACAAGTATCTCTGTGTTTGGTTTGATATAACATATATCATGACTGATGAGATTCTATTATCAACCAACCCACACTCTACTCTTAAGTGTCATTGATGTATGTCAGTCTTCCACAATGACATCTGACTATGGACATAACAAGAGTGTACATACTCTTCACATTCATATGATCTCATTGCTCAGGTCATCAACCCGAAGACATGCATCATTGAATAATGTCTTTTGTTAGACATCTATTATATTTCGTCATTATCTCATAACTGATTAAAACAAAATAAATTGGAAGCTTGCCTTTATTATTAATTAAATCATTTATATTATATGCCATCTCAATCATCATATGATTGACTCTATGGGCATACATACCAACAATTTTCCACTTGCACTTAAAGCTAATCACCCATGAATCTCATTCTTAGTGATCTAAACATGTCCATCATGTTTCTGCTATGCAAGTGCTAATCTAGCGGGTTAGCAACATTTTGCCTTTAGTCGGTATATTGCATGTTTCACATCTCTTCATTGTACCACATCTCATATGATATGGCATTATCGTATATGCTATCTGATATTCCTTCCCTAAATAGTAGCTCCATTGTTCACAAGTTTCTCAAATGTGTCATCAATGGTTGGAACATTTGTAAGTTCATCTATACCAACTCTAGATCCATATAGTATCCACTCATGTGTTCATAACACCATGATACTTGAATTCTATTATAGAAATTAAATAATGGCTTGCAGTTCGGAACCTTTCCAACTTACAACTCTTATTTCAATTTTAAACACAATTTTATATTGTGATCATTGTCTATCATTTTGAAAGCTTGCATCAATGTAACCCTCTACACCCAACTCTTCTATATTGCCAGAATCTAGTAATTCATCCTTAGTTTTTCTCAAGTACTAATGGAATTCCATTGACACTTATTGGAATCTGACTAATATCATTGTTGTCATGTCTAATACATACAAGATAATGGGATGAATATATAGAATACATGATAGATCCAATTGTTGGTGCATATGACATCTTACTCATGTTTGTCCATTCTTCATAAGAATCGTAACATATGGTTCTTGAGAGACTAATCCCATTACCATGGACAGATTATCTCTCATTGAATCCTTCATGTTGAACCCTTTCAACATCTTGCTAATATTTATACTCATATTTAGGTCATGAAACATTCCCGAACTATCTCTATAGATCTCAATTCCTATCACATAGGATGTTTCACCTAATCCTAAAGGTGTTTTTTCATGTCAGGTTTTAATACTTAAAGTATTGGGATGTTATTCCCCATCAATATGTGGAGTATTCATATATGCTCTCACTAAACCTTTGTAATCACATATTTCATCTTTTATCTTGATCTAATTCAAACTCTTTGACTATCTTATAAAAACAAAGATTCCAACTCCGAGATGCTTGTTTCAATCTCTAGATTGATCTTTGCAGCTTATAGATATTTACATTAACAAAGTTATAAAACCTTATAGTTGTGTCACGTAAACATCCTCTTAAATATTCCTTTTTAGGAATGTGGTTTTAGTCTTCATATGCCAAATCTTATAGTTTAGATAAGCTACAACAACAAGCATGACAATTGGTGAAAGAATTTCATCATGTTCAATATTTGAACTTGTTTGAAAGTCTTTGCAACCAATCTATCCTCTTATGTTATCCATGTTTGTTTTTCTTTTGAAAACTGAACTAAACCCTATGTATTTTAACCTTTTAGGTGGTACTATCAAGGTCATAACTTGTTGGTGTACATGGACTCCATAATGGCCTCAAGCCATTTTCTCAGATTTTGGTCTCTTAATAGTTTCTAGTTGATTGTTGGATCTTCATCCTATGACCAACTCAGAACCTATCTAAGAAATAGGATTCACAATCTTTTAATCTCAGACGTGTTCTACTAGAACTACGACTCTTGCTTTACATAAGGAACTTGATTCCAGAACAATTTGTGATTCTTCTTGTTCCCACTATACCTCCTTATTAACCTCGAACTTTTCGAGTTATACTTTTACTCCCACTGATTCTTTAGGAACTCAACTATCCTAGTAACAAACATTTTGTTATTGTATTAGGATATAAAGGTAGTATTTAACATTTATATTGTCTTTTGGATAAATCTTTCCAATAAACTCTTTTAGTGTACAAGTTTCAGTCCTTATAAAAGACATATCACGACATTCCCATACCATGTCTCATATGGTGTCTTCTAAAGTATTTTAGATGGTACATTGTTTTAGTGTAAAACATGTATCCAAAAGGAAATTAGAAGATTATATTAGATAATATCATATCAGGTTGTGATCCCTTCTTTATGATGCATCATCATGTTTCAAGTGGAGTTGAATGTGATACAGTATCACAGTCTTTCTAAAACGTCCTCAAACTATTAAAATATTTCAACATTGATCATATCAAAGTATCTTAAGACTTTTATCAAACTTGTGTACCTTACTCATGCTCTTCTTGAACACTTTAATAGATTCATGTTTGTATTTCACTAAATACAAATCACCATATCTACTTAGATTATCAGTAAATATAATGAAGTAGAAATGACTACCTCTAGCATTTATTTTAGAAGTCTATGTACATCATTATGTACAAGTACTAATAGAATGCTTTATTCTCCACTACATCTAGTGAATTTTTTTTGTTATGTTTCTCATAAATAAGATTTGCATGTCTCTTTTTTGTTCAATAACCAAAAAGGCTCTAGATAAATATCATCATGGATTCTACAAATGCATTTCTCATATATGTATTCTAGATGACAATGTTATAGATATTGAATGTTTGAGTTGTCGAGTTTTAATCCCTTTTGATATTTATGTTATAAACATTTATTCTTAGATTCTTCTTATAAATATCATAATAAATTTTGGGCCATTACCATACAAGATCATATCTTTTTATATAGAGCATTAACTACTCTTTATTCATAATCATCCTTGTAATAAAGATGTAGAAAGTAAAATGTTCCTTTGGCATAATGAAATAGTCATTCATCTTACTCTATTACATGTCATGTAGGCTAAGATAAATTCTAAATATAGACTGAAGTTTCAGAAACTCTTGCTTTGTACAGTCCATCCTTGTCCTTTCATAAAGGCTTACTTCTTATCAGATCCTACATATTCAAACATATGGCAGATCTACATCTGGTATCACATACCCAAGATGAAGAATTATTTAGATTTATCTTATAACATATATACCTAAGGTGGAGTTCTCTACCCCCTCCTCCTTCTTCTTTAGTTCCTCTAGGTAGAGAGGGAAATTCTTCTTCTGGTGTCTCGGCTGGTGATAGTGGTGACAATTGCATCCCTTATTTACTCCTCCCTTTTCCTTGAGTGGTGGATACTTGGGGTTTTGTCCAGATTTAAAACCCTTCTTATCTTTGTCTTTGCCTTTAGACTTCCCCTTTATTTTGTTGATCATCTTCACAAACTTGGGTTTGTATTTCTTCGTTTGTGCCTCAACTATTCTCAACATGCCAAGTAACTCTGTCAATGGCTTGTGAAAGTCATTCATGTTGTAGTTCATGACAAACTAAGTGTATGACTCTGGCAGAGCTGTAGAATCAAATCAATGGCTAACTCTTGACCCAAGGGGAATCCCTACCTAGAAAGGTTTTTGACATACCCAATGAGCTTGATCACATGATGGGACCTACATGGTCTCGTTCTACCATGTTACATTTGAACATCACATTGGAGACATCATATCTCTCCTATTTTGCCTGATCTTAGCACATGTTCTTAAGATGTGTGACCATCTCAATAACATCCATGTTATCATGTTGACTTTGCAACTCATAGTTCGTGGAGCACATAATTAGGCATTTTACATCAATTGAATCTTCAATGTGCTTCTTGTGAGCATCCCTGTCAGTCTTAGGTGCATTGGGAAGAGGTTTATCTGGCTCTGGTTCCTCGAGGACAAAGAGATTGCACTCCTATGTGAGAACAATTCTTAGTGTCATGAACCAGTCATGGACATTATTCCCATTTACCTTGTCCTTCTTAAGGACTGATCACAGAGAAAAATTGTTGTTGTGTGTTGCCATTTGATTCTACAAGATAACTTTGCAATCTTGTCAAAATTTCATTTTTGATTTGATTTGATTTGAATTGTTTAAAATTTGACGATGTTCAATTAGGAATTTAAATTAACTATCACTCTCATTATTTGGTTAAAATTGATAACCCTCAATTATCAATTCAAAAGGTTGCATCGAACAAACTTCTAATGAGCCAAGATCCAAAGCAATTGAGTAATTACCCGACTAACACCAGCATCCATAATAAATCATTAATATAGACAACATTTGTCAATTGCATCATGACATTCTTGATAAGATGGTATGTGCAAATCCTTGTAATAGTCATATGCATGCCTTTAGGTGCTTAATCTCGTTAAGGACACCCAGTTAAGCCTGACCCAAAAGTCAATACAATAGAAATGTACCCTGCTTGGTAGGCCCACATAACTACCATCAAAGTTTAACGAGATGGATAGCACACCACACTTGGTGTTCCCATGCATAATCGATCAATCTTTTCATGTGTGTTTCTAATGGAAAGCACCTTAGACTTAATATGTTTGATTGAGGGATTTTATATATATCATATATATGTACTTATACATATCCCATCACATATACTATAGTACGTATCATATACATGGTATATCCTACAACATAAACAAGCAATATAAATATTAGTGATGGTTATGGCCATACTATGTAATTCTTTGAAGCCATAAGAAATTACTACCACCTAGGTCTACATCACATTCATGAACATGTTGTTGGTGTACATATGTGTTCGAATCAATCTTGGCTAATCAGTTCAACCTTTGAAGCGGTCGGCTCACCTCTTGGTCTGTCAGTTGGTCTGTCAGTTGGTCTGTCATACCGGTCGGCTGGCCTCCTGTCCAACTGTTGTCTGGATGCCTCGAGACGGTCCGTTGGGCCACCAGTCGATCGGTTTGTCTTCTAAAGCTGTCCTCCTCAACCCTCCAAACGGTCAGCTTGTCCTCGTGATGGTCGGCTTGTCTGACGTTGAGTGTCATCTTTGTCATAAAAATAAAAGTAACCATCCTAATGCTAGTAAACTTATTACATAGTAAGGAGAAACCTCGAGTTAAAAATGAGGGAAGCAAAGGAAGGAAAGAATAATACTTTTACATTGGGAAAAAGAAGATAGTGACTCAGTATGCAAATTGAAACAAAATAGGAATAAAACAAACCATTCAAACATACACTGATATATGGTTATTAGTGATAAGCATGCTACACATCCACCATCAAAATTGATTTTAGGGCGACACGTGTAGACTACATATATAACATATCATATACATACTAGTAGATGCACATGCTTTGCACATGACATTATTAACAATACAAGTAGTTTTACAAAATATTAAACATATAATTATCTATAATCACTATATTTGTCAAAAATATATTTTACTTTCATAAATTATGAAGTTTCTTCAAATTATATACTTCCAAAAATTTCATTATAAATATATTTTGAACAAAAGTGTTAGACTAAGATTGAAACTTGGATAGAAAAATTAGTTGTTCAGTGAGGATCTCTAATATTCTTGTTAGAGGCTAATCGATTCACATTCAAAGATATAGACCATCCATTCATTTAGATTTACTTTGACAGACATGATCTTTTTGTGGATAATATAGGAGATCTTGGGGTTAACAATAGAGTTAGATTCGATTGTTATTAAATTTTGTTTGTCTAATCAATGCATTTTTGTTATGATGTTTATTTAAACATAATGATGATTGAAATTTTGTTGTACATGAAACAATATATTTGTTATCTTCTAAATATACATCAACACATCTTTTCGTTCCACTTCTTATGGATTTACCCAAGTTTAGATATGTGGAAAATTCTAAAATCATTATGTCACTCATGAATTATACTTAATTTAAAACATTATATCAAATATGTAATCCGACTTTATTACTTTAGCATAGAGAACTTTCTTAGGGTCAGCTTGGTATAGAAATGATAAATAAATCAAATAAGTTTGTTAAACTTTAGAAGAAAAATCTCGACATATCATTTAGCAATCATATACATTTATATGCAAACTTCCCCTATACAATTATTGATATATTATATGTTAATCAATTTTGTTACATGAAATTAAGTATATCAAGTTGTACTACTTCATTGTGCAATGTGTATGTCTTCAATTTCTATGTATTTCAATTATAAATTTTATGCATTTACATTCTTCCTTATATTTTTTCCTTTCTAAGCATCAAAACTTAAAATGTTACATATTGGTAAAAGAACCAAAAGTATGGTAATAACAATAAATATAATTTTAGTATGCTACTCAAAATTGCAAATTAATATGTTACTTATCATTGTATATTGCATACTTGTATGGAAATGTGATAAAAATATATTATATGTTACTATAATTTATATTGATGGATATGAAGCATTCTAACTACTTATCTTTCACTAAAGGGATTGTTTAGATTTTTTTTAGTTATTATTGTTCATGATATTTTATCAATGGTTTTGATGGCATGCTATAGTTTATTCTGGTGCATTAATTTTCATGACTTGTGTTGTATCCATACATGCTTGAGTTGAACAAAATAGATTAAAATAAATAAAAAATGCCATGTTTCTTTGAATTTTTTTTGTACTATTTTGATTCAATAGTATAATCTAAAGTCCTACATCACCGATTAGAAAATCGTAGCTAATTCAAGTATTAAAAAAATAACTTAACATGTTTGACTACATATGTTATCTTTCTAAAATTATAAAAAGGTAACTGTACAATATTTTGTCTATAAACTATATAATAATAAGTATCTTATTTATTGGATTTTGAAAATATGAGTTATTATTCAACCATTACTATCCATATTATGCGGTATCATTTAGAAAATATTAAATATGATTTTCTTTATTAAAAATATACGATTATCTGACACATTATTATTTATTAAAATAAAAAAGTTACATGAAAACATACAATATTAAAAGTAGCTCTAATATTAATTTAAAAGTTCACAATGCATCTAACGTATCTTGAATCTTTCAATTTGTGTTTTTCATATTAAAAATATATGTAGTAATAGATTTCAAATACATAAGTAAAAACCAGTTCTGTATAGGATCGTGTCACACAATTCTAAATTTGAATTCATATCTCTCAAATGAAAACCAATGTTAATAATATATTCATAGTCACTATGAAAATTAGAGTCGATCTGTATATGGAATCGTATGAGGTATCCTATATGATTTATAATCCAAGATACAAATTATATCCAATTATGTATAAGAAAAAAGATTACCATTATTGAAGGATTGATGTAAGTAACACAATTTTAATGCAGTGTTGGTGAGTATATTTTTATAGGAATCTTACATCGGTGTATTAGAAAAAATCCATATTTATCGCATATTACACTAATTTTCTTCAATCAATGAATTTGAAAACAATCTAGAGGTCAATAAACTGAATTTTACACTTTACTTAAGTATTCTAAACTGGACAAGAAAATGTCTAGTAAATTACTAAGCATTTATTTTAGATATAATAAAAAAACCAATAATCTAGTGACATTATTTTCAATAGTAAAATCATATTTCCTAAGTGAAACATAAGACATTAGTACAATAAAAGTATATTTGAAGTCCATATAAACCATAAGACTTCTATTTAACAATGTATATATTTTTTCCAAGATTAGTTATGAATAGAACATAATGTATAAAGTTCAAAGTTTCTAAAGGATATGTTCAAAGTCATTGTGTTACCAAGTGAGTTATTGTAATGTTTCTAGCAATGTCAAATTAAAACTTTCATTCATTAGTAAGCAAACTAAAAATGAACCCATAAATGAATAAGTATGTCATTTTTGAACCAATTGGAACCAACCGTTGAATTCATATTCTCCTTTAGATTTGGATATCAATTGACCGATAGTTGGTTGTGATAGGTGATTAAAAGTCACAGGTTGGAAAAAGGTTTTCTTATGTGAGCCTTATGTGGTTATATTCATGTAGTATTGTCCATTGTTCCCATTCAAACAATATTTATGGTGGATACACCTAGAAAACCTACCTGTCTTGTGATCTATGAGTCAGTTGGAGATGTGTCTTCTTTCATTAGTTAACCATTATTCTGAGTAGCATAAAATGTGTAGATTTTACTCTAGTAGCTCTTAAATAATTCATGTGCATATATGAAAAGATGACTGAAAAGATGACTCAACTCTAAATCTAAGATTTAACTATAAAAAAGAAACTTTTAGTTCAATAGTATGTTAGAAGTTTTTATACAATGATTGACATATTTATCCAATAATTTCTATCTTTAAATTTACTAAAGCTATTGAGTATTCACACTACCTAGAATTTTAGTTTCAAAAATGTGTAACAGAATGATTGCATCTTCAACATGGTTAACAACATTTAATGTTCATCACAATAAGTAAAATATTTTCCAGTTGGGATATAACAAAAAATACCATATTATTTGAAATTTAGTAAAATAAATGAATTCAAGTAAATTACCATAAAAACATTCAATAATGTTACAATTGACCCAAAAAAAGTCATTTATTTTATATTATCACAACTTAGCTTATACAAATAAACATAGAAAGATTTCTGAATATGTAATGTAAGGGTTTTATTAGGAGATCCTTGAAATAACAAAAAAATTATTTAATATTTACTTTAATTTCAAATTAAATATTATAATTAATTTATTTGATGTACTATATAACTATGAATCTAATAAAATATTTATCAATTTCATCATTATTGTTTAAAATTAGTTGAACTAAGTTAGTGTATCATAATAAAATTGTTCATATTTACATAAATTAATGGATTGTAGTATCACAGCATAAGATAAATGTGTTGTTAATTTCATTCATATTTTCCATGGACCTAAAGTATAAATGGCCAGAAAAACCTAATTCAACTTATTGAAAAATGTTTATCTATATTGATCCAATCTATACTTTGTCATCATATTTTTGAGCTTAAAAGGTTGTTTCCGAAGAGAACTTGTCATGTATTATTTTTTAAAATATTGATATTGATGTTGATATAATTTTTATATTGATACCAATGGAGCTCTGGAAAGCAGCGACTAGCAACAAGGTAACGGCAGGTAAGTGAGAGAAAGCTCCACCTTCTCTCTAGAAGCATCCCCTTGGTAATATCCAGATCGGCGTTTAGCTCTCATCCGGTGTGCTTCAACTTACTCTCCGCCGCTCGACTTAGCTCTGCTCCTAGGCGGTGGTGGCTTTCTCCCTCTCCACGATCGATTTTTATCCCCCATCCAAGGTGCTACATCCTATCCCTACCTCTGCGATATCAAATTAGAAAAAGGGATACAACTGTATGCTAGCCCCAAATACACTACAACAACACCTCGGTCTGTCCTTTGTTGCGTTTTCCCGTCAAGTGTTCCTTCTTCTTCAATGAAGTTCGGCGTCTCTACGACGGATATCCTGCTGTGGCGATGTTTAAATAGAGATAACATCCTCATAACTCCTCCACCCTTTCCAATCCTATGCAATAAATTCTAGGGCTTTAGACCACTATCGAGACATATCTCTAGCTCTACCAAAGGATTAAAGCATCATGCAGGCATTAAAATCTTAACTCATGGTATACATAACACTAGAGGCTGGGGTTTTTGCTCCTCTCCAGTTGTTCCTAGGGTCCGCTGCAATTTCAAAACATCCTATCAAAAAGCTCACCAAGCTATACACCATTTTGCCGGCTGCTGTGCTCATTTTCAAAGCAAAACTCGATAGTTTCATCAGTCCTGACATTCATCTTCTCAGAGAATATCTTTTAAACTCCTACTCCTGCTCAGAAAACACCATGAGGATAGGAGGCGTGCTCTCCCTAGCCTCATGCATTAATAAGTCTTGCATGTCCAAAAGCAGCAAGCCAAAAGCTTTCCTCCTTGCCCTGATGAAGAAAAAACCCTCGGCGCTTGATAGAGATTCAAGGTCTATTGTCCTACCCACAGATATGAACTCTCGTTTCACCTTTCTGGAATTTTCACTCTCAAAACCCTCCTTTTCCATAAGCATCCCCCTGCCAAAAGCTTGGATCTACCACAAGTATGATATCTCACTGGGAACATGCATGATCAATATTGGCCACCATTCCTTCCAGGTGACGGTTTCATGGTCCTCCCCTACCGAACAACTCTGGGGAAAAAAAGCCTCTACCCTTCTCATCTCAGAGGGCTGGAGCGAGATGATCACTGAACTCAAACTCAAACCGGATTGGTCGATCTTCATCAAACTGATTGAAAATTGTACCTTCCTTGCTTGGGTGCGTGATTTCATCAACGATACGCCTCCTGAGTTATCATACCTTTACAAAAGACGCAACCAAGAGAGCTCAACATCATCAAACTCTGCTGACCAGCTCTTCGTCCGGGATGAGCACCAACCTCCTGTGGGACCAAGATCATGGCCCATCTCAGTCTCCTCGGGCTCATAGGAGGAAGATGACGCTGGCACACCCATAACGCTACAACAAACAAGTTCCATTGTAGAAAGGTACCAACTTTTTCCTTCCTCCAAGGATAAGAAGAACAATCCTTTCAATTTCTCTTCATTTCACAAAACCCTAAAACCCCGATACCTCCCTGTGGCTGATATCATCCCAAATGACTTGGATCTCCTAAACTATTCTTTTCCCTTATTAGGACAAGACAAATCATCTCACCTCATTAACAAACTCCTAGAGAAAATCTCCACCGCCCAAATCTGGAAAACTGTCCCCCCCCAAAAAACCTTTTCAGGCTCTTCACTGTTCTCTTTGCTTCAGAAAGAACCACTCGACTTCTAGGTGCCTTTCCCGCCTTACCTTCTTTAGATGTCAACAAAAAGGCCACACAAAAAGGTTCTGTAAAGCTCGCCCTCTCCCAAATCAGATTAGAACCCATGCAGACCCAGCGTTCTTCTCCACACGTTCTTTCTCTGGATTAAGATCGTCTTTTTACAAAAACTATAGAGTTCCAAAAAAGAACCTCATAGACCACAGGCGCATAAAACAACCCCCTCCATCTCCTCCCCTCACAAAAAATGCCTTTGCATGCCTCGCAAACCTCCCGACCGAACATGCAGACACTACCTCTTCTCGATACCAGAACATAGACTCCAGGGCTTTGCCTATATCAAAACCCTACCACAAACCAAAAAACCACACATCTTCTACACCAAAACCCCGCTACCCAAACCCTCACCTTTCAACTTCAACTCCAACACATAACACAAACACCTCACCTACAACAGCAAACATGAAAACACCAGATCACCTGGAGTATGCGATTGCCCTTGACCTACCTGCAAACTCTATGCGTCTTCTCAAGGTCCTCACCTTGAGAAGCATCCTCATCTCCATCGAAAACAATATAGACAACAACCCTATAAATGTCCTAGACATCACCCGTTCCTTAGCCCTACTCATCCCTGGACAGACAATCTTAAAACCAAAAATCTTTTCACCTACCCAGCTCATCTACACTGTCCCTGAAGGAACAAAAATCAACCATCTCTTCAACCAAATTCTCACGATTCCTTGTAGATCTAGCTTCATTACAACCAGATTATCAAAATGGTCAGTTGACTTAGGTGCTTTCCCAGCTCCTACTGGTGGCTCTGACTGGGTTGCTATCATAAATATCCCACCCCACCTCTGGGAAGTTGAGATTTTCTGGGGTATAGCCCATTCCATCAGGGCTACTCTTCAATATAGCAACCCAGAAACCTTGCATCCCACCCAATACATTAAAGCTTTTTGTCTCTTCGCCGTCAAAGTAGCCATATCTTTACTGCCATCCATAAATATTAGAATTGGTGAATCAATCTACAATATCAAACTGTCTGCTGAACATCCCTCAGTAAATAGGACAACCTTCTCAGATCTCTCAAACCATCCACCTTCTTGGCTTTGCCCAAACAAAGACAGAAAGACTATCTCGAATACCCTCTCTTCAGGTGATCTCCACCATGTTAGGGTCATAAAAAACTCCACCTCCACAGACAACACTTACCTCCACACAAACAAGAAAAGATCCAGAACATTTGAACCCTCCTTTCATGAAAACACATATATACATGCAGGTTCCATCTTTCCTTCTCCAGCCTCAACAAAGGATAGTTGCCCCACTCAAAATCCAAACCAAATCACCACAAGAAAACAAAACAATCCTCAGCTAAAGGATGACAAATCTTTGCAGAGTTCTGATCAAGAGAGTCCTAAACAAAGGAAAGAAAGCAGCTACATCCAAAAGATTATGATGCCAGGCCAACAAGAGACAAAAAACAATATCATCGTCAACAGGAAAAATCCAGGTACTTTCTCAAATTCCTCTATTTGTTCTCTTAGTGATAAATATTCTGTCCATAATACATCTTCCCCATCCCCCACAAAGGATACAAAAGTTGATATAGATAGTATTGAGGACCTTGCCTCATGGTCAAACATCAATAGTTTCACAAAATTTGCTAAAAATATAGGCATCCATGTCGTAGATGAAGAAAAGGCACAAAAAACTCTTGATGATTTAGAACTCTTTATGGGCTGGTCAAATAGAAGGGTCTTAAATGTTGAAAAAATAAACTTTGATCTTCTCAAATAAACTAGTTTGAGTTCTCTTTAGAACGATTTATCTCCTGGAAATCCTTTACCAAATCTATGAAACTTTCATCTTGGAACGTCTGTGGAGCTGCCAACCTCCAAAGACGCAAAAAAATCCGCTCACACATCTACAAAAATACAATCGATCTGATCACTATCCAAGAAACAAAAACTTGTCTGACTCCTTTTGCTCTCAAAACTATAGGGGGGAATAGAATCACTGACTGGGTCCATCTACCTCCTTTGGGCTTCAAAGGGGGTCTCTTAGTTGGTTTCAACAATCAGATCTTAACTGCTCTAAGCATCTCCACTCTTGAATTCTCTATTACCATTGCATTTAAAAACTCTTCTGATGGTTATCTCTGGTCTTTTTCTGGGGTTTATGGGGAACCAGGGTATAACAAATCAGCCTTCCTAGCTGAACTAAATTTTCTCACATCAAAATATGACTTGTTACCCTGGGTTATAGGTGGAGACTTCAACTTGACAACCCAAAACTCAAACAGATTCAACTCCTCAATTTCCCCTCAAACTATGTTTGCAGCTGATAAAACTTTTAGCAAGCTTCTCACAAATCATGCTTTGATCGACATCAAACCTTCAAATGCCTCTTAGACCTGGTCATAAAATCAATCATTTGCCATACTTGACCATTTCATATGCTCCACCAAATGGGAATATAATCACCCCCTCTCCTCTGTCCATATCTCTCACAGAGCCATATCGGATCATTTTCCACTCATTCTTGACACAAATTCCATTTCTTGGGGTCAGTGTCCTTTCAATTTTGAAAATAGTTGGCTCTCTATAAGCAACTTCACCAACACCTATTTTGAACATTGGAAACTAGCTGATTCCCAAACAAAAAACATAGGATTACACATCCTAAAAAACACAAAAACATTATAACACACATCAAAAAATGGAAACTCACAAATCCAAACAATTTATATGAAACACAAAAAATCTAGAAGAATAATTCCTTTTTGTGGATAAGGACCCAGTGGCCGACCCAGCTCTTATTCTTTCTATTAAACCTGAACTTGAATTCACCAATAAATGTATTGACACCAGATGGAGACAAAGGGCAAAAATAACATGGGCAAAGGAAGGTGACAAAAACACAAAATTCTTTCATAAAATCTGTAACAAAAACTTTCGACAAAATTCCATAACTCATCTACATATAAATGGCAGACCTCTCACAAACAATCTATCTCAACTCACATCACAAACCACTTCAAAAACATTTTCAACAACAACTAAAACCCACCTGCCTTAATGACTTGGATTGGACTAGGATTTGTCATGAAAACATAAAAAACCCCAAGATCTTATAAAACCTTTCTTCCATAGAGAATTGGATTTGGCCATATCATACTTAGGACTAAATAAATCGCCAGGACCTGATGGCCTTAACATAGAATTCTATCAGGCTAAATGGGATCATTACAAAATTGACTTCCTTGCTTTTCTAAGATCTTTCTACGAAAGTAGAAACCCCCACAATATCATCAAGTTCTTAAACAAAACTTTTATCACTCTAATAAAAAAAAACCAAGTCAACCCGATCATATCTCCCAATTCAGGCCCATTAGCCTTATCAACACTTCATACAAAATGATAGCAAAAACTCTAGCAAACAGAATCAAACCACACATGAACGATATCATCCCCCTCAATAAAAATGCTTTCCTAAAAAATAGAAGCATCCAAGATGCTTATTTGATGGTTAATGAAACCATACATCTCTGCCACAAAAATAGAACCCCCCTTCTGGCCATTAAACTAGACTTTGAGAAAGCATTTGATTTTGTCAACTAGAACTGCTTAACTAAAACTCTCACTGGTTTTGGTTTTCCTGACAAATGGGTAAATTGGATGCATGCTTGCATATCTACAAACCAATTTTCAACAATCATAAATGGTGTCGCCTTTGGTTATTTTCAGAATTCAAATGGCCTCAGACAAGGAGACCCTCTCTCTCCTTACCTATTTATCATCATCACAACTATCCTTTCTTGTATGATTCACCTACGAAAACAAAGTGGTCTTATAAACTCTCCTGGGGAATGCAAAGAGAACATCATTCAATTTTCCGATGACACCATAATCTTCTCCTCCCCTGAAGACTCATCACTTCTAAACATCTTCAGAATCCTTGGTATTTTTTCTTATATCTCGGGACTCAAAATAAATCTGCACAAATCATCTATATTTGGGGTTCACCTAAACCAACCTTCTTTAGAGAGATTCAAAGATCTCTTAAGGTGTAAGATTGAAGACTTTCCCATCAAATACCTTGGCCTACCAATCACACCCCACAACATAACAAATGCAATCTGGTCCCCTATTATAGAAAAAATAAACACAAAACTCTCTGACTGGACAAACAACTTCCTCAATCTTTCATGGAGACTTACCCTTCTAAATAGTGTCATCACTCCCATCACCTCACACTTCCTAAGTTGTATCCCTCTCCCATCAAAAACAAAATCTATCCTTGATAAAGTTAGGAGAAATTTCCTTTGGAATAACCACTACTACAGAAATGGCTTATAAAGTCACTTTTCAAGGTGTCGGTTGTATACATAAACCGACACCTAAACTCTACAGTGTCGGTTGATAACATAAACCGACATCCAATCTATGAAGGTCGACCAGACACGGGTACCACTTTTATTAAGTGTCGGTTAATTAATAAAAAACCGACACCTAAAATCAACCGCCAAAATCAAAATTCCAGCGAAAAAATTACCACCAAAATTTGACATATGGCGTCGGTTCATAAATGAATAACCGATAACTAAAGGTTATTCGCGGGACAGGAATAGTTGTCGGTTGTCTTTTAGTTAAAAACCGACGACTATAATCTAGTATAGGCATCGGTTGTTGGAAAATAACAGACATTGTTGGTTTAGTTGTCGGTTATTTTGAATAACCGACACTTATTGTCAACTTAATAGCTCACCAGCGCGAGCGACTCTTCCCCTTTCCCTGTTTCATTCCCGATTTCAGTTAGGTCTGACGATTTTCTTGCTCGCCCCCGCCGGTCGTTGCTCCGTGCTCACACCCGCCGTGCTCCTGCTCCTGCCCTCGCCGCTGCTCTATGCTCACCGGCGGCCGTGCTCCTGATCCTGCCCTCTGTGCTCACCGGCGGCCGTGCTCCTGCTCCATGCCCTCGCCGCCGCTCCTGCTGCTCTCCCTTCCACCGCCGCTCCTCGCCTTGCTTTGGCCGCTGCTCTCCTCTGCCCTCAAGGTATGCCCGCCCTGCCTTCTTCCTTCTTCCTCTAATCCGGCGGCTGCTTGGGCGGTGCCAAGGCAACCACGGCCTTCTTCCTTCTTCCTCTGCTCCGCCCTGCTCTTCTTCTTTCTTCTCCCTCTCCTTACCAACAGCAACCACGGTCGTGTGGGCTGGCACGACCGTGGCTATGTTGGCCGACCACACGGCCGTGCTACCCAGGCTGCTGCTGGGCATTCTTTTATTTTTTTTAAAGTTATTTTCTTATTGGTAACTTGATAAATAACTCATATACACTAATCTATGGTGATGCCTTAGTTGATCACTCTTTATATTAGAGTTGTAAGCCTGTAACATTAAGTAATTTTTGAAAGTAAAATAATTATTGACTGTAATATATTGAATTTATATACAATACATGTTCTATGATAAGCCTTAGTTAATTTAATATGCATACTTTATATGTAAGACATAGTAATCAGGTACTGCTGTATATCCAAGTAAATTACATGTAACTAATCATGACATAGATTTTAGAATGCATACTTTGGTTAAATGTACTGCTGTAATTTTTGATCAAATGATGATATGTAAATGTAGCAATAAGTTAGTAAGCTATCAATGATAAGTCTGCTGTAATGTGATGCAAAATAGTTATTGTATCATGCATATCTTAATACTTTTTTATTTTATAGTTGTATAGGGTGTTTTATGTGTGACAAGTCTATTGTTTAATAGTTTAGCTATAATCATTGTTTTATAGTTGTGTTATAAAGTATTTGGGTGTTTAGTATGGTTATTTAGGGTGTTCAGATATGTATAAAGGTTCCAAAAATTATAGTATATATATGCATACATGTGCATTTTTTGTAAAATTGTATAGAAAATCAAAACCCGTTCTTGGTGAGAATCCTAATCACCCTTCTTGCTTAATGATGAATTGTAATGCACACATGTGACATGCTTTGAATGACAACTAGGATTTTAGGTATAAGAATGACAAGACATTATTTGTTGGCCTAGAAACCCGTCCAAGATTTATTCATTAGGAGTAAATCTTGGATAGTCCCCGGTTTGGGACTGTTCTTGAACACCTAATCTCGCTTAGGATGTAAGTATATAATGTGTATTGGGTTTTCAAGAAAATTTCGGCAGTATTTCCACATTTGTTCTCTAAGTACATATGTACTTGGAGAACAGCGGGGAAATGCTGCCGAAATTTTCTTGAAAACCCAATACACATTATACACTTACTAGTGAGATTAGGTGTTCAAGAATGGGATAGGTGGTACACATTTATTATATATAATAATGACATCACATGTATTTGTTAACCCTAGACCCTAATCTTGTTGTAATATATACTTATTTTCTCTTTGATCATAGAATGGATAGATCATGGATGTCCAATCGCAATCGCTGCACCCCAGAGTTTATTTCTGGTCTTGACCAGTTTATTAGATTTGCCGAGGAACATAGGAAACAACCTGGAGATAGGTTCTACTGTCCATGTAGGCATTGCGGTAACAACTTGAAAGTCAACACTGGTGACGAAATCAAAAGTCATTTCATGTGCAACGGGATTATACAAGGCTATACAGAATGGTACTGGCATGGAGAGATTTCAATCCCGAAACCAATGGATGTCGATAGCAGTGCTTGTGTGGAAGAAGAAATTGCCTACGATGACGTAGATGTGAATGAACCAGTTCCAGTAGACATCATTGATGTGATGCTGAATAGTTGTGGGGTAGAGCACACCGATCCACCTCCCATTTTTAGGAACATTGTGCATGATGCTGAGATGCTGTTATACACAGGTTGTACTAAGTTTACGAAGCTTAGCGCTGTGTTGAGATTGTATAAGCTGAAAGCTAACAATAGATGGAGCGACAAAAGCTTCACATCATTGTTGTCTTTGTTGAAAGAAATGCTTCCTGAAGGAAACGAGCTGCCAATCTCAACATACCAGGTAAAGAAATTGTTGTGCCCAATGGGAATGGATGCCAAGAAGATACACGCATGCCCGAATGATTTTGTATTATTTCAAAAGGACTATGCGGATTTGAAAGATTGTCCAAAATGTGGTGCGTCACGGTATAAATTGACGACTTCGGGGGAGTCCAAAACTGGTTCTCCTGCCAAGGTGATGTGGTATCTACCTATAATATCACGGTTTCAACGCTTGTTTGCCAATCCGATAGATGCGAAGAATTTGAGGTGGCATGCAGATGTTAAGAAAAATAATGATGGGATCCTACGACATACATCTGATTCCCCACAGTGGAAGAAGATTGATCTATTGTACCCTGAATTTGGTGAAGAAGTCAGGAATCTAAGACTTGGGCTTTGTACAGATGGGATGAATCCGTACGGGACATTGAGCAGCCAACATAGCACTTGGCCAGTCATACTTGTTATATACAATCTTCCTCCCTGGCTGTGTATGAAAAATAAGTACGTAATGATGTCGTTGTTGATATCGGGCCCTAAACAACCTAGAAATGACATCGATGTTTATCTTGAACCTCTGATTGATGACTTAAAGAAACTCTGGGGTGAAGGTGTGATGACCTTTGATGCTTCACGAAGAGAGACATTTTGTTTGCATGCTATGTTGTTTTGCACTATTAATGACTTTCCAGCATATGGGAATTTGTCTGGATATAGTGTCAAAGGAGCTAAAGCGTGTCCTATATGTGAAGAGAACACTGATTCAACAAGACTAAAACATGGCGGTAAGACTGTATATCTTGGTCATCGAAGGTTTCTTCCAAAATTCCATCCGTATCGTAGGAAGCGCAAAGCATTCAATGGATTGAATGAGGAACAGAGTGCACCTAAACCTATACCAGGGGAGGTTGTTTATGAAAGAGTAAAAGACTTTGTCAATAAATTTGGTAAGAGATCACAATGTACTATGGCCACACGGAGTGACAAATCTTTATTCAAGAAGAAGTCAATATTTTGGGATCTTCCTTATTGGAGTTCTTTGACAGTCAGGCATTGTATCGATGTCATGCACGTTGAGAAAAATTTCTGTGATAGTGTCATCGGTACTTTGTTGAATATACTAGGTAAGACTAAAGATGGGATAAAATCCAGACTGGACCTACGTGAAATGGGAATAAGGTCAGAATTAACAGAATTTCATGAAATGGGAAATCGGAGAACATACTTACCTCCCGCTTGTTACACATTGTCTAGAAAGGAGATGAAAGCTTTTTGTGAATGTTTGGTAAATGTTAAGGTGCCATAGTGTTACTCATCCAACATCCGTAGATTGGTATCAATGAAAGATCTGAAGTTGATAGGTCTTAAATCTCATGATTGTCACACTCTAATGCAACAAAAATTGCCTGTGGCAATTAGATTTATATTTCCAAAGCATGTAAGGTTTGCAATCACCAGACTTTGTTTCTTTTTCAACAGTCTATGCAGCAAAGTTATTGACCCTGATACTCTCGATAAATTGCAAAGAGAAGTGGTTGTTACCCTATGTCAGCTTGAGATGTATTTTCCTCCGTCGTTCTTTGATATCATGGTACATCTTGTTGTCCACTTGACTAGGGAAGTGAAAATGTTGGGACCAGTTTTCTTGCATTGGATGTATCCCTTTGAACGATACATGAGCGTTTTTAAAAGTGATGTTCGAAACAGTTATCGACCTGAAGGGAGTATTATTGAGGGTTATGTGGTGAGAGAGGTTATGGATTTTTGCAATGACTTTCTCAGTGGTAATGACACTCCTGATAATGACAAGAATATTGATGAGCAATTTGGCAAAGGAATTTTGGGATCACGTGTGAAAGTAATCAACCGTGAGTAGTTGGAACAAGGTCACTTGTATATTTTACACAACATGGATGAAGTGAACGTTTATATCGAGGAACATACCAATTTCATCAAGAGACAATATCCTCGAGCCAATACAATGTGGCTTGTTAGAGAGCATAAGAAGACATTTATTAAGTGGTTTGAAAATAAAGTCTTACATCAACTATCTCAAACACCAGATGATATTACTGAAACTATCAAATGCCTCACCTTTAAACCAAAATTGACTGTTATGTCTTATGAAGGGTATGACATTAATGGATTCACATATTACACTAAGCGCTAAGATGATAAGAGTGTCGTCCAAAATAGTGGGGTCACCCTTCAAGCATCGACTATGTTTTTTGCAAGTGCAAAGGATAAGAGTCCACGTGAAGCTAAAATGTCATATTACGGTGTCATTGAAGACATATAGGAGTTTGACTACATAGATTTCAAAATTCTACTCTTCAAATGTAATTGGGTTGATAACACCAAAGGAGTTATAGTGGATGAATTGGGTTTCACTTTAGTGAACTTTGAAAAGATTGGCGAGAAGGATGAACCATTCATATTGGCATCACATGCGAAACAAGTATTTTATATCGATGATCCTGCAAATGATAAATGGTCGGTTGTTCTTCATGGTAAAAGACAGTTCATTGAAGATCCTATAGATGAAGAACAGTACTATGACAAGTATGATGACTCTAGTCCATTCTCAGTTGGGTTGCCAACACCAACAAATATTGAAGCTAATGATGACTTGTATGTGCGCGGAGATCACAATGAAGGATTGTTAATTGATAAAAAATCGCAATATTAGAGGCATGTTTATACAATGTTTTTTTATATGTTTTATTTTTCTGAATGTGAACTTTACAATGTGAATGTGAACTTTACAATGTGAATGTGAATTTTACAATGTGAATTACTTTATAATGTGAACTTTACAACGTGAATGTGAACTTTACAATGTGAATGTGAACTTTACAATGTGAATTTTACAATGTGAATTACTTTATAATGTGAACTTTACAATGTGAATTACTTTACAATGTGAATGTGAACTTTACAATGTGAGCTTTACAATTTGAATTACTTTACAATGTAAACTTTACAATGTGAATGTGAATTTTCAGATGGCTGAAAATTCTCCCGATGACCGTGCTGATGATTACCGTGAGGGTGACGACATTAATGTGCCGCCTCACAATGTAAGTTTTAAAAATATATCACATATTTATATCTATATGTCCATTTATAGTTATATCTTGTAAATGTGTTTATTTTGTCAAATTTTAGGTTGATGATGCACATGTACCATCTGAAGCACTTGAGGCACTTGATCAGCAACACCAAAAAGTTGACAGGAGAAGGGGCATCACTATGATGAAGAAGTTAATAGCGCAAAAGGGCAATGGACCCAAACTTGTTGTGGATTTTGATAATGCAGGAAATGCATCTGGTGTGAATCGCAATTCATTTGTTTCATATCTTGGGTATGTTACTCACAGCCATTGCGGTTGTATAATAGATTCTTGGCATAAAGTTTCTAAGGAGAAGAAAGACGTAATATGGAGGGATTTATGTGTGAGTTATTATTAATTTGCAATTATATTGTGTAGATTACTAATTTTTTGGATACTAGTTAATAGCAATTCTAATTTGCAGAGTATATTTGAATTGGATGAAAAGTTGCATCGTAAATACGTGACGCAACGTTGTGGGAGAGTCCTAAGGAACTACAGGACAAATCTCACCCGAGAATACATAAAAGAAGCTGACAAGAGGAAGAAGACAGCCACTGAACAGTGGAACTTCCTAGACAAAGAAGAATGAGACGCGTTTGTTGCTTCAAGACAAACAGATGAATTCAAGGTATTAGGCGTCAGTCCCAATCTCATTAATATATGTTGTATTCACCTATTCAAGATTAACATTTATTGTTACTAACCAAATTATTAATATGCATACTAACTAGGCCCTCAGTGAGGCACAAAGATCAAGACGTGCACTGAATGTGCATGACCACACAATGGGTCCAAAGGGGTATGCAGGCATTCGCCAAAGACTACAGTCTGAGGCTACTGCTCAGTCTGCTGCTACTTAGGAGTCCTCCACTGTAGGTAGCACACCTCTGCCTCGCCATGATATTTGGATAGCTGGGAGGCAAACTAAGAAGGGAGAAATAAGGAAGCCCGCAACTGCTGAGGCGGCTGCAAAAATGGTAAAATACAACTCTTACAACGATCGTTCAAATATTGATTATTTGTGGTGTATACTTAATTAAAAAATTTTGTTTTGGCGATTAGCGGGAGCTGCACGAGCTGAGGAAACAAGGTAAGTTCATCCCTGAGGGAACAAGGGATGAATTGACAGTTGCTCTGGGTTAGGCTCTGGGTAACCCAGAGCATCCTGGACGTGTTAGGGCTGCAGGCCCTGGTGTGGGCATCAAATCTTTTTTTGGGCCATCCCAGCGCAAACATGTCCCAAAAGTAGGACTTTCACAAGAAGAGGTAACATATTCTTTCTTTATAATGTTATTGTAAAAAGAGAATTCAATAATTAGAAGCTAACATTTCTTTTATCCATGTATAGGTAGATAAGCTAGTTGATAGGAAACTGGAAGAAGCACTGAAAAAGTGGCAGGCATCTCAGACTGCCACTCAGTAGACAGTACCTATCATAGCATCCCGCTCTACTCCTACTGCAGAGGTTGGGAGTAATCCTATAGACCCACCACCTAGCACATCTACTGTAAGTATTTTTATGACATAGTAACTAGTTTTTTACTTCAAGATGATATGTTTTCAAGATGATATGTATATATGTATATAACATTCTTTACACAAAAATGTGTAGGGGTTGAAGCCATGCCGTCTAAAAGTTAATGAATATGTCGTTGCAGAGGCGTCGGCTTACCCATCCCTACCAGGGGAACTGTTTCACGGGTCTCCATTACTAGCTGGTTGGATTCGTGTGAGCCCGGTACATATATTCCCCAAGTGGATGGATCTTCCATTGCCATATGCCCACCCAGATTGTGAAACACTTGGTGAGGCACTGGGCAGAGTGATATTGTGGCTAAAAGCGGATGTCATCTTTACTGAAATTGTATGGTAAATTTATATTACGTTAAATTGTTAGTGTGTGTATATGATGTCAGTTGATCTGAAATTATTATATATATACAGGTTAAAAAGAAGACACCCACAACATCTAGGCCTCCACTTCCACCTCCTACATTACCCAGTTGGGTTCCACAGGACCTAACTGTCCCGTTAGGTCCTAACTGTAGGGGTATGGCAATATGGTTAGGCGAACATGATATAAATTGCCCTATAACTGTTTCTATAGATTCAGATGTTGCAGGTCAATCATACAAAAGCAAACTATTTATACAAGATATTTTGGAGTTGTTTCGATATGATTGACTAAATACATCTGTGATAGAGCTATGGATAAGGTGAGATCTTCTTTATACATCCATATACCTTTGCTTATTCTGGTGATCTGGTTTCTTATTTATTAATGCATGCGTAATTAATACATATTTTGCAGCTACTTAGACAAGATATGTGTAGATTTTGCATTCGAACATGTTGGATTTTTGATTCCATCTTTGATTAGTCTAGTAGCTAAAGACCCTTCGTCAGTTCAACAATACTGCTGTGAGGCTTTTTCAATTTTTGCTCAAAAAAAGAAGACGATGATAATGGCTCCATTCAATGTAGAGTAAGTTTACTTTGCTTATTATAATTTGGACTTAAGAAAATTACATTTTTATTATAGATTTTGAGTTATTAATTTTTAACTTTTTTACCTCTAGTGGTATGCATTGGGAGTTACTGGTTATTATCCCCGAGACGTTCACTGTCTATTATCTAGATCCTAAGGGGAGTATATTGAATACAAAATATGGACACATAATGAAAATGGAATTATTCCGGTGAGAAATATTTCATTTTCATATCTGTTAACATATGTTATTACATTACTATTTAATTATACAATGTACTGTGTTACATTAACATGTAGGGGTTTTGATGAGTTCAAAAAGACTGGAGGAAAGGTCCCCACAAAAAAGAACCAGCCAATTATTTGGAAGAACGTGAAAGTAAGTTCTCGACTGCAATATATGTATATATTATTTATGTGAACATTGCTTAATTAGTTATATTTTTTAATATTTTGTATGTTTGAATTTATAGTGTCCTACACAAGACAACGGATGGGCATGTGGATACTATGTGATGTGATTTATGCACATGATTATCAAATATGCTGCATTGGACATCGATTGTATTGTTGAGGTATTATATAGTCTCATTAGATAATATGAAATATATCAATCTTATTTATAGCTCATTAATTATATATATACATCATTCTCTTTACAGGTGTTTAAAACTGAACACACGACAGGAACTGCCTTACCAGATGTACATGTTCTCTATACGAAGGGAGAATTAAATGAAGTAAGAGAAGAATGGGCAACAACCATACAAGTAGTGGGGGATTTAAGATATAATTAGGATGTTGATAGCGAATAATGACTAAAGAATGATATTTTGTAAATAAATTTCTGAATTATAATATATGTGTGAATGTTTCTACATGTCTGGATGTTTCTACATGTGTCGGAGTGAAAATGAATGAAACTGTTGGTTGCTATATGAATGTTTCTATATGTATGAATGTGAAAATGAATGGAACTACAGATTGCTATCTATATGAATGATTCTAAATGTGAAAATCAAATGGAACTGCAGGTTGCATTGCTAAATGTGTGAATATTTTTGTTGTTAATTTTGCAGGTTTATGGCCTGTTGTTGGCTGATATCAATAGATGTCGTAAAACCTGCAGTTCATAACTGAACTACAAGTTTCTCATCCTGCGACGAGCCATACAGCAGGTCTGCAAACTGACAGAAAAAAAAACAAAAAATAGGCGTCGGTTATTTGTATAAAACCGACGCCAAATAGTTACAGTATCGGTTTGTATTAGAAACCGACGTCTATTTCCTTAACACCACGGCCGTGCTGGCCAGCACGGCCGTGGCAGTGGACCAGACACCACGGCCGTGGCAGCAGACCAGACACCACGGCTATGTTGGACAGCACGGCCGTGGCAGCGGACCAGACACCACGGCCGTGCTGTCTAGCACGGCCGTGTTGGGACTTATATGGCGTCGGTTATTAGCTAATAACCGACGCCTATAGTGCCCAAGTTGGCGCCCTTCTATGGCACGAAGGTATATGGTGTCGGTTTCTTAGGTAATAACCGACGTCTATAGTGCCCTGCTGGCGCGTTTTCGTTGGCGCGCGAAGGGTTTTGGCGTCAGTTTTTGAACCGACGCATAACGGCTGCACTTTTAGCGTCGCCCACATAGGTGTCGCTTAGAAACCGACACTAAAGGTCGGTTATGTACTAGTGAACTTCCACAAATCTGAAAAACTCAAAAAACACTACCATCTAGTAAATTGGAAAACCATAGCTGCTCCACTTGATCAGGGTGGTTGGGGTATCCTAAATATTGAAACCCATGCCTTCTGCCTTATTACAAAAATTATCAACAGCCTGATCCAAAACAAATCAAAAAGTTGGTCACAACTCATCAACCACAAATACTACCAAAAATCCCCTCACTGGCATATAGTCTCTAAAAAATCTGCATCCCCCCTTTGGAAATACATAAACAAAAATATCCAAAAAATTACTCAAATTATCAACGCTCCTCCACACTCTCACCTGAATATCTCTTTCTGGTTCGATCCATGGTTTGAAAACAACTCAGTCATAAATCTTCACCCAAACTGGACCATCCCAAACAATCTACTTAAAACCAAAATTGATAAAGCTCTCCACCTTATAACCAGCAACAAAACAAACTCTCTTAAAAGATGCATCCTCATGCATCTCAGACAAGATGAATTCGGTAATTTAAAGCTCTCCTTGGAAAACAACACATCAAACAACATAACGTGGAAATGGGGTAACACATACTCGGTTAAGGGAGCCTAAACTTTTCTCACCTACGGAGGCTTCGCCCCATCCACCACAAAAATTTGGAAACAGAAATGGCCGCAAAAATAGAAAATATTTTTGTGGCTTCTACTGCATAACAAGCTGCTCATAGGCAAAAACCTTACAAAAAGGGCTTCATTGGTCCTTTCAAATGTTCTCTATGCAAAACAAATTCTTACTCAGTTGATCACGTCTTCTTCAAGTGTACCACCTCACAAAACATCATCTTACACTACACACGCAATTACATTTTAGATATCAAGGAAGCAACATTCCCACCACAAATCACACCAAATAGACAATACAAAAACTTCAAGGGAAGCGACATATTCATCACCATCAGTTGAATCTCTGGAAAGAAAGAAACAACAGAATGTTCAACAACAACCAAAAAATGAGACAAAATATTATATCGCAAATTGATGTAGATCTTCACATTCTATCAAAATGCAGGTAAACAAACAGAAGTAGGACAAGCTGATTCTGATGAAGGTGATTCGGAAGCCAAGTTTCTCTGCGACCTTAAAGCCATGATGGATGATAAAACAGGAGTCAGCATAGTGCAGCAACATCAATGATAACACCTAACTAGGAGCTGAAAATCTTTTTCCTAGACTTTAGTTATTTTCTTCTTTAAATGCTTCTTGAGGCTTGTTAAAGGGGTACCTCCCCCTCATCATCAGAACCTAGTCTTTATCTCCACCCAGCCCAAACGTTTTTTTTTGTTTCCCCTTCATCTTGTACGAACTCACTAAAGCAAGTGTTCGCTTGCTTCGATGTGATTTAAATATATGCTATGACCTTTCCCTCAAAAAAAAATTATATTGATCTATTTGATGTTGTTCATGATAGTAAGAAATTTATAATATATATTTAACTATGTAAGTGTAATGAACAACTTATAAAAAATGACAATGGACCATATACTCATGACAATTATTATTGAAAATCGTTAAACGGACATATGTAAGCAACATTTGTGCTTACCGGTGATTTTTTCTATTATGTGAGAGTTGTATGGAAAGTTAATGTGAATCACTGATCATATGCTTTTCAATCAGGAGACCAATCTAACAAGAAAAAAGAGTTTGCTGCGCATAGAAGTTGCATTTGAATAAGAGGTTGTTGTTCGACTACATGATGAGAATACATGATGTAACAAAAGTTGTTTATGTATCTAGGATAATGATAATGTTTGAAAGTACATGTTTATTCTTGGTAATAAGCCACGTGAGCCAAGACAAGAAAACACAATAGAATTATTCAAGATATGTATCTCCAGTTGTGCACTTACCCAGGAATGAAGACCATTTTCTCAATGCCATCTTGACCGGATCACCCCCTGTAGTTCTTGTTTACGTGCTCCAGTCTTAGCATGTAGAAGATTAGCCTTTCGTCTAACAACACGGTGCAATCTACAACAGAATTAAAACATGTAGAGTGGTTGCAGTTAGATGACGGCTTTGGCTTTTGGCTATATGGCAGTGTAGTTTTTCTTTTTTTATGCATGAAAAGTTAAATATATATATTAAGATAAGTAAAACATACAACCGCATGATGACTCTGGCTTTGTGGCACTATAGTCAAGTAGGAGTGATGTCGATAACATAAAGTCCCTGTAATAGTCGTACATCTTCGGGCATACCCATACTCACATTGCACATTGCGGTACAACACCCGGGTTGAATTTTTTTGATAACCACACATCAAAGGATCTCCTTGGCAGTTCTTCAGCGCTCTTGGGCTTCCATCACGCTGGAAAGCGAACAGCAAGGCCCCTAGAGGATGGGATTAAGTATCATCTATCTGTCACATAGAACCTCCATGAACAACCTTGGAGTTTTCGAGTGCGAGAACTCACCCAAGAACTAATTAAAGTTGCTTCTGCAGCCACTAAAGATACATAAAAGCTGAGTCCGTCAACTGCTACAGTCTGATTTTCTATTTTCTGGGATTGACAATGTGGAGTCCAACCCAAACTGCTATCATCTACTTGATGGAGCTAGAACTTACACCAAAAGATTACTCTTCCGATGGAAATCCTAATATGCACCAAAAACCCTAGAGAGTTGATGTCCTCTCTAGGTTTACCTACAACTGGTGCTAGATAAATGTTCCAACCCCACAAGAGTGTGGAAGCCTTATCATAGTACAGATTTAGGATCGAACCCAAAGGACAACGTTGAAAATCTGAGTGTCTTTTTCTTGTTTCATATCAATCTAAGTTAATCATCTAAGACCAGAAGTTTGATTTGAGTTATTTAACCTAAAGCATGCAAAAGTAAAGGTAAGAATAAAAACTAGTTTAAGGATTAAAAACTAAGATTAGCAGATGATGATGGATCACTGGGGTGATGCGGGTATTCACCACTACTACACATGAATTGCACTTGTACCAAACATAGCAAGACTTGTAAGCAAGATACATGGATGTTGTACAATACCGATGTCTTATAGGACAAGAGTAATGTACACATCCTTCACAGGTTGAGTAACTCTCATTCGGTACGTATCTACGTGTCAATGAAGATATGTAGTCTCCGAAGAGAAAATCTTACTCAACCTCGTGAAACGTGCATCGGAAAACTAATAAGCGAGCGATAATTACCAAATCGATTAGTATCCTTATAGACTATCCCTCTTTCGAGGATATAGCTACGAGAAACGTGAGAGTGTTGCAACGTCAGTCATTACCGAACGAATAGTCAAGTACTTTGCACCACTCTCTCCTCAGAGTGTGTTCCTCGACCTGTCAAGGTTGCACTTTTGTACGTCAACTGATTCCTTTTCATTGTACAAAAGTACAACGATGGAGGTGAGTTTACTCCACTCCTTAGAAAGCGTTCCTAGATACCGAAACGGATGCGCGGTGGATACACACACCAGAAACCAACACTAAATCGGTATTCGAGTCTCAAGAGCGGCCGTAGACAAACCACAACGAAAGACAATAGATGCACACAAGAATGCGGCCAACATCCAAGCATGTATGAAACGATTTAGTATTGAATCGGAAAGATAATATCTTTTTGATACAAGTTACAAAACACGGGCAGTGGGGCTAGTCCCTGCACCCCAGTGAATGGAACTACTCACTCCTCATAGATGGAGCAACAAAGAAAGAGAAGAGAGAGAAAGAAAGCATCGTCGGAGCAGAAGAGTAGATCTGTGACAGCCCGGTGTAGATCGTCGCAGTCTCCGGGACTGCTCCGTTGTAGTCGATGACGCCTGTCTCTCCGCCTCGATCTTCGGGTCAACCTCCGGAATTGCAAGAGTAGGATGAGGTGGAGCTATGGTGTGAGTAATGGTGAGATGGTGATGGAACAGCCTTCTAGATCTGCGCCCAGACTGGCTGCTCACCGGATCTGGACTCAGGATGGGATTCTGAGGCTGTGGGTGAAGTTTGGTCAGAAACAGTGCTCGGGCAATCTGGCGGCGTTCCGGCACTGGTCCCAGTCCGGCAGCCTTGGGCCGTAGTGAGATGGTATGCTTTAGAACATGCCTCTACCCTTCTATTTATAGGCTTGCTAAAATATCTTGGGCCAAGGATCATACCTTGTGTGTGTCCTTTTGTTCATGCGGTTTGCTCTAATAGTGCTTATGCGGTTTGCTGTAGCAGCTATTTCGGCCTTGGCATTCGGTCTGGGCATTCGGTCTTTGATTCAGCGGCAAACGGTATTCGGCATTCAGTCTTTGATTTGGCAGTGAGCAAACGGTCTTCGTAGCGGCAACTTTTCTATTCGATCCGCTATTCGGTTTGCATTATCTTTTCCAGTTAGTTCCATGCGCGGTCTTCGATTTGGTTTGGCAGTGCTCGTGAGCTCATCTTTATCATACGGTCTTCCATTTTTGTATTGGCAAACGGTCTTGGACAAAAAGGCCATACGGTTTTGATATTCCAATAATAAGCAAACGGTCTTGCATGTCCATTCGGTTTGCTGCTGGCCATTCCAAACGATCTTCACGCTTATCCGGTTTGCATGCATCTAAACCAAACGGTCTTGATCTTGAGCAGCAAACGGTCTACGTATTCCAATAATAAGCAAACGGTCTTGCTGCACATTTCCTCATGTGTTCTTGCATTCCATTTGCTTCATGCGGTCTCATAGCTCCCTCAATCACGTGCACTCATACGGTCTGGTTTCCATTCAAGCAAACGGTTTGTAACAAAAGCAAGCAGCTGTATATTTCCTTCACGTGTACTCGTTCATTTTCAGATCAATTGCTCATGCGTTTTGCTAGGATCACGTGGACTTCTACTTGTCTTCACGATCTTACACATGCATGCAAATTAACATGCGTTCTTCATAGTTTGGAGCATTCTCGTGGACAAACACTGGTCTTGCTGCTTACTCGTCCTGTGCTCACGATTGTTGGTGTAGGTGATGAAGACGACAACGATGGAGATCATGTGTAGGTGGGCGCCAACGTTGTTGATGACGTATAGCTCAAACGATGTCGCATGCCATCATGCTCAAACGGTCTTGGGACCGCATGGGCTCATACGGTCTTGAGACCGCATGGGCTCATACGGTCTTGAGACCGTATGAGATCAAACGGTCTTGAGACCGCATGGGCTCATACGGTCTTGAGACCGCATGGGCTCATACGGTCTTGAGACCGCATGGGGTCAGGACCGTATAGCGCTCAAGACCGCATGGATGAAACCAAATGGATCTAGACAGACTAGTGGTGATCTGCAGAGGGAAAGGAGAATGTGTAAGAGAGAATAGCATCGAATAAACTAGTGATTAGAACTATTTAGGCAATATTTGCAAGGAATTAGTGAAACACTCAAGGTGAACCAAAGCGAGGGTAAATCAGTCAATATGAGGAACAAAATCCCTAGAATTGGCGACTGTGTAGATGAATCTGGAGGATTCATCACCACACCGAACTTGAGCGTTACTCATCCCGAGGAACGGAGAAAAACTTAAGATAGTCGACAAAAAGCTCGTTCGTCTCGTAATTACCTCATCTGCATGTAAGTGTTAGAATTTTTACGAGCAAAGAGAAAAGGGAAAATGAGACAAAACAAAATTAGGGAAAAAATGTCGAAAATCCTTTGAATTGGTGACTGAAGGTGGATCTGGAGGATTCATCGCCACACCGAACTTAAGCGTTGCTCGTCCCGAGGAATGAAAAACTTAAAACAGTCGCCAATGAAATTGTTCATCTCGTGTTTGCCTCATCCTTATGTCATATTATAATTTTGTTCATGGCTCAGATCGATACAACATTAGAGCTTCCTTAGATCACGAAATACATCTTATGATATCCTCGTTTCTGAGTTCATTTTTCTGAAGTATTTCCTTCTCATACTCTGTCGTATCAGTCATGTTAAAGAGTATATGAGACTTTGAACAGACCCACAAAATCAACAAAAAGCATATGATCTGTCACTGGTGTTGAAAGAGGAGAGAATGGGGGTATGATCAAAAGATAAGAGTCTCTCCTTTGATTGAATCAAGACTCTTATTAATAGTTGACTCATCGAGATACTTTGAATGATTTATGCACAACTCTGGTTGACTTAGCCTTACACCCGATTTTTTTTTTCTAAAGGTAACTCAGAAGTGCGTATAGGTTGGCTTAAGGCTTTTGGCTATTTTACCTCTTTGAGAGGAGGTAAGGGGTTATTTTTGGATCCTTAGGATCTCACTACCGGTCGCGACACATCTACCTTTATGAGGGCAGCTAATGTACCGGCCGGGCGAGACCTTTATCGGCTATCCTTATTCAGGGCACAACTCTCATGTTTTTATTCACACTCTGGCTTTTATTCATTCTCACTTGGCTTAGGAGAAAGGGTATTTTTGGATTTTTGCATATTTGGGCTGCCAGGCCTCTTTTTGGAATTGGGGTAGATTTTTCACCAACCTCGGTATGTGCACAATCATCATTGTATACTCTTTGAAGCAAAATGAGAAGGTGGTACACCCCTGTTATGTATTGAGGGGTATGGAAGAAGCCGTAGTGGAAAAAGAGGTGTGGTGTACCACACCGAACTTAGAGTTTTGCAGAGGTGTGGTTTACCACACCGAACCTAAAGTTCGGCAATGTTCTAGTTTTCACTAGAAAGGAGTGTGGCGTGCCACACTGAACTTAAAACTTTGGCATGGTTAATGAACAGAGGGGTATGAAAATTAAGGAAGAAGTGTAGAAGAGAGTTCGGATCATGATGCAGTTTGCTTAGCGATTCCATGCGAAGGGTCTCTTTTCTCCATCACACTCTGCTCCAAAAGAGACATGATGAAACATCAAATGAGAGATCCATACAACAGATCCATTAATCAGATAAAGGCGTGATATATTTGATCTATCTCAGTCTTATTGAAGTGTATCATCTTTTCCTGTTTGAGATATAACATTTGGATTCATAGACAAATCAAAGTGAAAAACACGCATTGGCTAGTTTTAAGTATTCTTTTCCAAGAAATTTGCAACGCAAAAGAGGTGATGATCACAGATTCGCAAAACAAAAGCCGACTAGATAAAGGCTTTATTTTTAGAAAACTAACAAAAAGGCGGAAAAAATTACGAAAAAGAAACTAGAATGGAAAAGCAGGAAGCAATAAAGATAGAGGGTGGAGTGAAAGTCATACCACCCGCCCTCCACCTCGAACTTATGAATTTGCCCATTTCTGAGCAAATACTAGGTTCAAGATGGAGGGGAAGGGTTGAGCAGTGTTAACCAGGCGGTCCTCATAGTTGGAAGAAGATCCGACAAAGATATCTCGTGATGGCTGGTGCTGAGAACGAGGAAGTGGTCTGAACAACTTGTTGGCTGGGAAGTCGTGGAAACTTGAACGAATCTTCTGGATGACTTGGATGCACATCACTTTCACCTCGTTGTCCATCCAGAAGAATCCAGAGACCTTCCCCCATCAGCGAGGGAGGTGGAACATAAGCAGTCGAAATTGGAGGACTATGCGAGAAATCAAGGTTATGCCCACTTGTGCCCTCCAGTTGTGGCTCACCCTCGAAGTTCAAAGTAAAACTACTTTCTTCAAAATCTAGGGCAGTTGATTGAGGGTCGGCCACTTGAACTTCCTCATGTCTAGGATCAGGTGGTGGATCCGGTTCCGGCTTCATTTCGTCACCTGGCTTTTCTTGTGTGGGATATGGTAGCCAGGATGACTTTTCTTCATCAGAGGAGTTATTTTGAGAAGTATCACCATCTTTATCAATGTTGAAATTAGTAAGAGGGTCGTTCTTCTTTTCAAAGTTTTGTTCAAAATTTTCTTCGTAGAACATCCTTAATTCATCCAAGTAACTAGAAGAGGATTTGACTGGTAGAATGAACTCTTGCTCGGGTGAGGAAGTCATGGGATCCTGAGATAGGAGTTCCAGTGATGTCTCTTCATGAGAGGGATTAGTCTCTGACATATCATTTTGAGGGCTAAAATCCCTTGATGAACCCATTTCTTCAATATTGGGACTGATATATTGTTGTTCCAGTTCATCTTCATAACACTCCTCCAGTTCAATTGAGTGCTTGGGAAGAGTTTCTATGAGAGGAATGGAAACTAGCTCAGGTAATGGATAAATCTCAGTTTCATGAATGTTAGGGGGGGCTTCTTCATAGGGATGAGTGGCTATAATGGGATAGGTTTGTGTCTTGATGTCATCCCAGGGGTCCTTTTTGTCATTACAAGAGTTTATGATAATATCATAATCCGTCCCAAAGTCAAGAGATTGTTCATGTTTCTCTTCATAGTGCACTTTCAATTCGTTCAAGTGACTAGAAGGAGATTCAATAGAAAAATCATGTTCTTGTTCGAGGACTGGCTCCGTCGGAACTCCTTGTGGTGGTGTCATCTCATGGGAAGAACCCGTCATAGGATTGTCATCTTGAGACCCCTCATCCTCCCTTGATTCTGTTTCATCATCAGTGAGAGTGGTATGGTCCGTCTCTGGATCAGGATCTTGGTCAGTCCCATCCTCGAAGTTTGTTTCTAGATCAGCTGAATGATCAGAAATGTCTTCATAAGGACAAATCAGATCCTTTTCCAGTAATGGAATCATTTGAGTCTCTTGCATAAAAAATGTCTCCTCATCTGAATCAGTCTCATATTCATCTATGTCTGACTGAGAAGGAGTATAGAGTTCGTGTAACGTAGACCCTTCTTCAATGGAATTCAACAACAAGACAGTTGAAGTTGAAGAACATTTGTCATATAAGGAGTCAATCATTGATGATTGCCCCTCAATCTGTATGGTCGGATCTGAGTCTATGGGGGGAGAAGATGGATAAACATTGAAATTTGTTCCCAATTTATCTCCCAATTGAAGAAAATCTTCATATTGGTTACTCATTCTTTCATCTAAGAGCATAGTGCAAGAGTCATTATCCGGGTCAGACTTCAGCTCGAAGGATGATTCTTTTTCTTGTGGTGTGGTGAAGGTATCATCCTTGAGTTCAGTCATTGGTTCTGAGGATGATTCCCCACCCTGTACTGGCACTTGAAAATCATTGGGAGGCACATTCCACATGATTTCATAATCATCATCATAATTTATTGCATCATGTGGACTAGAGATGTGCTTAGTTGAATTTTGTGGCTGTTCTGCATGTTGCTCAGGAGCGTTGACAAGTTGCGTAAGTTGATTAAGGTCGGCTATCAACTTCTTGGTCACGGCTGTCTGATCAACTAGTTGTTGAGCCACCGATGTTTGTAAGGCACGTAGTTCTTCCATCAATGTGTGTTGGTCTTCATGCACTTCATCGTCTTCCAGGTTCCCTTCTACATTGTAGTCCACGCCTTGAAATCCACCACAGTTAGGATTTTCGTAGTAGCCTCCAGGGTGATATGAACTATAACTTGCGTTATATCCATAGTTGTATGAAGAGGCTTCTTTGAGTTTCCCAGCTATCCGATTCATGATTATTTGACGCAGAGCCATCACGTAGAGAGGAGGGACGTTGAAGCAGTGAATCGATGCATGAGAATAGTCACCACATAGTTGACATCTAACAGTTGGTGGTGTCGACTGCTTCATTTTGAAGAAAGTTGGTACCTGAAATCAAGGACCTCATTGCACTCTCAGGCTCTCAAGGGCCTCACTGCAGTTCCTAGGCACTCAAGGGCCTCACTACACTAACTCTGAGTGCTCTAGACTCCTCCTCTAACTTGAGTACACAGGCGCAGGGAGTCAACACTGGGTTACCACCAGAATTACTCAACTGGTTGGTGTTGGATAACCCTATATTACTCCAGTGCCACCGTGACACACGCACGGATTATTGTTGAACACTGGTCGCCGACCATCTAGACTCAGGGCTAGATCGGTCGTTTCACCCCAAAGGTACAGACCGCGCAATGGGGTTCTACGGTGTTGGGGCACCTAAGTCTATTAACTGATTAACATATAACCATTTAAAACAAGAATATCACATTCCATACTTACTGCACATTCTGAACAATTCTTGAAGCACATATATAACATTTGTCATCCTTAAACATGATTCAGTATCATTTATCCAGTTTCCATGCTAAATATCCATTTTTAAATCAACAAGTACATTGCAACCATAATACAAGAAATTTCATCATTTTCATTAAGCATATTGCGTATTTCAAGTTCCAATGAATCTAACATACTCTATTGTATGTATTACACTGTTTAGAAGTTATACCAACTGATACAGAAGCAATTAAGCATTTAATTTGAGTTAAATAATGATTTCTAAATGAACTACTACTCACAGCGTTTCGAACTGTCCGGATTCGTCCAGCAATTCGTCCAGAGTCCAGTTTTCGGGCACACGCAGGTCTTCTTCTACCTTGGATTTGCCCAAATAGAACCTGTAGCAAATCAACAGTACCATACACACGTTCAGGTTGAAATCAGACTTTGCTGGTTGTTGCTTGTGGCTAGTTGACTACGGATTCATGTTTAGGATTCTTGGCCGAACCCAGGGACGTTGCTTTGGGGCTGCTGCTCACGCCCAACAGCCCTTGGCCGCTGCTTCACGCAGCTACTGCTGCTTTGGCCATAACTGCAGGGGGGCTCAAGCTGGTCTGTTACTGGTTGAGGCTACGATTGCTTGCTCAAACCTTGAGGATGGAACTCCAGGCGTCGTTCCTTGTGTTGGCCACGCCATTAGGGCCCCTGGCCGACCTTTCACCTATTGTGCAGCCGCAGCTCCCTGCTGCAGATCGACTGCAGGTAGGGCGCTGCCCTAGCTGGATTGATGGCTGTAGGGTGCCACTAGGGCACAACTGGGCACGAGGAAGGATATGGAAGGCGGGCGGAGGCAAGGCAGCCGTCGCTCGCGCCAAGGTGGCTCCCAGCTGCAGCTGCTGTGCTGCTGGCCGGCGCCCTGCCGCTTGGCCATGGAGTTGCGGGTCGGCCGCAAGCCAAGGCTGTAGGTGACTGAGCTGCTAGGTGGGTAAAGGAGGAAGAGGAAGGGTGAGGGAAGAAGAAAGGAAGGTGGGCGCGGCCATTTTCGGAGCTGAAGGGGCCGAGAATCGCCCCTGTAAATGTCGCCCTTGCTCCTGTTGCTTGCGGTCTAATGACCTGCTCAGCGCCGCTTTGTGGCTACTCTGTTTCGATCGGGAAGAAAGAGAATTAAAAAGGGAAAAAGATAGTCGGTCCACTAAAAGGGATAAGGAAAAGAATTAACCAATTAATTGGAGAAATTTCATATTCAACCCAAAGGTCTTGTAAAAGCCATAACCTTTGTGTCGTAAGTCCAATTCGACTAATTCTTTTTGCAACATTTCAAGCGTGAGATTCTCTACACCCTCAGTGCAAGAAATCATGTTGATTTTCTTGTCACAACTGGTCAAATCACTAATTACATATGGGTACTTGATGCAACTTAGCTAACCTAACGATCAACATTGATATTATCATTAATTATCTCAGATGATTCAATCTCAACCATTTATTCACATATTAACTTATTTTGATTAATCATGATGTTTAATATGATACTCAACACTAATCAAGGTGTTTCACGCTAATCGAGGTATTTATTGACTAACCCTGATATGGGTCGTAACAATCTCCCTCCCTTATAAGAATTTCATCCCGAAATTCCTAAAAGAGAAAAGGAAACTTGTTACGCATATCTAACCCAAAACTTCCCATGTGGCTCCCTCTAGGTTGAAGTTTATCCACAAAACCTTCTCTAAGGGTATCTCACGATTCTTGAGTTTCTTGATCCTCTGATCATCTGTCTGTATTGGTCCCTCAACATAGGACACATCTGATCTGATTCCAGATTAAACCACAAAACATTGTCTTTGTAGAACTGTTATAACAGTATCTCAATTTATGGTAATTACTGAGAAATTATCATACTATACATGCAGACAAACTAAAATTCTTAAATAAACAGAATGCATGTCAATTTGGTACTAAGATAAAATCACGCAATTTAACTGTTAAACATCATCACATCTCATAATGAAAATTGATATCAAAATACTTGATTCATCGTACACCCTATCCTTAGGGTTTCATTTGCCTTATTCATTCATCACATGCCAACCCCTACTCTTAGGGTTATCTCATTCACTAGTCACATGGCAACACCCTACTCTTAGGGTTTCCGTTATCTCATCTGTTTGATTGCAGTTCAAATCACAATACGGTATCATTCTAGAACTGGCAGAGCAGTATATTCAAAATCATTGTAATTACTGAGTAATCTTTATATCATGCATGCAGGCAGTGTTGGTATGTATGCCTTGAGAGCCAATCATGGGATGATTGGTGGGATACATTAAGATTGATTTGATAAACATAAAAGGTGAGCTTCCAATTCTTTCTAGTTCAGTCATATGAGATAGTGATAGAACAGATTGAATGTCTAGAGAATGACAGTACTCAATGACGTATGCCTTCAGGTTCATGACCTGAACGATGAGATCATACATATGCTAAGAGTTTGTACATTCTTGTTATGTCCCTAGTCGGATGTCATTGTGGAAGGTAGATAGACAACAATGACACACAAGACTAGATTGTGGTGTTGGTTGATGACAGAATCTCATTAGTCATGATATAGAGATATCAAACCAAACACATAGGTACTTGTTAGAGAACAAGTGTACCGGACAGACCCACCATGAGTTTGACACATGGAACCATGAGATGGTAGTCACAGTCAGTACTCACAGTGATGGTGGTGAGTGTGATTCTTAGACCTGAAATCACTGCACTCAACACATGTCGTTGGGCACACTTTGACATCATCAAACGCAGTCCTGAAACATGGGTTGTTATAAAGGTGATGATTGGGTGGCTTTGACACATGGGGCTTTTGAGGGGTGAGTGATAGATATGGGATTTGTCCCTCCTGAAGGAGTTTGATATCCATGGCCACTTGATGAGTAGGATTGAGAAAGGCGTGCACGCATGTGTGAATTAGTATATGATACAGATGTCATACATATCTCTTCCAGTCTACTCTGAGATCAAGGAAATGAATGAACATTGACAGGATGACTGTTCCATGCCTCGAGTTCATTCGGGATATCAGTGACAAAGGAATTATACATTCGCTGTAACACCATTCACGGATTGTAGGATGAAAGTTGTTCTCCAACTTTCTACTTTCACTTGGGTAGCACTGATGTGTGACTAGGCACCGCTCTTTGCTTGTGAAGTCATAAGTGTTATGGACTTTCACTGCCAACGTGAAATGGACCTGCAGGGTCACACACATAGGATTTAACCTGGAAGAGGAGTTTTGTCCACAAAGCAATGTTTAGATTGATTACTAAAGGAGTTTAGTAGTTCAATTATACACTCAATCAGTCGATAGCTCAATATCGTATGGTTCAAGGTGTTGGACGCATTGATTGGAGTATCGGATTGATTGAAATCGCATTTGACTGATTTTGCCCAACCTGTGCTCCCAACCGATCGGCTCATGTGATGAACCGGTCGGCTGAGGTTGCTGAACCGGTCGGCTGGAGTGTCCAGGCTGATCGGCTCATGCCCAGGTTGAAACGACCGGTTCAAGAGTTGAACTGATCGGCTCAACTGGTGCAACCGACCAGTTGGGAAAGTCATGTCGGCAAGGATTTTCCTTTCGTTTCAAATTGCCCAATTCGATTGGGAATAATATTGGTATTCGATACCAATTGGGAAAGAAACAAGGAAAGTATTTTTGAGCTGGATTAGGACCATGAACCGATCGGTTCAGGGCACCAACCGATCGGTTGGAGTGCCCCAAACGATCGGCTCAGGTCCAACCGATCGGCTCAATGGCCGAACCGATCGGTTCATTTGTGAACCGATCATTTCAAGTTGCGAACCGGTTGCTTTTTGTGGAAAATTCTCGAATTAGTCCCGCATTACCCGGGATGGAGAACCCTGTCCCATGACTCTCATATATATATAGGGGTATTGGGGGCTTCTCAAGGTACAACTCAGTGCAACCAGTTGTTCTGCAAGTTGTCGTTCTCTCTGGTTTTGGTAACCGTGAGAGAGCCCGAGCAAGTGCTTCCCGCAAAAGGGAGGTGCAGCAAGGGAAGGACAACTGCAGTTGCAACAGGAGGCAGGAGAGCGTGTTGGTGACTAGTACGTCAACAGGAGGGTGCGACTCCTTCCACTTCCTTGTGGGACAAGGAGAGTGGAGTTCCAGGTGGTCCGTGTGGACTACTACAGAGGCGGGAGGACACTGCTGCTTAGGAGGACAATTGTCATCCGACAGTCCGGTTCGAGTAGGAGTTGTCAGTCCCGGTGTGACCATGAGCTGCACAGACACCGTCGAAGTCCGGAGTTGAAGACCACGCATTGCGCGAGGTATTGTCGCCGAGCAAGCCTCGGGACAAGGTATGATTCCGCAAACCATCATTTCCTATTATATAGACGTTGACGCGTTTCCTCGGTATGGGTTGGGGAGAAAATTTTTTGTTTCCGCTGCCTTCTCTGTCTCCCCTAAAACCCAACAGTGGTATCAGAGCCACGTCAGCTGTTCTATATTTTAGGAATATCGATATGATCGATTTTGGTTTGTCGCCTTTATTTATTACATACGATGTGAATAATATCGGCTTTATGCATGTCCAATCCTAAATCCACAAATCCCTAATTACATATATGATATGTATTATTAATGCACTCGATACGCGTCGCCCTTAAACGAGTTTTGTGGTGGATGTGTGTAGCATGATTATGGCCTATAAACCCCTATATGTGATTGGTTGTGTGTGGTTGCTTGCATCTCGGTCTGCGCACCGATCTTCCCTCTCTTATTCCTGATGTAACTCGAAATAATTCGAAATTCTTTTCTACCTTTGCTCCCCCCGAATGTAACTTGGGGTTTTCCTTTTTAAAGCAATGTAATTATTAGGATAGATTTTATTTCCTGTTATGTCGAAGACCGGTGGACATCAAGACGACAGCTGAAACGATCGGTTCAAGGCGTCAACCGATCGGTTGACGTTCCAGACGGTCGGTTTAAGGAGTGAACTGATCAGTTGATGACCGGTTCGAGGAGCGAGACGAGCGGGTGGCGGACATGACGAGATGCGCGACGACCAGGCGAACCGATCGGTTGGAGGAGCCAACCGATCGGCTGGTGGCACCCAGACGACCGGCTGGAGAGTACAGATCATTCATGTGATGAGTTGATCAACTCAGATGGCAAGGCACAGAAGTTCATCTTGTACAGGTTGCATGTGATGTAGACCTAGATGACCGTGATTCCTCTTGGCTCGAGGAATCACATTAGAATGGTCATAATCATCGCTTTTTATCATTTGTGCATGTTTTCTGTGGGATATAGCATGTATATGATACATACTATGTATTGTGGTGATTGGATATGTATATGTATATAAAACCAAATCCCTCATTAAAATATTAAGTCTTACATGCCTTCCATTAGCGGCACACATGAAAAGCTCGATCGACCAAGCGTAGGTTACGCCAAAGTGTGGTGCGCCGTCTATCTTGTGGAAGTGTGAAGGGTAGACATGTAGGTTCTGCCAAAGCAGGGTGCATATTTACCGTGTCGGCTTTTGGGTTAGACTTAACTGGTGATTCTTAGAGCGTCTAGGCCCAGAGGCAAGGAATGTTCATGGCAAGGTGTTGTGCATGTTCATTCAACAAGAGTTGCATATGATGCAATTGGCAAGAGTTGCCTACCTGAGAGATCTAAGTTGTGGGCGATCAGCCAAAGCTGACTCATGACTTAGAGGATTTCAGGATCTTGCCCACTAGAAGGTTTTACGCTACAATCTTCCGAATTGATGGTGAGGGCTATCAATTTGAACTAAAATAGTGGGAGCGATAATTAATTAAAGGCCTAATTTTATCGTCAACTTTTCAAATCAATCAAATAAGTCAAAAGAGTTTTGGACTGAAATTGCATATATTTCCTTTTGTTAAAATAAATGGTTAATCCACAAATCACTTTATATGCGATCGGTCTTTGAGACCAACAAATTAAATGGGAATAATTCCACGACTGGTTAGGATGATGATGAGAAGTGTTCTCAATCAAAGAGCGAAAGCTCTAAGTCCTAGTTATACCAGAACCAAATGAACTCGATCCCACCACATCAATGGCTGAAAGTATGCTTATGGAAGCATACCAAGGATGACATTGATGAGGAGTGCTTGATGTTGTGTTCTCTGAACTATGAGTTGCAGAGACAACATGAGACATATGATGTCTCCAAGACACTGTCCTAGTATGTCATGACAGAAGGAGATCCAGTAAGGTATTCACACACTCAATGTAATTGGGTATGTGGAAAACCTGACTGAGAAGGATTCCCTCTGAGCCAAGGGTTGGCTATTGGTATGATACTGCAAATGTTGCGAGAATCATACAATTCATGATAAGCTACAACATGAACGACTTTGACAAGCATTGACAAAGTTGTTGGACATGTTGAGGATAGTAGAGGAAAAGATAAAGAAAGACAAACCATAATCTTTGATGTGATCAAAGAAAAGGTAATTCTTAAGGGCAAGGACAAGGGCAAAGCTAAGAAGTGTTCTGATGCTAGCCAGAAATCCAAGCCGTCTTCAGCCTCAAGGCACATGGGGAAAGGGTGTATGAGGGATTGCCCTCTATATCTGGAAGAACAAAAGAAGAAGAAGAAGGAGGGGATGGAGATCTCCACCTAAGGTATCATGAAATGAACCGCTTCTTTATCCGAGGTATATGATACCAAAATATGGATATGTCATATATGATATGCAATATCCACAAAGAAGTGATGGCCTTTGTGAAAGGACCAAGAAAGAAGTACCCATCATTGGAGCAAGTGTTGCTGCCATATATAGGAGTATCTGTCAGTTTATTTCAGCCTAAAGGGCACAAAATAGAGTTGAGAACTGCTATTTCATATATTGCCAATAGATAGAAACACTTTATTTTTGCATATTGTATGACAATGATGGCAATTAATAAAGTTGATGTTTCAATCTTAAAGATATGATCTTTGTGGCAATGCCTTGTTTATCTTGTAATACATGGTATGTATAAGATAAAATGATACCTAAAAGTTATAGATAACTCAAACAATGAAATTAGCATTAATCATGAGAAATTCATTTCTAGTTTCCATATGATGGATAAATCTAGACTCTTTTGGTTAGAGAACCAATAAGAGACATGAATATCTTAGACATGATTAATCAATCTTCACTAATATAGTGGGAGAGTGATTATCCTATTAGGTATAATACATGTGATGCATTTACATACCTATTGGAACAAATGCTAATACTTCAAATGGTGTTTAGAGAAATACCAATATGAATATCTTGAAGTGTTCAAGATTATCATAGATGAAGTACAAATTTGGTAAAGTGTTAATTCTTGATGAGATCAATGAATAAAATACTTGAACCAAATGTTTGAGATCCTTATGAGTGATTATGATAGTGTATCATAGTGAACTCATGATTAAGGCATGGTGATGTCTAAATCAAGAAGGAATCATACACTAAGGAGTTAGAGAATGATTATCAAATAACTAAATTCTTCTTAATAAAAGAATACCCCACACTAATAAAGGACATTAAGAATCACAAGGGTTGTGAATTCTTATATTCTTGACAGATACACCTCAATTATCTATGTGATGAGTTGTTCATATGATGAGTCAACTATCTAGATGAATATGAGGAATCAGATTTTGAGTTATGGTATAAGACCATTACATCCTAAATGATTTCCATGTGAAACCATAAGGTATGACCTTGATGGTAGCACTCATTGGATGAAATCCATAAGTGCAAATGAGTCTTAAGTGTTAAGACACATGGATAACATTTTGAGAAGGATGATGCTTGTTGATTGCAACTTAATGACTAAGACATTTGGCATATGGATACTAAAACTGCATTCCTTTGAGGAATAAAATCAGGATGTGTACGTAACACAGCCTATGAGGTTTATGAATCCATTAATGCAATTGAAGTCTATAAGTTACAATGGACTAATCAATGTGATTGATTGAGTACAAGCAACTCAAAATTGGATCTTTACTTTGATGATATAGTCAAAGGGTTTGACTGATATGTCAAAGATAAAGAAGGGATCTGTGATTTAGTGGGAGCGTGTTCACATTCCGCATATTGATGTGAAATGGAAATGTTCTAGATTGGAAATCCGAATGCGGAAATTATCTTTAAGGAAGATAGAGATGTTTCCTATGTGATAGGAATAGAGATCTATAGAGATAGTTCTCGAAAATCTCTTGACCTGGAAAGAGAGAGCATACATTGGCAATCTGTACTGAAGTATTCAGTATGCACAGATTCAGTGGGAGAAAACTTGTCCATGTTACATGGAGTTAGTATCCCAAGGCCAAGTGTCCAATTCTTATGAAGAATGGGAACACTAAGAATAGATATGGATCTATCATGTATGTAATCATCCCATTATCTTGCATGTATGACATGGCAAGAATAAAATGCATTCATCATCTTGTATGTAGGACATGGCAATATGATGTGCTCATCCTGATAACTCGTATGTGGGACATGACGAGTGGATGTCTGTCTGTTTCCAGTAAGGGTTACTGGAATACCATGAGAACTTGTTAAGTACTTGTGAAGTACTAGTTCTATGGAGATAAGGAAGAGTTTGATGTAAAGAGTTACATTGATGCGAACTTCCGAAAGGACAGAAAAATTAATCGCAAAATATACATGGGATGTATAAAAGTAAAAGTTTGTTGATAATTGGAAGTGTTCCAATAAAGCCATTTAAAAGGGAAAATTCGAGTATCTATGTGTTAGTGAACAGCAGTGGATACTATATGGATCTGAAAGTTCATAAGATGAACTTATATTCCACACATTGATGACAAGTCTGGAATCCTTGATCATGCAATGTGGCTAAAGGTTAGCAAATGGAATGCTAGATCGCATATTACGGCAACTCCATCTCATACGTGTGACGTACAGCGAAGAGATGTGAGACATGCAATTTGTACAGACTTTGGCAAGGTGTTGTCATTACTCACTATATTGGCACTAGAGCACAATAACATGTGGGACATGTTTGAAGATCACTATGAATACGATTCATGGGTGATTGGCTCGCAGTGCAAGTGGGAGTCTGTTGGTATGTATGCCCTGAGAGCCAATCATGGGATGATTGGTGGGATACATTAAGATTGATTTGATAAACATAAAAGGCGAGCTTCCAATTCTTTCTGGTTCAGTCATATGAGATAGTGATAGAACAGATTGAATGTCTAGAGAATGACAGTACTCAATGACGTATGCCTTCAGGTTCATGACCTGAACGATGAGATCATACGGATGCTAAGAGTTTGTACATTCTTGTTATGTCTCTAGTCGGATGTCATTGTGGAAGGTAGATAGACAACAATGACACACAAGACTAGATTGTGGTGTTGGTTGATGACAGAATCTCATTAGTCATGATATAGAGATATCAAACCAAACACATAGGTACTTGTTAGAGAACAAGTGTACCGGACAGACCCACCGTGAGTTTGACACATGGAACCATGAGATGGTAGTCACAGTCAGTACTCACAGTGATGGTGGTGAGTGTGATTCTTAGACCTGAAATCACTGCACTCAACACATGTCGTTGGGCACACTTTGACATCATCAAACGCAGTCCTGAAACATGGGTTGTTATAAAGGTGATGATTGGGTGGCTTTGACACATGGGGCTTTTGAGGGGTGAGTGATAGATATGGGATTTGTCCCTCCTGAGGGAGTTTGATATCCATGGCCACTTGATGAGTAGGATTGAGAAAGGCGTGCACGCATGTGTGAATCAGTATATGATACTGATGTCATACATATCTCTTCCAGTCTACTCTGAGATCAAGGAAATGAATGAACGTTGACAGGATGACTGTTCCATGCCTCGAGTTCATTCGGGATATCAGTGACAAAGGAATTATACATTCGCTGTAACACCATTCACGGATTGTAGGATGAAAGTTGTTCTCCAACTTTCTACTTTCACTTGGGTAGCACTGATGTGTGACTAGGCACCGCTCTTTGCTTGTGAAGTCATAAGTGTTATGGACTTTCACTGCCAACGTGAAATGGACCTGCAGGGTCACACACATAGGATTTAACCTGGAAGAGGAGTTTTGTCCACAAAGCAATGTTTAGATTGATTACTAAAGGAGTTTAGTAGTTCAATTAAACACTCAATCAGTCGATAGCTCAATATCATATGGTTCAAGGTGTTGGACGCATTGATTGGAGTATCGGATTGATTGAAATCGCATTTGACTGATTTTTCCCAACCTGTGCTCCCAACCGATCGGCTCATGTGATGAACCGGTCGGCCGAGGTTGCTGAACCGGTCGGCTGGAGTGTCCAGGTCGATCGGCTCATGCCCAGGTTGAAACGACCAGTTCAAGAGTTGAACCGATCGGCTCAACTGGTGCAACCGACCAGTTGGGAAAGTCATGTCGGCAAGGATTTTCCTTTCGTTTCAAATTGCCCAATTCGATTGGGAATAATATTGGTATTCGATACCAATTGGGAAAGAAACAAGGAAAGTCTTTTTGAGCCGGATTAGGACCATGAACCGATCGGTTCAGGGCACCAACCGATCGGTTGGAGTGCCCCAAACGATCGGCTCAGGTCCAACCGATCGGCTCAATCGCCGAACCGATCGGTTCAGTTGTGAACCGATCATTTCAAGTTGCGAACCGATTGCTTTTTGTGGAAAATTCTCGAACCCTTCTACTCCTGCTTTAGTCCCGCATTGCCCGGGATGGAGAACCCTGTCCCATGACTCTCCTATATATATAGGGGTATTGGGGGCTTCTCAAGGTACAGCTCAGTGCAACCAGTTGTTCTGCAAGTTGTCGTTCTCTCTGGTTTTGGTAACCGTGAGAGAGCCCGAGCAAGTGCTTCCCGCAAAAGGGAGGTGCAGCAAGGGAAGGACAACTGCAGTTGCAACAGGAGGCAGGAGAGCGTGTTGGTGACTAGTACGTCAACAGGAGGGTGCGACTCCTTCCACTTCCTTGTGGGACAAGGAGAGTGGAGTTCCAGGTGGTCTGTGTGGACTACTACAGAGGCGGGAGGACACTGCCGCTTAGGAGGACAACTGTCATCTGACAGTCCGGTTCGAGTAGGAGTTGTCAGTCCCGGTGTGACCAGGAGCTGCACAGACACCGTCGAAGTCCGGAGTTGAAGACCGCGCATTGCGCGAGGTATTGTCGCCGAGCAAGCCTCGGGACAAGGTATGATTCCGCAAACCATCATTTCCTATTATATAGACGTTGACGCGTTTCCTCGGTATGGGTTGGGGAGAAAATTTTTTGTTTCCGCTGCCTTCTCTGTCTCCCCTAAAACCCAACAGGCAGATTCAAAAATTCATAAATATTCCAAACTCAAATCAATTTTGGCACATACATACTGAATTCATGTAATTGAACATCTTATTACATCAATAAGAGCGGTTTACTTCACCTATAAGAAACCATCTGTAATATTTTTCAATTATCTGAAATTTCTCAAAGAACGTGCATATTAACCAAATTCCTGGTTTGTGCATCACATAACTCAATTAAGAGTTGCTTACAAATCATAACACAAATAATTAATAGTACTTGAAAATTTTTAATAATATCTCAGAGAAACGTGCCAATTCATGAAAATGTTAAGTCATACCCATTAACATAACAGGAAGCATGCAACTAGGTTTATTTGTATATTTTAATGCTAACGTACTTCCTTGAAATCATGCACCTAATGATTTACCAAATCTGTATTGTCTGGGTTTATACCCAAACCGTACCATTATCGATTGTGTATTTCTAAACTCAACATTCACACTAAGAAAACTCTATAAGACTTAAATGTTCTTCCCAACTTCCACTGAGATGCATAACACATGCTCTCAGCATGTCCTTAAGAGTCTGAATGGTCCTCTCAGACTGACCATCCGTCTGTGAATGAAAAGGTTGTACTGAATCTTAACTTTGTGCCCGAAGCACGATGCAACTGTTTCCACAACCTAGATGTGAACTTAGGATCTCAATATGATATGATTGAAACTGGATTACCAGGCAACCTAACTGTTTCGTCCATGTATTTCGAGACATCAAAGGTTGACTTAATATGAAGAAAGTGAGCAGACTAAATTAGTCTATCCACAATCATTCATATCAAATCACAACCTCTAGGTTTCCTAGGTAACCTTACCACAAAATCCATTGTGATATATTCCCATTCCCATACTAGTATAGGAAAAGATTGCAAGGTAGCTATAGATTTCTAGGGTTCAGCCTTAACCTACAGGCACGCACTACTTCTAACCACGTACTCAGCTACATCCTTCTGTATATCTAACCACCAGTACAATTCCTTGAGATTCATATACATTTTAGTGTTCCCTGAATGCATAGCATACATCGATGCATGCACTTTCGCAAGAATCTTTTCTTTCAAAACACTATCTCAAGGTACACACAACATGTCATGTTGATGCAACACATCATCATCTAAAAACTTAAACTCTGGTCTCTTTTCCTCCTATCATGTCATGCATGGTCTGGTTTAACTCACTGTCACCCTATGGTAGTTCCTTGATCTAATCATAAGAAGTAGGCTTAACTTACATCTGTACAATCAAATCACTCTGTGTTGTCACCCCTAAGCCTAAGTTCAACTTCCACATTTCTACTAACAGGTCTCTATTGAAACCTGTCATAGAGAATGCATTAACTGTTGAACTTGACTTTCTGCTGAAAGCATCAGCCACCACATTCTCTTTACCAGGGTGATAATCTATTGTCACATCATAAAGATAGTGACGCCATGTCTTAAAAACATGAACTACATCAGCTATCTTTAGATCATATATCGGATAATACTCCGCATTCTATGCTACTTTCTTATTGTTACATTTCAAGTTTATGTCTTACTCTTTTCTCTAAGTCATTTCATGTTGTTCATGTACCGTTCAGATTAGCTACCTATAAACCCTAGATCACTATCACTGCCAGATTACTTTACATAGAACAAATCTCAAGGTCTTATTTTACATAGATACTAGTATTCAAGGTTAAATCACTAGTGATATCCCTTGAACTACTACAACTCTAATCATTCTAGGGTTTGTTCCTTATCAGTAACATAGCATTATTGTGTGTGTGTGTGGTCGATCACATAGATCAATTTGAGCTGCTTGGGTCAATAGCATATTAACCCAACACTCAACTTTAATTATATTGGCTGAAAATTCAGTTTTCACAATAGTTTCTGTAATTCGTTTATTAAATAGCTAACGGAAGCTCCAAAAATTCTGGAAATTATATATGTTATACCTAATGAAGTTTCAGACCTCCAATAAAACATTGAGATCATTTATAATTACCAATAAATAATTAAAAATCAAACAGTGCGCTGCTATATAGCAGTCTGCAACAGATTCGGTCGAGTTGCAAACTCGACCGACACCCTCACTGTAGAGGCCAAAAGTCATCCAAAAATTACGCCAATTTAACAGAGTGTCTAAAATTGTGTTTTTCAAGCTCAGTTAAAATTTGAGATCCGTTGGATATACAAATAAAAATATAAAATTCAATTACCACACTGCTATATTAATCTGAAAATGTGATCGGTCGAGTTTGAAACTCGGCCGATAAACAGGTCAGAACATTCTTCAAAAATTCTGATATTTTCCAATGTTGTTCACATTTTATATATCCAAATCATATCCCAAATTTGAGCTAAATCAGAGTTACACATAAAATACTAAAAATCATTTACGGAGACACTTTACTTATCAAATTTTGTGTTTATGTATCATCAAAACCCTATTTTGGGTCGATTAGGGTCTATGCTTCTCAAACCCTAAATCTCAAGACAAAAGAACGTTTAGACTTCTTATCATAGTTAAAACATCCTAGTGTATATACATTCTCACTATGTTACGGGTCTAAATCATCCAGAGTCTATTCTTATTTTACTGTTAATAGGAGTCATTAGATCCCAGTAACGCATCCTGCCAGCCGGACCAGGCCGAACCTGTAGTCCTGAAGCCAAGAGCTACTCGAGATTAATCAACCCCTATTAATCTTAAACATGTGGAAAGAATATCCACTTAGGACAAACTCATTTAAACATAATTTTGGGTCTACATTAATACAAAGAAAACAAACACTAAACAATTCACTTCATGACACAACAATATAAAAGAATCTTATTTGCTTTACAAACTGAAAATTCTAATTTTATACATATAAAAGCATTTCTAGTGATCTTTAAATCAAATAAGCAATAATAGACAAGAGTTGAATCGCATCTTATATGTAATCTCTTATTTCTACATTAATTTCTTATCTCATAACCCTAAGATTTCTAGGGTTTCTCTCTAGCCCATCCTTCCTCTGCATACCTGGCCAGGGCATCCAGAGAAGAACAGACAGAGTAGCTTGATACTGGTCAATCTAAATATTCAGACACCTGGCCAGGGTATCTAAACACTCAGACCTCCCAGAGCTAAAACACATCAGCTATTATTTGCCTCACTTATAACTTTATCTTTTGATCTTAATGATTCTTAACGACTCAACTTAAACTCTTTACTTGGTTCTCGTGACCACATCCTTTTCCTGCCATCTGTAATAGTATAACAGAAAACTTCCTGTTAGAAAATTACAGACAGAAGAAAAACTCTTAAACCTTAATCCTATTGGTCTCTTATCGTCCCCTGACCTTGACTTAGAGTAACCATTTACTCAACCTATGCTCTGATACCAAGATGTCACACCCCAATCTCGCATTACCCACTAATCATGAGATTAGGGTGCGACTGAGGGATTACACACTAGCTAAACCACTCATGACTTTTAAAACATTTTAAAGACATTAATAGGATAATCTGATTTATGCTGTAAAATGAAACTAAACAAACTGCGGAAGCATTTTTATTAAACTGACTAGCAATATACAGAAAGTCTACAGCATATTACATTGTTCGACATAAAATAAAGCATAAAAGTTAATTTACATCTTTATACACATTCTCTCTCACCCACACCTTGTCCCAAAGATCGAGGGGAAAGGACTAAGAGACCTCTAACTACTAACTACATATACCTTCTACAGACTGAGCGTTAGGATGAAAGGATCCTCCAGATTCCTGTGATGTTGATGACCTGAAAATGTTTTGAGTAGAGGTATGAGCCTACTCGCTCAGTGAATAGCATTTCACTTAGCTATCACTAAACAACTCATCAGGTTTATAAAATTGAAATAAACATAAATACAGTACAAGCAGGGTAGTTCTAATGACATAGCAGATTACAGAATATAATCGCATTTCTATGCAACAACAGATAATTTAAACCAATAAACAGATATAATGAATTGGCACAAAAGTTCGGATAATATTAATTTACTGTGATCCTATATGATTACATATTTATATTATTATGCCCCAAACATATGCAGTGCACTCTACATATGAAGATCTATAGCGAACTACGATCCCACCGTACAAGACTTAGCGACACACCCGGGAAATGCTAAGTCTAACTTCCCGTCCTGGTCTGCACAGGACTCTCAGGCTCTCAAGGGCCTCACAGCACTCTCAGGCTCTCAAGGGCCTCACTGCAGTTCCTAGGCACTCAAGGGCCTCACTGTACTAACTCTGAGTGCTCTAGACTCCTCCTCTAACTTGAGTACACAGGCGCAGGGAGTCAACACTGGGTTACCACCAGAATTACTCAACTGGTTGGTGTTGGATAACCCTATATTACTCCAGTGCCACCGTGACACACGCACGGATTATTGTTGAACACTGGTCGCCGACCATCTAGACTCAGGGCTAGATCGGTCGTTTCACCCCAAAGGTACAGACCGCGCAATGGGGTTCTACGGTGTTGGGGCACCTAAGTCTATTAACTGATTAACATATAACCATTTAAAACAAGAATATCACATTCCATACTTACTGCACATTCTGAACAATTCTTGAAGCACATATATAACATTTGTCATCCTTAAACATGATTCAGTATCATTTATCCAGTTTCCATGCTAAATATCCATTTTTAAATCAACAAGTACATTGCAACCATAATACATGAAATTTCATCATTTTCATTAAGCATATTGCGTATTTCAAGTTCCAATGAATCTAACATACTCTATTGTATGTATTACACTGTTTAGAAGTTATACCAACTGATACAGAAGCAATTAAGCATTTAATTTGAGTTAAATAATGATTTCTAAATGAACTACTACTCACAGCGTTTCAAACTGTCCGGATTCGTCCAGCAATTCGTCCAGAGTCCAGTTTTCAGGCACACGCATGTCTTCTTCTACCTTGGATTTGCCCAAATAGAACATGTAGCAAATCAACAGTACCATACACACGTTCAGGTTGAAATCAGACTTTGTTGGTTGTTGCTCGTGGCTAGTTGACTACGGATTCATGTTTAGGATTCTTGGCCGAACCCAGGGACGTTGCTTTGGGGCTGCTGCTCACGCCCAACAGCCCTTGGTCGCTGCTTCACGCAGCTACTGCTTCTTTGGCCATAACTGCAGGGGCGCTCAAGCTGGTCTGTTGCTGGTTGAGGCTACGATTGCTTGCTCAAACCTTGAGGACGGAACTCCAGGCGTCGTTCCTTGTGTTGGCCACGCCATTAGGGCCCCTGGCCGGCCTTTCACCTATTGTGCAGCCGCAGCTCCCTACTTTAAATCGACTACAGGTAGGGCGCTGCCCTAGCTGGATCGATGATTGTAGGGTGCCACTAGGGCACAACTGGGCACGAGGAAGGAGATGGAAGGTGGGCGGAGGCAAGGCGGCCGTCGCTCGCGCCAAGGTGGCTCCCAGCTGCAGCTGTTGTGCTGTTGGCCGGCGCCCTGCCGCTTGGCCATGGAGTTGCGGGTCGGCCGCAAGCCAAGGCTGTAGGTGACTGAGCTGCTAGGTTGGTAAAGGAGGAAGAGGAAGGGTGAGGGAAGAAGAAAGGAAGGTGGGCGCGGCCATTTTCGGAGCTGAAGGGGCCAAGAATCGCCCCTGTAAATGTCGCCCTTGCTCCTGTTGCTCGCGGTCTAATGACCTGCTCAGTGCCGCTTTGAGGCTACTCTGTATCGATCGGCAAGACAAGGAAGTAAAAAGGGAAAAGGATAGTCGGTCCACTAAAAGGGATAAGGAAAAGAATTAACCAATTAATTGGAGAACTTTCATATTCAACCCAAAGGTCTTGTAAAAGCCATAACCTTTGTGTCGTAAGTCCAATTCGACTAATTCTTTTTGCAACATTTCAAGCGTGAGATTCTCTACACCCTCAGTGCAAGAAATCATGTTGATTATCTTGTCACAACTGGTCAAAGCACTAATTACATATGGGTACTTGATGCAACTTAGTTAACCTAACGATCAACATTGATATTATCATTAATTATCTGAGATGATTCAATCTCAACCATTTATTCACATATTAACTTATTTTGATTAATCATGATGTTTAATGTGATACTCAACACTAATCAAGGTGTTTCACGCTAATCGAGGTATTTATTGACTAACCCTGATATGGGTCGTAACACAAACGGTCTTGCTGCGCATTTCCTCATGCGTTCTTGCGTTCCATTTGCTTCATGCGGTCTCATAGCTCCCTCAATCATGTGCACTCATACGGTCTGGTTTCCATTCAAGCAAAGGGTTTGTAACAAAAGCAAGCAGCTGTATATTTCCTTCACGTGTACTCGTTCATTTTCAGATCAATTGCTCATGCGTTTTGCTAGGATCACGTGGACTTCTACTTGTCTTCACGATCTTACACATGCATGCAAATTAACATGTGTTCTTCATAGTTTGGAGCATTGTCGTGGACAACTACTGGTCTTGCTGCTTACTCGTCCTGTGATCACGATTGTTGGTGTAGGTGATGAAGACGACGACGCCGGAGATCATGTGTAGGTGGGCGCCGACGTTGTTGATGACGTATAGCTCAAACAGTGTCGCATGCCATCATGCTCAAATGGTCTTGGGACCGCATGGGCTCATACGGTGTTGAGACCGCATGGGCTCATACGGTCTTGAGACCGCATGGGGTCAGGATTGTATAGCGCTCAAGACCGCATGGATGAAACCAAATGGATCAAGACGGACTAGTGGTGATCTGCAGAGGGAAAGGAGAATGTGTAAGAGAGAATAGCATCGAATAAACTAGTGATTAGAACTATTTAGGAAATATTTGCAAGGAATTAGTGAAACACTCAAGGTGAACCAAAGCGAAGGTAAATCAGTCAATATGAGGAACAAAATCCCTAGAATTGGCGACTGTGCAGATGAATCTGGAGGATTCATCACCACACCGAACTTGAGCGTTACTCGTCCCGAGGAACGGAGAAAAACTTAAGATAGTCGACAAAAAGCTCGTTCGTCTCGTAATTACCTCATCTGCATGTAAGTGTCATAATTTTCACGAGAAAAGAGAAAAGGGAAACTGAGACAAAACAAAATTAGGGCAAAAAGGTCGAAAATCCTTTGAATTGGTGACTGAAGGTGGATCTGGAGGATTCATCGCCACACCGAACTTAAGCGTTGCTCGTCCTGAGGAATGAAAAACTTAAAACAGTCACCAATGAAATTGTTCATCTCGTGTTTGCCTCATCCTTATGTCATATTATAATTTTGTTCATGGCTCAGATCGATACAACATTAGAGCTTCCTTAGATCACGAAATACATCTTATGATATCCTCATTTCTGAGTTCATTTTGCTGAAGTATTTCCTTCTCATTCTCTGTCGTATCAGTCATGTTAAAGAGTATATGAGACTTTGAACAGACCCACAAAATCAACAAAAAGCATATGATCTGTCACTGGTGTTGAAAGAGGAGAGAATGGGGGTATGATCAAAAGATAAGAGTCTCTCCTTTGATTGAATCAAGACTCTTATTAATAGTTGACTCATCGAGATACTTTGAATGATTTATGCACAACTCTGGTTGACTTAGCCTTACACCCGATTTTTTTTTCTAAAGGTAACTCAGAAGTGTGTATAGGTTGGCTTAAGGCTTTTGGCTATTTTACCTCTCTGAGTGGAGGTAAGGGGTTATTTTTGGATCCTTAGGATCTCACTACCGGTCGCGACACATCTGCCTTTATGAGGGCAGCTAATGTACCGGCCGGGCGAGACCTTTATCGGTTATCCTTATTCAGGGCACAACTCTCATGTTTTTATTCACACTCTGGCTTTTATTCATTCTCACTTGGCTTAGGAGAAAGGGTATTTTTGGATTTTTGCATATTTGGGCTGCCAGGCCTCTTTTTGGAATCGGGGTAGATTTTTCACCAACCTCGGTATGTGCACAATCATCATTGTATACTCTTTGAAACAAAATGAGAAGGTGGTACGCCCCTGTTATGTATTGAGGGGTATGGAAGAAGCGGTAGTGGAAAAAGAGGTGTGGTGTACCACACCGAACTTAGAGTTTTACAGAGGTGTGGTTTACCACACCGAACTTAAAGTTCGGCAATGTTCTAGTTTTCACTAGAAAGGAGTGTGGCGTGCCACACCGAACTTAAAACTTTGGCATGGTTAATGAACAGAGGGGTATGAAAATGAAGGAAGAAGTGTAGAAGAGAGTTCGGATCATGATGCAGTTTGCTTAGCGATTCCATGCGACGGGTCTCTTTTCTCCATCACACTCTGCTCCAAAAGAGATATGATGAAACATCAAATGAGAGATCCGTACAGCAGATCCATTAATCAGATAAAGGCGTGATATATTTGATCTATCTCAGTCTTATTGAAGTGTATCATCTTTTCCTGTTTGAGATATAACATTAGGATTCATAGACAAATCAAAGTGAAAAACACGCATTGGCTAGTTTTAAGTATTCTTTTCCAAGAAATTTGCAACGCAAAAGAGGTGATGATCACAGATTTGCAAAACAAAAGCCGACTAGATAAAGGCTTTATTTTTAGAAAACTAACAAAAAGGCGGAAAAAAATACGAAAAAGAAACTAGAATGGAAAAGCAGGAAGCAATAAAGATAGAGGGTGGAGTGAAAGTCATACCACCCGCCCTCCACCTCGAACTTATGAATTTGCCCATTTCTGAGCAAATACTAGGTTCAAGATGGAGGGGAAGGGTTGAGCAGTGTTAACCAGGCGGTCCTCATAGTTGGAAGAAGATCCGACAAAGATATCTCGTGATGGCTGGTGCTGAGAACGAGGAAGTGGTCTGAACAACTTGTTGGCTGGGAAGTCGTGGCAACTTGAACGAGTCTTCTGGATAACTTGGATGCACATCACTTTCACCTCGTTGTCCATCCAGAAGAATCCAGAGACCTTCCCCCATCAGTGAGGGAGGTGGAACATAAGCAGTCGAAACTGGAGGACTATGCGAGAAATCAAGGTTATGCCCACTTGTGCCCTCCAGTTGTGGCTCACCCTCGAAGTTCAAAGTAAAACTACTTTCTTCAAAATCTAGGGCAGTTGATTGAGGGCCGGCCACTTGAACTTCCTCCTGTCTAGGATCAGGTGGTGGATCCAGTTCCGACTTCATTTCGTCACCTGGCTTTTCTTGTGTGGGATATGGTAGCCAGGATGACTTTTCTTCATCAGAGGAGTTATTTTGAGAAGTATCATCATCTTTATCAATGTTGAAATTGGTAAGAGCGTCGTTCTTCTTTTCAAAGTTTTGTTCAGAATTTTCTTCGTAGAACATCCTTAATTCATCCAAGTAACTAGAAGAGGATTTGACTGGTAGAATGAACTCTTACTCGGGTGAGGAAGTCATGGGATCCTGATATAGGAGTTCCAGTGATGTCTCTTCATGAGAGGGATTAGTCCCTGACATATCATTTTGAGGGCTAAAATCCCTTGATGAACCCATTTCTTCAATATTGGGACTGATATATTGTTGTTCTAGTTCTTCTTCATAACACTCCTCCAGTTCAATTGAGTGCTTGGGAAGAGTTTCTATGAGAGGAATGGAAACTAGCTCATGTAATGGATAAATCTCAGTTTCATGAATGTTAGGGGGGGGCTTCTTCATAGGGATGAGTGGCTATAATGGGATAGGTTTGTGGCTTGATGTCATCCCAGGGGTCCTTTTTGTCATTACAAGAGTTTATGATAATATCATAATTCGTCCCAAAGTCAAGAGATGGTTCATGTTTCTCTTCATAGTGCACTTTCAATTCGTTCAAGTGACTAGAAGGAGATTTAATAGAAAAATCATGTTCTTGTTTGAGGACTGGCTCCGTCAGAACTCCTTGTGGTGGTGTCATCTCATGGGAAGGACCCGTCATAGGATTGTCATCTTGAGACCCCTCATCCTCCCTTGATTCTGTTTTATCATCAGTGAGAGTGGTATGGTCCGTCTCTGGATCAGGATCTTGGTCAGTCCCATCCTCGAAGTTTGTTTCTAGATCAGCCGAATGATCAGAAATGTCTTCATAAGGACAAATTAGATCCTTTTCCAGTAATGGAATCATTTGAGTCTCTTGCATAAAAGACGTCTCCTCATCTGAGTCAGTCTCATATTCATCTATTTCTGACTGAGAAGGAGTGTAGAGTTCGTGTAACGTAGACCCTTCTTCATTGGAATTCAACGACAAGACAGTTGAAGTTGAAGAACATTTGTCATATAAGGAGTCAATCATTGATGATTGCCCCTCAATTTGTATGGTCGGATCTGAGTCTATGGGGGGAGAAGATGGATAAACATTGAAATTTGTTCCCAATTTATCTCCCAATTGAAGAAAATCTTCATATTGGTTACTCATTCTTTCATCTAAGAGCATAGTGCAAGAGTCATTATCCGGGTCAGACTTCGGCTCGAAGGATGATTCTTTTTCTTGTGGTGTGGTGAAGGTATCATCCTTGAGTTCAGTCATTGGTTCTGAGGATGATTCCCTTACCTGTATTGGCACTTGAAAATCATTGGGAGGCACATTCCACATGATTTCGTAATCATCATCATAAATTATTGCAACATGTGGACTAGAGATGTGCTTAGTTGAATTTTGTGGTTGTTCTGCATGTTGCTCAGGAGTGTTGACAAGTTGCGTAAGTTGATTAAGGTCGGCTATCAACTTCTTTGTCGCGGCTGTCTGATCATCTAGTTGTTGAGCCACCGATGTTTGTAAGGCACGTAGTTCTTCCATCAATGTGTGTTGGTCTTCATGCACTTCATCGTCTTCCAGGTTCCCTTCTACATTGTAGTCCATGCCTTGAAATCCACCACAGTTAGGATTTTCGTAGTAGCCTCCAGGGTGATATGAACTATAACTTGCGTTATATCCATAGTTGTATGAAGAGGCTTCTTTGAGTTTCCCAGCTATCCGATTCATGATTATTTGACGCAGAGCCATCACGTAGAGAGGAGGGACGTTGAAGCAGTGAATCGATGCATGAGAATAGTCACCACATAGTTGACATCTAACAGTTGGTGGTGTCGACTGCTTCATTTTGAAGAGAGTTGGTACCTGAAATCAAGGAAAGAGTGTATCAGGCTTGACCAACCACTTCAATTCCAAGAAGATATGCAAGATTAAGCCCTTCACTTTTTAGGTTTTTGAAAAGAAAATGAAAAACCCTAGAGAAACCTAAATCGAAACAAAATTCGAAAAAGACGATTCTTATACCGTTGTCCCCGGCAACGACGCCATTTTTTGATGGAGCTAGAACTTACACCAAAAGATTACTCTTCCGATGGAAATCCTAATATGCACCAAAAACCCTAGAGAGTTGGTGTCCTCTCTAGGTTTACCTACAACTGGTGCTAGATAAATGCTCCAACCCCACAAGAGTGTGGAAGCCTTATCATAGTACAGATTTAGGATCGAACCCAAAGGACAACGTTGAAAATCTGAGTGTCTTTTTCTTGTTTCATATCAATCTAAGTAATCATCTGAGACCAGAAGTTTGATTTGAGTTATTTAACCTAAAGCATGCAAAAGTAAAGGTAAGAATAAAAACTAGTTTAAGTATTAAAAACTAAGATTAGCAGATGATGATGTATCACTGGGGTGATGCGGGTATTCACCACTACTACACATGAATTGCACTTGTACCAAACATAGCAAGACTTGTAAGCAAGATACATGGATGTTGTACAATACCGATGTCTTATAGGACAAGAGTAATGCACACATCCTTCACGGGTTGAGTAACTCTCATTCGGTACGTATCTACGTGTCAATGAAGATATGTAGTCTCCGAAGAGAAAATCTTACTCAACCTCGTGAAACGTGCATCGGAAAACTAACAAGCGAGCGATAATTACCAAATCGATTAGTATCCTTATAGACTATCCCTCTTTCGAGGATATAGCTACGAGAAACGTGAGAGTGTTGCAACGTCAGCCATTCCCGAACGAATGGTCAAGTACTTTGCACCACTCTCTCCTCAGAGTGTGTTCCTCGACCTGTCAAGGTTGCACTTTTGTACGTCAACTGATTCCATTTCATAGTACAAAAGTACAACGATGGAGGTGAGTTTACTCCACTCCTTAGAAAGCGTTCCTAGATACCGAAACGGATGCGCGGTGGATACACACACCAGAAACCAACACTAAATCGGTATTCAAGTCTCAAGAGCGGCCGTAGACAAACCACAACGAAAGACAATAGATGCACACAAGAATGCGGCCAACATCCAAGCATGTATGAAACGATTTAGTATTGAATCGGAAAGATAATATCTTTTTGATACAAGTTACAAAACACGGGCTGCGGGGCTAGTCCCCGCACCCCAGTGAATGGAACTACTCGCTCCTCATAGAGGGAGCAACAAAGAAAGAGAAGAGAGAGAAAGAAAGCATCGTCGGAGCAGAAGAGTAGATCTGTGACAGCCCGGTGTAGATCGTCGCAGTCTCCGGGACTGCTCTGTTGTAGTCGATGACGCCTGTCTCTCCGCCTCGATCTTCGGGTCAACCTCCGGAATTGCAAGAGTAGGATGAGGTGGAGCTATAGTGTGAGCAATGGTGAGATGGTGATGGAACAACCTTCTAGATCTGCGCCCAGACTGGCTGCTCACCGGATCTGGACTCAGGATGGGATTCTGAGGCTGTGGGTGAAGTTTGGTCAGAAACGGTACTCGGGCAATCTGGCGGCGTTCCGGCACTGGTCCCAGTCCGGCAGCCTTGGGCCGTAGTGAGATGGTATGCTTTAGAACATGCCTCTACCCTTCTATTTATAGGCTTGCTAAAATATCTTGGGCCAATGATCATACCTTGTGTGTGTCCCTTTGTTCATGCGGTTTGCTCTAATAGTGCTTATGCGGTTTGTTGTAGCAGCTATTTCAGCCTTGGCATTCGGTCTGGGCATTCGGTCTTTGATTCAGCGGCAAACGGTCTTCGGCATTCGGTCTTTGATTTGGCAGCGAGCAAACGGTCTTCGTAGCGGCAACTTTTCTATTCGATCCGTTATTCGGTTTGCATTATCTTTTCCAGTTAGTTCCATGCGCGGTCTTCGATTTGGTTTGGCAGTGCTCGTGAGCTCATCTTTATCATACGGTCTTCCATTTTTGTATTGGCAAACGGTCTTGGACAAAAAGGCCATACGGTTTTGATATTCCAATAATAAGCAAACGGTCTTGCATGTCCATTCGGTTTGCTGCTGGCCATTCCAAACGATCTTCACGCTTATCCGGTTTGCATGCATCTAAACCAAAGGGTCTTGATCTTGAGCAGCAAACGGTCTACGTATTCCAATAATAAGCAAACGGTCTTGCTGCACATTTCCTTATGCGTTCTTGCGTTCCATTTGCTTCATGCGGTCTCATAGCTCCCTCAATCACGTGCACTCATACGGTCTGGTTTCCATTCAAGCAAACGGTTTGTAACAAAAGCAAGCAGCTGTATATTTCCTTCACGTGTACTCGTTCATTTTCAGATCAATTGCTCATGCGTTTTGCTAGGATCACGTGGACTTCTACTTGTCTTCACGATCTTACACATGCATGCAAATTAACATGCGTTCTTCATAGTTTGGAGCATTCTCGTGGTCGTCCTGTGCTCACGATTGTTGGTGTAGGTGATGAAGACGACGACGCCGGAGATCATGTGTAGGTGGGCGCCGACGTTGTTGATGACGTATAGCTCAAACGGTGTCGCATGCCATCATGCTCAAACGGTCTTGGGACCGCATGGGCTCATACGGTCTTGAGACTGCATGGGCTCATACGGTCTTGAGACCGCATGGGGTCAGGACCGTATAGCGCTCAAGACCGCATGGATGAAACCAAATGGATCAAGACGGACTAGTGGTGATCTGCAGAGGGAAAGGAGAATGTGTAAGAGAGAATAGCATCGAATAAACTAGTGATTAGAACTATTTAGGTAATATTTGCAAGGAATTAGTGAAACACTCAAGGTGAACCAAAGCGAGGGTAAATCAGTCAATATGAGGAACAAAATTCCTAAAATTGGCAACTGTGCAGATGAATCTGGAGGATTCATCACCACTCCCATCTGCTAATTTGTACATCATTTCTTACTGATACGTCAAAGTTGTCAACTGCTACAACTGATATCATGTGATTGTCTAATTTCCAATTTGCGTATCTTCTTGTTTCCTACTGATCTGGCTTTACACGGCCTTCTTAGATCATATTGATCGAGTATCCCGCTACAACCCAACAAACTGAGAGGATGGAAAACGTGAAGAACCAACCAATGAGAACTGATGACAAATTTGTAACGGGAAACTCAAGCGACGAATTTCAAGGAGATGGAATATAGCTAGCGTTATAGCTAACTACTGAAGAAAGGTGCGGTGAAAGTGTTGCCGGCTGACTATTATATGAGGATGTGATAACATATCTAGACCCGGTGATCATCGTTTAAATTTTTTTGGATCTAATCAAAAAATAGCAATTGCCCTACCAATCCGATCTGCAGTCACCGTGGCCTATAGGCATTGGGTACGTCAGACGCATTAAGGAGTCTAGGTCGTCGATCATATGGGTTGCATAGTGGCACAGGCGCAACCTGCACGTCTTGTTCATCCGCCGCAGGATGCCAAACCTCCCGGTTCTCGAAACCCTACAAAACCACTCCAAGAAAAAACAACGAAAATGGGGCAGTGAAATAAAATTACGGGTGAAGAGAAAGATCAACTTTAAGCAACGGCAGATTAAAAAAAAAAGAGTTTGTGTGTTTTCGGTATGTGGGAGGACGGAGACAAGTCCTCACATTTAGAATGGTAGAATAGTAGATTAGTTTGGGATAATATGTGCTATTTAATTGGATATGCACGTTAATCATTTCAAATATTTGCATTATATGCAATAAATAAAAGGCAAAAGCTAAAATCTGATCATATTGACTAAATCACAAAATATAGTAGATTAACCTAGATCTGGTACCATTGTTGGGTAATATGAGGTAATATGACATCAGATATGAAGCAGAACAAAAAAATAGATGTCATATTCCCCCTTAACAGACGATCGCATCAACAACTATGTGATGGGAAGGGATGGTTTACGAGGTCATATCTAGTCTTGGAGCAAGTCCAGTTACTATTCCTCATTGCAGTATGTGGCTTTATTCAAGTTGAACTCAGATGGTGTCAGTAACAACTCTTAGTTGATCACCACAGAGAGCAACTTGATGTTGCCCTCCTAGAGGGAAAAGCTCCACACCTCTATGGTAGTCCACACGGACAACCAGGAACTCTTGTCGTTCAAGTTGAACTAACAAGAAGAAGTTGTCCCTCTCTGTTGGTGTACTAGTAACAACTTGCACTCCCACAATTATTCTCTCTTGCTATCCCTTCCTTTATCAGGTATGATTTGCTTGGGTTCTCTCAGCTATCACAACTAGAGAAGACAAACAATTGTCAGAAGCAATTGAGTTTTGTTTGAAAATCCACCAATACCCCTCTATTTATAGGAGGGGCAGGGTCAGGGTTCCCAGTCCGAGTGGGAGCAGAAGGGACCGAAATTTCACAAATTTTCACAATCGGCTAGCGGAAAAATGATAGGTTCACGGGTGAACCAATCGGTTGGCATGTGAGCTGGTCATTTTAACCCTTGAACTAGTCATTTCATCATGTTTCTCAATTGCAATTGTATTCATAATTATAATCCGATTTAATTCACAACATGACTTCAGCATAAATCCTTGAATCAATCGAATTGACCCACCAATCGCTCGGTTCACAACCTGAGACGGTTGATTCATGTACTTGAGTCGATTGATTCACTTCCTAGACTGGTTGGTTCATGGTCTAGAATTGCCAAAGTTAGTTCAATTGACCTTACACAGTGAAACGATCGATTCAGCACTTGAACCGGTCGGTTCATAGTTCAGTCAGTTAATATTTAACCAATGTTGTTTAAACTGAATACCTAACTCTTTACTAAACAAGTTTAAACCAAATTCATGAATGAACTCATTTTCCAAGTGTATCCTATGTGTGTAACCCTATGGGGACATTTGGTTTCTAGGATATAGATGGATTTTGCTAAACCTGCATTTACTTCATCCATGTATCAGTAACTACATGTCTTTCGAACTCCAACAGAAACATATATGTATGTTTGGTTTGATGGATGGAGGGAATGATGGACATCTCCATGATACCAACAGTGACATTATTTGCTAACCTCAGTACTATTGCTCATTTTTTCCCACATTGCCACACGAGGATTTAAGAATGGCAATGCGAACAAATCTATATTTGGGCTCGACGTTATTCCTTGTGTTGCACTGGTAACTCCATAGCCATGAGACGACACCATTTCCTGCTACCTCACTGAGCTGACTAGGTTTCCAGGTGAACGTTGTGTTCATCCTAAACGGCAACGTCTACAGGGGAACTAGTTCCGTCGATGAGGTTTGAAGATGAGGTTAGCTTGACTGCTCTGGAGAACAAGCACAACCATCCCCACTGCAAAACTATACCCTGTCGGATCTTTGGATTGAGACTGTCGTCGTGATAGTACCTTGAGTTTGTCGGCGATGATGACGAGATGAAATATCTTTCTGAATGATCATCACAAACAGTGGGGGTTCCTCTTGAGGAGGTTTATGGGCAGGGGAATCAAGGATGTGGATAGACTAGGGTTGCAGATGGGAAGGTGCACAGGGGTGGACGGTAATGACCAGACATCTCTCAGCCATTTCTGTAGCCAGTGAAACGGGGATGAATGAGATATTCGTGTTGAGGAAATAAGGGTAGGGCCGACTTTGATTGTGCAGGAGCAGTGAGCTGGATCGTGGTGTCCAGTGAATTTGAGATGGAAACCATTCTCCAACAGTTACCATGTGGATGAAATTCTGAGATTCTTTGAATTTTACGGCTACAACAAATCAAACATAAAATTTTAGTTGCTAGGTTTATAAATGCAATATAATCCCTCTGTATCTGGGAAACCAAACGTCCCCTATATGTTTCAAATTACATTGGCAGTGAATGTCCATAACTGACTTATGACATCACAAGCAAAGACCAGCGTCTAGAAACACATCATTGCCACCCAAGTAAATGAAAAGTTGGAGAACTACTTCAACCTAAAATATGTGATTGGTGTTATAGTGATTATCTAATTTCTTTGTATCTGATATTTGAATTGAAGTTGAGGTATGGAACAATCATCCTCTTAATGTTCAATCCATATTTTTTTATCTAGAGCAGACTGTCTGAGATATATGTGACCTCAATGTTATATATTGATTCACTTGTGCATGTGCATGCTTTACTCAGTCTCACTTATCAAGTGGTTATTATATCAAACTCCTATTGGAGGGACAAATCCCATCTACGTTACTCACTAGTCAACCCCATGTGTCACAGTGCATCATATCATCACCTTTATGGCAACCCTTATTCAAGGTCACAGTGATGATGTCAAAGTACACTGAATGACATGTGATGGTAGTGATTTCAGGTCTAAGAACTACAATCACCACCTTCACTATGAGAGATTATTATGACCAGTAATTATGGTTTCCATGTCACTCTCGAGATGGGTCTGTCTGATATATTGTTCTCCAACAAGTATATATGTGTTTGGTTTGATATCACATATATCATGATTGATGAGATTCTATCATCAACAAACCTACACTCTAGTCTTAAGTGTCATTGTTGTCTATCAGCCTTCCATAAAAACATATGACAAGGCACTTAACAAGAACGTACATACTCTTCACATATGTATGATCTCATTATTTAGGTCAGCAACCTGAAGACATGCGCCATTGAGTAATGTCATTCTTTAGACATCTATTATGTTTCGTCATTATCTCATAACTGATTAAAAGAAAATAAATTGGAATCTTACCTTTATTATTAATCAAATCATTTATATGATATGCCATCTCAATCATCATATGATTATCTCTTTGAGCATACATATCAACAATTTGCTTATTTGAAATCTTATGAAGTTTTGTGGACATTGAATTAACCTGAGCCCTTTGGCCCCTCTTTTTTTTATAAATTGGCAATCATTCATCATGTTGCCAGGGGGTTTCGAACTTGTGACCTCTCAGTCATACAACATCAACTTTACCACTTGAGTGCCACTACATTGGCCCCTCTTGCTATGCTTTTAATACCAGATGTGAAGAATGGTTGGAATGCTAATCTTGCCACTCTATTTTTGCATGTGAAATGTTTGACTAGAATACATGGAATAGTGATACTTATGTAAAACCATACTTATAAAGGGAATGTGTATTCCACTCCAGGTATGTGTTTTTAACATTACTTTTGAGGCCATGATCCTATAGTGTTATCGCCCTATTTTAGTTATATTTAGTCTAGATTATTTATTCATGCAAAGATAATGTTTATATGGATGTTGTGAGTATTTGTTATTGTCAGCTATTTCTTTCATCTCAATTATTTCTCTTGGTAAATGTCATGCCTCAATCTCTTTATTTAACTATTATTGAACTTATCTAACTTTATATGGCCCCTTTTTCATGGGAACATTCTTTTTATACTTGTAACTGAATATGATGCCCAAATGTTATTTATATTCATATACAGTGTTACTAATACAATCCTTTACTTCCAATTTTCTAAGTGATGTTCCCCTTCAACCAAGGTGTAGGTAAGTTAAAGGACCAGTTCTTAGGAACATCATATTCAGGAACTTGAACTTGAGTATAGATTGGAATGAATGAGTTGCCTTCTGCAATTGGCTATACGTGTTACTAGGTGTATACCTTTTCATTTTAACATGCCACATTTTATGATCAGGAATAATTATATGATGATACACTTGGTAAATTTATATAGTTTTGTTTCTACTCCTTTATTTACTACATGGATCTTGTATTGTGCCATTTGAGTAGATCCCCTATTGGATCCCACTGTTTAAAAAATGGCATCAGAGCCAAGGCAGTCAGTGGGTTGACTAATTCAAGTTATCCCATATAGTTCCTTAATTAGGTAACCCTGTATAGGTTGTTGATATACTTATCCCCGAGTTTTAAAAGACGAACCATGTTTTAAATCCCTAACGATTTTAATCACTTTGTACTCCCCAAACCACCTATGTGGTAGAGACTCAATATTTAGTAACCTTGGTCACCCTATGACCTTATAGAGGTAGAAATGCCACCTTGTCGGTTGACTTTTATAGCACTTGGATCCTATCTCATGTTTTTCAAGGAGGGTAACATGAGTGCTATCTAGTGAAGATTGAATTGACTAATCATAGCTAGGCTTTACCCTAGTTCTCATTTTAACCCCTTCTGTTTATTGTCTTATAGCATGCCATGCGCACATCCGCCTTGGGATGAGCATTCTTGGATGTGAAATGCAAAACCCTAAAGTAAAGCCTAGAATTGAGATTATTTCCTTGATACCAATTTATAATCTGAATTAGCTCCATTATGGTTTGTCATGGCTTTCCTTCAACATGGAGTACTTCAACATACATATGCTCAAATTCATAATCTAAGGGTTGGATACCATCCTCACTGAACATGTTATGCTTTATACATGAGGATTGGTTGATAGAAGATATAATTTTGAATACATTTCCATAATTGTTTATCTTTTTCATCTCCAATAGTACACATGGTTTATCTAGTGATTGACATGAGTAGTTTGACTATATAAGTTGCCTTCTATTGTGAATGTACTATGGTTGTAAACCATCTAGTCACAGGAAATTCCTAAATCTATTTATTTTACATTGGATACTCTTATGACTCCCTTAGGTCTCGAGATGAGGTAGTGTAATTTATGATAAAGGTTGACATGGGGAATAGTGGATGTTGTGCATTGTTAGGATTTGACAGAAGTTAATTATGTGTAGTGAGAAACCCTTCAAAATCCTATAATCACTACTATAGAAATGGCGTATAACGTCACATTTTGAGGCGTCAGTTGTATTCCGAAAACCGACGCCTAAACCCTACAACGTCAGCTGAAAACACAAACCGAAATCTATATGTGAAGACTGGCCGATTTTCATAAGACACGGGTATCACTTTTTATTTAGCGTCAGTTGCGCAATAATAAAACGACATCTAAAATCACCTGCCAAATCCAATTTTTCCAGTGCAAAAAAATTACCTCCAAAATTTCACATATGGTGTCGATTGTTGACCAAGTAACCGACGACTAAAGGTTTTTTGTGAGACAGAAATTGGCCCCATTTTTGTCGTCGGTTTTATTACAATAACTGACGTAGATGTGTTTTTGCGAGTTGTCCCCACGAAATGTTTTACCCCCAAATTGCCCAATTGGCGTCAGTTGTTGACCAAGTAACCGACGACTATGGTCGTCATTCAAAAATATTTTTTTGTCGGCATATGTAGATAGACGACAGTTTTTCTAGTTGAAACTGATGACTATAATTGAACATAGGTGTCGGTTTTCTAAACAACCGATGATGATGATAAACTTAATAGCACCCGTGAAACAAACTCTTCTCCATTCTCTGTTTCATCGTGATTTCACCAGTGCTAGGTCTGGCGATTCTGTTGTCGTGCGTCGTGCCGCCGATCTCCATCCGCTGCCACCTGCCACCTTTGCAATTTCACCAGCTAATGTGCTTGATCACTGCCTGTGCTCAACGCCGCCAGAGATTTGGAGCTCAACGCCACCAGAGCTTTAGAGATCAACGCCGCCAGAACTAGGCGGAGTTTGTGCCGCCACTTCCCCTCTTCCTTGTCGATGCCACTGCCGCCGCTACCCCTCTTCCTTGTCGGACTCGCCTGAGCCCAAGTGCTACTCCTCCATCTGCTCTACTGACTGTTGCTCCTCCATCTGCTCTGCGATTGCTGCTCCTCCATCTACTTTGCCTCCATCACCTTGAAAGGTAGGCAGTAAAGAATTTTGCATGATTAATATATATTATATGAAATGAATGGATGCTTTTATGATTTTTGCATTTCTATTTATACTATATGAAATGAAATAAATGTTTATGCAAATAAAAGTTAGGAACATGAATCCATATTGTATGATGTAGAATGATGATGATAATGCATGAGCAAGTTTGAAATTTTGAAATCAATTATGAATGATAGGATACCTACATTTATTTTTAATTATAAATCCATATTGTATGATGTAGAATGATGATGATAATGCATGAGCTAGTTTGAAATTTTGAAATCAATTATAAATGATAGGATACCTACATATTATGTTTAATGATTATCTTGTTGACAACATATGTATGTATATTTGAGATGTTGAAATCAATTATGCTATTGTAAATCAACCTAGGATATGAATGATGAAACTAGGATCGTTGATATAGGAATGACAGCACATGTATTTGTTGGCCTAGAAACCCATCCAAGATTTACTCATTATGAGTAAATCTTGGATAGTCCCCATTTTGGGACTGTTCTTGAACACTTAATCTCACTTAGGATGTAAGTGTATAATTTTTATTGGGTTTTCAAGAACATTTTGGTAGCATTTCTCCGTTTGTTCTCTAAGTACATATGTACTTGGAGAATAGTGGGGAAATGCTGCCAAAATTTTCTTGAAAACCCAATACACATTATACACTAACTAGTGGGATTAGGTGTTCAAGAATGGGATAGGTGGTACACATTTATTATATATAAGACATTAAACCCTAAACTTTTAACCATAAACCCTAATCTTTTAACCCTAGACCCTAATCTTTTAACCCTAAACTCTAATATATACTTGTTTTCTCTTTGATCATAGAATGGATACATCATGGATGTCCATTCCAAATCACTGCACCCTAGAGTTTATTTTTGGTCTTGATTAGTTTATTAGATTTGCTGAGGAACATAGGAAACAACCTGGAGATAGATTTTATTGTCCATGTAGGCATTGCGGTAACAACTTGAAAGTCAACACTGGTGATGAAATCAAAAGTCATGTCATGTGCAATGGGATTGTACAAGGCTATACAGAATAGCACTGGCATGGAGAGATTTCAAACCTAAAATCAGTGGATGTTGATAGCAGTGCTTGTCTGGAAGAAGAAATTGCCTCTGATGACGTTGATGTGAACGAACCAGTTCCAGTAGACATCGTTGATGCGGTGTTGGATAGTTGTGGGGTAGAGCACATTGATCCAACTCCCATGTTTAGAAACATTGTGTGTGATGTTGAGATACCATTATACACAGGTTGTACTAAGTTTACGAAGCTTAGCTCTGTGTTGAGATTGTATAAGCTGAAAGCTAACAATAGATGGAGCGACAAAAGCTTCACGTCATTGTTGTCTTTTTGAAAGAAATTCTTCCTGAAGGAAACGAGCTGCCAATCTCAACATACCAGTTAAAGAAATTGTTGTTCCCAATGGGAATGGAGGCCAAGAAGATACATGCATGCCCGGATGATTGTGTATTATTTCAAAAGGACTATGTGGATTTGAAAGATTGTCTAAAATGTGGTGCGTCAAGGTATAAATTGACGACTTCGGGGGAGTCCAAAACTGGTTCTCCTTCCAAGGTGATGTGGTATCTACCTATAATATCATGGTTTGAACGCTTGTTTGCCAATCCGATAGATGTGAAGAATTTGAGGTGGCATGCAGATGTTAAGAAAAAATAATGATGGGATCCTACAACATGCTTCTGATTCCCCACAGTGGAACAAGATTGATTTATTGTACCCTAAATTTGGTGAAGAAGTCAGGAATCTAAGACTTGGGCTTTGTACAGATGGGATAAATCCGTACAGGACATTGAGCGGCTAACATAGCACTTGTCCAGTTATTCTTGTTATATACAATCCTCCTCCCTGGTTGTGTATGAAAAATAAGTATGTTATGTTATCATTGTTGATATCGGGCCCTAAACAACCTGGTAATGATATCGACATTTATCTTGAACCTTTGATTGATGACTTAAAGAAACTCTGGGGTGAAGGTGTGATGACCTATGATGCTTCTCGAAGAGAGACATTTCATTTGCATGCTATGTTGTTTGCACTGTTAATGACTTTCTAGCATATGGGAATTTGTCTGGATATAGTATCAAAGGATCTAAAACGTGTCCTATATGTGAAGAGAACACTGATTCAATATGAATAAAACATGGCGGCAAGACAATATATCTTGGTCATCGAAGGTTTCTTCCAAAATTCCATCTGAATCGTAGGTTGCACAAAGCATTCAATGGACCGAATGAGGAATGGAGTGCACCTAAACCTATACCAGGGGAGGTTGTTTATGAAAGAGTAAAAGACTTTGCTAATGTATTTGGTAAGAGATCACAATGTACCATGGCCACACGGAGTGACAAATCTTTATTCAATAAGAAGTCAATATTTTTGGATCTTCCTTATTGGAGTTCTTTGGTAGTCAGGCATTGTATCGATGTCATGCACGTTGAGAAAAATGTCTGTGATAGCGTCATTGATACTCTGTTGAATATACCAGGTAAGACTAAAGATGGGATAAAATCCAGAATGGACCTACGTGAAATGGGAATAAGGATAAAATTAACAGAAGTAGTTAGTAGCAATCGGAGAATATACTTACCTCCTGCTTATTACACATTGTCTAGAAAGGAGAAGAAAGCTTTTTGTGAATGCTTGGTAATTGTTAAGGTTCCACAGGGTTACTCATCCAACATCCGTAGATTAGTATCAATGAAAGATCTGAAGTTGATAGGTCTCAAATCTCATGATTGTCACACTCTAATGCAACAAATATTTCTCATGGCGATTCGATCTATATTACAAAAGCATGTAAGGTTTGCAATCACCAGAGTTTGTTTCTTTTTCAACAGTTTGTACAGCAAAGTTATTGACCTTGATACTCTCGATAAATTGCACAGATAAGTGGTTGTTACCCTATGTCAGCTTGAGATGTATTTTCCTCCTTCGTTTTTTGATATCATGGTACATCTTGTTGTAAAGATTTTGTGAATATGGACTTAATTGAAAAGGTTGTATGCCTTCCTTCGAAAGATGGATTTCTTTGCAAATCTCTCTTTTGATAGGAATTTCGTAATTTCTATTATTAGATTAATCTAATAATGGATATTAAGCAAAGTAATTATGAGAAATACATAGAAATCTCTAGAAAGTGGAATTAATGGCCACAATTAAATAAATTTTGTTTCTAATAAAAGAAATATGAAAAGAGGAAAAAGGAAATGAAAGATAAAGAGAAATCCTTGAAAAGAAATATCTTAATAAAGAAATAAGTAAGATAATGAAAAATGAAGAATGTAGATGTGTCTAGAAGGATGATAAGTATCCTTAAAAAGGAATTTTGAAATCTTAGGATTTCTTGGGGTCCAAGGAGTCCCAATGAATAAGAAGAAAGAGAAAATGCAAATAATACAAAATAAGAGGATAATGTGATACATAATTAATGAATTTGTGGTATTATCAAAAAGAGGCACTTTCTTCTATTAGGAAGTATAATTTCATGGCTAATGGATTAAAAGTTAAGCATAGAGATGATAAGAGAGATAATTTTCAAATTCCTAAATATCTAAAGAATATAGATTTTTAAGAAGATAATGAAGAGAGAGAAGATTGCTTCTTAATGAAGGAAATTGGTTTCCTATTGGAAAATGTGCTTGGATCTCGTGGATGGGCGTCCTAGGGCTTTGCTACCCTCCCCTATATAAGGGCAGAACCCTTGGCTCGAGCCCAAGAGAATCCCAAGCGTCCTTCTCTCTTCTCCTTCTTCTTTTTGTGCAAACCCTAGTCGAGAGGAGGATAGAGCAACCATGGAGTTTTTTTTTTTTTTGGGGGGGGGGGGGCAAGATGGGATGCGATGGAAGCCTGGTGATCCTACGATGACCTAAGGATGATCAGTTATCATATCCATGCTTCAACCTCGTACAACCACCTACTGTAGGCCTGTACGACTCATTGAGCGTCGCAGGCTTGGCGTGCTTGAATCGGCCATCTGGGTCATGAGCTGGGTGGTGCCCCAGGTGCGGCCGAGGGCGGTAAAGTTAGGGCGGCTGTTGGTAGTGGTCCTCGAGCCCTAGGAAGGAGGGGGTGGACCAATGAGTAGGCTTTAGTCGGCGGCCAGGTCGGGCGTCGGAGGTTGAAAATGACCTAATAGTCGTTGGATAGATTTGCCCCTCCATGCTATGAAGAGTCGGCCACTTAAGTGAGGGCAAAAGTGTAATTCAGTTATAATCGGCCGCGGCTACGTAATGCATGGAACAGATGACGTGGCAACCTGCTATTGGTCCTAGTAAGTAGTTCTTACAAAAATCATATCTAAATATTGGTAGATAGGAACGGTACATATAATATATGTATTTTGCTCAAAACAATGTGAGAAATCCATTAAAAATGGATTTAGAAGCTAATTCCACTTGAAATTCGAAAAGTAGTGGAAGTTATCAACTTTAGTGCATTAATGACTAAGAAACCCTAATTTAAGATCATTAATGTATTGAGAAGGGTTATACGGATGATTAAAGTTGATATTAACATGTTGATTATAAAAAGACGCATTAGATCTAAAAGGATGGACTTTATGTGTAATTTGATTAATTCAGGGTTCTATGTATATAAATAAGCTTTAATGGGCCTTGAAACCTTAATTATGATTCTTAATGGCTTTAATTGTTCAAATTCATGTATATAGCTGAGATATGATGGTTCTAAGCTATTTTGAGTATAAAAGTTCCTAATTGTGGATAAATACCCTTAATTTAGTAATTAGGGTTTTCTAGTGGATTAATGTGGAATTAAGGATAAATAGAGTTCATATATGAATTAGACTATATGAAATATGAGTTGTCAATTCGAAAGAAACTAAAGGTGATAATTGAGTCTAATGATCTTGAAATAACTTAAAAGGATAAATATGGTAATTTTAGTGTAAAAGGGAAATAATAGAATTAATTGACTTTTAAGTAGGCTTATGATGTTGAAATTGGGGTTTGTGAACTAAGAGAGTGTTAAATGAGATAAAAGTATTATGGAGGCTAAAACCCTAATAAAACCCTAAAGTGGCCTAGAAAGCCTAAGGTGGAATCCAAGTCTATCTTGAGAATGTTTTGGATAAACTATAACACTTGGATGTTATGCATTAATTTCATGATGTTTTTCATTGCTTATTCTTTATCATTATTGCTTGGACATCAAGTTACTCTGGATCAGGTATGTGGTTAATTATGGTTAATCGCATTAGTTTCCCGAAGGTTTTCCAGATGATTGATCGCATTGAATGCAACCTATCAGTTTGGATGTTCATAGTTGCAAATCATAAAGTCACTATGATTATCACAATTATGATATAAGTGTGTATTCTCGTACCTACATGCCACCCTGATGGATGAGGCAATGAGGTCAAGCCCAAGAGGGAAGTCCCATGGGCACCATGAGAGGTGACCCCAGGCACCAAGCTCAGGATAGAGAATGTGGCCTTATGATATTGCATGACTAATGGGCACCATGAGATGTGACCCCAGGCACCAAGCTCAGGATGGAGAAGGTCGCCTTAAGTCAATGGCAAAAGAGAAACCCTAATGGGGGTATTCCAGGGCTAGGGAAAAAGCGGTGGAGATTGACACATTGAAAACATAAATTGAATTGTTAATTACCTTGATTGTAATAAATTGGTTGTTAGCCTTACATGTGATATTTTGTTTATCCCCACATACCGGTATATTCATTTATGTTGACCGACATTTTGTTTGTCAGCATTTTAGGTACAAATTGAAAAGGACAAACAGTAAAGTGGCATATTGTGAAATTAAGAAATAAAGTGCAAGGAGGATTAGTTAGAATAGAGTCCAAATGTGGATAGAAGTTAGAAATCCAAGTTTTTGAAAAAGGTATGCAAAGTTTTATTTTATTCTAGCTTTCAGTATAGTCATGGTAGAATTTAATAATTATTACTTATTATTTGTCGAACCTTTGATCCGGGAAATTGGGATAACGGCTATGACATCTTGGTCTCCCTTAATTGGGGATTACCGGGAGGTGGGGTCGTTACATTTGGTATCAGAGCACTGGTTCCTCATCTAATCTTTAGTAATTATTAAATTTTACAAACTCTATAGAACCCAAGGGAGTTATTAGAGGATTTTCCAAAGACTATGGTGTCTAGAAAAGGATCACATTCCGGGGGCTGGTAAGATTTTCCTCTGCACCGCTAGTCAGAATATGAGGACTCCTGGATGCTTGTGACTGCCTGGCCAATGTCTGAGATTTTGACTCGAAATAAGATACCTTTAGGACTCTCTCATCTATTTTCATCCCTTCTCAACCCTAATTCTGTTAGGATTATAAGGTTTAGGGTTTTCTCTCTCTTCCTCACCCTCTTGAGGTATGGGTAAAGTTGATAAGGTTTAAGGAATCCTCCACCAAATTAATGAAAAGCATGTAAATAAGATATCATGGACATAAGCTTAATAGTTTAAGCATAAACTAAAGAATAGTTGCATGATTAGGTCGTATGGCATATGTTGTCATGCCCTTAGGAGAGACCTGAGGCTAGACCATCTTGTCAGGAGGATAAGTAGAGAGAGTTAGTATTAGAGGTAGAGACCTCCATTATAAGTAGAGACCTGGCACATCCTCTGAGGATGATGCTAACCCTATCCCTAAGTGAAGGTTATAGAGAGAGAGAGATGACACGATGAGCTAGATGTCATGGTAGACTAGGTGTGCGGGTGGACATGCTTTTGGTTTGGATACCCATGACGATATGAGCCATGTGAGGTTGGATGACCTAGTACCTTTGGTGACCCAACCCTGGGAAGGGTCGTGCATGGTAGAGTGAAGGATAGCTCCTTCATTGATGAGGTTAGTGATGACCATATAGAAACCCTATGAGCTTATATGAGCATGGAAAAGTTGCACCCAAATTACGTCAGTAGGGCTGACAGTAGGCTAAAACCATAGATAGGAGAGTATGTCGGATAGCTTATGAGATAAGCATGAAGAGTTTTAGATAATCTTGGGTGAACTTAGGTTTCTCTCATGTAGGTGTACGCTTGTGAGCTTGATCCACCTTAGAGAGAGGACCTACTGTAGTAAGTTTGTTGTAGGGTTAAGCTCTAGAGAGAGAGAGAGAGAGCAGAGCCCAAGCTAGAAGGTTGAAAGTTTAGACTTCAAGCTAGGAGAAACCCTGAGAAGTTGAGGATGATGTGACCTAAGAGGATGGTTGCAGTTGCCTCATGATGATCCCTGGAGGCTGATGGTATCTTGGTTGCCTTTAAAGTAACCAAACCCTAGAGAGAGGATGAGACTTCTGGTACATATGTGCCTATGGTATAGGTGTTTACCTTTTAGGGATAGGAGGAATAATTCCTTAGACAATGAAGAGGTTTAGTAACAAGTTGTGAGGCCTTATACCTAGTTGTCTGTCCATGAGGAGGACTCCACTCTGAGGTGTTATTCAAGTGGAATGATAATAGGAAGTGCATGTCGTACCTTGTACATGTTTGGTACATGGTTACAATGTTGAGCATGCAGATGGACATCAGAAAGGTGAACATAGGGTTCCTAGACCTAAGAGGGGAAGTAGTAGTGCTTGGTGTACCTGATGCTCATGACGAGATTTGAGTTTCCATAGATCTGAGCATGGCACTCCTCATGTTTAGAGGAATGGGAACCCCTAAGATTAAGGTATATGTTTGATGAACCCCTCACATATAGGTTGGTGACATGGGAATGTATGATGTTGGTCCATATGAAGGAATAGAAACAAGTAGGACCTACCATGGAGACCTAGCATGGTTTAAAAGGTGGTTTACTTGTGAGCTACACGCCTTAGTAGCTTGATAGGACTAAGCATGCTCATCCAAACCCTAGAAGTAAACCCTAGGATGTTTGTGACCTTTGTTGCTATCAAGAGATAGTTTCCTCCCATCCTGGGAGAGGACCCTTTTATAGGGTATGAATTGGCTTTTGTTGGGTTTTAGGAAAACCTAAGAGGTCTCATAGAATCTTAAGAATCTAAGTGGAGAGTACATAGTATAAGAGTGAACATGTAGACCCATAGATGATCATCTCTGAGTGCATGTGGATGTGTTGCAATATAGGTAACTGGTATGGGGCCTGACCGAGGTAGATAGGTCGTCATGACCCCTATGAAAGGACGTAAGTCAGACCACGAATGCTGAGAGAGATGATGGAGACTTGGGTAAGGCTTCAAGTTGGATACGTGCTATGTTAGAATCCTAAGTCTTTCCTAGGGTCAGGTGGGGATAAGATTGATGGGAGTAGGAGTTGCCTAATTCCCTAGTTGCACGTGACCATAGGGTCGGGAGGTAACAACTGTCATTGTCTGAGGGCCATGGGTTAGGAGATTGATCACCTTCATAAACTCATGGGACCCAAAGGGCAAATGAAGAGGGCACTCTCTGATGCATAAGGGAAGAGGGATGACCCCAAAAGTGTCAGCACCCTACAGACCTAGAGGAGATGACTAAGGATTGTATGATGACCCAAGTGGGTTTGAGACCAATTTTTCATGGAAGTAACCTGGATATTGAGATGTTCATGATGTAGATGCATGTGAGGCACGTTTTAGTATAGATTTTTAGGCGTACTGGAAATGTGGGATGTACCATCTCTACTCTTAGAACGGGATGAACTTTGTATTTGGACTACAACCAAATGCTTATTTCCTCTTGTTATGGGAGTGACAGATAGGACAGTACGCATGCCATACACCAAGAATAAGATGATGTGAGTGGAAACATTGCTATGATGCATGAGGATAGAGATAATAATGTACCATGTGGAGTGTAAGATGTGTGGATGTTGTACAAACACTAAGAGAACTAAGGTAGTCATCTTATGAGGATGTTTTTATCATGAGATATGTGGAATTTGCGAGCTATACAAGGTTGAGTTTGAAAACTAAGAGGATGAGCTCAGAGTTTTCTTGATGAAGATAGACTTAGAGTTTGAGATGAGATAATAAGTGGAGTACATGGAGGTGTATGTCTTCAACATTACCTTACACATTAGGATGTGAGGTGGTAATGGATGCTCTGGTTGAGTTGCAGCTGCCTAGTTTAGCTAGAGGCTAGAAGAGGTTGTTAGGTTAGCCCTCACTTTGAAAAAGGAGATATGTTTGGCCAACACTCATATGTAACAAGATTTGTTGATCAAGTTAGTGGTTGTATGATTAGCCAGCCTAGGCCTTGATGTGATAAAAGGATGCTTGTAGAACCTCAGATGCACTTCTCTGGAAAAGAAGGTGATGAAACCCCGACTAGAGTGATTTAGGGTTTCTGAGGAATCAATCTTGAGGAATCATGACTTACAGGAGATCATGATTTTAAGATCACCATACACCATGATACTACTAAGATAATAAGTGGTAGTAGTACTTTGATGCCTAAGATGAAAAGTGTACAAAGATTCATGTGGCTTGTCTCCATGCAAGCCAGGAGGTGAAGGACGAACACTAGTAACCCAATGTGTTGATATAGAGGATAAAGAGTCTCTGAGTGGGAATGGGAGTTCATCACTATAAATGTTGTGGTAAGTCTCCCTAGACCGAGGAAGGTCAGGATGAAATGTGGGTTATGGTAGATCACCTTACCTAGATGACATGATCTAAGAGAAAGAGAGAGTACTGTCAGGGGACAGGTCTGGTTGAACTACATGTAAGAGAGAGAGATGGTTCAACTACACCATGATGCGAGTTCAAAAGTTCTTGAGTGTAACCTAAAGATTCACTTCCATAAGGTGGAAGTAGATACATGAAGAACTCGATGTGAGTACAGCTTATCACCCCTAACTAATGGTTAGTATGATCCAGACAAGAGGATCTGATGAGAGCATGTGTGCTCATTCAAGGTGATACATGGGGGGCATTTCTTGCCCTATGAAAGATGTGATGTTAACCACCATAGCCTTTATCGGGATGTAAGAAGCTATGTAAGGGAGGATGTGTTGGTCATTGCTTCATGAAGATGATGTCGGTGGAAAGACCTTGTAAAGGTCAGAAAGGCCACAGTGTGTGCAGATGAAGTCACTTTGATCATGCAATGGTTGAGAAAGCCCAGGGGCGACATGAGTTGTGAGCTGATACAAAGCAGACTGACATGCAGTTCACTGTGGGAGAATATGTAATGTGAAAATATGACCCCTCTGAGCTATAGCTGAGAAAGCTGAGATCCCGATACATGAGTCCATTTGATATGGATTGGTAGAAGATGGTTATGTTTAGCCTTACCCCTCGGGATAACGTGATGTGTTCCACGAGTCCAATCTAGAGTACTATGTGAGGTACCCAAGCCATGTGCCGAGCCATGAACCCAATTACCTTTGAGAGAAGTTGAAATGTCCTGAGTCACCTATGAGGGTACAAGGTATCAAGCTGAGAAAGAACTCAGATGCAAGAATATGACATGATGAAGGTTCTTGAGAGGCACCATGGAGAGGGTAAAACCACATGGGAGCCATGATGGACATGAGGAAGTCTTATCGTGTTTGTTTGTATGATTGAGGGAATTTTGAGGGCAAAATTCTTATAAGAGGGGAATGATGTTACAACCTCAATTTTGCATATGTTTTCATAATTGAATTGTAAAGATTTTGTGAATATGGAGTTAATTAAAAAGGTTGTATGCTTTGCTTCAGAAGATGAATTTCTTTGCAAATCTCCCTTTTGATAGGAATTTCATAATTTCTATTATTAGATTAATCCGATAATGGATATTAAGAAAAGTAATTATGAGAAATACATAGGAATCTCTAGAAAGTGGAATTAATGGCCACAATTAAATAAATTTCGTTTCTATGTGATTTTTAATAAAAGAAATATGAAAAGAGGAAAAAGGAAATGAAAGATAAAGAGAAATCCTTGAAAAGAAATATCTTAATAAAGAAATAAGTAAGACAATGAAAAATGAAGAATGTAGATGCATCTAGAAGGATGATTAGTATCCTTAAAAAGGAATTTCGAAATCTTAGGATTTCTTGGGGTCCAAGGAGTCCCAATGAATAAGAAGAAAGAGAAAGTGCAAATAATACAAAATAAGAGGATAATGTGATGCATAATTAATGAATTTGTGGTATTATCAAAAAGAGGTACTTTCTTCTATTAGGAAGTATAATTTCATGGCCAATGGATTAAAATTTAAGCATAGAGATGATAAGAGAGATAATTTTTGAATTCCTAAATATCTAAATAATATAGATTTTTAAGAAGATAATGAAGAGAGAGAAGATTGCTTCTTAATGAAGGAACTTGGTTTCCTATTGGAAAAGGGGCTTGGATCTCATTGATGGGCATCCTAGGGCTTTGCTACCCTCCCCTATATAAGGGTAGAACCCTTGGCTCGAGCCCAAGAGAATCCCAAGCACCCTTCTCTCTTCTCCTTCTTTTTGTGCATACCCTAGCCGAGAGGAGGATAAAGAAACCATGGAGTTTCAGGGGGGGACAAAATGGGATGTGATGGAAGCCTGATGATCCTATGATGACCTGAGGATGATCTGTTATCATCTCTATGCTTTGACCTCGTGCATCCACTTGCTGCAGGCCTGCATGACTCGTGGAGCATCGTAGGCTTGGCACGCTTGAATCGGTCATTCGGGTCACGAGCTGGGTGGCGCCCCAGGTGCGGCAGAGGGTGACCGGCCTAAATCACACGTCCAAAAAAAGTGGAGCGGATTTGAGGTAGTCGAGCTTTTATATTTATAACCTGAAACCTTCTAGGCCCCCGCAACTTTGTTTACGGGGTCGAAGTAGATATACGGGGTTGAACACAGGGACAAGGGTGGTAGTGTTGAGAATGCGGAATCGACACGCTACACTCCGGCAAGGGTAGAGATATGGTAAAAATTCCCCAAAGGGAACAACAAAATAAGATCGATAAAACAAAAGAAATCTATACCCAACTGGAGCTACGAGGAAGATTTAAGGTTTTAAGCATTTATCAATTTTTAGGGGTTTTCATGCAACGGAAACAGAGAGATAATACTAGCGCCAAAGTAAGGTACGAAGGAGATAAACTTTAGTAAAACAAGCGGTAGAAGGACCATCCCGTACCCCTCCTCTCAGAGCGGGTACCTCTAACCAAGCATCAACATCCCTCTCGAGGTTGCTGGACTTAAGTTAGAGTGGAGAGGTTGCTAAAGCGACCCTGATTCTAGGCACTCTCATACTCCAGAATCAGACCAAACACTAGAGCCACAACACCTCTCTCGAGGCGGTTGTGACGGGAAAACACGATTCAGTAGCTAATCAAAATGCGATCCAAACATGCAAGCTAGAGTTCAGATGTTAAACATAGAAATCATCTAACAAAAGTACCAAACATGAAGCAGCAGATAATCAAACTCTTCTATTTCCATAAACAAATAAGGTTTTGATTATATTGCTGAAGTAAAAGAAATAAATGACTGCAATAATAAAGATAGGTGTCACCTTCTTGATATAGAAAGACGACAGACTACAGCAGACCCTCCAACCCGATACCGGCAAGAGCCTAGCCCGATACAACCGTGTCGGGCGGCACACCCTTTCAGGTGACTTGCCATGACGGGTGGATTGCATCATGCACGGACCCTCGTCCGATACGATCATGTCGGGCGACACCCTCTCGGGTGACACACTGTGACGGACGATGTGTATCGGGGCTCGGTATCGTGTCGGGCTAGAGCGATGCTCCTAGTGTCAGTCACTTATGTCGGGGATCCTTGTTGGCCGATATTGGCCTGCAGCGTTTCCCAGGACGACCCTAAGTGAACCATTCCCTCCCTCTCGGGATGGGGAAATGCTCACCTAGAATCGCCCGGCACAAGCACTGAGGCACGATACACTAGCTCTTTGCAGCCTTCCTGAGGTGACTTGCGCAGGGTTCCGACCTCTCTTTTTGGCTTCCTGTAGCTGCTATTTCTAGGCAGCGGTTGGGAAGTTATGGCGCTCAGGGCGCCACGTGTCCTTTCTTAGCTCTTATTATCGTGGAGTCGGTGGACGACCGATATCAGTATCGCTCGGCACAAGGATGTCGATTGTCGGTGGACGTGACGAGCGGCGCCTGCCGATGGGTGGCATGTGTCGCGCGACAAGCTTCAGTTGTCGTGGCGAGCCCGACTCCCTGTCAGGAAGATAGGCGTGTCGTCCGTTAGTCACTCCTTGCGCGGCATCCTCACGTCGCGCGTCTGTGTATTGCGCTACCCTTATCGGGTAGTGTGTGTATCGATCGGTTGGAAGGCCGATGCAGGTGGAATCATGTTTGTGGGCTGGGACGGGTATTATTGATGACAAATGGGTCAAAATGGGAGGAAACCTCTGTAAAATATGGAAATATTGAGTTAAGAGCGTAGCGTGGCTTGTTATCGCAAAAGTACATATAAAAAGAGAGGAAAACAGTTAAGAGGGGTAGTTTTGATAACAAAATAAGGGTCAAAAACATCACAAAATTTGGTGTTATCAACTCCCCCAAACTTAGCATTTTGATTGTCCTCAATCAATATTTAAACTTTATTTTGTGATGCTCCTTCTTGCGCGGTGTAGCTTTCAGGCCTAGAGGTAAGACAAGTATCGCGATGTCTTTAGAGATAATACTTCCCTACTATGAACAAAACACCTTGCATTCCCTACCTTATTATTTCAGTAAAGTTTTTCTCTACAGCTTCAGCGAGACTTTGGTGCATGATTTCGAAGTTAGCTTTCACACCAAACAGCTTTAGGAGCAGTGATTTCGCATCCTACGTACCACTGCCCCAGATCTACCATGCCTAAAGATGGGTACTTTTGGAAAATAAGTGTGTATATATATTTTTCTTTTCTTTTATTGGGCACAACTCTCATGCTTTTATTCACTCTCATAAGGCTACTTTCTCTTTTTGGGGTTTTTGTTGGGTAAGGGAAAACAAGAGGAATTTTGTAGCTGTTTGGGCAACTTTTTCCTTCTCCATACTCGTCTCTTAGCTGTTTGCGAGATTATTATTTTTTTTCGAAATTTTTGGCGTGGAAAAACGTAGTCTTTTGTCGTTTGAGGCAGCATTATCAGAAAGATATAACAAAACTAGCATCTCGTTGGGCACATAGAAGACAACCTTGCAAGAAGTTGTATCAGGTTTTTACTAATATAGTGACTTTGTACATATGAAAGGGAACAAGAATTTTTCAAAATTTTTGTAATTTTCAAAAATATTTTTGTATGAGCAAGAATATGTATACATGATATAGAAGAAAAACAAGAGAAGGTGAAGTTTGAAGAAAATTTGTATACCTCCCTCACTGGTACATGGTACCCCCCCCCCCAAACTTACTCCACACTCTGTCCCAGAGTGGTGAATTAGATAAGGTAGGCTAATGTTTAACTCAGTGAGGGATTAACTGGTGAGCGCGCCTGCACCGGATAGAATCTCCCACACATATTCTCCTCGTTTGCTGTGGTAGTCGATGTGGTGGAGCTGGTCCGACGTCTCTTCATTTACTATCCATTCCAGGACAAAGATGTCACAATCGTTGGATAGGGGAATCTGTTGCGGATTGCGGTGGCAGAATTGCAGCTCGTGCCACTTGCTTGGTGTCGTATCTAGGAATGGTTGTATCAGCGATGCCACATTGACGTAGTATTTTCATACTAAGCGCTCGAGGGAGGTCAACGTTGACGATGTACACTGCAATGGATGATCTTTGTTGCTGTCCGAGCTGTTGTAGAAAATTCCTGCTCGTTGGTGAGTGTACATCGTCAGGAGCGTCCAATGTCTATAATGCAGGATGGTCAGGAGGATTTTGTGTGGAACCCCGCTCTCCAGTTCTGCCAAAAAAGCTTGCTTTGCTCCTATTTCATCGATGAGGCAAACGTCATTGAACATCATAGGATGAGCTATGTATGCGTGTTCGAACCTTGGTTGTAATGTTTGGATGTAAACGGCCGCAACAGATACAGCCAAGCATCCTCCTTATTTTACCATGTCCCTTAAATCATCAACTGGGACTATGACATTGCCTGCCTCATAGATGACATCCGCCGGGGTAGAATCAGCCAGCTTCAGAAGGATTTCATTGACCTGCTCCTGCGTGAGTGTAGCGCACGAGAAGCGGTCGAAATTTTTGATCATCCCTTCTGTTGTTTCAGGCAAAGCAGTGTCTTCAAATCCATGCACTTTCCGTAGGATCTCCAACTACTTGCCTGCCCCATAGGTGTCAACTGCCATCTTGGCTTCTTTCTCTGGGGAGCTGCTGGATTGTGAAGAGTCATCTTCTTGATCGCTGTCCAACAACCCTTCTGGTACCCCTGCGTCCCGGAAATAGCACCCATCTTTAATCAGTAGTAGGGCGTATACGCTCCTTAGGTGGTAGAATTTTTGGCCCAGGAGATGCCTCATATATCCAAATATGTTGAGTAGCTCCATGGCGCGCAAGACAACGAAGGCGTTGTTTCCGCTTCCCTCTTCTACTTGGACGGGGAAGTCTTGGATAGAAAAGAAGTTCCAGATGCCTTTGTGATGTTGGGTTCCTTGCTTGATATCTCGGAGAAGACGCAGCAGTAGAATCCTCATATTTTTATCCTATGGGTGACTGAAAACATGCCCAGAGCGCGGCACATCATTGTTGCTGCAGATCAGCAGCTGGATGTCGTGGCTCCTGAGATCTGCTATGCAGAGGAACGAAATGTTGCAGTGCTTGTATGGTGCCAACACGAGGTTTGGGTTATGCATATCTATGTGTTGCAGCATGTTGGCTACCGCAGTGGAGTCTGATTCCCCCGCATCAGTCTTCTTGCCAAGGTCGGGGTGGCGTTGTAAACTGTCTTCCGACCTGTCCCGGTGTTGATATTCTCTATGATCACACTTTCAAGGACCCTGAACACCCTTTTGCCGACGACGGCTGGTGAGCGGAACATGTTGCGGAGTGCTCCCCGTTGTACGGAGAAGTAGATGTCGCTCCAGACGACTTCTTCTTCGTCTCCCTGCGACCTTAGGACCTTGTTCAGTACTTTCTGGTCTCTGATCGTCAGGTACCCGATGACCCTTCTATGGAAGTCAACCATCTCAAAGGAAGGTATCTCTGATGGCTCAGCGAAGTTGTCTGCCATCGAGCCTCTTCCTTGGGGGAGGTGTCTTTCATTGGTGGCATAAACGTCCCCCTTATCTCCCTCTGATTCATCAGAAGAGTCCACCCCAATGTTGATATCTCCATTATCATCTTCAATTTCATCCAGGGGGGACTGAGGGATTTTCTTCTTCTAGGCCTAGGGAGCTCTCCTATCTTGCAGGAGCTCTGTCGGTCAACCTTGGTGGCGTCCCCTTCTTGGGCTTTGTGGATGGCCCGCTGGAGGAGGAGGAGGACGTTAATCTTGAGGTGGATGTTGACGAAGAAGGTGGAGAGCCAGGGCCAGGGGGCGACGGAGACCTTGTCGGCTACCTTTGGCGCGGGTGGTCGTCTTTCCAGTTCAGCCTCTCCTCGATCTCGTCGAGACATTGGAGGGCTTGCTGGAGCGTCGCGGTTAGAGTCTCTAGTTTGCTGGGAAGGCTAACTAGAGTCAGCAGCTCTCGTTCTTGGCTATTCAGCCTTTTCTGGAAAGAGGAAAACCTGCAGGTTAAGGAAATACATGTAGCTAAGTTGTTCTCTGTTTCCTCCCGCAAGTAGTCGAGCTCATGCCCCAACATCTTCCTGAGCGGCGGAGGGGTCCTTGCGGCTCTCCCTCCCGTCTTTGCAATACCTTGCTCACGTGATGGTCTACCAGACGAGGTAGAGTCTATTTTAATTGTCCACGATGCAGATGCTGCCAGGTGAGGTGTCGGCGCTATTGCAGCCGTTTCCGCCTCGCCTTCTCGTCGTGGTGCAGATGGTCGTGGTGTGGGCGGATGCTTCTCCGCCTCTACACTATCGGTGATCTCCTCAGCATCTGCTATAGGGGAAATCGGTGGCAGCGTCGGCGTCAGCTGTGCACCTTCGAGCTCCATGGCCAGGATCTTGGTGAACACCTCATTACTGGCGTCCGGGTGAGGTTCTTCCTCTACCTCTATAGGTATTACAGGAATTTCGGGGGCTGCAGCTATCTCTTCCGCGGCAGCTCCCGTAGTTGTTGTCTCGGCGACCTCAACGATCACCAGTTCTTCTTCAGCCACTGCAGTCGTTGTTGTGGTTGTGGCTGGTATAGTAGGAGCGACGACATCTCTATCAGTTACTGTCGTCGGTGGCTCTGGAATTGTGGTTGGCTCTGTGCGGGATGTTGAAACTTTTCCCGCCTTGGGTCGAGAGGAATCGATTCTCCTCTCGCGGTCGCCCTCTCCTGAATCCCGGTGGTGGCGGCGTAAGCTGCATCTAGAGCCACAACTTCTTTCTCCGTTGTAGTGAAGTCCAGCTTTTTTGCATCATAGGTGGCGCAACTAGGTAGCGGCAGGAGGGTGTTTGTCCTTGCAAACTTGTAGAAGTAGCACCTTCCCTCCTTCCTTATGATGCTGGCCCTCATAAGGTATTTGAGGTCGATCAGCTCATCACCCCTCGTCCTCGAAAGGTCGCGCGGCTCCTTTAGGTACCCTAACCCAGTCGCGATCAGGTTGACGATTCCACCCATACAATATTCTTTGGTGGCATCCTTTATTGGGTGCAGTCTGTTCAGAAAGAACCGCCCGAGGTTGATCACTTTCCCCTCCATCATGTGCCACATGATGTGGAGTTCTTCGGTGTAGATATTGCTGGACTTGTTCTTGCTGAACAGCAAGCACGCCACCAGTTTGTACACTATTCTCCAAAAACACGAGTGCACGGCCGCCACCTTGCTTCCTGGCTTAAAAGATGACTCGTCGGTCAGCCTATTCCAGAGCTTCACGGGGTTGAACCCGTCTCCTTCGATGATTCTTTCACTATAATTCATCAGATCCTTCTCCTTCTCGTTGGAAGAGAAGATCTTGTTCAGCAGCTTCTCGGAGATGGCATGCTCCGAGTTGTACAGTCGCGCTTGTAGTCTATCAGCTCCTCCGTATTCTTCTTTTTCCGCAGCAGTATTCTTCACTGAGCGAAGAGACGACATGAACTCCTTTGTGAGTTCGGTGTAGGAGGAAGATCGTCTGAGGCAGATCTTCCTCAGTCCTGCCGTGACGAGGATGTTCTCCAGTCTTTCAAAGATGCCCAGCTGAATGAATGAGGACTGGTGACAGAACCTGCTCGGCTTGTAGAGCTTGGCCACCAGTTTTGCATAACAGCGTCCGTGCTCGTCATCTCTCGGCACGAACCTTCTTGGTGTGTGATCTAGGGGTTCTGCCACTGCTGCTGGTGTTGTGGTTAGAGCCGCCACCTCCCCTATCCTTGTCCTCTTATCTGCTGTCGATGGCCCAGCCGCTTCGGGATTTGGGCATTTCTTCCCGACAGTTTTCGCTTCAGCTATGGCTTCGGTGTTGATCCTTCTGCCGTGCCCGTCAACTAGGACAATAGTCTGCTTGGTACGGGCCATTTCTATTAACCATAGAACAAATTCCTTGATCAATTAAATGTGTCGATGTTTAAAGAAAGGAAACTGAAAGCACGATAAGATATGACCCGATACAAAAATGATCCCACACCACTGTATCGGGTGATACGAGGTTTTCAGGGATTAGGGCTCGTGCCTGATACGGAATCTGGGTGTCATTCGTTACGTCTAATCGAACATGCAAGGTGATATAAGACAAGACGATGCGGCGAGAAATGCGCGTCAGGTCTGTCGCCCGTCATGGCGTGTCGGGCGATAGGCCGCGAGAAGAAAAGCGCTCGATAGGGCATTCTTGATAAAACAACACGTCGTCCGACAATAAAACAAGTGAGGCGACACAAGGATGGGCGACACGGTCATCGCCCGATATGGCGTAATTCATGTCAGGCGATACGAGGAAACTCAGCTAAGGTCGTTTGTCTGATAAATAATGTGCGATAGGTAGGTCGTGTCGAGCAAGGTGGACGATATGGTTTGTCGGGCTATACCTTTGTTGTTTTCTTAAACTTCAGCGCGACACGAGAGTAGGGGAACGTTGCACGACACGGGAGCTAACTCAGAAAATCACAACACGATACGGGTAGGTGAAACAGTAAAGGGAGTAGCCCGACATGGTAAACTCTCTATGCTATATATAGCGATCTCGACCGGGAGTAAAACTGGTAATTCCGGGGCGTGCGTCGGCCGTTGGGGTAAGTCATTCCCGAGACGGGCAATCCATCCGTCAACACAAGGGTAATTACTCCACTTGCACGATACGAGTGTACGCCGACCAGGCATGCCATCTGCCACGACCTTTGCGATGCCTGAAATACCATTTCCCAAAACGAGTGCGTTCAGCATACCGGATGAGCTGCTGCCCGATACGACCTTTCAGAGAAAAATCAGGGAGAAAAACTCAAAACAAAGTTGGAAAAAGCGGTCGATGAGCAAAACATCATTGGCCTAAGGTTAAGAGCTCGGCCTCAGATGGTATTACCCATCTCGGTCTATAAAACTGAGTGGTGGCCCATAAAACAGAAGAGTCAGTGCATGTGGTGCATGCACTGACTCGGGCCTTATTACAGTCCATAATGTTTGTAATGTTTGTTTTGCAGGAAAGTAAAATACGTCCTATTCTAGGAAATAAAAGAAAGCTCGGGATGCCTCTCGAGAAGCGTTGTAATCTTCGTCTCCTACTTGATTTCTTTTAGCTTCGTCACTCCTTAGTCTCTGCCATCATCCTCTCATGCAACTCGATCCTCGTTCCTCTTGATCATTGTCCTGCCTTCTTTGTCGTTTCATTATTCGATGGAATTTTTCTTGATAGATTATTTATTAACTCGGCCATTTGAGCAAGTTGTTGATAAATCTGGCGTTGATGTGTCTGCATGTCCACCATTTGTACCTGCAATGAGTTCAAAACACCCAAATTCGATAGCGCGCTCTACGCTAACTGGTTGTTAATAGTGTCTTGCCTTTTCACGAAATCAAACAGTTGGCCAACCACATCCGTCTGGCTAGAAATCTTATCATGTTCCTTGGTTGATCCTTGGTACTTAACTTGACCTTGGAAGTTACCTTTGTTCATCTGGAAGGGGGTGTTTTTAGTGTACTGACTGGGCCCTCCCCTCTTCTCGAATGCTTGGAGCGGCTTAGGCGACCTATGCAGCTGATGTGAATTCTCGGCTGCGTCCTTGTTGCCGTAGTTGAAACCAGGGTGGTCCAGCCTCTTAAAATTTACAAAAGAGACATTTTCAGTCTCATCGGCCTCAAAGTCACAATCACTTGATGCTTCCAGTCGGGTGTAGATGCATTTATCCACCCCCTGGCCTCCTTCTCCACATGTCACACACTTCATTACTTTTCCACCTGCTTCTTCCCTTTACCACCAGATTCCCTTAGCTGCTTGACATCTGTCGCTATCCTTTGTATATGAGAAGTGATAGACTCCAGAGCCTTGGATTCAAGAGAGGGTCCTTCACTTCCCTTCTTAGCCTGCCCTCTGTTGGATCTATCATACTCAGCGTCGGTCTGTAGCTCGGCCATGTTTTTAATTATCCGTTCAGACTTGCTCGGCTTTTTCCCTAGGAAGTCACTTCCTGCTGCCGCATTCAGTGACACCCTTTCATCAGGAGTCAGATCGTTGTAAAAGGTGGTGACTAGGAAACCTTTCTTATAGTTATGGTGAGGACAGTCCCTCTGATACTCCTGGTACCTTTCCCAGGCGTCATGGAAATTCTCACTGGGCCTTTGCATAAAGGAGGTTATCTTTTTCCTGTTCCTCACTGTCTTCTCAGTCGGATAGAATTTATTTATGAAAGTGTGTGCTAGTGCTCCCCATCCATTTAGAGATTGGCGGGGAAGTCCCAGATACCACGATAGAGCCTTGTCTTCCAGAGAGAAGATGAAGCCCTTGCAGTAAATGACTTCCTGGGGTACACCTCACATCTTAATCGTGTCGCAAATATTCTTGAAGGCGTCCAAGTGGTGATAAGGGTTGTCGTTCTTGGAGCTCCCTCTAAAGCTCTTATTTTGGATCATGTAGATTAAAAACGGCTTGAGCTCAAAGTTGGTGGCGTTGAAACGTGGAACGACGACTGGGCACCGGGAATTGTTAACCTTCATGGAGGCTAACTCCCTCAGAGTTTTCTCTTCTTTTTCTGAATCTTCGATGTCACTCCCTTCCTGACGCTGATTCTTATCATTGTGATTCCTTATGTGCCTTCGATGGTGACGATGTCTATCTCGGTGTTGGTCATCCTCGAACTGCTCTCCTTCTGGATCTTCATGTTGATCATGGCCGTCATAGCGGTCATTTTCTTCAGGTGGAGGGGAGTTAGGTCTAGCCCTCCCTTGATGTTCGCCCTCTGAAAGAGGTTGTTCAACACGAGGCAGCATGCTAGGTTATGTCGACGCTCAGGTAAGCAAGGTACCTTTCTTCCGAGTAGCTGAGACAACGTGAAAAAGAATCAAGTTAGAAAACCTGTTATTGGATAATATGAAATGTTCATTTCAGGTAAAGACTAATAATAATAATAAAGAAAGGAAAAAGAGCACTGTCAAGCTCATTCCTAAGCTTGAGGCATGGGAGTGTAATTAGTGGATTTGGATTCGTCTACAGTACCATTTTACCTTATCCCCGGCAACGGCGCCAAAAAGTTGACTGGCCTAAATCGCGCATCCAAAAAAAGTGGAGCGGATTTGAGGTAGTCGAGCTTTTATATTTATAACCCGAAACCTTCTAGGCCCCTGCAACTTTGTTTACGGGGTCAAAGTAGATATAAGGGGTCGAACACAGGGACAATGGTGGTAGTGTTGAGAATGCGGAATCGACACGCTACACTCCGGCAAGGGTAGAGATATGGTAAAAATTCCCCAAAGGGAACAACAAGATAAGATCGATAAAATAAAAGAAATCTATCTCCAACTGGAGCTACGAGGAAGATTTAAGGTTTTAAGCATTTATCAGTTTTTAGGGGTTTTCATGCAATGAAAATAGAGAGATAATACTAGAGCCAAAGTAAGGTACGAAGGAGATAAACTTCGGTAAAACACGCGGCAGAAGGAACATCCCGTACCCCTCCTGTCAGAGTGGGTACCTCTAACCAAGCATCAACACCCCTCTCGAGGTTGTTGGACTTAAGTTAGAGTGGAGAGGTTGCTAAAGCGACCCCGATGCCGGGCACTCTCGTACTCCAGAATCAGACCAAACACTAGAGCCACAACACCTCTCCCGAGGCTGTTGCGACGGGAAAACACGATTCAGTAGCTAATCGAAACGCGATCCAAACATGCAAGCTAGAGTTCAAATGTTAAACATAGCAATCATCCAACAAAAGTACCAAACATGAAGCAGCAGATAATTAAACTCTTCTATTTCCTAAAACAAATAAGGTTCTGATTACATTGCTGAAGTAAAAGAAATAAATGACTGCAATAATAAAGATAGGTGTCGCCTTCTTGATATAGAAAAACGACAGACTACAGCGGACCCTCCAGCCCGATACCGGTAGGAGCCTATCCCGATACAACTGTGTCGGGCGGCACACCCTCTCAGGTGACTTTCCGTGATGGGCGGATTGCATCGTGTGCGGACCCACGTCCGATACGATCATGTCGGGCGACACCCTCTCGGGCGACACACCGTGATGGACGATGCGTATCGGGGTTCGGTACCGTGCTGGGCTAGAGCGATGCTCCTAGTGTCGGTCACTTATGTCGGGGAACCTTATCGGCGGATATCGGCCTGTAGCGTTTCCCGGGACGACCCTAAGTGAACCATTCCCTCCCTCTCGGGATGGGGAAATTCTCACCTAGAATCGCCCGACACAAGCACTGAGGCACGATACACTAGCTCTTTGCAGCCTTCCTGAGGTGACTTGCGCAGGCATCCGGCCTCTCTTTTTCGGCTTCCAGTAGCTGCTATTTATAGGCAATTGTTAGGGAAGTTATGGCGCTCAGGGCGCCACGTGTCCTTGCTTAGATCTTATTATCGCGGAGTCGGTGGACGGCTGATATCAGTATCACCTGACACAAGGATGTCGGCTGTCGGTGGACATGATGAGCAGCGCCTACCGGTGGGTGGCCTGTGTCGCGCGACAAGCTTCAGTTGTCGTGGTGAGCCCGACTCCCTATCTGGTAGATAGGTGTGTCGTCCGTTAGTCCCTCCTTGTGCGGCATCCTCACGTCACGCGTCTGTGTATTGCGCTACCCTTGCCGGGCAGTGTGCATATCGGCCGGCTGGAAGGCCGATGTAGGTGGAATCATGTTTGTGGGTCGGGACGGGCCTTATTGATGACAAATGGGTCAAAATGGGAGGAAAACTCTGCAAAAGATGGAAATATTGAGTTAAGAGCGTAGTGTGGCTTGTTATCGCAAAAGTACATATAAAAAGAGACGAAAACAGTTAAGAAGGGTAGTTTTGATAACAAAATAAGGGTCAAAAACATCACAAAATTGGGTGTTATCAGAGGGCGGCGGAGTTAGGGCGGCCGTTGGAGGTAGTCCTTGAGCCCTAGGAAGGAAGGGGCGGACCCACAAGTAGGTTGTAGTCGGCGGCCAGGTCGGGCGTCAGAGGTTGAAGATGACCTAATAGCTGTTGGAAAGATTTGCCCCTCCATGCTATGAAGAGCCATCCACTTAAGTGAGGGCAAAAGCATAATTCGGTTATAATCAGCCGTGGTTACGTAATGCATGGAAGAGATGACATGGCAGCCTGTTATTGGTCCCAGTAAGTAATTCTTACAAAAATCATATACAAATATCGGTAGATCGGAACGGTACATATAATATATGTATTTTTCTCAGAAAAATGAGAGGAATCCATTAAAAACAGTCTGAGAAGCTAATTCCTTTTGAAATTATAAAAGTATTGGAAGTTATCAACTTTAGTGCATTAATTATTAAGAAAACCTATTTTAAGATGATTAATGTATTGAGAAGGGTTATATGGATGATTAAAGTTGATATTAACTTGTTGAATATAAAAAGATGCATTAGATCTAAAAAGATGAACTTTATGCATAATTTGATTAATTTAGGGTTCTATGTATATAAATAAGCTTTAATGGGCCTTGAAACCCTAATTATGATTCTTAATGGCTTTAATTGTTAAAATTCATGTATAAAGTTGAGATATGATGGTTCTAAGATATTTTGAGTATAAAAGTTCCTAATTATGGATAAATACCCTTAATTTAGTAATTAGGGTTTTCTAGTGGATTAATGTGGAATTAAGGATAAATAGAGTTCATATAGGAATTAGACTACTATGAAATATGAGTTGTCAATTTGAAAGAAACTAAAGGTGATAATTGAGTCTAACGATCTTCAAATAACGTAAAAGGATAAAGATGGTAATTTTAGTGTAAAAGGGAAATAATAGACTTAATTGACTTTTAAGTAAGGTTATGATGTTGAAATTGGGGTTTGTGAACTAAGAGAGTGTTAAACGAGATAAAAGTATTATGGAGGCTAAAACCCTAATAAAACCCTAAAGTGGCCTAGAAAGCCTAAGGTGGAATCCAAGTCTATCTTGAGAATGTTTTGGATAAACTATAACACTTGGATGTTATGCATTAATTTTAGGATGTTGTTGATTGCTTGTTTGATTGTTCTTTATCATTATTGCTTGGACATCAAGTTGCTCTGGATCAGGTATGTGGTTAATTATGGTTAATCGCATTAGTTTCCCAAAGGTTTTCTGGATGATTGATTGCATTTAATGCAACCTATCAGTTTGGATGTTCATACTTGTAAATCATAAAGTCACTATGATTATCACAATTATGATATAAGTGTGTATTCTCGCTCCTACATGCCACCCTGATGGATGAGGAAATGAGGTCAAGCCCAAGAGGGAAGACCCATGGGCACCATGAGAGGTGACCCTAGGCACCAAGCTCAAGATAGAGAAGGTGGCCTTATGATATTGCATGACTAATGGGCACCATGAGAGGTGATCCCAGGCACCAAGCTTAGGATGGAGAAGGTGGCCTTAAGTCAACGGCAAAAGAAAAACCCTAATGGGGGTATTCCAGGGTTAGGGCAAAAGTGGTGGAGATTGACACGTTGAAAACGTAAATTGAATTGTTAATTACCTTGATTGTGATTAATAGGTTGTTATACTTACATGTGATATTTTGTTTGTCCCCACATACCGGCATATTCATTTATGTTGACCGACGTTTTATTTGTCGGCGTTTTAGGTACAAATTGAAAAGGGCAAACTGTAAAGTGGCATATTGTGAAATTAAGAAATAAAGTGCAAGGAGGATTAGTTAGAATAGAGTCCAGATGTGGATAGAAGTTAGAAATACAAGTTTTTGAAAAAGGTATGCAAAGTTTTATTTTATTCCAGCTTTCAATATATACATGGTAGAATTTAATAATTATTATTCATTATTTGTCGAACCTTTGATCTGGGAAATTGGGATGATGGCTTTGACCTCTTGGTCTCCCTTAATTGGGGGTTACCGGGAGGTGGGGTCGTTACAGGGAGGGTCCTAAGGAACTATAGGAAAAATCTCACCTGAGATTACATACGAGATGCTGAGAAGAGGAAGAAGTCAGCCACTGAGTAATGGAACTACATGGACCCCAATGACTAAGAGGATTTTGTTACCAAAAGAAAAACTGATGAATTCAAGGTATTAAGCGCCACTCCCAATTTAATTAATGTACGTTCTTGTGTATTCACCTATTCAAGATTAACCTTTAGTGTTACTAACCAAATCAATGTGCTTACTAACAAGGCTATCAGCGATGCTCAAAGAGCGAGGTGTGCACTAAATGAGCATGACTACACGATGGGTCCAAAAGGCTATGTAGGCATGCGCCAAAGACTACAGGTTGAGTCTACTGCTCATCTTACTGCTACTCAAGATACAGTAGAGTCATCTACTATTGGTCACGCACCTCTTCCTCGCCATGCTATGTGGATAGATGGGAGGCAAAACAAGAAAGGAGATATAACCAAGCCCGTAACTACTGAGGCGGCTGCAAAAATGGTAAAATTCAACTCTTAGAGCAATCAATATTGATTATTGTTATGTTTACTTACTAATTTCTATTGATGGTGATTAGCGAGAGCTTCACAAGTAGATGAAGGAAGGCAAGTTCATTATTGAGGGCACAAGGGGTGAATTGACGGTTTCTCTTGGTAACCCAGAGCATCCTGGACGTGTTAGGGGTGCAGGCACTGGTGTGGGCATAAAAGTGTTCTTTGAGCCATCACAGTGCAAACATGTACCAAAAGAGGGATTATCAAATATTGAGGTAACCTATTCTCTTTTTAGAATGTTATTGCAAAAGGGAATTCATTAATCAAAAGCTAGCATTTCTTTTGTCTATGTATAGGTAGATGAGTTAATTAATAAGAGAATCCAAGAAGCAATGGTGAAGTGGCAGGCATCTCAGGCTGCCACTCAGACAGTACTTGTTGCATGCCGCTCTTCTCCTACTGCAAAGATTAGGAGTAATCCTATAGACCCACCTATCACATCCGTTGTAAGTATTTTTATGACATAGTAGCTAGTCTTTTCAAGATGATATGTTTATGTATATATGTATATAACATTCTTTACGTAAATTTGTAGGGGCTGAAGTCATGCCATTGAAAAAGTCAAGAATTTATCGTTGAAGAGTTTGAGGCTTACCCACCCCTTCCAGGGGACATGTTTCATGGGACTCCAGTACCATATGGTGCGGTTCGTGTGAGCCTGATACATATACTCCCCAATTGGAGGGATCTTCCATTGCCATATGCCCACCCAGATTCTAAAATGCTTGGTGAAGTAGAAGACGGAGTGCTATTGTGGCCCAAAATGGATGTCGTCTATACTAATATTGTATGGTAAATTTACATTATGTTAATTTGTTAGTGTGTGTATATATGAGTCAATTGATCTGAAATTATATATACAGGTCAAAAGGAAGACACCCACTACATCTCGGCCTCCACCTCTACCTCCTAAAGTACCTAGTTGGCTTCCAAGGGACCTATACACCTCGTTAGGTCCTAGATGTAGGGGTATGGTAGTATGTATAGGTGAACATAACCCAAATTGTCCTATAAATGTTTCTATTCCGGAGGATGCTGTAGGTGAATCATACGATAACAATCTATTTATACAAGATATTTTGGAGTTGTTTCGTTATGATTGGTTGAATACATCTATGATAGAGCTATAGATACAGTGAGATCTTATTTATACATCCATATACCTTGTTTTATATATGGTGATCGAATTTCTTATATAGTAATACATACGTAATACATGTTTTGCAGCCACTTACACACGATCTGTAAAGATTTTTTATTTTCTCATGTGGGATTTCTAGTTCCATCTTTGATTAGTCTTGTAGATAAAGACTCCTCATTAGTTACATCATACTGCGCTGCTGCTTTTAAATATTTTGGTAAAAAAATAAATGGTGATAATAGCTCCATTCAATGTTGATAATACTTTGCTTATAATTTGGACTTATGAAAATTACATTTTTATTGTGGATTTTGAGTTATTAATTTTTAACTTTCTTACCTCTAGTGGTAGGCATTGGGAGTTACTCGTTATTGTCCCCAAGATGTTCACTGTTTATTATCTAGATCCTGTAGGGAAGGAATTGGACACATTATATGGACACCCAATGAAAAATCCATTATTCACGTGGGAAATATTTCATATTTTTATATTTGTTAACATTTGTTATTACATTACTATTTAATTATGCAATTTAATGTGTTACATTAACCTATAGGGCTTTAAGAGAGTTCAAAACATTTGGAGGAAACATCTCCAAGAAAAAGAAACAATTACTAATTTGGGAGAATGTGAAAGTAATTTCCCAACTCCAATGTATATATTATTTATGTGAACTATGCTTGTTTGTATTTTTGAACATTTTGTATGATTCAATTTATAGTGTGCTAAACAAGACAACGGTTGGGCATGTGCATACTATGTGATGCGATATATGGACCTAATTATCAAACATGCTGCAATGGAAATTGATACCATACAATATGTATTATATATAGTCTCATTAGATAATATGAAATATATCAATATTATTATATATTATTAATTATATATATATATACGTCACTCTCTTTGTAGGTATTTAAAACCAGTGACTTCACTATAGGTGAAAAGTTATTAGATGTACATACTCCCTATATGATGGAAGAATTAGATGATCTAACAGAACAATGGGAAACAACCTTACAAGTAGTGAGAATTTTTTATTATGATTGGGATACTGATGACGATAATGAGGATGATGATAATAATAAAGAATGATATTTCTAAACTTTGTTCTCATAATTATTTTTGTATTTGATGACATGTGAATGAACTTTTTTGAATTGTCATATGTGTGAATGTGAAGATGATCAATACATGAATGTTTCTACATGTGTCTGAATGTGAAAAGAGATAAAATGAATAGAACTACAGGTTGCTAAATGTGTGTGAAAATGGAGGAAATTTGAAATGGAACTCCTGGTTTCTACATGTGTGTGATGAAAAATAATATGAATTAAATGTTCTTATATATGTGTGTGAATCACATGATCATAAATTGTTGTCTATCCTTGTTAATTTTGCAGGTTTGTGGCCTGTTGTTGGTTGAAATCAAAGGGTGTTGTAAACCTACAGTTCAGAACTGAACTGCAGGTTCTGCATCCTGCTGACCAACTAGACAGCAAGCTTGTAAACTGATAAGAAAAAAAATCAGAACATAGGCGTCGGTTATTAGTATAAAACCGACAACAAAACCTTACTGCGTCGGTTATTAGTATAACACCGACGTCTTTATCCCTTTTCTGGGGGCTGGTTTTTTTCCTTTATGGCGTCAGTTATTAGTACAAAGTCGACGTCTTTTAGAGGCATATAGTGTCAGTTATCGATAAAAAAATTGATTCCTATTGTGCCCTTGCTGGCGCATTTTATTGGTGGCTGGAAGGGTTATGGTGTCGGTGTTGAAACCGACGCTGAAGGTTTCTACTTTTAGCGGTGCACACTTGGGTGTCGCTTTGAAACCGACGCCAAAAGACTTAGTTAACGACACTAAAGGTCAATTCTGTAGTAGTATGCTCATGTATTAGAGATGCAGTTGTATTCCATTTTAGGTGTTTGAAGAATTAGACTCATTTGGTGGAAATGTAGTAATAGTATATGTGTTGTTCTAGGGATGGTGGCTGACTTGGTTGTCGAGTCGATTTTGGCACCAACTTTATATTTTCATCACAAATCTTTCATTGCTAAACATATATTCCTTTTAGATTTTATCAGTGGTTTTTGGAACCAAGTAACCACCATAAGGATGTTTACTCTTAGAGAAATCCTTTAGTGAATAACCCCTCAAATGGCATGATAAACCTTGAGACCCTAGGCCTAAGTGTGGTGTAGAATGTGTGAAGAAGAAGTTTTGAATTTATATATGATCCAGTTGATCCACCCTTGTTTCCCCTCTAGATGACTGGTTAAATAATTGATTAATCCATTCTAGGGTGGATTCTTGTATTCCTTAATAATTAGGAATGTAACTTAATTGAAGGACTAACTGAACTATATAGATATTGGAACAAGTAAACTTGAGTAATGATTTTAACTACCACCTAACCAAGTCAGTGGGTAAATATTGCCAAATTGAGTGCTATGAATGTTACTTGGATAATTAAAATGAGACTTAAAATTTATCTTCATGTATCTAAACTAGTATACATTATTGAGGTAAGTGTCTAAGTTAAAAAAAAAGAGAATGATCGATTATATAAGTTTGAACTTAATGCCCCTACACTCCCAGATTTCTTATAATAAATTGTATGAATATGTGTACCCTAGGAACTCGGTTGAACATAGTAAACATGTACAGTTAATGAATGTGTGTATTGCATGCATGATAATAATGAACTTATTTAAAAAGGATTAAAGTGCACCCTAATTAATATGTACTTTAATAGGAATACTAAAAACCATCTAAGACTACTTCACTAAGTTGTTTACAATACACTAAAATGTTGAATGTAGTTTTTAAGACATGTTTTCTAGCAAAGTGCTAATCATACACCTTAACTCGAATATGCTTGATAGTTCATGAAAGGGATTGGTCATGAGACATAAGATAATACTAGGTTTTGGTGTAACATTAGCGCATAATAGTAATGGAGACTCAGTGCATGAAGTAATATAGGTTCTCCATGGGATTTTAGCTATAGGTATGATATGAAGTGGTATACCAAAATCCATTACTAGTGAAATAGAAACCTATTATATGATTAGAAGGTATAGATTAATATAGTAAGTCGTAACAAGGTGGATTTCATAGATGAAATCCTTTTAAGGTGTGTAGTGGTGTAACATACTCAAATCAAAGTATACATGCTAACGTTCCTATCTGTTTAGGCCCCTATATGACTTTGTTGATTTCAGATTCCATTCCATTTATATAGATTAAGGAACTTGGAGTAAAACATTATAATAAGATGTTAAATATCCCTTTGATGAGATTTAGGATCAATTAGGTACTTGATTGTTTATTGGGGTTAGTGACATAAATTCATATTTAATTCTTGACTCTAATTTTGCACTCTACAATCATTATAATTCTATTTGAGGAATGGAACTAGAAAATAGAAAATGATGCATCAAATTTATTTACAAATACATTAAATGCATGAATTAAGTACTTAACTTGAAAAAAAAGGAAATCTAATATTAAATGTCTTCAAAGGGTGAAATTAACGGTACATTTGGACTCTAATGACATATTCAAGTATATTGGGGGTTGAATGCACCCCTAATTGATTAAACCAACGAAAGATTATAGTTAGAAATATTTTACCATTGTAATGTATGTTACACTTTATTTAACAAGGGTACGATTCATATATCTATCATGCCTCTGGCCTCCTCCCCATATGCTGGTAGCACGTCTTGCATTGAGCTTTAACCGTGCACATCCTGCTTAAGCAACTGGTGCTAGACCACCTTTTCTCTTCCTCCTTGCCCTTTCTTACTCTCACCTTCCCTTCTCATCATCTACTTCCACAACTAGCATCCTCTTATTCCTCCAACTAGACCTACAAACAAGTAGGACGACAACCACTCAGGCCAGTGGAGCTAAAACTGACATCAACCACACTTCTCTCCCCTTCTTTACCTCCTTTTCTCCTTCTCTCCTTCCCATATTTCCTTTATTCTACACTAGACGCCATGTTTCCTTTCTTCCTCATGGAGACAACCCTAGTACTAGGGCACCAATTCTGCACTTCTCTCCCCTTGTTCGCCTCCTATTATCCTCTTCCCTCACTCTTTCTCTTCATCTTATTGCCTTCCCTCTTTTGTTCATTCCCATCAAATACCTATCTACCACCAATTTTGACCCTTCTTCAGCCACCACCAACTCTAGCTCCTCGATTTGCATCTACCACCAACTTCTTCCATACCGTCTCTCTTCCTCTACCTCTTATCTTACCACCCAATCCTCGCTTCTCTTCCCTATAGGCCCTACAACCCTACCTATATGTTCTTCATGTTCCTTTGCACTCAATCATTTTAGGAGAGAGAGAGAAAGAGAGAGAGTTGTCACCCATTGTGGTGGTCATCGCCAATGGTGACCTCATCACTGCATAAATTGATCCAAAAAATCCAACCACCCTGTGTCATGTGCTCCCTCTTATATGCCTTGCTTCCTCCTATTAGCAATGCAGGATCAATGTCGGCATAACCTTTATTGGATGTGATTTCTACATGTTGTCTCTTTACTCCTCACCACCACCATCCATGTTGAGCCCTATAGACTTGCTACACTGAAGGTCATCCACTTTTTACTCAACTAGAATCTAATCGAAAAAATATAGAAAAAACCCCTAGTGAAATGTTGAGATCTTTGCAGACTTCTTCAGGGAGTTGTTTATGCATTTTTGGTCACAAAATATAGTATTGGGAGTTAGGTTTTGTGAATTGTTAAAGCTTTAATGTGCTACTAGTAAATTTTGTTTCAAAGACCTAGTAATAATGCTAAGAACGACATCAATCCAGTTAATACACTTTAGATAATCCATGTAAGGATCATAAATCAGTAAACAAGATATGGTTGTGTATGATTGTATAAGTACATGAGGGCCAATATGTAAGACGGAAATTTCAAACTCATTTCCCAATAAAATATTTCAAGACTTATCATATGCAAAATAAAACAATGAGATTGATATGGACTAGCTAATCACCACTTGAAAACTAATAATCTTGAACTACATAATTGTATACATATGTATATTAGTGTATTTACAAAGAGATCTCATTCATGTAGTATTTAATATACTCTCCTATAATTTCAATATTATAAAGACTGAAATATGATATGTTTGTAAGTATAATATGCATCATATCTTAACCAAAGAGTAACTCAATTAGATACTAATGATGTGCCAAATGATATATGGAGTTGCCTAAATTGTGAACCTAATAATCAAAGTAACACAATTTATTTGACAAATGAAACCCATAGTTTGTATTATATAAAGTTTGTTCTTGTGCATTAATATATAGAAGTCATTATTTGGTACCCAATAAGGAGAATAACTCTAAGTATTCACAATATAGCATGTTGGAAGGACTAAAACCCCAAAAAATATTGAGAAGGCATTATAGAAATAAATGAGTCATTTGAAACCAAATGAACATGTAATCTAATCCATCCATGTACTAGTCCCCAAATAAATAGTGATATTTATACAGTAGATCTTATGTTCAACTTAACTAGATTCAAAACTCAATATACCTTTAGGTGATCAATATTACTAGTAAATATATAGCAGTAATGAAAACATATGGTATATTTGATTTTAAAACTACACCTAATGTATTACTAGGATGAATACTCAACTTCAACGACCAAGTTTATAGATTGACTTAAGCATTAGCTATATAGATTTAGTATATGCAATTCCTATTTTGTTTTGGGAATTATCATGATTGTGGTCTAAATTATTATATTGATCCATTTACTTGACTACTTTCCCTTTTTGAAAATCCAAAGTTGAAAACCCAGATTACTTTGTTTGAAATCTTATGAACTTTTGTGGACATCAAATTATTGTATTTAATTGGGCCCTTTCAGCCCTCTTGCTATGCTTTTAATGTGTGATGTGAATTACGACTAGAATGCTAGTCTTGCCACTCTATTTGTGCATGCTAAATGTTTGACCAGAATATCTAGAATATCGGTACTTATGTACAACATACTTACCAAGGATGTGTGTATTTGACTTGGAGTGTGCATTTCCACCCTTACTTTTTAGGCCATTTCTTTATGGTGTTATGGACCTATTTTAGGTATATCTAGTCTACATTGTTTATGCATACAAAAATATTGATTATTTGGAAGTTTTGAATATTTTTTGTGGCAAGATATTTCTTTCAACTCAATTATTTCTCTTTTTGAATGTCATGCCTGAATCTCTTGATTTAACTCTTGTTGGATATATCTATCTTTATATGGTCCCTTTGATGTGGGAACATCCTTTTGTACTTATAATCCGATATGATGCCCAAATGTTGTTTGCATGTGCATACTCAGTGCTACCGATACAATTCTTTGTTTCCTACTTTCTCAGTGATGTTCCCCTTCCACCCAGGTATAGGTATATTAAAGGATAAGGACTCAAGTAACCATATTTAGGAACTTCAACTTGAGGATAGCTTGGCATGGTCGAGTTTCCTTCTGCAATTGGCCATACATGTTACTAGGTGTTTAACTTTTCATTTTTTTTCATGCCACATGTTATGGTGAGGAACAATTGTATAATGATGCACTGTGTAACTTTCTTATAGTTTTCTTTCTATTTCTTTATTATTACATGGTTCTTGTATTGTAGCGTTTGAGGGGGTCTCACTCTTTACAAAAGGATAATGATGCTCAACTAGGGTTTGATACCCTTATTCCTAATCCAAAACCAAGATGACCCAAAAGCCTAGTTTAGGACCTGATGTAGACCTATTAGTATCAAATGAATATGTAGTGAAACCCTAGTGTTATACATGCATGCAGATTAAATCATTGATTGCTTGAATGTATTCATTGATGATTGGATTTCATAAAGTGCATGGATATAATTGAATGATGACTCCATTTGAGGTATGTGGTTAGATTATGAATAATCCATCATATCTGACAACATATGGTTTTTTGGATGTTTTGCAAAGTTTTGATCTCAAGATAAACTATTTGAATGTTTATTTAATTCCATTTCAACTATAACATCTCTTGTATATAACATAACGATAAATATGATATGTTGAACCCAAAGGTGACACCAATCAAGGAGTATTATTATAAGTGTCATGATGGATAGTTATTGCAACTGAGATGGTATACCAAGCATGGGTTAGTTTATCTGAATCAAAATACAAGTTCATGTATGCAAATATCTAAGTTTTGATATATATATATATATATATATATATATATATATATATATATATGGGATAAAGAGAGGTATATATATGTATATATGTATGTATATATATATGTATATGTATATATATGTATATGTATATATGTATATATATATGTATATATATGTATATATATGTATGTATATGTGTGTATATATGTGTGTGTGTGTTCTTGCACACTTTTGTATACAGCCACATACACAGTATATCAATATATTAATCCATGATTTTTTTTATCAACATTGTAAGTAACTGACATATACAAAGATTGAAGATATGGAAAACCATATGAATGCATCAAAGAGAAATTAGCAAAGTCACAATGAGGATTAGCTAGTTAGATACCTTAATACTTCTTCTCATGTATATGTTAGTTTACTTTGAAGAATTCATATAACTCCTTAAAGGAGTATGGTTTAAACAATAATATTCAATTCAAGTTCAAATAATGGAAATCATTGATTATTATTAGTTATTTGCTAAATATGCATCCTAGAAATTTAGGAATCGGTTCTCAACTTCACCCTCTACCTTAATTGGAGGACAATCAAAAAGTGGGGGTCGTTGTAACTCCTTGCTCATCTCTAGCTAGTTAGGGCTTCCCATCTTATCTAATTTTCACATGGTATCGTAGCTAAAAGTATTATATTTAATATGTACAAAATGCATACATTAAATATTTACCGTAAACATGGTGGCGAGTAAGTATTAGGTTCCATGTTTCCTATTCAAGGTTTTCTGTGTGGAAAGGATTCACTAGGTTCTAGATGAAAATGATAAAGTCAAAATCCTAGATTAAGATATGTTCACCATTTTATTTATTAGTCGATTAAGATACATTCACCTTTTTATTTATTAGTCCACATGCGAGAATAAAATGGTAAGTCTATTGGTGTGTTCACAAGTTGAGTTAAGAGTATTATACCTGTTAGCTCACTCACATATACTTGTTACAATGTTTGTTACTTTTATGTTAGTTTGTACATAGATACAATTGATGTTGGTTGGTGATATGTCCTTATAGGTTTGCCTTTCTCCATCTTGTATGAGAAAACTAAAAATTCCACTTTAATTTCATTAGAATGTACATCAATGAAATTCAACTCACAATCCTCTAGATCCTCTCTTTATGTTCTACATGAATCTCTAACTAACTTATTGCTCACGAGGAGCTAGTTAGGGCTTCTCATCTTATCTAATTCTCACTAGGTATTGTAGATAAAAAAAGTATGTACATAATGGATTACAACTTACATGCATTAAAACCTTATTATATTCATAGTGGAGAATTAGGATTTGGTGCCATGTTTCCTATTCAGGTGTTTCAGATTTGCTAGGATTCACTAGGCTCAAGACAAAATGATAAAATCAAAACTCTAAGTTAAGCTATGTCCATTTTTATGATAAAAGTCCACTTGATATAATAAAATGGTAATTGCATTGGGGTGTTAACAACACGAGTTAAGAGTAATTAGCTTCTCTATATCCTCCAATGAATCATAATGTCCCCTATCAGATGATTCCATGTCGACAAGATAAAGTTGTCATACTTGTTTGATCACACACATGTGGTTGTTTTAATGATATTTGTTACTTTTCAATTAGTATTGTTGTAATTACCTTAAATTTTTGATAGAGAGATGTGCTTATAGGTTGGGCCATCTTAGTATTGTATGAAAAGGATTGTAAAATTCACTTTAACTTAGTTGGAATGTGTGACAATAGCATTCAACTTGCTTTCCTATCCCTCCTCTCTTCATCTTCCAGCTAACTCCCTTCTCACCTTAGGCTAGTTAGGCCTTCTCATATTATCTAATTCTCACATGGTATCGTAGATAAAAAGAGTATTTCTATAATATGTACAAAATGCATGCATTAAAACCTTATCATACACACAATGGACAGTTGGGTTTTGGTTTCGTGTTTACTTTCAAGGGTTTTAGAGTGGTTAGGATATACTAGGTCCAAGTTTAAAATGATTAAGTCAAAAGCCTAAGTTAATATATGTCCACATTTATAATAGTTAATTCACATGCTATGATAAAATGGTAAGTGTATTGGAGTGTTAACAACATGCATTAAGAGTAATTAGCTTCTCTAGTATCTTCCAGTTATGCATTACCTAACTATTGTATGATTCTGAGTTGACAAGATAAAGTCATTATACTTCTTATCTAACACACATGCAGTTGTAACAATGTTTGTCATCTCATGCTAATTTTTACACATTTTTCATTAGTTAAGGTAGATGAGATGTCCTTATGGGTTAGTCTTTTTCTTATTTGTATGAGAAGGACTACAAAGTTTTACTTTAACTTAGTTGGAATAACCGGTAATAAAATTCAAGTAGCATTCCTCTCCATCCTCTCTTTATCCACCTGAATCACTAGATACCTCTTTGCTCAATTCGATCTAGTTAGGATTTCTTAGCTTATCTAATTCATGGTAGTCATGGCTAAAAAGAGTAATTATATAATATGTTAGAAATCATGCATTCAAATCCTATCATACACATGGCGGGGAGTTAGGATTTGGAGTGAAGTTTCCTATTCAATGGTTTTAGAGTGGTTAGGATTCACTATGCTCAAGATGAAAATGATAAATTCAAAACCATAGGTTAAGATATGTCCACTTTTTCAATAACTAATCCACATGATATAACAAAATAGTAAGTGTAATGGGGTGTTACCAAAATGAGTTATGAGTAACTAAATTCTCTAAATCCATCCAATTACTCAATCACTCTGATTTGTATTATTCATATATTTGTTATTTCAGACATATGAGGTTGTATCAATGTTTGTTAGTTTTTTGTTAATTTTGACACAACTAGCATCATTTTTGGCAAGTGATATTTCCTTATAAGTCGGGATTATTCCGTCTTGTATGAGAAAGATCATAAAATTTCACTTTAAGCTTGTTGGAATGAGTGCAAATAACATTAACTAGCATTCCTCTCTCTACTCTCTTTATCTTCCTCATAAAGCTCTAGCTAACTCCTAGACCATCTCAAGCTAGTTACATCTTCTCATTTGGTATCATAGATAAAGAGAGTATGTATCTAATATGTACAAAATGCACGCATTAAAACCTAATCATACAAGCGATGGAGAGTTAGAATTTAGTTTTATGATTCCTATTCAAGGGTTTTAGAGTGTTAGGAATCACTAGGCTCAAGATGAAAGTGATAAATTCAAAACTATAGGACAAGATACATCCTCATTTTATAAATTATTCCACATGAAAAAATAAAATGGTCAGTATATTGGGGTGTTAACAAAATGAGTTAAGAATAATTAGCTTCACTGATATCCTCTGATTGCTCATGACCTCCGTATTGTATGATTCAAATTAGATATGATAAAATTTTATATTTGTGAGCTCACATACATGTCATTGTTGCAATGTCCATATTCTTTTGTTAACTTTTACATAGTTACCATTATTTTTGGCAAAGGATATGTCTTTATAGGTTGGGCCCTTTTTGTCTTGTATGAGAAGGATTATAAATTTTCACTTTGACTTAGTTGGGTTGCGTGATAATAACATTTAACTAACATTACTCTTAATACTCTCTTTATCTTCCACGTGAATATCTAGTTATTTCTTTGCTCATATAGAGCAAGTTAGGGATACTCAGTTAGTGTAATTCTCACATGGCATCATATCTAAGCAGAGTATTTATGTAATATTAAAAAGTGCATCAATTGAAACCTTCTCATACACATGTTAGATAGTTAGGATTTGTAGTCATGATACCTATTGAAGGATTTTATACTGGTTAGGATTCACTAGGCTTAAGATGAAAATGATAAAATCAAAACATGTGACCACTCCTTTAATAGTTAGTCCACGTGATAAAATAAAATGGTAAGTGTATTAGTGTGTGAAAAAATGAATTAAGGTAATTATCTTGTATAGTGTCCTATAGTAACTAATGACCTTCCTAATGTATGTTTCAGAGTTGACAAGACAAAGTTGTTATACTTGTTATCTCACACATGTGTTTGTTACAATAATTTTAAATGTTTTGTTAATTTTAACACAGTTACCATTATTTTTGGTAGGTGATATGTATTTATAGGTTCGACCTTTTTTTATTTTATAAAAAGGATTTAAAATTCCATTATAAATTAGTTTTAATTTATTGAAATAACATTAAAATAACAATCCTTTTTGTCCTCTCTTCATTTTCCACTTAAAGATCTAGCTATCTCCTTTCTCATCTCGAGCTAGTTAGGGCTTCTCACCTTCTCTAATTATTATATTGTATCATAGCTAGAAAAAAAGGTATTTATGTAATAATCTATACATGTATGCATGAAAACCTTATCATACAAACTGTGGAGAGTTAGGATTTTGTGTCAAATTTACTATTCAAGGGTTCTAGAGTGGTTAGGATTCAATAGTCTTAAGATGAAAATGATAAAGTCAAGCCCTAGGATAATACACAATCACTTTTTTAATAATGATTCCACAAGATGTAATAAAATGGTAAGTATATTTGGGTGTTAACAATATTGGGGTGTTAACAACATCAGTTAAGAGTAATTAGCTTTTCTAGTATCCTCCAGTTACTCAAGACCTCTGTGTTGGGTGATTCGAAGTCAACAAGATAATGATATTACACTTGTTATCTTACATAGATGTACTTGTTACAATGTTTGTTACTAGTATATCAATTGGTACATAGAACCATTTATATATGTATTTATAGGTTTGGCCTTTTGTATTCTATATAAAATATTTAAACTTTCATTATAACTTAGTTTTAATGCACATCAATATCGTTAAACTAGCAATCCTTTCTATCCTCTCTACATCTTCCACCTGAAGATCTAGCTAACTCCTTTCTTGCCTCAAACTAGTTTGGGCTTCTCACCTTCTCTAATTCTTAAATGGTATCGTAGCTTGAAAAATGTATTTTTTTATATGAAAAAAACCTTTGCATGAAAACCTTATCATACACACAAGGGAGAGTTAAGGTTTGGTGTCAATTTTTCAATTCAAGGGTTCTAGAGTGGTAAGGATTCACCAGACTCAAGATGAAAATGATAAAGTCAAGCCCTAGGCTAAGACATCTCCACTTTTTTTAATAATAAATTCACATGATACAATAAAATTTGAAGTGTATTGGGGTGTTAACAACATGAGTTAAGAGTAATTAGCTACTCTAGTATCCTCCAACTACTCAAGATTCGATGTTGTATAGTTCAAAGTCAATAAGAAAGTTGTTTCACTTGTTAGCTTATACATGTACTTGTTACTAGTCTATCAATTTATACATAGTACCATTTATTCGATACATTATATGCCTTTATATGTTGGGTGTTTTCTATCTTGTATGGAAAGAATTGTACAATTTCACTTTAACTTAGTTATAATGCATGGAAATGGCATTCAACCAACATTTCTCTACCTCCTATTTTATCTTCCACCTGAAACACTAGATAACTCCTTGATCACCTTGATCTAGTTAGGGATTATTATCTTATCTGATTGTCACATGGTAGCATAGATAAAAGAGGTATTTGTGTAATATGTACAAAACACATGCATTAAAACTTATCATATGCATGGTGGAGAGACGATTTCGATGTCATGTTTTTATTCAAGGCTTGTAGAGTGGGAAGGATTCACTGGGTTCAAGATGATAACAATAAAGTCAAATCCTAGCTTAAGATATGCCCACTTTTCTAATAATTTTTCCACATGATAGAATAAAATAGTAACTCTATTCCAACATTAATAAAACAATTTAATATAATCAATTTATGTAGTATCTTCCAGTTACTCATGACCTCCATATCATATGATTCAGATTTGACATGGTAAAGTTGTTATACTTGTTATTTTGCACACATGTGTTTGTTACAAATTTTGTTAGTTTTTTGTTAATTTGTACAGAATTACCATTATTTTTGGTATATGAGATGTATTTATAGGTTTGGCCTTTTATTGTATGAGAAATATTGTAAATTTCATTGTAATTTAGTTGGAATGTGATGAAACAACCTTCACCTAACATTCCTCTCCCTCCTCTCTTCATCATTTACATGAATCTCTAGGCTATCTCCTTGCTCACCCCGACCTAGTTAAGACTTCTTGCCTTCTCTAATTCTCACATTGTATCATAACTATAGATCTAGTATCCCCTTCATATTCCTCAACATGTCTAATGTTGATTCAATTTCCAATCACCCCAACTTGGAGGTCATGCACTCAATAAATATAGGAGCCAATTTAGTTTTGACGATGCCAAGCCACCCTTCTCCTCTTGTGTGGATGTTGCCAATTTTGTCTCACTAAAGCTCGACAATGCAAATTCCTTTACTGGGAGATCCATATTATGATTCTCATTAAAAGAAATGGTTTGGAGTCTTTCGTTGATATAATTGAAGTTCCATGAAAGAAATTTTGTCGGTGATGATGGTAATGTTGCACAAAACCTAAACTACTCTTCATGGCTCTACACTAATAGATTTATCGAGGGATGCATTATGAAGACCTTGAGTGAAGAAGTTCCAAGGCTTGTCATTAGGCTGTCTATTTCTCCCCAGATCTTAGATGCCTTGAAGAAACATTTTTGTGAGTCGACCCAATCTAGAGGTTTTGAATTAATGGCTAATCTTAGGAAATTTTAGAAGGGAAATGTATCTATTGAAGATTACTTGCATGAGTTCAAATCTACATGTAATTAGTTTTAAGACACTAAAGCATGTCTTTGGTGACGATAAAGTATATTTTCTTCTCAATGGTCTAATAATGACTAGAGACCTCATGTTATCTCCTCCAATGAGGTTTCTTCTCTCATTGTAGATCATGAGATTAAAAAAATCTGATTGTTGTGCAGTCTATTTGTTACCAAGAGTTGCCTTCCTTGGCTAAAGGGTTCCTGGTCAACCAACAAGTCATGGAGAAATTACAAAAACAATTATACACCTCATGGAAACCAAAATTAGAACATTGATCCAAATAGTACTAATAAAGGAACTCCAAAATAAGGGATTCTCGGTTCCTTCACTAATTTTTCTTCACATCGATGAGGTTTGAATTTAAATTTTTGTCAAAAATACAAGAATATAAGGATCTTTCCACCATATCTGTAGAAAATAGGGATATGGTGCATTAGACTATTGATATATGTTTGCTAACAACTACTAGTCCAGTTAAGTACCTCAAGCTCTTGAAGAGACTAGTAAAACTTGCTTCTGTGAAGATGGATGACTACACTTAGACTTAGTCCGATAAATGGCACGTGGACACATGAACTACTAATCACATGACAAGTGATCTAGGTATGTTGCCTAATGTTCTATCATTAAGGCACATTATCTTGTCATGTTTGGGAATGATGATTATCTAGCTATAACACATTTTACAGAATCTTTTATTATACACAACATATCAATAAAGATAGAGAAGTTTCTTCTAGTTTCTAAAATTAAATGCAATCTCTGGTTTTAGTTGACAAAGCATTTTGTATGCTATTTTATATTTTTTCAAAAATATTTTCTATACCAAGCATGTGCAGACACATTAAACCTGGCCAAGGAAATTCTTAGAGGAGGACTCTATGTCCTACTAAGAAAGATTTACAAAGCATTCTACATCAGTAAGGAAAAATCATTCTCTTCTTCCATCTGACATTAAAGGCTTAGACACAATCATCAACATATTTTACAAATAGTAAATAGTAACCAAGATTTATCTTTTGAACAACTTAGTGGAGTTTTTTAGTTTCTCTTCCACGATAAGAGTCACATGACTCCTTTCAATAATGATCATACTAGCTAGGAGTGATATTTTTTAGTGTACTATGCTTAGTCGTCAAACCCCAAAATGTTTTTCTCATGGAATTTTCTGTGATGCCTTATTTGTGGATGATCATAGTGGCCCAAGGTATAATCTTTTGAATTTGATATCTTATTAAAATATTATTTGTTTGTTTCTCTTCTATGATATACAATAAGTTTGAAATCAAGATCAAGACTCTTAAAACTCACTATGGAGGTGAATTTTTCAATTGTACTCTTTTTATTTTTCTTTTAAAAAATGGAATTACACGTCCAATGTGATTTCCTTACAATCATGAAAAAATGGAATAGTTGAGAGTAAGAATAGACACATATGAGGTTAGACATGCTATCATGCTAGATGTTGTGTCTAGGAAAGTATTGGGTAGAAATTTTTTCACAACTTGTTTTTTATCAATTAGTTGTCATGACAATATGATCTCACCTCTATAATGTCTCATGAATAAAGAACCCAACTATGCTACTCTTAGGGATTTATTTTTGCTTACCTTTTTTAAGAAATGACACCAATCACAAGCTAGATCCTCACTCATTTCCACATGCATTATTAGGTTATAGTGATGTTCTTAAATGATATATATGTTAGAATATATCTACAAACAAAGCTTACTATTTAGAAAAGTGTTCTTTAATAAATAAGTTTTTCCTTTTGCAGATATTCTACCCTATACTATAGATCTTAGAGATAATAGTTGCTATTCCGAACTTCTATCTTCTGACGGTGAACCTAAATCGATGTTTCAAAATAATGGATAAAATTGTGACTTTGAGGACAAAGAGAGAGGTCATTAATTAATTTCTATCACTCACATCAGACAAATAATGTGAAGTTCATTCATTCCACAACACGATTGTTACCTCAGCAGTCATCTTCATCCACTCCATAAGTCAACAACTTTGTACAAGTGGGTCCTACTCTTATCATTAAATTCCTAATATTGTATCATATCATATGATCATGAGGGAAAAGGAAGGTGTTACTGAATCCAATTTCAGGTATGCTATGATTTTTTCAACTACTTTTTTTTATCTCTAGAACAAATAAAATAGTTCTTCAACGTCAAGGTTTGACGTTAGAATTGGTCTAAGAACTTACTTCTCTTGCAACTAATTGTGTTTCGAGTCACATTCTTAGGCTACATGAACATAATGGCATGTAGTCCAAATGGGTCTATAAGAGAAAACTTGATGTAGAGGGAAAATTAGAATGAAAAAAGCATGTTTAATATTAATGGGTTTACAAATAGAGAACAATTGGATTCCTTAGAAATCGTTTGCCCTGTGGTTGAGACTCCTAGCATTAAGAAGAAAGACTTCTCCCCCCCCCCACGTCCATGGAGGAGTCAGAACACCCGGGAGGGTGGTAAATCAAGACGGCAACTGGGATTTGAACTCGGGTCCCTTTGTTAAGGGACACCGTGCTTGACCACTTGAGCCACTCCTTGTTGGCAGTGGTTGAGACTCCTACTATCAAGTTTGTGTTAACTCTTGCTATTTAAAATGAATTGAATGTTGAATAAAGTGATATATACAACGTTTTCCTTAATAATTGAATGTCAAATAAAGTGATATATGTAATGTTTTCCTTAATCGTGAGCTTCAAGAGACAATTTTTCATGGAAAAAGCACATGGTTTCATTGATCTAGTGTTCCTAAATCATGTATGCCACATGCACAAAGCTTTATATGGGTTAAAGAAGGACTCACGAGTTTTATTTTATAATCTCAATGAGTTCCTTCTTAACTATGGGTTTACCTCTAGTTGTATAGATCCTTCTTTATTTATCTGTAATGACTCCTCATCTATTATTTATCTTCTATTATAAGTTTACCGATATTCTAGTCATTGGCAACAAGATTTTCATTATACAAACATTCATATCGTCACTCAGTAAAAATATTAGTCTTTTTCATCTTAGAACTGCTCATTATATCTTGAGAATTCAACTTGAAAGTAATTATGATGGTCAATTTATGAAATAAGAAAAAAAAGTCTCACATGTACTCACTCAAGCTCACATAACATATTGAAACCATGTTGCTGCTCCTATTCATCTCAACTATCACAAGGTTTCTATAGATGAAGTCTTCTCAGATCCTACTCTCAATTGCAAGTTAGTAGGATGTCTATAATATATTACAATTACTATACATGATGTCAAATTTGCAGTAAATATTTCATGTCAATTCATGCTAACGCCTGCTTGCACTCATTTTTCCTTAATGAAACACATCTTGATAAGTCTTAGTGGTACCACCGAATGCTTTCTAATCCCTCCTTCTTCAACTCTCAAACTCACAACCTACTCTGACTCTGATTGGGCACAATGACCCCTTACCAGACGGTCGAGCAATGAATTTGCCATCTTCTGGGGACATACTTGCATCTCATGTAGCTTCAAAAAGCAACTCAATAATAGCTTGTTCCAGCACCAAACCCGAGCATCGAGTGAAGGCATCAACAACAACTCAGATCACTTGAATATCCTGCATTTCACCTTTCATCTACCTCACTGGCACACTTTTTCTATGTGATTTAACTATCAATCTTGTGTTTCATGCTAGAACCAAATAGATAGAAGTCGAGTACCATTTCATCGAGAAAAAAGTCATTGTTGGAGACATTATTACAACCCATAACCTGACTAAATGACAAACTAACATTGTACCTAAGGAGGTAAGACATTCATCTCCAACGCGAACTTGGTCTTCAGCAAGCTATGCCTAATTAGAGAAGGGGTGTTGGATGATTTATAGTCGACAAGAGAAAGCCATTATACTTGTGAGCTCGCACACCTGTAGTGTTTACAGATTTGCTATTTTTGTGCTAGTTTGTTACACATTTGCTATCATTTCTGACAGAATAGGTGAGATGTTTGTATAGGCTAGGCTTCGTCGTCTTGTATAATGAGGAATATAACTATCATTTGAACTTAGTTGGAATGTGCGGGAGTTACATAGATTCAACTAGCATTCGTCTCCCTCCTCTCTTCATCTTCCACTTGAAGCTCAAATTACCTCCTAGCTTACTTTGAGCTAGTTAGGGCTTCTTACCTTCTCTACTTGAACCTAGTTAGGAGGATAAGTACCAATTAATCGTAGACCAACTTAAACATATTGTAAATTAATAATTTCACGTGACGACTGTTTGTGACAAGAGAAGAATCAACTTCATAGGTGATAAAAATCTAAAAGTCCAAAACTATTTGAAGGTGCCTTACGTCGCATCAACACTACAGCAAATACAGTTGCATAGAATTAAAGGCACATGGTTGAGACATGGTTGAAGCGATCCACGTACGACTATACGGTTTGCATGTCAGCTGGCGCGCGTGTGGCTCCGACGTCAAAACCACGAAATGATGTAAGCAGCTTTTGATGTTACGGCACTATAATCCGTTAATACTGTACATCAACTAATCAACGTTTATCTTGTTTAAAGTGACGTTAAAGCATATGAGCTTTCGGTGCATCGGATAGTCAATGCCTATCTCATTGGAGTGCAAAGGCCTAATCCCGGTTTTCGATTGTGAGCGATCTCCCTGATTCTGATAAAGACCGTCTGCCTGCAGGGTAGAGATCGCAATGACTACTAGCACGCACGGTGAACAGAGGCTGGTCGCCGCTCCACCTTTGCCACCATTCTTCTCAAGTTGACGATTGGGGAAAGTAACTTGAAGAGGTGGAGTCGTGTCAACGCCGCGGGAATCCGGGATAAGGACTGTCCTTGTTTATTGTTTAGAGCGGTTTCGGGATTGAGAAGCTGCGGGCTGTTAATCACACGCGTGTTTCTCTTGTGCAAGAGGGGGAGCTTTAGTCGCAGGGCAGTCCAATGCCACCAGCCGGCAGCCATGGCCCAAAGGCTTGAGCAAGGACCAGAAGGGTGGGGCGGCGTAGGACCTTTTGATTGCCGGTTCAACTCACCAAGTCACCTACTAGCACAACTTGGGTAGGGGAAAAATTAATATAATAGCTTTCAGTCATTTGTTTAAGTAAGAATTTGGTGGGTTGTAAATAATGTATTGCCCGTGACTGGGTTGCAGAGTTTGGTATACATGGTTTTGCGTCAGTGCACTGAAATGGTAGGGTTACACTCACCATTTAATGCAAATTAGTTAGTTATATTTGCGGAATGAACTTGTTCAAATATTTTAGTGCCGTACGAGTCAAAAGAGTTAGATATTCTATATTTTTTATTGTTGTATTTGGAAATTTTCCGGTTTGACTCACGATTTAGACTAAAAGTTGACATAGTTAGCTCATGTTAAACTATATGGTCGAGTCAATGGCACAAATGTAAATGTTTTTATGGCTATGGGTTTTGTAGATAGAGTCCATGAAGTTTGACTGTCTGAGCGTTACAGTGTTGGTATTTGATTATTGATATAAATAGGTGTCTCCCTCACATTGAGAGGTATCGTGGGATCATTTGATATAATCTCCTCTCTCATACAATTCAAACATGGTATCGGAGCTTGTTGAGGAGTGTCACGCTCGGCAACGATTTAAAACCTAGGTTTTCATCCACCGCACAGATCCCTTTCTTCCTTCTCGATCATCCGCTCTTCTTTGAATTCTCTTCTTCTTCTAGTATTCTCATCATGACGTTCATCAGCAAGGAGCTAGCCGCTTCTTTGATCTTCCGCAAATGAATTCATCTTGTCATCTTCTCTAGGAGATTGTCTGGTCTACTCTTTGGATTCTCCTCACAGAGATACATGCTTTTTCTCTCTTCTCCAAGTCGCTGAAGGATCGGATCTTCCTCTTCATCTTCTCTTCAAGCAACGGATTTAGGTGAATAATCAATTTCATCTCCACCGACATCAACATCAATCTATCTGTATCATGTTGGCCTAAATGTGTCCAACTTTCTGTCCGTGAAACTGGATCTTCATCATTTCTTCCTGTGGGAATCGCAAGTGAAAACTCTGGCTGAATCATGTTATTTGGAAGGAGTTTTGGATGAATCTGAATCGGCTCCACCTCTCCTTATATTTGATGCTTCTGGTGATCCTCATATGACTCTGACACATCAAGTGTGGACTCACACAGACAGACTGCTAAAGGGATGGATCTCTGGTTCAGTAACTGAAGAAGATTTTGGTGAAGTCACCGGTTGTAGAACAACGCATGAGGTATGGTCCACTCTTCACAAGAAGTTTGTTGAATCCTCATAGTCTCGAGAGTTTAAATTTAAATCACAACTTAGAACATTTCAAAAAGGCACTAATTCTCTGGATGATTATTTGAGAAAGTTCAAACTGATTTGTGATCAATTAAATGCTATTAGATATACTATTAACCATCTAAAAATGTCTTTACTCTTTTTAATGGCTTAGACAGTATTAATAAAATGTATGTGTGATTTCAATGCTCGAACCTCACGTTCCTTCTTACACTGATGTGATACCCCTGTTGCAAGACTTTGATCATCGTAAAGCAAGAAGGCCTATTATGTGGCGACTGTGACTGGGTTGCAGAGTTTGGTATACATGGTTTTACGTCACTGAACTGAAATGGTAGGGTTGCACTCACCGTTCAATGAAAATTAGTTAGTTATATTTGAGGAATGAACTTGTTCAAATATTTTAGTGTCGTACGAGTCAAAAGAGTTAGATACACTATATTTTTGGTTGTTGCATTTGGAAATTTTTCAGTTTGACTCATGAGTTAGACTAAAAGCTGACATAGTTAGTTCATGTTAAACTATACAGTCGAGTTAATGGCACAAATGTAAATGTTTTTATGGCTATGGGTTTTGTAGATAGAGTCCATGAAGTCTGACTGTAAAAGGACTGTAAAGGGACTGTATACCAACGTTACAGTGTTGGTATTTGATTATTGATATAAATAGGTGTCTCCCTCACATTGAGAGGTATCGTGGGATCATTTGATATAATCTCCTCTCTCCTACGATTCAAACATGGTATCGTAGCTTGTTGAGGAGTGTCACGCTTGGAAGCGATTTGAAATCTAGGTTTCCATCCACCGCACAGATCCCTTTCTTCATTCTCGATCATCCCCGCTCTTCTTTGAATTCTCTTCTTCTTCTAGTATTCTAGTCATGACGTTCATCAGCAAGGATCTAACCGCTTCTTCGATCTTCCGCAAATGAATTTGTCTCGTCGTCGTCTGTAGGAGATTGTCCGGTCTGCTCTTTGGATTCTCCTCACAGAGATACCTACTTTTTCACTCTTCTCCAAGTCATTGAAGGATCGGATCTTCCCCTTTATCTTCTCTTCAAGCAATGGATTTAGGTGAATCATCAATTTCATCTCCATCGTAGACATCAACATCAATATATCCCTATCATGTTGGCCTAAATGTGTCCAACTTTCTGTCTGTGAAGTTGAATCATCATAATTTCTTCCTGTGGGAATCGCAAGTGAAAATTCTAGCCGAATCATGTTATTTGGAAGGAGTTTTGGATGAATCTGAATCGGCTCCACCTCTCCTTATATTTGATGCTTCTAGTGATCCCGATATGACTCTGACACATCAAGTGTGGACTCACACAGACAAACTGCTAAAAGGATGGATCTCTAGTTCGGTAACTGAAGAAGATTTTGGTGAAGTCATCGGTTATAGAACAATGCGTGAAGTATGGTCCACTCTTCACAAGAAGTTTGTTGAATCCTCATAGTCTGGAGAGCTTAAATTTAAATCACAAGTTAGAACATTTTAGAAAGGCATTGATTCTCTGGATGATTATTTGAGAGAGTTCAAACTGATTTGTGATCAATTAAATTCTATTAGATATACTATTAACCATGTAAAAATGTCTTTACTCTTTTGGATGGTTTAGACAGTACTTAATAAAACGTATCTGTGAATTTGATGCTCGAACCTCCCGTTCCTTCTTACACTGATGTGAAATCCCTGTTGCAAGACTTTGAGCGTCGTAAAGAAAGAAGGCATATTGCCAATCCTTCTATGGTTTTTTACACAAACAAATCCAATTATGAGATCAATGTTCATCAGGTGAATGGCAAAGAGGTCGCGGATTTATGAGAGTAATAGGTTGAAACCAGAACAACAATTATGTGTAAGGGATTCTAGGAAGTGGCCCCACTCAAAACACAAATCAATTTAGTTCTCATGGTCGTTGTTTTACACAAGCATCTCAGCAAGGACCAAATAGCTTTAATATCACCTCTAACAATCAGTTTTTTGGTCCAAATTTCTATTAGGTTTGTGGCGAGAGAGATCGTGATGCTCTCAAGTGTTGGCATTGATTTGACAATTCTTACTAAAGTTAAGGAATTCCTCAAAACATAGCTGATAACACTATTACCGCTCTTGTTGCCCTCATAGTCACTAAAACTGATCTAACCAATTGGCATGTTGACTACGGATCTACATATCATGTAGTCTAGAATGTAGGTAATCTTATTAATCTTAAAATCTGTAAGGAGTGTGACTTGGGAGGGAACCCACTCCCTACTAAATTAAATAAAAAGGAAGCATCTTATATATCAAACACCACTATAAAATTTTCACAAAGGGGTGGTAATCCATTTTATTCAAAAGTATAATTTAAGTAACCAAATGTAGCAGTGGAAACAAAATACTTAACTATTACAGAACTTGATATTGTCTCTAAATGTCACCATGCAGGGTGTTACATATGAAAACTAACTATACTAAAGGATCAGTAGAGGGTCATCTAACCACTTTGAGAAATTATCCTAAAAGGTTTCAATTATACTTGATGAGGTCCTAGTCTAACTTGGTTATCTTCTCCTTGACCTACACCTGGGGTCAGAAGCGTACCCAACAAAAAGAAAAAAGATAGATACATCAGTAAAAATCGAGTATGTGCATGCTAAATCGAGTATTGAGCAACATTATGATATTAAGGACATCAAATAAGCAAGGGTTTCCAAATGAAAAGAAAAGTACTACCCAACTGGGCATAAAAGAATATGAATTTCAAATATTGATAACATGGAGAATACTTGCTATTAAATCAACATAAAAGTTGTGCCACACAAGCGCATATAAATCCTACGCACAAAACCCATCACAATAATAATAATCTACATGCATGTGAGATAAGCATAGTACTAGAACAATATAAATAGCAATGGTGGACAAGGCTCACAACCTTTAAACTAATAGAGTATTGCACACAACCATCTCCCCACTATATATAAAAGTGGGCACAAAACCTAGATATGGGGCACACAACCTCCATCCCAAAAATATAATATGGGCACACACCCAAAAAAACAAAGTAATTACACTATGCTACAACTACTGAATCATAAGGCATGCAATAAATGTGGAGGCAAGTATAAAGTGTAATCTTTTATAGAATAAATAAAGTTTCCATCAACAAAAAATGGATAAATTAAACATCAAACTTATAAGTGGCAAAATTAGGATTTGATCAAGAATTAAAGTACAAGTTAGATTCAAAAGAAATTCCAACAAAATAGGATGATCATTATATCATAATCAAGTAGAATGTTCACATGGAATAAATTCTCAAAAACTAGAGATTGTGTAGGCTAGTATGTCAAGAGAGTGAGAAACTAGGTTTATTGCTCAAAGAGAATAATATGAGATAAAAACACACCTTGACTTGACTGTTAAGTCATAGATCAAGTCCTAATCCTGTAACTCTAAAGTCAACTCAAATCTACATATAATATTTGATCCATCAATTAGGGTTTAATGATATATATTAGGTGAAACTCTAGAAATCCAATCCTTCGACAAAACCCTAGATTAACTCACATTTTTAGTCTTGAAAGTCTATACAAGGTTATTGATCATGTAATTGATCAAGGTCCAATTTTTACCAATTAAAATCTTTCTTCAATTATTATTAAGTGAATATGGACTACCAAACCCTAGAAATCATGAAAATTAGGCAATGAAAACTAGATTGTAAGATGGAGAATAATCTTCTAAATCCAATGAGTATGTTTGCATAATTTTAGATAAATAGAGAGAAAGTTATGATTTTTGGAAGTTTCAACCAATCAAAAATTCAAGAAAAGCCACATAAGCTAAACTAAGTCTTATAAATGAGATAGGGCCCACTGAGATGGCCCAATCATAGGTGCAAACTCACCACATCAACAACCAATGAGGCACACATCAAATAAAATGAAACACCAGGGGAAAGACTAAAATACCCCTGGTGGACAAACAAGAAGGAAAGACGAGCAAGGGCAGAACATGAAATCACCCATGACCTATCTTCTCTTCTCTGCTCGTGCACCATGGATGTAACTATAAGCAAAGAAGCTTGAGGTCAGATTTGGGGAAAACTATGAAAGAGCTTGATTGATGTTAAAGACGATGAGAACATGACCTTCTGAGTTCGAGAACACTCATCGTTGTTCGAACTTTTGTGGGGGTCGCGAGGTATGAAGTCGTGATGCCAAAAACCAATTTTACACCCTTCATGTTAATAGAAGAAGAGAACGAGGCCTTGGAAACAATTGAAAGGAGAGAAAGGTAGTATGGGGTGCAACAGAACTATGGGCAGGGTTAGCTATTTATAGGATCTAAGACTAGGGTTTCTGTAGGATGGCGTGGGGAGTCTTGAGCCCCAAGAATTGGGCCTTTCTTAAATCTTTGATGATAGAAAAAGTGTAAGGTATTAGTAGATGCAGAATGCTTAGAGAAACTTGTTGGAGGTGATTTCATGCAAAATCACCAACTCTTGAGAGAGTTATGGCTCTCCAAAGGATCACGACCATATTGTGTTCAGACCAGTGAGAGAACGGGTTGACGGCGAGTTTGGCGTCATCAATCCATTTGTGTAGGTCTAGAGAATCATTCCAGTCATCCATTATGTGGACCCACCTATGAAAAATAAAAGGAATGTAGTTAATTAACCGTGTGACAGCGTGACAGAGAGAAAATTGAAACCTTATCTAAAAGGGATTAGAATAAAGTGATAACTATATTATTTCTCTTTCTTTCTCACTCAAATTAAGGGCCCAAACACAGACCAAGTAATATGAAATTTTGTACCTAGGCTAATTAAGACATATACATTCCAATTATGGCATTTATTTTCAATTTTGGGGAGTTTTTAGTATTTTATTTAATAATTTTAGATTCTCCCATATATTCTCTTTTCTTTATGATTTTGAGGCATCAAGAAACTCTCCAAAAATATGAAACATAGCCTACAAGAAAACTTAAACATGAAGATTAAAATTTTATAATTACTTTTTCCTTTTCAGGTTATATAACATGTTATTTAATATTTTTGGCTATAATGTACATTCTCTCTCCTAAACTACACTAGGATAGGCAAGTTTGTCCAAATAAGATGAAAATTCACACATAGACAAAAAAATTGCGTAGATTTTCAATTTGAGGTTTATTCCCACTTCTAAAAAAATTTAATAGTTTATTTAACACTTTTGCATTTTTCTCCTATTTTCTTCTCTAATTATATTTAAAATAATTATTGTTGATCAAATAAAATGAAACTAGGCAACCAATCTAATTGGTACCCAGGGAACACAATTTACCATTAAATTTTACTTTTTAGGTTTCCTTTTGAGTTATGACATCATTGTATTTATTAAAATATTAAATCAACCCTTACTAAATTAAGTCCTATTAATTTCACATTGATTACAAAAAGAGTTATATATTTTTGTTATGAAGAAAATTCACCTTTTACTCAATTAACATATTTAATTTGTTTATTCCACTTTAATTTAAATGATTGTATATGAAATTTCCAATTGTCATTTTAACACATGTATTAAACATATTTTCCCCCATTATATGAGTATTAGTTAGCAAAGGAAATGTATGACATATTTTTCATGAATTAACTTTCATGTTAGCATATATTTTAATTATTATGTAAATATCTTTTAATTTTTACTTGTTTGGTCACATCTAAAGGATAAACCTCACTAGTTTTCTAATCATGGTATAGGGTAGGATTTTATGTTCTGGATCGTTACAAGATCTATAAAGGATGTGACACATTCATGGTTGGTAATGGAGATTTTCTATCAATCACTCATATTGGTGATTGTAATCTTAATCACTTGACCTTGTTGCCTTTGAAATTTGTTCTTGTTGTTACTCAAATCAAGAGAAACCTTATAACAGTTTCAAAATTAAATTCTATGTTTCCTTGTTATGGTATATTCACTAACAATATGGTTCCCATAATGGACTTAATGATGCACAACACCCTGGCCAAGGGAAGGCGTGATCAGGGCATTTATCTGTTGTCAACTACGACACCACAAGTCTTATTTTCTTCTAGATGCAATAAATCTACCAGTGAGATGTGGCATAAAAGATTATGCCATCCAAATAAAAAAGTTCTTTAGCAATTGATACAAGACAAAGCAGTGACTCCAATATCTAAAAATAGCAACAATATCTATAATAGTTGTGAATTGAGCAAAATTAACATCTTACTATTAGTCATAGACATATAAGGTGAAATATACCCTTCCACCTTGTTCATTGTGATGCGTGGGGGAAAGCTCTTGTAAACTGACATCATGGTTTTCACTATTATGTCCTTATTACATATGATTGTACTCGCTTCAGTTGGTTATTTCCTATGAAAAAAAGAGTGATTTATACTCTATTTAATTGTCTTTTCATAATATCATAGTAACTTAGTTTTTGAGTTGTATCAAAATCTTCTAGAGTGATGGGTGGTGATTTTTCCAATAACCATGTGCTCAAACTTTTTAGTGAAAAAGGTTTTTCGCACCAACTATCATGCCCTCATGGTCCATCTCAGAATGGAGTAGTTGAATGAACACACAAACATCTTATCAAACTGGGACTTGCTATGCTTTTTGAAGCTAATCTCCCCAAGTATTTCTAGATTGAAGCTTTTACAACTACAAATTACATGATTAATCATTTACCTTATGTTGTCTTGAATATGAAATCACCATTTAGCTTCTATATGTTACGAGGCATTTGTACAGACATCTTCATGTTCTTAGAACTTTGTGATATTCATACTTGAGGAACTACACTCAAAATAAATTAGATCCATGATCCTTACCCTATTTATTTCTGGGATACAACTCTTAGCACATAGCATATAAATGGGATCATATTCCAACATGGAAGATGTACATATCCAAACATGTTGTTGTTAAAGAATGTGTTTCCCTTTTGAAATAATGAGTCAAACATGGATTGCCAAAATGAAATTTTAACTCACTTTACGTTCAATGAGTTCTTTGATTTGCCTTCTTCTACTAATGTCAACTCAAATAACCTCAATACTACTAATGACAATTCTGCTTAGACTGACTCCAACACTTGTACCACTAATTTTTTACACATGTCTGTTCACTCAGTTCAATCACAAGATCTTGAACATCCTCAAGTTACTCCTATGGATCATGAAACTACTTATATGATGACAATTTTGTTTCTACACCTGCAAAAATTCTTTGATTGGTTTGGAGACTACTGAAGACAACCTTCACGAGGATGATACATTACTGACTAGTGATAACTTTATTAATAAGCTAGTCACAGTCTTCGATCCTACTTCCTCACGTAATTTGGAAATTGTTGTGCATAAACTTCCTACTGAGAATACAAATACACATAGAATGGTTACTCGTGGGAGTTGCAGTGTGATCAAGCCTATCCAAAGTATGCTCTCATAGTTTTTGTTGCCCCAAATACCCAAGAATTGTATGAAGTGCCTTAAAAGATGAAGGATGGAGACAAGCTATGACTGTGGAACTTTTTGCTCTTCACTCAAATAACACATTGACTCTTGTTGAAAGGGAACCTCATATGAATGTGATGACTGCAAATGGGCGTTTAAAACCAAATATAAGGCAAATGAGTCAGTTGAAAGACTAAAAGTGAGACTTTTTGCTAAATGTTTTCACTAGGATGAGGGAATCAACTATGTACAAATGTTCAGTCTTGTTTTCAAGTCACCTTTCATTAAGGTTATGTTATCGGTTGCTACTTCACATTCATGGCCTATTAAACAACTTGATATATGTAATGCTTTCTAGAAACTTAGATATTGTTGTTTATATGGAACAACTGCCAGGTTTTACTGGCATCAATCACCCTAATCATGTCTGTGAACTTACTAAAGCTCTTTATGGGCTAAAACAAGCACCTAGAGCCTGGTATAATAATATTGGTCTATTTCTTCTTGAATTGGGATTCTATACAAGCAGTTTAGATTCCTCCCAATTCATTTTGTCTGATAAAGACACTCTCACCTACCTTTTTCTATGCATAGATGATATTTTGATCATAGGAAATTCTTCAGCTGAATTCTCAAAAATAATTCAACAACTAGAGACAAAATTTCTACTATGCAACCTTTGCGACACTTATAACTTCCTTGGTATAGAAGTTGATTCTAGCAAGGATGGTTTGCTACTTTATCAAACCAAGTATGCTTGTGATGTTCTACAGTGTGAAAATCTATCTGATTATAAGACAATATAAACTCCCATATCTCCCTATTTTGCACGTGATTACATCAAACAACAAGGCACACATCTATCTGATGTTAGTGCCTATTGTCGAATAGTTGGATCTCTATAGTATCATACATTAATGCAGTTGGACATAACTTATGATGTTAATATTGTGTTCCAGTTTCTTCTCTATCACTCAATTGTGCAAATGGCCCTAGTCAAGAGAATTCTTTACTGCATAAAAGGACTTGTCACGTTAGGAGTTCAGATATACAAGGACACATCTCTTCCTATCACAAGCTTCTCTGATGTTGACTGGGCTGGTTGTCCATTAACTAGGTGCAATACCAATGGCTTCTACATTATTTTGAGACGTACTAGCATCTCTTGGTCGTCAAAGAAACAAACTACAATATCAAAATCAAGCACAGAGGCTGAGTACAAGTCTCTATCTGTCACAACAGCTAAACTGACATGGTTCTCTTAGCTTTTGAAAGAACTTCGGCTTATACAACCACAAGTTGCTACTATCTACTGTGATAATTTGAGTGCTTTGAATCTGGCCACCAGCCCTATTCTCCATGCCCACACGAAGCACATTGATCTCGACTACCTATATATCAAGGAGAAGGTTGTTCTTGGACACATTGTTACCAAGTGTGTCTCCTGTAAAGATCAACTGACTGACTTGTTCACTAAAGCTCTGGCGAAGGAAGCCTTCCATCAACTTGTTACCAAACTGGGTGTTCATTTATCTCATTCCCAATTTGTGGGGGGTTTAAACTATATGGTCGAGTCAATGGAACACATGTAATTTTTTATATAACTATGGGTTTTGTAGATAGAGTCCATGAGGTCTGACTATAAAAGGACTATAAATGGAATGTATACCAATGTTACAACATTGGTCTTTTATGATTAAATATAAATAGGCATATCCCTCACATTGAGAGGAAGAGCGGGATCATTTGAAATAATCTCCCTCTTCTATGATTCAAATAGTTCCAAGTAGAAATGATATGCAATTCTCATTGGTTGTAATAGATTATGACCAGGGTATTCAACTCTCTTCTCATGTGATGTGGGTTGATTATGAATATGCCACCAAGTTTGTCTCCATGGGGGGTGCACACAACACCCATACTCTACAATTTCATCATCCGCCTCATGTGCTTGTGTTGAGAAATACATCATCAAGGTTCTTTTTTGGTAATATTTTTATCTTCTTCTGGTTCTACACAGTTTTGACATAAGCTCTTTGCTTTAATATATTACTCATCCATAAAGAAAAAGAATCAACAATAATTGACATTTTTCTTGGTATAGACTTAGTCTCTAATTATATTAGACTAGATTAAATAATGTGTGGATTCATTTTGCAATTGTTCAAAAGGGATAAGGTGGCCCTAGGGTGTAAGTCTCAATAATTGGCATTCTAAACTTATACATATGCAAAGCCCAACTTTACGGTGTTAAAAATCACAGTAAGATTTCTTTTCCTTCTCTATGATCTAATATGGCTACATGACAAGGATTATATATTACACATCTCGGTAATAACATTGCACCATTTGTTTTCATTGAGGAAGGTATATATCCACAAGAGAGAGAAAATTGAAGAGGAGCTCCATTTTTATTGATGGAGGGAGAAGCGAGATATCCATCCAAGATGAAATTAAGTGAAGATTCAACATTTCAGGTCGGGGTGTAGATTTTCAATGTTTACGAAGATGAGGAGAAAAATTACTATATCCAAAATTGTACAACAGTGCGAGGATGGGTGCCAATGACTATCTGAAGGTTCTGATATATTGCTTCTTTAATGAACTTATGGTCACCAACACTACTTCCTCCACACAACTGATCCTCTCTTTTAAAGGTATGTTCTCATGCCTCAACGATAACAACTTAGGTACATATCTAATATCCTAGAGGCATATGACATAAAGAATGTGTCCTTCAAGATGGCTTTAGTAAGGGCATCACAAGCATATGGCATCTATAATGAGTTTATACAAGAAAATACAAACATATGAGCTATTAAGTGATGAAGTGATTTAAACTATAAGAATATATCTCAATTTGACTATTCCATATGTGGTACTCGTACCCAAAGTAAAAGTCCTACAAATTTGCACTCAGCTCAGAGCAATTCCCCTCAACAATGCCTCATCAAGAATATGTACAAATTTCTTATGGAAATTATAAAGGCTCATCTAAATCCATGGTTATTGAATACACAGTCAAACTCCATTTTGGAAGGAAAATAAGAGACAACATCTTCCTTATGCATGAAGTTATACAGTCAATGTAGAACAAGAAAGACCATACAAAATGGATGAGATCAAGCTTGATCTCCCAAAACCGTTTGATATGATGAAGTAGCATTTCATCCATGTTACTATGAAAAAATGGACTACCATTAAAAGAGCAAACCTCATAATGCATACCATCATGTAAGTCAAACCATCAATTCTATTGGAAGCAGAACTAATGCATGCTATAAATCCAACCAAAGAGTCAACCTACATGATTTAATGAACCACTAGATATTTGTTCTATGTATCTAGAGTTTGATCCAGGGATAGGATGTTGATGAGTTAGCTAGTTCTCGCAACTAGAAACCTATCATCCTTAGCATAGGGGAACTCCACTTACTCATGTATTATTCATAAATTTTACTAAATATGATCAAAGCAAAATAAGCTCAAGAAACTAATATGTTGTTTGTATTGGAAACCTTCTCTGACAACGTAAGACATTTGGTGTCCCAATGGATACATGGATGCTTCATCTCTACAAACACCCCCAATAATGATTTAAAGAACCATAAGTAGGAAGCTCTGGGTACTTTATGATTAGGAATCAGGCCACTGATGGAACTCAAAATTGGGTCTTCACATTGTGTCTTTTTGCCTTATATTCACATCAATATGCTCTATAATGCATGTGTATTTCCCATTAAATGGCTTCATTATAAAATGCATGTATGGATTTTTTTGCACATTTTTCAGGTATTTTTATCACTATTTGATGGAAGGAGGAGAAGGAGGTTTATCTTAGAGCTTCCCCAACCATGGAGGAGTCTAAAGTAAATCCAAGAGCACTCCTAACCTACCCCAAGTGACCAAGGATCAAATTTGAGCAAAAAGTACCATGGATGGACAAGTTCAACACTCAAGTGCTTAGAGAAAGCCTTGGAATGGATGTGGTATTCAGCAGCTACCATGCTACTCAAATCAAAATCACATGGTAAGTTTAGATTTTGAAATATATAAAGTATCCAAGCCACCACATATGTGTCAAGAAAAATGGTTGTGGCAAGCCAGGACTAAAATGCTCATGGATATCAACATAGTCGTGGTAGTAGTTCACTAGCATGCCCATTCTCCTCTACATGAGCTCCCTCATACCTCCTCACCGCATATGCAGTACTCACCATGGTCGTGCCACCATCACGCCACCATGATCGTGTTTCCTACCCCATTTCTCCATTTTCCCCCTAATATTTGTAACCTTCAACATAGTCATTTTCTACTACCATATCTTTCCTAGCATTCCAATAATAGATGTTACCAACCATGGCCTTTCTACCCACCTAACCCTAGTGCTTCTCATCACTATTTTTATCATTATACCCGCACTTAACCCTAGGCTTCATAAGTCAATGTATATACATTAGTGGTATTTGGTAGCTAAAAGTTAGTTCCCCTAAATGTGACGCCCAACGCCACGCTAAACGAGATTACTCAAAACAAATCACACAATCAACCACAAACATAAGGCATAGCCAAAAAAAATGGAATACTTAAAACTGAATAAACATCATAAACATGTTTTTAAACATTTACATAAAGGTTCAACCTTTCCATGAGATCATATACCATATCAGGTATTTACATGTGTGTCCAGTGGCATCAGCCACAGCCTGTATACAAAAGAGATGTTATTCCACATATACATGTCATATATACAACCATAGTCATACTACCAAAAACTCATGTCGTTATACAAATTACCTACAAAATACATCCCATGCCCAGACATAAGAGTACAGGGACGACACTAGGACTCTACTACTAACAACTGCTACTATCCAACCTTCTGCGTCTACTGATCTCCAAGATGCTCTTCCGCAATGGCATGATCCTTACCACACCACCTTCGACCAACGAAAAAGATGTGGTGACCTACGAGGTAAGACCAATGTCCCAATGAAAGATATAACTCTCAACAAAGATTATTGATTACAATGGGTTATTAAATTAAGCCGGTAAAACAGATTACATAGTTTAAGCAAGTTAAAGTAAGTTAAACAGGTAGGCATAGAAACAAGTATGAATAATAGAGTAAGTAAAGGAAATAGATAAATTTAGGTCTTCTAATAGTTGATTACTCTGATTGTAATATATAACAACTAGCTATATAAGAGACAAGGCAAGGGTTAACATCCAATGTGAAACACATTTAACCCTAGAAAATATATTACACAACTCTATTACATCTTTTATTAAGCCTTGAGGAGTTTGAGTTGTACCACTCAAAGTCCAACTGAGCACCGCTTGGTCAGAGTCAATTCTATACAAGGTCTAGGAGAGCCAGAGTCCTATGATCTTTTCCCCTCAGTCAGTACGAGTGAACTCTATAGAGACATATTAGTCAAGCTGCATGCAGCAACATATAGTCAAGTTGTTAACACCTAGTCCGTCCTTGGTACAAGCCACGATACTAGAAACCAGGGTATACAAAACCATCTGATGTGCAACCAAAGTTGTCCTCAATCGCATCACATATATAATATATGTGGTACGGCCTCAACCACTCTCAATCTGAGGCATGACCGCAACCATCCTCTATAACCTTGGGATCAGGATGTCAAGGATGTACACTCCATGAACCAGCACATACTCAACATGTTATGCATGAGACTCTGAGCTTCCCTTAGGAATTCTCATTTCCCCATCCAAAAAGTCCTAACATTGAAAGGTTCTACGACTAAGGACACTACATGATTAGGGTTTCACTTGATTGGTTAATTCCAATTGGGTGAATTAAGGCTGCATCAAACAAGTGGACATACGAATCATAATTCATTTCTAACAAGAATATATGTATAACAACTCCAAAAGATATAAACTGTATGTAGTATAATTCTTAACCACAATACCACATTGTACCATTTCATTGCCATTCATGAGACTATACTTGTCATCATATCACCACAAGACACAAATCCTTAACACATTATTCCAAGGTTCCAACCCTTGTCACATTATAAAGAGTATTACACCTCCATTACGGTTCAACCATGCCCAAAGATCATTGAGACCATCATATCAATCCATGCATGATCATCAGTATATTTCTATGCCTTATAACAAGGCCCAACAAACCATCACCATACATGGGACATGTAAGTTTAGCATAAAAAGGAACTATGATGTTCATATAGTAGAGAATTCCATCATCATACTAATCACACAAAGCTAAATATGAATAACCATTATCACCTACATGTATTAGGGTTAGGTGTAACAAGATGTACTACATTAGTATTACACATCAACACATCATGGTGATTATTTTTCACATTCATACGAGGGAAAAGGTAAGACTACAACATCAGGAGGGTTGATATCATTGTTTTTATATCATAAAAACCAAACCATGACACCATAATCTTCACTCAAAAACCATCAGATATTAGAACATCAAACCCTAACCTTCAAATCATGATTTTCATCCAAGACCATCAGATGTTGGATATATATAAAACCATAAGTCACTAAACAAGCAAAACCTTGACTCATTCAACTAGGGAAACCATCGAGTTAAGACCTAAAAGAATCACCACTTAAGACCTAGACAAGCCATTGGTTGTGGTTTCCATGACCACCATCGATCGCGGTGTTCAGGACATCATTAGTTGTGACACTCAGTGTCACCATCGGTTGTGGACCACCGGGTGTTGATTCAAAAGAACCATCGACCTGTGAGTCTGAAAGGCCATCGAGTGTTGAACCAGAACAACCATTGGTTGATGACCTAGGCTAGCCATCAGTTTTCAGACTCAGCGAGGCCTTTATTTGTTGTCAACAGGTGGAAAAACGGATCCAAAAACCAAGGGAAAACCATCATTTGAACCAACACATATAAGCAACAAAGACCATCGAATGTGGGAACCCTAACCATCATTAGTGGAGGGGGAAACATGTCCATTGGTTGTTCTCAAGAGAAATAACCCAAAACAGAAGATAATTCTCCACCATCATTTGTCACATCAAGGCCAAGAAAAATAGCAAAAGAACCAAACCATCAGAATGCAAAAGAAGAAGGGAAAACAACTCAAAAACCATAAGTATGACGATCATTTGTTAAGCAAAAACCACTATTTAACCACATGAAAGCAAGGTCTAGGGCTTCCTATACCAAGGAAGATTTGGGAATAAGGTTTAAGGTCCATCCATGGTGATAAACTACTCAATAAACATCACTTAAGCTTAAACCCTAGGCAAAGGTAGTATCTTTTAGTGTAGAATTTCATTTTAGATCAAGAACATGTGCATGAAAGATAGTAGTAAGAAATAAACATGAAGAAAGTTATATAAATCACCTATAGGAAGAAGATGAAGCTCCAAAAAGAAAGGAAGCTTGAGGAAAGAAGGTAGAAACCATATCTTGGGCTCTCCTATCAGCCAAGGTAGCTCCTTCTCTAAAGAGGAAGCAAACTGTAGGTTAAGGAAGTAAGAAAGAGGTGTTATTTAAGCTCTAGAGAAAGCTCTTCCATGAAACACCATGGTTACGACCAAGAAGAAGGAAGAAGGAAGAAGGAGGTAGAAAAGCAAGGAAAACAAAGGAAACAAGGGAGAACTTACTTGCTTAGGTCAAGAACAAGCAAAGGAAGCTCCACAAGCTCAAAAGGAGGGTAGATCTGAACCCTAACCACACATGCAAGGAGATCGGCCACCTTCTTCTACCTTGGGCACTTATTATTCACCTAGACAAGGAGGGAAGATCTATATACTGAAAGGAAGAGAGAGGGGGCCCAAAGGTATTGTTTGCATGCAATAGGTAAGGTATATAAAGCTATGGATGCAAGGGGAGAGGAGGTTAAGTGTCCTACTAGGTTTACCATGTGTCCATGGCCTAAAGGTCATGTCCATGAAAAGCAGTAGATTCATTGATTGTGGGAGTATTCTAGGAAATTGGATGATAGTCTCCCAGGGTGTCCATTGAGTTCCAACACATGGAGACCATCAGTTATGGAACCCTAGGTCACAAGGGTCAAAACCATCAGTGGTAGCACCTTCCTAGGTGAACCACCGGCCCAAGGATTATCAAGAGCGGAAACCATCAACCCCCACACCTATAGGGACCACCAAGGACCCACAATTGGATCCAAACACCATCATATCCCATCAACCAAGGGATACCATTGTGTTTCATCCCTCAAGGTAGCTCATCCATGAGAGGGCAAACCCTAACTCAACCCTAGAAAGGTATCACCACCAAACCAAGGTGTAATAAGGCGCCCCATGGCACACCAAGATCAATCATGATAAGAAAACATATAAGGAACCACAAAAATGTGAAAATTGCAAGAAAAATCTCATATATGGGTAAATTATAGAAAAGTCCAAAATAAGCATATAAATGTATAACTTGCACAAATAGTGTCCAAACTGGACCAAACTTGAAACTCAAGCTTGTAACATGATATCAAAGCACATAAAAAGGTTATATTAAGGTTTTGAGCACTTAATTATGATAATAAAGCATGTTTGACCAAAAGCAAGGTCAGGGGTCTTACACTAAAATTCAATGCTACCACTCACCCTCACTTACCCCATTTCTTCCATTTATTTCATCTTCTACCCTAATACCCTAGTTTTCTAGGGTTTTGGAATTCCTTTCCACATTTATATGTCATTACACCTTGAAGTATGGTGTATCTCAATGTATCTACATGTGGAGGTGAAGAAGGAGAATTCTTCACCAATCTTCATGGAGTTCTACTTCTCTTCTGCCTCTTTTTTTGTTCTTCTTTGTACCATGAGTAGCTAAGCCCCCCCCCCATTGTGGGTTGTTTGGGGTCAAAAGACATAACTATGACACCACGTTCAGAAATATTAATGCATTGTACTTTTATTCCATTACCATTTGCTATGCTTTTTCTTGTTCTCTCTTTTTACCTCATACTATGGTGATTGATTGTCGTATGAAAACACGTAAGGTGTAAATAAAAGAAGGAATAGGGGGTTTGAGAGGAAAATTTCTGAAGACTAACTAGTGGATCCCTAGGTAGTGACCTATCTTCCCAACTATCGATGACTTACACTAACTCTAGGTGTGAGATCTAAGTATTTAGGCAGGCTTATCCATATGCACTTAGAAGGAGCATGTTAAAAGGAGGTGAAATACCCTTCCCCTACATCACATACCATCCCTTGACACTAAGTTTATTAGGAGAATCATGCTTAGAAACATATACATGAAATATATATACTAGGCTTTACCTATCCCTCAATCAAATGATCCTAGTAAGGTTGGATGGGAAGTGATACAGACTAGTTCTCGTATCAGCTCCTATGCCATCTGTGGCAAATTAACAGACTAAGACTCCCAATCTACATCAGTCCTTGTAGTTTGATTTGATAGATTAATTGTTGTATGTATGTAAAACCCTTATACATAATTTATGGTTACATATCCCCCCAAACAACCCACTAACCTAATTAACTTGATAAAAACCTAACTTGTTCTAGAGTTAGTGAGCTTTCTTGATAAGTGAATTTAGTTTCTTGTCATGCTAGTTAGCATTTTTTTAGATACTCTGTTATTGTTTAGTGATTGTTTGTGTAAGTTCTAGTTGGTTAATTTCTTATTTTTTTAGTTTGTTTTGTTTAGATAGTTTCTTCTCTTAGTTTCTCATTATAATTGCCTTCTTAGTGTAGTTGCTAGTCTAGTGTAGCTGATTGTACTTTATTACCATTGTTAGCCTAGTTTAGTGTAATTTTATTCTTTCTTAGTGTAGTTGTCACCTTTTGACTTCCTTATTTTGTTGACCCCAATTCCTAGTTTAACTCGATTTTCATCCTTGACCTTCTTTCTTGCATGAATATTAACGTAACTCAAAACTCCAAGTTAAACCCAAAATACCTAATCCTTTTCTCTAGAAATCTAAAGAAACAATTTATCTCTAGTGCCTCCTTTACTCCATGTCTGACTTACCACCATTCATCGCAACATCCTAAGATTGTGCAATTTCTTGGTTGTGTTTTAAGCCTAAGTGCAGTGACACATCAAGCTTTTTGGAACCATTGTTGTAGAGTGGTGTTATAGGCCTAGCTAATTATTTATTTTTTACTTTTTCTAGTAGTTCTCATTATTTCTATTCTTTATTCTTTGTTCCAACTTATGCATTGGTAATCCCTAACTTTCTTCACTTTTCTTGGTTGTGTTTTCTACAAGTGATAGTGAAAGTTTGGGCTTTGTTCCTTATCGATTGAGTCTTTCTTTTAACACCCCAACATAGGTAGGAGAAGACAAAGAAACTGGAACATGCAAATAGAATAACAAGCAATCTAGGACTATGAAGAGAAACATTATGTTGAGTAGTAAATTCTGCCTCCACTACAGCTCCTACATGTCTACTTCATGCCAGGAAACTATACTTCACCAATTGCAATAAGAGTTGACAAAATGCCATGTCATGCTTTTCTCCGTCCCACTTTCTCTGTTGGGGTTGCTTGCAACTTGTTATGTGTTGGATAATGAGAATCTTTACAAGCACAATGATGCATTCTTGGAGACTTGTTACACATTAAGTACTCCAGCTTCCACAGATGATTATATTTGCCTTAGTCTCTTCTAGTTCTCTCTAAAAGAAAAAAAATCAAGGAATGGTATTCTTCCCATTGGTATGTATGCCCTGAGAGCCAATCATGGGATGATTGGTGGGATACATTAAGATTGATTTGATAAACATCAAAGGCAAGCTTCCAATTCATTCTAGTTCAGTCAGTTATGAGATAATGACATAACAGATTGAATGTCTAGAGAATGACATTACTCAATGGCGTATGCTTCTAGGTTAAGGACCTAAACAATGAGATCATACGGATGTTAAGAGTATACATTCTTGTTATGTCCCTAGTCAGATGTCATTGTGGAAGGTTGATAGGCAACAATGACACACAAGACTAGATTGTGTATTGGTTGATGATAGAATCTCATTAGTCATGATATAGTGATATCAAACCAAGCACATAGGTACTTGTTAGAGAACAAGTATATCAGGTAGACCCACTGTGAGAGTGACACATGGAACCATGACTTGGTAGTCATAGTCAGCTCTCATATTGATGGCGGTGAGTGTGATTCTTTGACCTGAAATCACTAAACTCAACACATGTCGTTGGGTACACTTTGACATCATCAAATGCAGTCCTGAAATATAGATTGTTATGAAGGTGATGATTGGGTGACTTTGACACCTGGGGCTTTTGAGGGGTGAGTGATAGATATGGGATTTGTCCCTCCTGAGGGAGTTTTATGTGCATGGCCACTTGATGAGTAGGACTGAGAAAGGCATGTGCATGCATATGTGAGTCAATATGTGACATTGATGTCACACATATCTCATCTAGTCTGCTTTGAAATCAAGGAAGTGAATGAACGTTGAAAGGATGATTATTCCATGCCTTGAGTTCATTCGGGATATCAGTGACAAAGGAATTATACATTCACTATAACACCAGTCACAGATTGTAGGATTGAAAGTTGTTCTCCAAATTTCCTTTTCACTTGGGTAGCACTGATGTGCGACTAGGCACCGCTCTTTGCTTGTGAAGTTATAAGTGTTATGGACTTTCACTGCCAACATGAAATGGGCCTGCAGGGTCACACACATAGGATTTAACCTGGAAGAGGAGTTTATCCACGAATGATGTTTAGATTGTATACTAAATGTGTTTAGTAGTTCAATTAAACATTAAATCAATTGACTTGACTCAGAATCACCAAGTTCAAGCGTTGGACTAACTGATTTGGGTGTCATATTGATTGAGAACTGCATTGACCGATTTCTGCACAACCTGGAGTACCAACCGACCGGTTCAAGTGTTGAACCGATCAGTTCAGCTGGACCAAACGAGCCAATTTGGAAAGTTAGGTTTGTGAGAAAATATTTGCATTTCACTTGTATAATTCGATTGGGACAAATATTGATCTTTGGATTAATTGGAAATGGAAAGAGGAAAGTCAATTGGGAACTGCCCTGGGAAGTGAAATGATTGGTTCATGAATGAAACAATTGGTTCATCTCCCCAAATGACTGGTTCATGAGATGAACTGACCGGTTCAATCCCCAAATGATCGGTTCGTTTGTGAAATGACTGGTTTGCCTGCCGTAGTGTATCAATTCATGGAAATTCTAGACCCTTCTACTCTCGCTTTAGTCCTGCATTGCTCGGGGCTGAGAACCCTGACCCTGACCCCTCCTATATATAGAGTGGTACTGGGGGCTTCTCAGATAGAACAACTCAGAACATCAGTTGCTCTACAAAGTTTTCCTCTCTGGTTGTCATAACCGAGAGAGCCCAAGCAAGTGCTACCCGACTTGGGAGGCACAACGAGGGAAAGACAACTGTAGGATGACAACCGGTGGTGGAAGAGCACGTCGGTGACTAGTACGCCGATAGAAGGGTACGACTCCTTCCAGTGTTCTGTAAAATAGGACGACTAGAGTTCCCGGTGATCCGTGTGGAATACTATATAGGCGAGAAATTTCTACCGCTCGGAGGATAGTCGTCAATCTGTCAGTTTGGGTGCGACCAAGAGTTGTACAGACACTGTCTAAGACCGTAGGTGAAGACCATGCTAGCCGTGAGGTAATGTTGCTGAGCAAGCCTCGGGACAAGGTACGCCTCTACAAACCATCCTTCCTACCATATAGATTTTGATGATATCTCTTTGGGTTCTGGGTTTGGGGAAAAACATTTGTTTCCGCTGCCATCTCTACCTCCCCTAAAACCCAACAGTGGTATCAGAGCAACGTCAACGTTCTATACTTTAGGATAATCGATGTGATCAGTTTTTTTGGTTTATCGCCTTTTATTTATTGCATACGATGCGAATAATTAATTGTCTTTATGCATGTCCAATATAAATCTGCAAATCCCTATATATACATATATGATATGGTATATAAATGCATTTGATATGTGTCACTCTTAAATAGTTTATGTGGTGATTGTAGCGTGATTGTGACCATAAACCCTAAATTTGTGTGTGGTTGATTGTTTTTGCTTACATCTCAGTCTGCGCACTGATTCCCTACCTACTATTCCTGATGTAACTCGAGATAACTCGAGAATTCTTTCCTACATTTGCCCCCCCCCCGAATGTAACTCGGGGTTTCCTAATGCAAATGTAAATAGGATTAGTTTATTTCATGTTATGTCAAAGAACGGAAGACACCTGGAGGATCGAGATGATCGTCTCGGGCATGAGAGGATCGGCTGGTGGACTAAGGCGGCCAGTTCTTAGAGCGAGACGAGTGGCTGGCGACCTGAAGAGATGCACGACAACTAGTGAACCGATCAGCTGGAGGCGCCAGTCGATCGGCTGGTGGAACCCAACCGACCAACCTGATGGCGAGTCGATCAATCATGGAGATGATTTGATCAAATCCAGAACGGAGAAGCACAAAGTTCATCTTGTATAGGTTGCATGTGATGTGGACTTAGATGATCATGGTTCCTCTTGGCTTAAGGACTCACATTAGGATGGACACAATCATCGCTTTTATCGTTTCACATGTTTTCTGTGGGATATAGCATGTATATGATATGTATTATATATTGTGGTGGTTGGATATGTATATGTACCTATAAAACCAAATCCCTCAATAAATATTAAGTCTTAGATGCCTTCCATTAGCGGTACACATGAAAAACTTTATCAATCAAGCATAGGTTACGCGAAAGCATGGTGTGCCGTCTATCTCATGGAAGTGTGATGGTGGACATGTAGGATCTGCCAAAGCAGGGTGCATGTTCATTGTGTCGGCTTTTGCGTTAGACTTAACTAGTGATTCTTAGAGAGTCTAAGCTCCAGAGGCATAGGGATGACCATGACAAAGAGTTGTGCATGGCATCCATCCGAGAGTTGCATAGGATGCCATTGGCAAGTGTTGCCTACCTAAATAATCTATATTGTGGGCGATCAGCCAAAGCTGACTCATGATTGGATGAAATATGGATCTTGGACCCGCTAGAAGGTTGTATGCTACAATATTCTGAATTGATTGTGAGGGTTGTCAATTTGAACAAAAATAGTGGGAGTGATAATTAATTAAAGTCCTAATTATATCGTAAAACTTTTTCAAATCAATCAAATAAGTCAAAAATGAGTTTTTGGACTAAATTGCATAAATTTCCTTTTGTAGTACAAATGGGCACAAACAACAATCACTTCTCATTGTGATCGGTCCTTGATAAGGACAAGATGAATGGGACTAACTTCCATGACTGGTTTAGAACATTGAGAATTGTTCTTACTCAAGAGCAAAAGCTCTATGTCCTAGATACTCCAGCTCCAGAGGAACCTGCTCCTGCCGCACTAAAGGCATAAAGGGATGCTTTCAAGAAGCATTCTGAAGATGCCATTGATGTGAAGTACTTGATGTTGTGCTCTATGAACCACGAGTTGCAGAGACAACATGATAACATGGACGCCATTGAGATGATTCAGTATCTCAAGAACATGTATCAAGACCAAGCACGGTAAGAGAGATATGATGTCTCCAGGGCTCTGTTTAAGTGTGTCATGACAGAAGGAGATCTGTTGGTCCTCACACGCTCAAGATGATTGGGTATGTAGAGAACCTGACAAGACTGGGATTTCCCCTGAGCCAAGAGTTAGCTACTGATGTGATACTGCAATCATTGCCAGAATTCTACAGTCAGTTTGTGATGAACTACAACATGAACAACTTTGACAAGCCATTAACAGAGTTGTTGGGAATGTTGAGGACAGCTAAGGTTCAGATGAAGAAGGACAAGCCTAAATCTGTGATGTTGATCAACAAAAAGAAAGGTAGGTCCAAGGCAAGGGCAAGGGCAAAGCTAAGAAGGGTTCTGATGCTAGCCCGCAGCCCAAGTTGTCTTCAGCTCTCAAGGCCAAGGGAGGCATGACCAAGGGAGACAATTGCCACCATTGTCAAAAGCCAAGATATTGGAAAAGGAATTGTCCTCTCTGTCTAGAATAACAAAAGAAGAAGAAGGAGGTGATGGACCTCTCCACCTAAAGGTATCATGAAATAAACTTGTAACACTTTTTCAGGTATATGATACCAAGATGTAAAGTGATAAGCACTCAATAAATGGGGCAAGTGTTGCCACCATAGATAGGAGTAATTTAGTTTATTTTCAGCCTTGAAGGAATGCAATAGAGTTATGAATTGCTATTTCATATTTGCCAATATAATAGAAACACTTCATTTTTGCATCTTGTTATGACAAGGATGGCTATTAATAAAGTTGATGTTTCAATTTTAAAGATGTGATCTTTTATGGCAACACCTTTCTTTATCTTGTGGTACTTGGTATGAATAAGATAAAATGATACCTAAAAGTTATTGATAACTCAAACAAATAATTAGCATTATCATGGGAATTCATTTCTAGTTCCATATTGATGGATAAAGCTAGACTCTTTTGGTTGTGAACCATTAAGAGGCATGAATATCTTGGACATGATGGTAAGTCAATCTTCACTAGAGGTAGTGGGAGAATGACTACCCTATTAGGTATAATACATATGATGTATTTACATACCTATTGGAGCAAATGCTAATACTTCAAATGGTGTTTAGAGAAATACCAATATGAATATATTGAAGTATTCAAGAAAATCATGAATGAAGTACAAATTGGTAAAAGTAATAATTCTTGATGTGATCAATGAATGAGATACTTAAACCAAATGTTTGAGAACCTTATGAGTGATTATGATAGTGTATCATAGAGAACTCATGATTAAGGCATAGTGATGTATAAATCAAAAGGAGTCATACTCTAAGGAGTTAGAGGGTGATTATCAAATAACTAAATTCTTCTTAAATAGAGAATACCTTACATTAATAAAGGATATTAAGAATTGCAAAGTGTTGCGAGTTCTCAAATTCCTTAACAAATACACCTCAAATATCTATATGATGAGTTGGTCATATGATGATTCAACAATGTAGACGATATTGAGGAACTGGATTTTGAGTTATGGTTTATGACCATAAGATACTAAATGACTTCCATGTGAACCATAAGGTATGACCTTAGTGGTAGCACCCATTGGGATAAAATCCATAAGTGTGAATGAGTCTTAAGCATTAAGACACATGGATGAAATTTTTAGAAGGATAATGCTTGATTGCAACTTAATGACTAAGACATTTGGCATATGGATATTAAAACTACATTCCTATGAGGAATAAGATAGGGATGTGTACGTGACACAACCTATAAGGTTTATGAATCCATTAATGCAAATGAAGTCTATAAGTTACAATGGACTAATCAATGTGATTGATTAAGTGCAAGCAACTCAGAACTGGAAATCTTTACTTTGATAATATAATCAAAGGGTTTGACTGATATGACAAAGATAAAGAAGGGATCTGTGATTTAGTGGGAGCGTATTTGCATTCCACATGTTGATGAGGAATGAGATGTTCTAGAATGGAATCCTTTGTGGAAATTATCTTTAGGGAAGATAGAGACGTTTCCTATATGATAGGAATAGAGGTCTATAGAGATAGTTCTCGAAAACCTCTTGATCTGGAAAGGAGAGAGCATACATTGGCAATCTGTACTGAAGGGTTCATTATACACAGATTTAGTGGGAGAAAACTTGTCCATGTTACATGGAGTTAGTATCCCAAGGCCAAGTGTCCAATTCTGATGAAGAATGGGAACACAAAGAATAGATATGGATCTATCATGTATGTAATCATCTTGTTATCTTGCATGTATGGACATAGCAAGAATAAAATGCATTTATCATCTTGTATGTAGGACATGACAATATGATATGCTCATCCTAATAACTCGTATGTAGAACATGACGAGTGGATGTATGTCTAGTTCTAGTAAGGGTTACTGGAATACCATGAGAACTTGATAAGTACTTGAGAATTACTAGTTCTACGGAAATAAGGAAGAGTTCACTGTAAAGAGTTACACTGATGTGAACTTCTAAAAAAGACAGAAAATTTATCGCAAAATATATATGGGATATATAAAAGTGAAATATGTTGAAAAATGGAAACATTTCAATAAAGTTGTTTTAAAAGGAAATGTCGAGTATCCGTGTGTTGGAGAACAGTAGTGGATACTATATGGATCTGGGAGTTCATGGAGATGAACTTATAGGTATTCTAGTCATTGATAACAAGTAAGGAGTGCTTGGTCGTGCAATGAGGCTAAAGGTTAGCAAAGGAATATTGGATCGCATATTACGGCAACTCCATCTCATACGTACGACGTACAACGAAGAGATGTGAGACATGCAATAATATCGACTTCGGCAAAGTGTTGCCATAACTCACTGCATTAGCACTAGAGCACTAGAACATGTGGGACATGTTTGGAGATCATTGAGAATATGTTTCAAGGGTGATTGGCTCACAGTGCAAGTGGGAGTCTATTGGTATGTATGCCCTAAGAGACAATCATGGGATGATTGGTGGGATACATTAAGATTGATTTGATAAACATCAAAGGCAAGCTTCCAAATCATTCTGGCTCAGTCAGTTATGTTATAATTAATGACAGAACAGATTGAATGTCTAGAGAATGACATTACTCAATGACGTATGCTTTTAGGTTAAGGACCTAAACGATGAGATCATACGGATGTTAAGAGTATACATTCTTGTTATGTCCCTAGTCGGATGTCATTGTAGAAGGTTGATAGACAACAATGACACACAAAACTAGATTGTGTATTGGTTGATGACAGTATCTCATTAGTCATGATGTAGTGATATCAAACCAAGCAAATAGGTACTTGTTAGAGAACAAGTGTATCGGACAGACCCACCATGAGAGTGACACATGGAATCATGACTTGGTAGTCACAGTCAGCTCTCACAGTGATGGTGGTGAGTGTGATTCTTTGACCTGAAATCACTACACTCAACACATGTCATTGGGTACACTTTGACATCATCAAACGCAGACCTAAAATATAGATTGTCATAAAGTTGATGATTGGGTGACTTTAACACATAGTGCTTTTGAGGGGTGAGTGATAGATATGGGATTTTTCCCTCCTGAGGGAGTTTGATGTCCATGGCCACTTGATGAGTAGGACTGAGAAAGGCGTATGCATGCATGTGTGAATCAATATGTGATATTGATGTCACACATATCTCATCCAGTCTGCTTTGAAATCAAGGAAGTGAATGAACGTTGAAAGGATGACTATTCCATGCCTTGAGTTCATTTGGGATATCAGTGACAAAGGAATTATACATTCACTATAACACATGTCACAGATTGTAGGATTGAAAGTTGTTCTCCAACTTTCCTTTTCACTTGGCTAGCACTGATGTGCGACTAGGCACCGCTCTTTGCTTGTGAAGTTATAAGTGTTATGGACTTTCACTACCAATGTGAAATGGGCCTGTAGGGTCACACACATAGGATTTAACCTAGAAGAGGAGTTTATCCACGAATGATGTTTAGATTGTTTACTAAATGTGTTTAGTAGTTCAATTAAACATTCAATCAATTGACTTGACTCAGAATCACCAATTTCAAGTGTTGGACTAACTGATTTGGGTGTCAAATTGATTGAGAACTGCATTGACTGATTTCTACACAACCTGGACTGCCAACTGACCGGTTCAAGTGTTGAACCAATCGGTTCAGCTGGACCAAATGAGCCAATTTGGAAAGTTAGGTTTGTGAGAAAATATTTTTGTTTCACTTGTACAATTTGATTGGGACAAGTATTGATCTTTGGATTAATTGGAAACAGAAAGAGGAAAGTCAATTGTGAACTACCCTGGGAAGTGAAATGATCGGTTCATGAATGAAATGATTGGTTTAGCTCCCCAAATGACCGGTTCATGAAATGAACTGATCGGTTCAGTCCCCAAATGATCGCTTTGTTTGTGAAACAACCGGGTACACCTGTCGCAGTGTATCAATTCATGGAAATTCTAGACCCTTCTACTCCCTCTTTAGTTCCACATTGCCCGGGGCTGAGAACCCTGACCCCTCCTATATATAGAGGGGTACTGGGGGCTTCTCAGATAGAACAACTCAGAACATTAGTTGCTCTACAAAGTTGTCCTCTCTGGTTGTCATAACCGAGAGAGCCCAAACAAGTGGTACCCGACTAGAGAGGTACAACGAGGGAAAGACAACTACAGGATAACAACTGGTGGTGGGAGAGCATGTAGGTGACTGGTATGCCAATACAAGGATTTGACTCCTTCCAATGTCCTATAGGACATGACAACCGGAGTTCTCGGTGGTCCGTGTGGACTGCTACAGAGGTAGGAGATTTGTACCGCTTAGAGGACAGTCGTCAATCCGTCAGTCTGCGTACGACCAAGAGTTGCACAGACACCGTCTAAGACTGAAGGTGAAGACCGCGCTAACCGTGAGGTAATTTCGCCGAGCAAGCCTCGGGACAAGGTATGCCTCTACAAAACATCCTTCCTACCGTATATATGTTGACGAGATCTCTTTGGGTTCTGGGTTTGGGGAGAAAATTTTTGTTTCCGCTGCCATCTCTGCCTCCCCTAAAACCCAACACTTACAACACTGAAGTGATGATGGGTTTCCATGAATAATGAGTTTTAAAAGAATTTCTACCCAACCACCAAGCTCACCCAAATCAAGAGGAACATCACCTCATTTATCCAAAAAAAAATGAGCAGATCCATAAGATATGGAAAAGATTTCAAAGTTCTTGAGAGATTTCCTCCATCATGAAGTTACCCTGTGGCATTTCGTGTAGTCATTCTACTCTAGATTGCCTCAAATGGGTCAAATAGTTATACACTCATCTCGTGGAGGTGTTTTTGTGACCAAGCCTCCAGAAAATTCATGGCCCTTATTTGAGAACTTGGCACAGAATTCATGGCATAGAGAAATTAGTGTGGCTAATGATTATGATAGAAATGTTGACGATGCCCCATCTACTCCACACCTCCTACCTCAAATGATGCCATTCTCTAAATGATGAAGATTATAGATGATATGGTGACTCTCATATAGACACAAGTGGTAGATGCTTCTAGCCATTCTAAGAAATCCATTGAGTCCCTAGATGAAGACCGAAGGCTTTCCAATCTTATGGTAACAGGAACTCCCAAGGAAACATGTCTCAATCCTATACTCCTGAGTGGATAAATCAACCTAAGTTCTCATGAAAGCAACAAGGTGAATATGGGTAAGGGCATACATGGCAAAATCAAAGCTAGATATAAAACTCAAGGTTTGAGTAATAAGACCTTGGTAGGGTAAGAAGCCTAGACAAAGTAAAGTAAGCAATTTCCACTCATGGACAAAATATCAACCCATTGGATCACATATTGGATCAGATATCCTTGATTCTATCTCACCATGAGGAGGTTCCTTGAATCCTACTCATTGTGAGGAGGGTAGAGTTTCTTCCCAAACCATGATGAGTCCAAACAATGCAAGTGGACAAATGGTAGCTCCCCAAAACTCCTATGATCCACCACCAATGCAAGTGCAACATGTGAAACAATACCAAGGTCCTCCAAAACCATTTGCTCTCCACCACCACAACTCCCATTCAACTACCAACACCCAGAACCACCACTACAACCATCTCACCAATAAAATGTTGATTAACATGTTCAATTCCCATCTCACAACAAGAACAATCTTGTATCCTCTAGAACCCCTCTCAATAAAACCAAAGACCACCTCCACCTTCTTCACAGCAACAACAAGATCCCCCTCGTCACCTTGAGTAAGTTAATGCCATGAAATTTATAAGGAGTGGGAAGGTGATTGACTATCCCATGGGACAAGTGAGAAATGACATTGGAGATGATAAACATATTGAGATAGTACAACCAAAAAACATATATGTTGATATTATGATATTGTAACACCTTTTGGAAATTTTGTGATGACATTTACTCCACATTGGAGTGATTTTGTTCCTTCTATACCAATTATCATTATGAGTGACCCTATTTTGAGAAATGAGATCCATCCTATGGCTCATCAAAGTGAAAATGCAATAACATTCCTCGATGCCTTGGATGAGCCCTCTTTGTCTAATAGGAGACAAGAGCATAATATTGATATTCTTGAGGTCTTTAGACAATCAATTTTACATTTCTTGATAGAATCAATCTGATTCCATATTGTGCAAGGTTTCTCAAGGATATGTGCACCTTCAAGAAAAGCACAACCAGAAGAATTCCTAAGAAAGTGAATCTCATCAAGTGATTTCTATTTTACAACATACCATTCGCTTAGAAAAACATCACTGAGTCCCTCTCATTCCCTGACACATTGGAGGCCATCTCATATAAAGATTACTTGATTGACTTGGGATATAGTGTCGACCGTATGTCCTATAGTTTCTATCTTGAATTGGGCTTAGGTAAATTGATGTCAAAAAATAGTACTCTAAATTTGGCTAAACGATCTATTAAATTTCCAACGAGTAGGGTGGATGATGTGCTAGTAATGCTTGACACAAAAATAATAGTGATGTTCCCAATATACTTCATTTTTCTTGATATGGATCCAGAGACAAGAAGATTCCCACTAGTTTGGGAAGGCCCTTCTTGGCTATATTTCATGTCGATATATGTGTGCGCACCGGCACAATGAAATTGATCTTCAACATCTTAAAGACCTCACCACCACAACATGAGAATAAGGACAATGATGATGAGGTGAACTTTGAGAACTCACATGACCAATGGAATGAGCAAAAAGTTTTGAATGATAATGAGAATTCCATCTATTTTGAGAATGAGGCCCCAAATTTTGCAAATGGATAATTGATGAGCAGAGCAGAGTGTTTGGATGAAAGAAATAAACTTAGATGTAGTGGGAGGAAACCCAATTTGGTTTGTGATGTTTTGACCTCATATCTCACATTCATTTTTTTATACCTTTGTTTCCATAATTACAACAAATACACACACACCCTACACTTCATAATTTCTTTGTTTCTGATTCATCTTAGAATAGAAATGTAGCTAGAACATTGACTTGTGGAGTGGCCTAACCATTTGTAGGTCTGATATGAAAAGAATAAGAATGTTAAACTTAATATAATATTTACAAGAAACCTCCCAAAATTGTCATTCTCTTCATGCATACGTAGTGAGAGAGTCAGCCCAAATGGTCATTCCACACTGAACGATCATGGTGGCTCTAGACTCACCCCACTTGAGTGACATCACAATCTCTCAACCTTTATGCAAAGCCACCACATTTGTACAATCATTACCCTATCATCCTAAGAATTTGCTTCATGTTGAAGACAACATGATTAAAAAGTTTGAGCTGGTTGGATGGTACACCCTTTCTATCATGATCTATGTTCCATCATGTTCAATTTTTGTTTGTGATGATTAATAGTTGTTGTATGTGATGTTGATTGATTTACACCCTAGGCTAGTTATATTTTTCATTGTTATACAACTATCACATGTCATGAAGTTCAATTATATTTTTTAGCTTGATTCTTCCGATATTTCCATAATTTTTAAGGAAATTTCATTTGTTGCAAAGTCATACATTTGCATTACATTTCATGTATATTTTGATAATTTTGTGTGTTTTATTAGTTTGGATTTACTTTCATGTTATTTCCCACTTTATTGTTAGGTATCGATCTGAATAGGGGCATTTGGTGTGATCTTGCCAAATATGGCCAAATTTAAAATTGCTTGCCCATGAGAATGTTCTAGATTAATATCAATAATTTTGAATTGGAACCAATATGAATGAACTTTGGAAAGTGCATTTTCACATTATCATTCAGTTATTCCTAAATAATCTCCATTAATAACTCTATAACATATCTACCACTTCTCTCATAGATATTGAACCAATTGGTTGATTGCAACCTTAGCAATCCACGAGTGCTTAGGTTTTATTCAAAGCTTGTGATCAAAATGTGATTGTTTGTATTTGTTCATTCATTGTGGGTTTCCATTGGCCTAAGAAAAGTGTTGAATTAATCTCTACATGCATAAAATCTTATATGAAGATCCATGGACCCTCCCTTGATCATTTGTTCTTTCACCACTTCTTACCAACCTCCTCATGAAAGATTTCTATAGTCACAAAAAAGAGTAACCTTAGCCACCCGACAGAATTTTGGGGTGGAAAAAACTTCCTCCCCTCTACTTCCTCTTACCACCATATACCATAGATACACAATGGTCAAAAGAAAAACAAAATGCAAAAAGAAAATGGAAGTGCTCCTATATAATAGCTCCGAAATAAAAAGTACACAAAAGATGGGTTCTCCTACGTAATGGAACCCAAATCTCTTTTGAAAAACCCCTTTTTTCACATCCATTCGGATAGGAAAAAACAATCCTATACCACATACCCCTTCACATAGCCAAGGGGCTCAATTAGGGTGTAATGGACCATAAGACTGAATGCATGCAAGTGAAAGATGTTAATAACTTCTTTCATAACTCTTACTATGAAACGGTTTACCTCGAGCTATATGACTGCCATGCTGCTTGATTGAGTCTTTGATGACCTTTAAATGTGCAAAGAGAAGTTCTTATTGTGAGAGAATATGATTACAAAGAGTAAATATATAGCATTATCTCAAAGAATGATGTACTAGAGACACAATATAACATAAACTAAGCCAGTGCTCATGGGCCTATGTAGAGGAAGCCCAATTAGCTAATACAAGAGAAAATAAATAACATAAAATACCACCAACACTCTCCTTCAAGCTAGAGAACACACTTTGTATATTCCCATCTTGCCGGCAAAAGAGGTTTGGTTTATATATCAACAGTCTATTCTTTAGTCTTCACATATGACGTAATGATCTTGATGTCACAAATCATGTCTCTCAAATACTGCTAATCAACCTCAATGTGCTTGGTACATTCATGACAAAGTGGATTATTATCTATATGAATAGATATGTTATCACACCTAAGAGTTTCTAGAGAGGAGAGAGGAAAACCTAATTCTTGAAAATAGACGTCACCCCATTAATTTCACAACAGGCATGTTCCATGGCATGATATAACACCACAATGCTAGAATGAGACACAATAGACTCCTTCTTACTCTGCCCAATGACAGGATAACTGTTGATGAGTTTTAAAAAGGGAAAGATCATCTCACTAATTACCCACAAGTATACAGAAATCAATGTAGTCGAGTGTCAAACACGAGGAGCTAGGCTAGTTAGGCACAAACATGATAACTTTCACTAATCTAAATTGGATTGTAAGAGATTAATTATTTATAGACCTATGAAAAGGAAAACAAGGCAAAGGTTTTAAACAACAAAGTTGATTTAATGATTAGGAACTTGAGCATAAGGTTTCACAACCATTACCATTATATCACATGAACGTTAGAAACAAGATTGTTGTTTAACAAGTAAGGAGGTTGTCATCGTCATGCATTTCCCAATGCCATGAGATGGTTCTCAACTTCACATAATGCTCCCGCATCTATGCTTAGCATCAAACACAACCAAAACCCTCAATAATCTCTAGCCACTCTCGTGGTGAAGTGAATATTGCCATAGATCCTACTCCATACTTCCTAATGCATTCTCCCGAAGCACAAGGCAAGCATAAAACATGTATAAAAGGTGGCCAGCCTAGCATACAAGAAAGGAAACACATAGGCATCCATGGAAGAAAGAAAATTAAATAGCAATAAGCATAATATTCGAGTTTACATGATCAATGGCATGGGAACTACTCTCCCATGCTCAAGAAAAGATCTCTACTTGTCCATAGTGAAGATATGCAGATACATGATAGTAATTTCAGAGTTTTGCATGCTTAAGAGAAGGAAAAGCAAGAAAAACCACAAATGCAAGCTAAGGGGAGAGAACTCCAGCTAGAGGATGAAGTTCCACCACTAAAAAGCTCCAAGTCAGACCAACTTCCCTCCTGGAAAGCTAGAATGAAGAGAGTAGCTTTGTTGCACCTTGAGAAAGAAAAACATAGATGAAATGAAGTAGAATGAGGGTTCTTCTCCAAGAAACCACCTTCTTCTACCCCAAAATTGCCCTCCTCTGCTCTGGAACTTCTCTTGGGAGCAAAACACTTCAAAATGACCGAGCATAACCGCCTCATGGGCTCCCATTTGCTTTTAAAATGAAAGACAATCGTTTTTTATTTTTGCAAAAATTAACAATGACACGACGTGTCTTTTTTTTAACACATCGTGTCATGTCATTTGTGTTTGCTCAGTGTTGTCACTGCATTGAGGTACACGGCGTGTTTGAATAAGGCATGATGTGTTTCTATCTTTAGGGAGTGAATCAAATGAAGGGCACACGGCGTGTCTGGATAGACACACTCCGTGTTCTTTGGCAGAAAGATGCAAATGGTCTTCATGTACCAGGAACACACCGTGTATGATGAAGGACATGTTGTGTTACCTCTTTTCTTTGATCTGGATTAGATGTTGCTGGAGAATCACACGTCGTGTGTTTAATAACACATGATGTGTTCTTTGTCCTGAAAGACTGCATGTATGTGAACACGCCATGTCTTCTGCCGTTTCTTTAGAAATTTGCTTTGTATTAGAAGCAAAACTTCGAGAAGTCCCATTGAGGTTGGATTTGAGTTAGGTTATCTCCAATATGACCTTTTTAATACATATCTGCAATCAACATCATGTGATAAGCAAAGAGACTAAAAAGTCTGGAAAAATAGATATAAATAGAGGCTAATTTGGGACAAAATGAGCTGAAACTATGTGTGAAGAAATGTAAAAAGTTGATATAAAACACACACAAAAAATACCCCTGAGCTTGAACCGTTTCTTGTCCTCAAGCAAAAAGAACATAGAAACACACATGAACAAATTTTCAAGCTCATGTATAGATTAGTTGAAAGAAAGATATACAATGTTCATCCAATAATGATCAACGGTTTATACTCATGGCCATCAACTCAACTTAAACATCAATGAAAAAGATTCTTAAATTCAACAAGGGTGGTTTCAATTTAATGAATCAATCAAATCAACAACATTAAATAGAATTTGGATAACCAAGCCAAACAATTAGTGGATGCACAACACTATTTCTCAGCTATGAAGGATACAAATGATGAAAATCTTAGTTAAAATTAACATAATTAGTTGCACTCTCCTTTTTTTGCAAAAATGATATGGCAAATGGATAATGGGTTACGACACTCGGCTGCTAATGTAGGCTTATGCTCACGTGGAGTGTCGGTTGGGGTATTTTACCCTCTTTTTAAGACATACCACCTAACCATCGTGGCCAGATCCGACTTACACTAGGCTAGCATGATATGTGAGCAGTTTAGCCATCTTTTATCGGGTATGAGGGTGAAATGAGATGAAAGATATTTTAATTATTTTCCACAACATGGGAGAGTCAACTAAATAGCAACATTAGCTAGATTTCATCTATTTGTTTTGAGAGAAAAATTTCACTAAAAGAAAGGTTGAAAAATGCACTATGAGTTTGGCAAGGGTATCTCGTATTCCAAATGATGTTGTGATGTTAATTTACTCACCAAAAAGAAACCATTACATGTTTTAGGCAATCAATGATGAAAAACTTGAGTGTTCAAGCTACAAGTATAAAGCAAAAATAAGCATGTGTTGAAGGGAAAAAGATTTCAATTCATCTATGCATGCTCTTTGGAATTCTTACAATGATAGATTAAGGTGCAAAAGGACAAGATGGTTCAAACTTGGCAGAAAAATCAGTTCATTACATCAATATAGCCTCACATCATATAAGATTTTGCCACAAAAGGAAAGAAAAACAAAGAACAATATGAAAGCAGAAAAGATATGACAAAATGATTAACATGAAAAACAATAAAAGTAAACTACATTACCAGCCGGTTGCATCCCCTTAAGCTTGAAATCTGCAGTGTCCTCACTGCATCAATCAAACCTATGAAGGAAACAACCAGGTACCTGTCATGGGGTGGGGCATCAGTGGGATGGGCCACGGCCCATGTGATCATAGGGGAAGAATTGGCTGACGAGATCATCATCATCTAGAATATCAACCTGCATGGGGTGTGGAACAAACTTAGGATGCGGCGGTGGAGTAGGCTGGTGCCGGTGTGGCATGGAGCAGTGGGCTTGAGAAAGGTGCCAACTATCCATGTGATGAACCATATTATTCATAGTAGAAAATTGTTGACCCATCAGGTCCATGGAGTTGTCCATGTGGTCAAACCGTTGTTGCACATAGCCATATAGATGTCTGACATTAGGCATGGCCCAGGAGTACTCCATTTGTGTGTTTGTGGAGGGAGGTGGTGGAGCAGTAGGGGGTGCCTCAGTATCATCAGTAGCTCTAGCTGCATCAACTTCTTCTTCAGTGTTCAGAACAACTTTCCAATTATCTTTGTTCTCCAATGTGATATGCTCAAGATCTGAAATGTCAATGTATTGATCGTCATCAAAGAATTGCCGAAATGTGGTATTACTATTTGCAACCCTTGAGATCAATCCTACAGAAAGTAGATATTGAATGTCTACCAGGTTTCTACCTGGTGCAGCCTTGACACCTGTTAGATCAACGTCTAATTTTTATGCTATCAAAGTGATCAAGCCACCACACATTATATCTCCAGATTCCCTCCTCTTCACTCTATTAATGTCTAGGAAATGTGTAAGGATATAATAAGCTACATTGATGTGATAGCCATACATCATTCCCCACAAAAAGAAAAGATCTACTTTTCCGATGACCCCTTGAGTTTCTTTCTTAGCAAAGACTCATGTACTAAGAAGGTGGTGCATGTATCGGAAAATGGGGTTGTGAATAGAAGACACCCTAGCTTGCTTGGCATCATGGCCTTCCTCATCTGATATCTCAAATCAGAATTCATCACTGTCAAAAGCTGGCGGATAACTAATTGCCCCTTCATAGTGGCAATCCAAAACCTCACAGAAATGCCTAAAGGTAAGCTTAAAACTATGACCCAAAAGGCAGAAATGGATAATACCATAAGGTTCCATCTTCTTTTTTGGGTCTTGCTCTGTAGTGAGTGTCGTCAAAAACTCATAAACTAAACGGGGGCAAGTACTTGATACCATGCAGCATATGTAGCTTAGCCCCAAATCTTACAGGCGCATGAAGACCTCATCCTTGAAGCTGAGGGTGGTGAGAGTTTGTTCACAAGAAAATTGTGTAGGAAGCACCCTCCTTGCAATGAGAAATAGGTACGTCGGGTCTTCCTCAGGAGTGACCCAAAATTGGGTCGTGGAGATGTATGCTAGAGCAGAGGAGGAGCTAGCACCATGCTTACGGTTGGATGGCTGCTTGAGAGGTTCCATTTGCTAAAACGTTGAAAGACACGGCGTGTCTTTCTCTGAACACGGCGTGTCGCCGTCGCTGACTGCTGCAAAACTCACTGACCAGATGAAAGACACGGCATGTCTTTCAAAAGACACGTCGTGTATCTGGGCGACCGCGGTAGCTTGAACACGAAGAACACAGCTGATTTGTGGCTTTCACAATGTGTCTTTTGTGTGGGAAAATGAAGATATGATGGAGACGGGGTGGATGGAACTTCTTGCTGTGATTTCATGCCCAAAAGGGGCCAAACGGCACCAGAGATGAAGCTTTTTCTTCTTGGAACTTGAGAAGAGAAGAAGAAGAAGTCTTGACGGTGCCGGAGAAGAAGATCGATAGAGAAGAGGGACTTCACAGCCTTGGTGTTGTTGATGGTGGCTTGGAGATGTGGTTTCTTACTCCAAATAGCACATGGACGGTCATCGACAGAGGAGACTCAGACACGGTTGGCAACACGTATGGAATAAAATGAGGAAGTGAGGAAGACGGTGGTCGGTTAGGGTTAAAAACATGTATTCTCGTCAAAAGACACAACGTGTCTGTCGAAAGACACAACGTGTCTTTTGACAGACATTGTTTTGTGTGTTACAAGACACATAGTGTTATATTACGAACACATTGTGTCCGAATCCAGAAATTAAAATTGTGTCATTTTCACTGATAACGACACACCGTGTTCAAATAAAGACACGATGTGTTATTTTTCAGATAAGTTATGCTCCTTGTTGCTGTTGAAGTACACGTTGTGTCTGAATGAGGACATGTCGTGTTCTTTTCCAGATCGAGTATGACTTTGGTCTGCTGGATAGTGACACGGTGTGTCTTTTTCTAACACATCGTGTGTTTTGAGTTTCTGTTCGCTTTTTGTCTACTGTAAGAAAGGACACATCGTGTCAAATAAATACACGTCGTATCGTTTTGAGTTTCTGTAGAATTTAGCTTCTCGCCAGCACCTATAGAAGTATATGATGCAAGTATAAATGTTTAAGTTATTACATACACCCATGACAAGCATATTTTTGGGAAATTTAAAGATTGTTCTTGACCCAAACTACTAGAATAAATTCCAATCTAATGCAAGGTCATCTCCCACAAGTTCCTCCATTTAAAGTCTGGAGTAGGACTCTTTAGTCTTTTGATCAAGCATCTTAGAGGGAGAAAGAGGATCCCTTGTCAACTTCGTCTCCAGATGTGTACAGCTTGCAATGTTGTCCATTGACCTTGAAAGTTGATTGCTTTCCTTGCATCTCCACGGTGTCATAGGGATAAACATGTAAGACTAAGAATGGTCCAAACCACTTGGATCTCATCTTTCCTGGAAACAGCTTGAGCTTAGAGTTGAATAGCAGCAATTTATCTCCTTCCTTGAAGTCTTTGACTTTGATTCTTTTATCATGCCATTTCTTTGTCTTCTCTATATAGATTTTGGCATTTTCATAAGCATCCATGCGTAGCTCTTCCAGCTCTTGGATCTGCAGCAATCTCTTCTCTCCAGCCTTCTTAAGATCATAATTAAGGAACTTGATTGTCCACAATGCTTTGTACTCCTATTCTATAGGGAGATGACAAGATTTTCCATAGACGAGTTTAAAGGGAGTCATCCCTATGGGAGTTGTAAAAGCTATTCTATATGCCCATAATGCATTATCTAGCTTTAAGGCCCAATCCTTCCTTGAGCTAGAGACGGTCTTTTCTAGAATGGCCTTCAATTTCCTATTAGAGATCTCCACTTGCCCTGAAGTTTGAGTATGATAGTGTGTGGATACTTTATGCTTTACCCCATATTTACTAAGCAAGTTGTTGAAGTTCCTTCCCTTAAAATGGCTGCCACCATTTGAAATGATTTCTCTTGGAAATCCAAATCTTGGGAAGATGATCTTTTGAAAAAGTTTGACGATTGACTTTGCATCTGGAGCTTGAGTGGGAATTGCTTCCACCCATTTGGACACGTAATCACAGGCCACCAATATAAACTTGTAGTTGTATGAAGATGGGAAAGGGCCCATATAGTCTATACCCCACACATCAAAAAATTCTATCTCCAAAATTGAGTTTAATAACATTTCATCTCTCCTTGAAACTTCACCACTTTTTTGGCATTTGTCACAAGCCTTGACAAATGTGTGCACGTCACGGAATAGACTTGGCCAATAAAGGCCAGATTGTAGGATCTTTATTGTTGTTTTGTGGGATCCAAAGTGACCTCCTAGGGAGAAGAATGACAATCTGAAATCACATTACCAACTTCCTCATTTGGGATACACCTCCTTATGAGTCCACCAGCGCATTGCTTAAATAATAATGGATCATCCCAGTAGTAGAATTTTACATCATGAAGAAACTTCTTTTTCTATTGGTATGTCAAGTTTGGAGGTAGTTATCCTGTAGCAATAAAATTTACAAAATCTATGAACCATGGTGCTTCTGTGGAAGACAAGGCATAGAGTTTCTCAATTGGCAATCAGTCCTCAATAATCAATGAACTTTTAGCACTTGTAGTCAACCTAGATAGGTGACCTGCAATGTTGTCCTCTGTCCCTTTTCTATCTTGGATTTCAAGATCAAATTCTTGAAGGAGTAATATCCAACAGATGAGACGGGGTTTAGCATCTTTCTTGTTAAGCAAGTACTTAATTGAAGCATGATTTGTATACACAATGACTCTGGATCCTACCAAATATTGTCTGAACTTGTCAAAAGCATATACTATGGCAAGCATCTCCTTCTCGGTAGATGTATAGTTGGTGTGTGCCTCATCTAAGGTTTTTATTACATAGTGTATAGCATGAAGCTTTTTATCTTTCTGTTGTCCAAGAACTGCTCCTACTGTGTACTCACTTGCATCACACATTAATTCGAAAGGAGCACTCCAGTCTGGTGGTTGTGTGATTGGGGCAGAGATAAGAGCTTCTTTGAGCTTGTTGAAGGTTGCATGGCAGACATCACTAAAAATGAACTCGGCATCTTTTGCAAGCAAGGAACATAATGATTTTGCAATCTTTGAGAAATCTTTGATGAATCTTCTGTAAAATCCTACATGTCCAAGGAAACTATAGATGTCTTTGACTAAAGAAGGAGTATAAATCTTCTCTATAGCTTCCACTTTAGCCCTGTCAACTTCAATACCCTTATTAGAAACAATATGGCCTAGTACTACACCATATTGTACCATGAAATGGCACTTTTCCCAGTTTAGTATTAGGTTAACCTTTTTGCAACGGGCTAAGACTTTAGTTAAATTGTACAAGAAGTGATCAAAAGAATCCCCATAAACACTAAAATCATCTATGAATATTTCCATTATATTTTCAATAAAATCAGAGAAAATAGCCTTCATGCAACGTTGAAACGTAGTTGGGGCATTACAAAGACCAAAGGGCATGTGACGGTAAGCATAGGTCTGATAGGTACATGTAAATGTGGTTTTCTCTTGATCGGGAGGGCAGATTGGAATTTGGAAAAACCCAAAATACCCGTCCAAATAGCAAAAGTAAGAATGGTTTGCAAGTCGCTCAAGCACCAAATCGATAAAATGCAAGGGAAAATGATCTTTGTGAGTTGGTTTATTCAAACGCCAGTAATCAATACGCATACGCCAACCTGTGACTATACGTGTTTGTCTTAACTCATCATTATCTCCCTTAATGATAGTTGCACCCTCCTTTTTAGGCACCACATGAATGGAACTAACCCAAGGGATGTCACTTATAGGGTAAATGATGCCAGCATCTTTCAACTTAAAAATTTCCTTTTTAACCACTTCCAGCATGTTTTGATTTAAACATCTAGGTGGTTCAATAGTCGGTTTAGCATCATCTTCTATATTTATTCTATGCATGCAAATGGAATGGTGGATGCCCTTTAAATCATCAATAGAGTAATCAATGACATCTTTATATAAACGTAATTCAGCAAGCAATTTATTTTCTTATTCATTAGTTAACTCATCATTGATTATGATTAGAGAAGTGGAATCAGGGTCAAGAAATGCATACCTCAATTCGAGTGGAAGGGCTTTCAGTTCTACCTTTCTGCCAGATGTGTTTTTTTCAGCTTTATCATCAAGAAATGAAGTATCTTTATTAATAGCATTTTGTTGAGCAATAGAATATACTCCAAAAATTTTAGAGTTATCATTTGTAGATTGATCATCATTACAATAGTTAAATATCAATTTAGTATCATTCTGATCTTCCTCCAAAATAGAGTCAATAGAGTCGATAATACAAAGTTCTTCCACTTGTGAAGGTGCCTTCATGGCATTAAACACAAAAAACTCCATAGCTTCTTCACTGACCCTTAGTGTAAGATTTCCTTCTCAGACATCAACAAGGCATTCAGCAGTCCTCAAAAAAGGTCTCCCGAAGAGAATGGGATTGGAAGGGATTTCAAGCATGTCTAACACAACAAAATTGCAGGGAATGTAGAATTTACCAATTTGTACTGGTACATCCTCCACAATACCTTTGGGATATTTGATTGAGTGATTGACTAACTGGATATCCATATTCATAGGTTTTAAATCTCCAAGGTCTAGCTCCTGCCACAAAGTAGATGGGATGAGACTAACGCTAGATCCAAGGTCAACAAGACCTTTGTCAAAAGTGGTGTTGCTAATCTTGCAAGGCAGAGTGAAAGCTCCCAGATCATCTAGCTTCGTGGGAAGTCTGTTTTGAATGATTGAACTCATTCTCTCAGAAAGCATGACAGTTTAAATTTGGTCTATCCTTCTCTTCTTGGTGAGGATTTCTTTTAGAAATTTGGAATATGATGGAATCTCAGCTATGACCTCGGCCAACGGGAGATTGATATGAAGTTTGTTTAGAATCTCCATAAATTTTCTAAACTTTGAGTCTTCCTTCTTATTTGCAACTCTTTGTGGAAATGGTGCACTTACTTTGTAAAAAGGTGGTACTTCATCTATACCTTTTAGTTTGTCATCAACGGGAGTGTCCATCTTTTCTTCATCAGCAACCTCAACACTCTTCTCCTTGGGTGGAGAAGGTCTTTGGATTTTAGTTCCACCCCTTAAGGTGATAGCATTTGCTTGCACTCTTAGATTCACCTCTGGTTGGCTATGAAGGGAACCAGACGATGTGTTATTTTGTTGTACTAAAGCTTGTTGGGCGATTTGATTCTCCAACATCCTTGTATGTGTGGAAATTCCATCAACTTTAGTAGAGAGTTGAGCAATTGCATCTTTTAGCAATTTGCCATTGCCTCGAAACTCTTCATTTTTTTGTGCTTGAGTAGAGATAAATTGCTCCATCATAGTCTCCAAAGAAGATTTATGGGATTGTTGTTGTTGTTGGTAACCCCTATTGTTAATGAAACCTGGCGGATTCCCATTTGATTGTCAGTTGAAGAGTTGTTGTTGATGTGGTTGTTGTTGTCCTTGTTGATAGTTTTGTGCATTGCTAGTGTTTTGGTAAGAGAAGTTATGATGATCTCTCCACCCTAGATTGTAGGTGTTGGAATAGGGATTGTATTGCTTGTTCCCCTGTATCCCAATGGCATTCACTTGCTCTTGGTTGTCTTGATTCATATTAGGAGCAAAACAAGTAGAAGAATTATGTCCGGAAAATTTACAAGCTTCACAAGTTACCTCAGCTGCTTGGATCTGCATTGTAGTCATCTTCTCAAACTTTTGTGTAAGGCATCAAGCTTAGCTGCAATCAAATCAACTGCATCAACACTATGCTTTCTTCCTTACTTTCTGATTGAAGAACTCTATGTAGAAGATGATTTTTCTTTCCTATCTAACCCCCATTGGCAGTGGTTGAGTGCTATATCTTCAATGATATCATAAGCCTGCCTGTAAGACTTATTCATTAAAGCTCCATTAGCTGTAGCATCCAATGTCATACGGGTGTTGTAGAATAGTCCATTGTAAAAATTTTGAAGTAGAAACCAATTTGTCAATCCATGGTGAGGGCAAAGGCGTTGTAGGTCCTTGAACTGCTCTCATGTGTCATACAAAGTTTCTTCATTTGATTGAGAAAAGTTTGTGAGTTGGTTTCTCAGTTGAGCTGTTTTGCTTGGCAAAAAATACTTTATAAGGAAAGAATATAAAAGTTGATCCCATCTCTTGATGGACTTCTTAGGCAGAGATAAAATCCATGCCTTGGCTCTATCTCTTAAGGAGAAGGGAAATAGTAGAAGCCTTATTCCATCAGTGGATACACCATTGATTTTAAAGGTTTTCATGTACTCTAGGAATTCAGCCACATGAAGGTTTGGGTCTTCAGTGGTGGTACTCGCAAAATGGATTTGCTGGATCATCTGCATCATAGAAGGGCTAATGGAGAAGTTGTTTTCTTCTATTGTAGGTAGATCAATGGCTCCACAAATGTTTGCGGCAGCCGGCATAGCGAAGTCCTTCAAAGGATAGTTGTCCTCCATGGTTGGTACTTGTTGTATGACTTCTTCAAAGAATAAAGAAGATGGTGGTGGTGGTGATGGGTGTGATCCTTCCAAGTTTAAAGAGTTCTCGCTCCTCCTTACTCGTCTATGGCTACTAAATGTGCGTTCAATCTCTGGATCTAAGAAGATAGAGGTTTGTAGACCTCTCTTAGAATGACGCATGCAACCTGAAAAATAGGAATTGAGTGAGATTCACAAGACTAAGAGATATCACAAGGTAAAATGCGATAATGGTGACTTAGTCTCAATTACTAGTTAACACTTTTTACTCTAACTAAAAACTACAGTAGCTCCCCGGCAACGACACCAAAAACTTTCCGATGAGTTTTAAAAAGGGAAAGATTTCAACTCACTAATTACCTACAAGTATATGAAAATCACTGTAGTCGGGTTTCGAACATGAGGAGCTAGGATAGTCAGGCGCAAACATGTTAACTTTCACTAATCTAAATCGGATTGTAAAAGATTAATTGTTTATAGACCTAAGAAAAGGAAAACAAGGTAAAGGTTTTAAACAACAAAGTTGATTTAACGATTATGAACTTGAGCATAAGGTTTCACTATCATACCATTATATTACATGAACGTAAGAAACAAGATCGATGTTTAACAAGTAAGGAGGTTGTCATCATCATGCATTTCCCAATGCCATAAGATGGTTCTCAACTTCACATAATGCTCCCACATCTATGCTTAGCATCAAACACAACTAAAACCCTCAATAATCTCTAGCCACTCTCGTGGTTAAGAAAATATTGCCATATATCCTACTCCATACTTCCTAATGCATTCTCCCGAAGCACAAGGCAAGCATAAAACATGTATAAAAGGTGGGCATCCTAGCATACAAGCAAGGAAACACCATAGGCATCCATGGAAAAAAGCAAATTAAACAACACTAAGCATAATATTCGAGTTCACATGATCAATGGCTTGGGAGCTACTCTCCCATGCTCAAGAAAAGAGCTCTACTCGTCCATAGTGAAGATATGCAGATACATGACAGTAATTTTAGAGTTTTGCATGCTTAAGAGAAGGAAAAGCTAGAAAAACCACAGATGCAAGCTAAGGGGAGAGAACTCCAACTAGAGGGTGAAGTTCCACCACTAGAAAGCTCCAACTCAGATGAACTTCCCTCTTGGAAAGCTAGAATGAAGAGAGTAGCTTTGTTTCACCTTGAAGAAGAAAAATAGAGAAGAAATGAAGTAGAATGAGGGTTCTTCTCCAAGAAACCACCTTCTTCTACCCTAAAATTTCCCTCCTATACTTTGGAACTTCTCTTGGTATTAAAACACTTCAAAATGACTAAGCATAACCGCCTCATGGGCTCCCATTTGCTTTTAAAATGAGAGACAGTCATTTTTTATTTTTGTAGAAACTGACAACGACACGACGTGTATTTTGTTGAACACACTGTGTCATGTCATTTGTGTTTGCTCACTGTTGTCGCTGCATTGAGGTACATGACATGTTTGAATAAGACACTTCGTGTTTCTGTCTTTAGGGAGTGAATCAAATGAAGGGTGCACGGTGTGTCTGAATAAACACATGCCATGTTCTTTGGCAGAAAGATGCAGACGGTCTTCATGTACTAGGAACACATTGTGTCTGATGAAGGACACGTCGTGTTACCTATTTTCTTTGATCTAGACTAGACATTGTTGGAGAATCACACACCGTATGTTTAATAACACAAGACGTGTTCTTTGTCCTAAAAGGATGCCTATAAGTGAACACGTCGTGTTCTTAATAGAACACATTGTGTCTTCTGTCATTCCATCAAAAATTTGCTTTGGATCAGCAGTAAAACTGGGAGAAGTCCCATTGAGGTTGGATCTAAGTTAGGTTATCTCCAATATGACCTTTTTAATACATATCTGCAATCAACATCATGTGATAAGCAAAGAGACTAAAAAATGTGGCAAAATGGATATAAATAGAGGCTAATTTGGGACAGAATGAGCTGAAACTGTGTGTGAAGAAATGTAAAAAGTTGATATAAAACACACACAACAATAAGCACTCAATAGAGCACAATGTCTAGAAATAGATCTCCTATCATTCACATTTGCGGCCCATTTAGTGTCTGCATAGCCAGTCAAAGAGATATTGGGAGATTGTGGTTTTTTGTAGAGGAGACCACTGCCAAGTGCACTTTTCAAATAGCATAGGATACATAATGCCTGACTCTAGTGGCATGCAAGAGTTAAGACATGTGTTGACTAACAACACTAACGTTAAACGCAATATCTGGTCGGGTAATTTTAAGATTGATGAGTTTCCAACAGTGCATCTATATTGTTTAGGATCATAACAAGACTCCCCTTTAGATAGAACTTTGTTGGATAGTTCATAGGTGACAAAATAGGCTAAAAATAGCATATCATATTCCTTTAAGAGGTCAAGGGCATACTTCTGCTAAGATAAATAAGTTACTCAATGAGAACATAGAACCTATATGCCCAAGAAGTTTCAAAGTTGTCCCAGATCCTTAGTATGAAAATGTTGTTGGAGTTCCCATTTCAATGCTTAAATATTATGGGCATCGCTACTTACAATAATGATGTCATCAACATAGATGGTGAGAATGATGGTTCCAACTTGATAAGAACTAAAAAAGAGACTATGATCACTAGATGATCTAGAAAACCAAAGATAGAAAGAACTCCATAGAGTTTTGTAAACCAAAATTGTGGTGATATCTTTAGGCCATAAAAAGAGCATTTGAGATGATAGACTCATTGTGGACACTCGTTCTAAGTACAAAAACATGGAGGTCATTTTATATACACTTCCTCCTCTAAATCACCAAGAAGGAAGGCATTGTTAATTTCAAGTTGGAATAGAGGCCATTCCATGTGAGTGTCAAGGGAGATTACAAGCCTGATATATATAAGCAATATGAGTGACTAGTGAGAACCTTTCAAACACCATATATTTGGGTCAATCATTTGGAAACAAGCTGAGCTTTAAGTCATTCCAACAATCCATATGAATAAAATATCATAGAGAAGACCCATCTATAGTCCAAAATACTTTTGTATAGAGGAGAGACAAGATCCTAGTCCCATTCTCATGCAAAACAATCACATCTTTCTAACTAGTGTTGTAGTGATTCATGATAATCTTTCAAAATATGGATAGATTTAAGTTGTTAGGCAATGTATTTAGTAGTATTGGAAATCTTGGATAGGAAATAGGTATGATATATAGGGTGGCAAAGAGTGTGAGAGAGTATACCTTTTAAGAGATCCATGTGGTGTGATAAATCCTCAGATGTGAACATTGGTGTTGGGTCTTGTGTTAATGGAGGAGGAATTACAAGGAATGGGTGATGGTTCGTGATCTATTGAGTTAGAAAGTTCAAGCTCAATGAACTTAGATTGATGCTAAGGTTGAGGTGAAGAGTATGGAGAACACAAAATCAAATAATATTTGATTCAGAATAGACATAACAGTAGAGACATACATGTGATGGTTTCTTATATTATAACAGCGACAACCATTCTAAAAGGTAGAATAGCCAAGGAAATATGTTTTGATTGAGTGGGGATCAACTTTATCTACTTTTGGATCAAAGCTATGCATGGAAGCAGTACACCTATAAACATGCAAAGGAAGAAGAAAATATGATTGTGAGGGAAAAAACCAAAAATGGGATCTTGTTTGAAAGAAAAGATGATGGTTGTCGATTTATAAGGTAGCAGGATGTGAGAACATTCTCATACCAATAGGGCTTAGGCAATTTACTCCAAAATATAAGAGCACGAGAAACATCAAGCAAATGGTTTTTACTTTCTACCACCTCATTTTATTGTGGGGTGTGAGCGCAGGGACGTTGATGGATGGTTCCATTTCCAGAGAAAAAAATAAAGACAACTGAGCTGAAACATATTCTAAAGCATTGTCAATCTAGAATAAATTTAATGGATTTATTTAATTGTGTTAAATTATTTTAAGAAAACTCTGAATAACACCAATTATGTAATCACGATATTCAATACATATAACCACATCATGGGATATAAATCATCAACAAAGGTAATGAAATATTTATTCAATAAAACTAGTGGTTTGAAAAGGACTAGAAATGTCACTGTGAATAACATCAAAGAAATCTTTAGAACATAGACTAGTTTTTATAGAAAATGAACTCCTATGATGCTTCCCAAACTCATAGGAGTCACATAGGAGACTTTTTAAACTAGATAAAGAGGGCTCTAGGTGCTTCAAATTCCCAAGAGAGGGATGACCATAAGAAAGAGGTATACTAACAAGTAGGGAAAAAGAGGGAATGCCATCACCAAAGTAATAAAGGTCATCAAATCTACAACTCAGTACAATCATCCCAAAAGTATGAAAATCATGTATCAAAAAATTATTGTTGCCAAAGGTGATGTTGCAAATAAAGGCATAATCTAACTTAGCAACATACATTTAATTAAAGGAAAAATGCACGTATTTAAGTTTGAGACTAAGTGAGATATTAACACTGGCACATTACTGAATAGTTTTAATAGTCTCATCTTAAAGAGTATACAAGTGAGGTAGAAATATGAGATTCAATGGGGGAAAGAAGGTGTCTCATACCACTCATATGTGTTCCACTAGAATCAATAATCCAAAAGGAGTTGGATGCTATAATGGAGGCCCTAACACTGTCTTGGTTGGAGGCTAGAAGTAGTGAATATGTTGTAGTGGATTGCATGGTCATAGAATCCCTAGATCATATGGACTGTGGAGAAGCTTGTTGAAAGGACTAGAGAAGTTTCTCCTACTCAGCTGAAGAGATGGTGATGGGCATATTGTCTTATCCTTCATCAACATGGGAAACCCTAATGCCATGACTGTTCACATAAGGACGACTGTGCTTCGAATACCACTTATCCTCCAAGTGGTTTAAGGTATTGCAAAAAGTAAATTATGTCTTTAGGGGACGTCCAGAACCACATCCATAGCCATGAGCAATGAAAAAAAATCACTAGTTGCAATTCTGGTGGAGTGGAAAACAAGAGTCGGATATCAGCCTGATGGAGATGAGAGAAGACATCTTCCAGAGTGGGAAAGTTATCACCATCCAAGATAATGTTATTGACTAGATCGTAGATTAGATGAAGGACATTGAGAAATATGTTTGTAACAAGATTGTCCTACTCTTTGGTTTGATCCCTAGAAGAGACAAGATGAAAATAGTATGGTTGTTGAGACATTCTGACAATAGAATTAAAGTATTCATCAAGCATCCTATCATCGTAATTTTCACCAAAAAAATATCCTAGATTCTATAAAGCCACAACACATTCATTTCCTGCATGTCATTGGGTAGCATCTCGTAGTTCCTTTGTAGTTTAGTAAAAGCCGGCACTTGGAGGCAATAGAAGGTTCCATATTGTTCCATATCCATCTTTTGACTTGGATATCTCCCCGGTTCCATTCAGGGCTATCCTTGGCTGCTTTTTCTATGAATTTGAACTTTTCTCTAAACTCTATGATGGTTTGGATAGAACTCATCTAGAAGGTAATTATCTCCATTCAACTTGATTATGCAGATAAGAGCTTGTCATTATAGACAATGGTTTGAGGTGAAACTTTGCCACTAACCATGCCTTCAAACAAGATGAAAAGTCACACCAGTAGGATGAAGTTGAAGAAAGAAATCAAAGTAGTAACACTGGTAGAACAATATTTTGAAAGGATATCACAATAGCACACTAGTAGAGGAAGGTAGATATGGGAACTCACTAGTAATATGAACAATAAAAGGAAATCTAGAAAGAATATGGTTGAAGCACTATTACAACAATAATCCACTATGATAGGAAACAAATAATAGATCTATAGCAATTAACGGCACTTACCCATGTACATAGGCAAAATACATAGGGAGGAGAGTAATGAAAAAGGTGTCCAAGGTTGTTATGACCTTGTTTTTGGAAATAGTTCCCTACCATACCGAGGTCAGTACATCACTAGTCAGATCTGGTGGGTAACGAAGAAGGAGAGGAGTACATGTCAGATTTCCACATAGGTTTCTATGCCACAAAGCACCCAACTAAGGGGACACAGGTGCAACTTCAAAGGGTATGGTGACGTACAATGTCCCTACTAAAAGATTAGATATGCCAGGGAAGAGCATCCCCCAGAAAGAAACAAGAGATGGGAGAAGTGAGATCACCACCACTCAGAACCAGAGGAACTCACCTATCTTAAGACCATCTAAGGATGAACGCTACCCAGTTGTGGGTCACAGCACCATAGCCAACCACCTGGTGCACTGGTATTGGTTATCATACACTACGCATAGGGTGAGGGGAGAAGTGGGTGTGCAGGAGTGGTGAGGGAGTGAGGGGAGAAGAAGAAAGAAAGTAGGATAAGTATACGAATAAAAAGAAGATAAAGGGAGGAAAGGATGGGTTATGGAGAGAAGAAGAGGGGTTGGGAGCTGCTCTCTAGAAACCCTAGGATTAGATGGCTGCTATTGATACCATGTGAAGAGAAATACTTATTATGAGATCATCAGGGCAATAGAGAGTCATATATATAGCCATGTCTCAATGTATGATGTTTTGGAGACACAACATAATATAAATTAAACCAATGCTAATGGGCCTATTAGAGGAATCCCAATTAACTAACAAAAGAGAAAATAAATAACATAAAATACCACCAACAAGGTGGAATGTATGTATTTAGTCATAATGGAGATTATTTAGTTAATAACTATCTAACTAAATGCATATACCATTTCTTAATTGATTAAATTATAAAGAGAGATTTAGTATAGCATACTTGAGGACATGCATGTTTTAATCTTGGGGTGGTGATGGATCCCTAGATTGGGTCTCCATACTATGTCTTTTTTCCTTGTATTCACATCAAGATGTTCTATATGCATGCTTATTCCCCAATAATTGGTTTTATTGTCAAATGTACTTATGGATGAATTTTTCATGTTTTTCAATTATTTTCATCACTAATTAATGGAAGGGATATAAGGAGGTTGATCTTATAGCTTCCCCAACTATGGATAAGTCCAAAGTGATTCAAAGATCACTCACAACCTATCCCAAAAGACCAAGGATCAAGTTTGAGCAAAAACACCATGGATGGACAAGATCAACATTCAAGTGCCTAGAAAACCCCTCAAAATGGTCATGGTATCCAGCCATCTCCATGCTACTCAAGTTGAAATCACAGGGGAATTTCATATTTGAAAGAAGTGAAGTAGATAAGCTGCCACTGCCTTTCCAGGCAAAATGGTCATGGCAAGCTAGAAATTGAACAATTATGGTCATCACCATGGTCATTGCAACAACTCACTAGCATGATCATTCTCCTCATCACGATCTCCTTCCTACCTCCTCACCATGGTTGTTGTACTCACCACGGTCATACCACCCTAATGCCATAATGGTTGTGGTTCCCACCAAAGTTGACTACCTACCCCATTTTTTCATTCTCCCCTTGACATTTTCACACCTCCAACTTGATTGTTTACCACTACCATGGTTGTTCCTATCCTACCCACCAAGGTCGTTCTACCCACTTAACCATGGTGCTTCCCAACACTAGTTTTATCATTATAGGCCTTAACTCTTACCTTCCTAGGCCACTATATATACAGTAGTGGTAGCTGGTAGCCAAAGGTTATCTCCCTCTAGCATTCAAGGTTGATGCCCACTCCCACATACCCCCTTTCTTCCATTTCCTTCCATCTTTCACCCCAAAACCTTGGTTTTTAGAGGTTTTTCCATTCCTTTCCACATTTCCATGCCATTTCACCTTAGAGGAGGGAGGAGCTAGATATGTCCATAGCTGGAGATGAAGAAGGATAAGTCTCTGTCAACCTTTTGGAAGTTTACTTCTCTTCTTGCTCTTCTTTTGTTCTTGTTTGTGCCACGGGTAGCTAAGCCGCTCATGTGCGCTGTTAGGGCCAAAATATGTAACTATGATACCATGTCGAGAAATATTAATGTGTGATACCTTGATTTCATTACTAATTTCTATTTTATTACTTTTTCTCTCTTCTTACCTCATGTTATGGTGATTGTTGTATGAAAACATGTAAGGTATAGATAAAAGTTGGAATAGGGGACTATGAGAGGGAAAACTCCTAAGTCCAACTAGTGGATCCTTATCTAGGGCCCTATCATCCCTTGTATCCATCTCTTCCACTAACCCTAGGTGTGAGATCTAAGTAGCTAGGCATGCTTCTAAATCAACACTTATAAAGGATCATGTTAAGTGGTTGGATGGGAGGTAAAGGATCATGTTATGTGGTTGGATGGGAGGTAAAGAAGGTGAAATAACATATCCTACATCCCATGCCACCCTTTGCCACTAAGTATGTTAGCAGAATTATGCTTAGAAATGTACTCCTGGATGACCTAGAGTTTGGTTTATCTATATGTTAGTCAAATGAGCCTCATATAGTTGGATGAAAAATGATAGGGACTAGTTCCCTTATGGGTTCCTATGCCATCCATAGCCAACTAAAAGAACAAGGACTCCCAATCTACATCATTCCTTGTTGTTTGGTTGGATAGATTTTTTGTTGGATGTATGTGCATGAGTATGACCATTATACATTTTTGATGGTTACATACCCTCCAAATGGTCCTATTACCCAATTAACTTGCTAACATCCTAACTTTCTCTAGTGTTAGTTAGTTTCTATTTCTTGCTCATGCTTATTAGTATTTGCTTGATACTTGGTCCTTGTTTAGTGATTGTCTTTGTTAGGTTTAGTTGGTTAGTTTATTAATTGTGTTAGTTTGTCTTATTTATCTAGTTTCTTCTCTTGGTTACTAATTAGAATTACTTTCTAGTTGCTATTCTAGTGTAGCTAATTACACCTCATTGCTATTATTTAGCCTAGATTGGGGTAATGGTCTTCTTGCTTAGTGTAGTTGTCACTTTCCCTCTTATTTAGTTTTTTTAAACCCTAATTTCTAGTTCAAGTTATATTTCATCATTTCCCTTCTTTCTTGCATGACCCTTAGTGTAACACAAAACTCAAAGTTAACCCCTTAAATCCCTAATCCTTAGAACTAGAAACATAAGGGAACTAGTTTAACTCTATTGCCCCCTCCAATGCTTGTAGATTTGACCCCTAATTGCTAGCTTTGTGTTCTACATCCTGAGCCCATGTGCTTATAGGATGTTTTACATAGAGTGTGCAACTAAGGTTTAAGTGTGCTTGTCCTAGTTGATTACTAAGAGGTGTGACATGTTAAGAAGTTGAACCCGGGCTGTCTATAAGTGAGGAAAACGTGTACATCCAAGACCAATGGTAATTTCTAGGGCCATTCGTCATACCTAAAAGCTCAACTAGAGCCTTTGAATGTGGTCACATGAGTACAAGTTCTCACCTAATTCCCTTTTCTCCAGCCTCACCTCCTCTTTGTAACAACTATATATGGTTATTGAGAACCTAGGAGTTCCTCATTTGGATTGACTAATAAGAATAGAAATCCATTAGGACTCAATCCTAATGGTGGGATGCCTTGTTGCAGCTAAGACTTATGTCAAAAACAAGATTTCTCACCAATTCCTAAATCTATAGTGGTCTCAGTAGATGGTACTCTATCCATCCAAAAGAGTGAGTAAATTTTCAAGCCTACCCTACGTGTTGATTGTGAAACATTTGGCTATTGCTTAGTTTCATCTCTAGCAAGGAAGAAAGATGTAAAGTCATAATGAGTTTCAATTTTGGTTTGGAAGATAGAAGGGAAGGTGTAAAGAAAAATATGAAGAATGGGGTAAGAACATGGTAAAAAAATCAACTGTATTTAAATTATTGTGATAATGCCATTCACTCATCGAGTCTAAGATTTCAACCACCTACAGGGCATATAGAAGATATGTCAACTTAGGTGTTGCAACATCAGATTGTTGTACTACCTCTAATGGTGGATTGGTATATGGAGCAGATTAATGTGATATAGATTGTTACTGATAGGAGATAAAATGGATGGTAATCCCTCAAATTCTCATATCAAATGAGGCCCACTATATCCATGTATGAACTAAAAAAGATGAGATTTTGTTATGGCCATTGATGATAGTAATATTTATTTAGACAAGAAATTTGAGGTGAAGATATTGGTTTAACATAATGTGTGTTCTCTCCTAACATATGAACTACAAATAAGATATGAAAGGGTTGCATCTTCTCCTTAAATTTTCAAGAATGAAGGTTGCATTACTTTGAATAAGAAGGGTATGGAGTGACATATGACTTGTAGGTCTTTGAATTGGATCATTTGGGAACAATATATGGATAGGGGAAAACCTTTAGATTCAAAGAATAAGAAATTTAGGAAATGTAAGCATATAGATTGTCTAGGTTCAATCTCAATAAGATGAATAAAATCTATTTTATCTTTGGATCTTGGTATTTTTTTTATCTATATTTGTGTGTTTTTATAAATATTATTATTTTTTCTTTATATTTTTGTTGGAATGTTTAGGACTTAGGGAACCCTAAATTAAGTTATCATCCTAAGATATACAAGGAAACTATTCATACCAATTCTCCTGTATTTAGACTTATTCAATTGTGGCATGTATAACAATTTTCCATTGATCTTGATTTTTTTCCTCCCTAAACAGACTAATTTTAGCTATCATGGTGTTTTGATGTTTAGTGGCACATCACTTTCTGTGCCTAAAGCTGGTTTAATAAAGTCTCAAGAGTGTCTGGGTAAAGTTGAAGTTAGTGGTGTAACTATGAGCCTTTACAAGTAAAAGAGATAAGGATGACCTTGAGTCATTTCCATACATATTCCACATAGAGTCCAAACACATTCATATAGAAAATAAAATTCAGTTTTTATTTAATAAAATACATCAAAACATAATAATGTAAATAATAAACCACAAAAACATGTATGCATTTAGTCTTATAATTTATTTCAAATAAAGTTTAACGATAATGATTTTTGTTTGAGAAAATAGAGTACCATGTCTATGTTATTATGGACACTTATTGTAATAAATGTTCATTCAAAGATTATTATTTTGATTATCACATATGTACATCATGGATAATAAAGGGGTAAATGACCACTTTGGATCCCAATTACCCAATAAAATTAGCAAAATAACAAGGATGAAGAGAAATCACAAAGTATTGTAATTAGTTGAATAATTGGCATGAATTTTTAAGTTCAAAAGCACATTTAAGTCATTTTCCTTCAAAGGATAAAAAAATAGTGTTCAAGTGGTTTTCAAATTGAAGTGTTCATTACAAGAGATCTATGAACTCTATTGAATTTTCATCCATAATGGTGGGTTATATACAAAAAAGTGATGGTGATATTTGCTCAAACTATTTTTATTTAAGTTATCATTTCACCCTTCTGAAATTTTCTCATATCCACTAATAGGGAAACATAATAAAGTAAATTTTGTAGTATTCTATCATGTAAGGTAATATGTACAAACCTTACATTTTCCCTCATAAAGTACTAAAATGTTTCAAAAATCAAATCAACATAGAAGACTCTCACATGAACTCCTTTGATATAAGCTAGGCCTTTTTTATTTGAGTAGTAGACTTATTTGTCTTAAAATCTTCACAAATATAAAGTTATATTTATGAAACAAAGATAATTGATGAAATATTCTTTTATATGATGGACTTTTTTGTGATCAAACAGAGTAAATTGTGATTACTTCACCCATCGATGAAAATGTATGTGGTCAATCAATTGATAACTATGGGCAGCAATTATAAGATAAGAATTTTCATGAAAGATACCATCAAATATATAATATATGAAATTCTCATTCTAGAAGCTTGATTTTGACTAAATATAAATATAAATTGATGATTTATGGATGGTGCCTTTCATTTAGGATGTTGGTTTGTGTGTGTGGGGGGTTAGGGGCGAGCATATGACCCAAACAAAGTTATGTACTAAAAACATGTGGTAGTACAAGTATATATCCCAGTGAGGTTTATATTTGTAGCACCCAACCAACTATAAATATGTTTCTTGAAGCAATTCCCATATTATCTATAACATGGGTTACTTGGCTTGGAGGAAAGTCAGAAATAGCGATAATCACAATGACTTAATTATGTAGAAAACATCGTGCATAATTATGATAACTAATTCATACACTATTTAAAAAGGTAAACTACTACAACTCAATCTCTCATAATACAACTAAGCAATCCTATTACACATTCCTATCAAAATCTAAAGCATGAAGAAAATCTATTATGGATTAATGGCTCTTCTACTAGTAGATGGAACCCCACTAAGAAAGTTTGGTGTGGAAATACACCTTGAAGAAACCCACCTCAAGCCTCTCTTCATTCATTATTTCGGTACATCTTGTCCCATGTCCATGCAAAAGAAAGAAACTATATAAATAAATGTTATATTGCACATTATAAGAATATACATATAATTTATTTGAAATAAAACTTGACATTATCTAACATAGTACTTTTTAACATGTTGATATTATATCATGAAAAAGTGATGAGATGACCATATGAGCTCACTTCCCACTTAAGGGCACATAAGCTAGGAAAGTCCATAATTACTCATGAGGGTCCCTAATTGCGATAAGCAAATATTTATATCAACTCAATTTTTCTCAACATCAACATTACATTAAATGATCTTAGATCCAAACATAAAGGAGTTTCTCCCTCTTGAAACATTAATATGATTGTATAATAGATATGAAAAATATTAATTTATTACTTAAACATGAATGATGTAATCCTTAATCTTAACATATAAGAATTATTATTTAATATCTAAAACAACAAGCATCAAGCCTTGTATATATTGAACCATTATTTAGGACGTGGTCACCACTTAGGTCTTTGAGATGAAATATGTGAAAAACTAAGAGAAACAGTTATGAACCATACATAGAAATCAATCAATAATAATATTTGTATATAACATGTTGACGTGTTCACATCAAGGAAAGCAACACCAACTTCAAACTGCATTTCCCTAATTATGCCCTAAACACCTATAATAAGGATAAATTTTATAAAACATATGTTAGTAAATTGATTCAAATCTTAATCTTAATGGTTTATCAATTCAAGGGTTGACATGTAGTAATTGGGATTTGAAAACATAATCAACTAATTCCTTGTCAAAAATCATTTTACAACACATATTACCCCCTAATTACTAAGGTTGTATGAATTTATTATGTAATTTACAAATATAGACCAATAAAAATTATGGAATTTGATGTGTGGAAGTAGATAAAATATGGTTGCAATCGATTAAATAATAATAAAAAATTACCATAAAACTTAGGTGTGTGTTATCCATCTATTAATATACCAAGGGTAAATTGTGTTATCAACCACACCAAAACCCATGTGGATGAGCAAGAAAAATGTTTTTTATATTAATGAAATACCCATGGACAATTAATGTTTACATCAAGGAAGCAAGAGAACTTAGAGAAATGTCACTTTCTTTTCTTCTTTCTCACTCTAGGCTCCATGGAGATTCACTAAGGCTTGACATTGATCGATGATGCATACAGAATCGATCTCAGCGAGAAGTATGGTTTGTGGTGAGATCTCATGCCAAAACAAAGCTAAAGAGATCATAGTGGAGATTTAAGGTGCATTTCAGCCTCATTATATACCACCGCCATAAATGGAAAGTTGGTGGAAATTAAAAACCCCAAAACTCAATAGCCAAAGCAAACAAGAGTTCTAAATCAGTTCAGGGGACACCAAAGAAACCTAAGCAACAATTGAGAGAGTGAGAAAACATTTGTAGCCTTGGAACACCATGGGAAGACATAGTATACAAGGAAGGAGAGCTCAAACTTGGGACTAAAAACACCAGGAATAAAGGAGAAAATGAGGCTGAAAATACGATCATGGACGTCAGAGGTGGCTTGAGGTTGGCTTTCCATATCTATAGATGGGCACTCTGGAAGACTTCATTATGGTAAGTGAGGTAGAGGTTGGGGTCCTTCGAAGTCCAAAAATGATGGAGAAGACCTATGGGGGAACATATAAATGAGTAGAGGGTGCTTATTTAAGTGTTAATTTTCTTAGAGGTGGTTTCAGTGGTTAGAGTGAGGTGAAGGTCGACTGATATGTAATTGGGGTTGCTTCCAGTGGCTCTGGGTGTGGGAGAAAGTTCTTGAATCCGTCTATAAAATTCCAACTGGCTAGTGTGCGGGGTAATGGCTTCGTCTTGGGTCGTGGCACAGTAGAGCAGATAAGGAGAGGGGCGTGGTCAAAGTGATTCTTCTCCAGAATAGAGATTGGCCCCGCAATTGAGGATTCCAACCAAGCCACATTGCCCATGGCTCTATCCAAATGTTCATGAGTAGACCTCTTCTAAATGTCATTCTTGCACCATCAGCTCCCAGATCGTAAAGCGTGCATTATTGCATGGCCTCCTCAAAGTCCTGGTTGTTAGCATTGTCAAAGGATGTGGTCCCAAACTTTTCAGATCTAAACATGACAACGTTAAAATCACCAGCCACCACCCATGGATCAGTGATGGAAGTGGACAGATTCACAAGGTGGTTCCAGAGAAATTTGCGAGAGCCTCTAGTGGTGCCTCCATAAACGAAAGTGATGAATAAGGAATTGTCAATTCGACAATGAATGAATTGCTTGTGTGCAAGTAAAATCTCCAGATGGATGGCTGCCTTCCAAAGAACCCAAATCCCCCCCCCCCGAGAACCCCGCCGCTTCCACTCTGTGATATTGGGGGAAGCCAAGTTTCTTGACTATGTTCATAGCTCTGGTACCACTGCAACGGGTTTCGAACAGGCTCACAACTGAAACCTGATATTTCTGGACTAAATTTTTTATTGTGTTCTGGGTGTCTTTGTCATAGACACCCTAAACATTCCAACACATTGCTTTCATTGATTAACTTCCTCTCAGGTGGAACTTCCCATCTCCTACGCCTCCTTCTCTAGACCCTGAAGGAAGGATGTTTTCCCTCGCTTCCTCGTTGATGTCTGTCCTGGATCACCAGCATTGATCACCTTCCGGTTCCGTAGATGGATGCCAGCCGACGATTTTTCCGGGCTTCTGTATGAGACATAAGTGCCACCTCCTACTGAGAGGTCACCCATGTGAAAGGGAATCGTGGGGAAGGGGGGTTAGCACTTTCCCACCCTTGCAACACAATGTCACCTGTGGGAACCATAGCTGTATGGTTGGGAGTAGTTCCTTAAGCCCGGGTGGCTTTTGGGGGTGGGTGTCGACCTTTTCTTGTCTGAGAGGAGCCTGATCCATCGTCTAGTTCTTCTTGTGCATCTTCCACTACCTTTTCTTCTCGCTCTAGTCCGTGCCTCCTGCAACCCTAGTCACGATGTTGTCCGCGTCAATGACCTCATGGACCTGGTCATCTTCATCGACGTCCTCCAGACCTTGGAATCTGTTCGATGCTTGCCCCACTTTGCTCGGCGGAGGGGCTGTAGTGGTTGGCTTCCTGGGCTTCCTTGGGATGGGCCTTGTGGTGACCGAATCGGTAAATCACGATGTAAACTCAACGGAAGTGATTAACTAGTAGTGGAATTATCAAAATCACTAAAAATTTAAAACTTTAGAAAGAGACCTTTAAACCATAAAACTCTTTTATAAGAAAAAAAGATGAACTGTTTACAACATGGTTTGACATTACATCTCTGTGAATTCACATCTCGAGTGATTACATACATCCATTGCCCTGTTACCTGTATAGGCAAGATACAAAAATCTTGAGGCATTAAGCCAAAAACCTCAGATCTACTAACTCCTAGGACCTGAGAGTACAGAGACGACACATAGGATCTACTATCTACAAGACTTGACAATCAGTATCTCCACCTGAGATTCACTACTGCCCCTGGTGTTGTTGTTGTTGTTGTTGTTGCTCATCTCTAGATGGATTCCTTCATCCTCGGCGTCTACCTAGAAAGTTGAATCCCACAGGGGTGAGACAATTGAATAATTGTCCCAGCAAGAGTTATAACTCTCCGCCAGAAGCTTTGTTATTGCAATAAGGAATAACAATAAGTAGTATAATTATTAACATTTAACAACAGGTTTAATTTCAAGTAAAGCAACATTTCAACTATAACTTAATTGGATATCAAAGCATATCTCATTAAAGAATATGGAGAACATGTATACTAGTTATTTAACTAGAACATTATAAACAATGTAACATCAATCATTGTTTCTCGTAGTTCAACCTAAGCAGTTATGCTACACGGCTGATTATGTTTTCCAAACATTATTATGCCCTGCGGAGATGAGGTATACCGCTCATACTCCAACTGACCATTACGAAATCGCATCGGTACCATACATAGGTCATCAAAAGAGCTGGATTCTTATGACCTCATCTTCCTCAGTCAGTGTGAGGATTTACATGCAGGACATCTTGTGTCTCTGCTATGATAGCTATCCAGGGTATTCTGGCAACTTTGTTATTAGAGTCACAGTGGCGTTCTGTACTCTCTTCGTCATCGAGGGATCTTCTTGTTTATCTCTGATCGATGTGGCATTAATGATTCCCTCGGGAGATTAATGATACATCATCTCATCATAGACATGTAATGAAGGATTGATGGGTTAAAGATACATCCTACATCAATTCCTACATTAGGACGTAAGGATATTTGCGTCCATAATCCCCCATATACTCAAAAGTATATGTTCCAGGAGTTCCCTTAGGAAAACTTGTTTCACCATCATTTGGTCTCTGACAATGATGGATCTATGGTCAGGGCCCTACATGATATGATCATACTTGATTATTTAAGTACATTTTAGCATTCTTTTAGCATCAAGCATGTTTTCAAACATAAACAATTAAAACATCTGCTATAGAAGAAGAATACTAAATGTATCAAGTTTATTTCACATCAGTTATCATTTCTTAACCATCTCATCATTATGGTTCAAGAACAGGGTGTTCAAACCCTTAAATCATCATAAGTCATCTAATAGCATGACCTTAATTGTAACAATGTAAATATTATTCAAGGCTCTTATAGCCCATCATTCTCATATGTTACCTCTTAAACCAGGCAACATAGTATATCATTATTCATAAAGCTTATAACATGCTTTCAATGAATAAGACATCATAGCTCTTACCTGGCTATGATTACCTCTTGCTAACAACATGCATGACTAATATAATTGAAGACATGCATATATAACAATATCAGTACAATACCAATTCTTTTCAATTTATTCATAGAACACCACGGCCGTGCTCCATAGCATGGTCGTGCTATCAACATCATACCATGACCATGTTACATCACCATGGTTGATTTCTAGGGTTAGGGTTTATTCAACTCAATTAGGGCTATTAAACCCCTTTGACTTATAAGGCATAAGGATTCCTCATATTATAATGCATTCAAAGGGTTTCATACTTAAAAGCATAACCCAAACTTAGGGTTAAAGTACCCTACCTTTCATTAATTAGGGTTTCCTGTTCACATTATCAGTTCAACCCTAATATAATACTCCACTACCCTTGGGAGCATTCAAAGATGTTATAAGTGTTTGATTTCGGTTATTCTACTCATCATGTATCATTAATGATCATCACTTCTAAGTATTAGCCCATTATTCATATGATGCATATATCATATATCAGAATTATCCAATTATCTGTAATGATATAGGTTTAAACATTGTTGATATAGGATAGATCATCATCAACTATTCTAGGTATCTTCATATTCAGGATGTTATCTACATCATGCTTTAGTATACATCATTTCTAAGAGTTTGATGCCCATTATTATTGTAAGGTGTAAAATATATTACTCATTCATAGGGATGTTTGGATCTAGGCATCTTACCTCTTAAATCCTTATTTATTGAAATTACCACATTTATCATTCACAGGGTTCACTAACCCTATTCTATATGTTTATGACATAATCATCTTATTTAATTAATTTAGGTACACCTCACCTTATTGTACTATCTAGTAAACCATCTCAAGGTTTTCATGATTAATAAGCCATAAGTTAAGCTTGATATTTATCTTAATAAGGGTTTCGCATAACATCACCTCCAATTAGGGTTTCTATTCATATCACATCTCCCCTATATTAGGTTTATGATTAATATCCCACCATTGAGGACTACTATTTCACATCATGTTATTCCCCTAGAATTAGGGTTTACTATTCACATTACATGATTTACCCTAAAATTAGGGTTTACTATTCACATCACAGTGAATTGAGGTCTTACCATCATTATTTATGAAGATTACTTTCATTCACACCTTCAAATTAAGTTAAGATTCATAAACTCCATAATTAGGGTTTCCATGATCTCCTTATGAAGGATCATACCCTAATGGTGTGTATTGATACATTTTAAAGGTATCTTATTTGATTGCCATTGATATTAGGAGTCTTCTCTCTCCTCTTACTATTAGATGATGTTTACATCACTCTTGATTAGGTTAATTCAACTCAACTTTGACTGCCATAAGTCAAGTCATCACCATTAAGGTCATTAGGGTTTACCTGATCGAGGGTACTAGTCACACTAACCCACTAAGGGTACTTTTGTAATCTTCACCATTGACCCTAACATACATTAGTTCACTAATTACTTAACCCCTTAATGAATTTAGGTGTCTTTAGGGTTTAGGTTAAACAACCATTGAACCATCTAAGTCTTTAAAGCATTAAGCATTCTTGACCTTAAAAGATCCCAAACGATTTTGCACTTTCAACCTCCAAACGGTTTTGAAACCGCATGAATCCAAACGGTTTTGAACCTGTTTGGTCCCAAACGGTCTTGAGACCGTTTGGTCCAAACCTCCTCAAAACCGCATGGACCAAAGATGGTCTCAACTACACCAATCAGTTTAGGGTTCTCAATATTGATTCCTTCAATCATTGAATTCATGGAACCAATCATCAATTGGACCTATCCTCATACTTCAATTGAGTTAAATACGTCAACCTTAAACTGATTTGACCCTCAATTGACCCTCAATTAGTCCTTAATTAGGGTTTGAATTAATTGAATTAGGGTTTGGAATCAATGATCCTTCAACACTAATCAATGCAAGATTAGTTACTTTAAAACCATTGAACCATCATCCAAATTGAACATGACCTGACCCCAAACGGTCTTGAGGTCGTTTGGATGACCTCCAAACGGTCTTGAGACCGTTTTCCCATCAAATCATCAAAATCCAAGTCAACCAATTAGGGTTTGGATCATTGGATTGATCACCCAATCAGAAATTGATTACACTTTAACTCAGTACATTAGATCATCAATTGCTTAACCATACTCACCCCTAGACCTCCAAACGGTCTTGGGTGGCCTCCAAACGGTCTTGAGACCATTTGGATGAGTTCCAAACGGTCTTGAAACCGTTTGGCTCATCCAACCCTTAGATTCTAGTGAAAAATCATTAGGGTTTGAGCTATTGAGTTGATCATCGAATCAACACTTGATTGCATTTCAATTTGGTATCTTTAGACCTTCAATTACTCAACCATACTTGACCCCAGACCTCCAAACGGTCTTGGGTGACCTCCAAACGGTCTTGGTTGACCTCCAAATGGTCTTGAGACCGTTTGGGTAATCCCCAAATGGTTTTGAAACTGTTTGGGCTCAATCACCCAAAACATCATCTCAATTACTTACAAAACATCAGCACTTAGCCGATTAGGGTTCATGCCATATCTTTGGATCTTCAAACACATATTCATACCCAACCCTAGACCTCCAAACGGTCTTGGGTGACCCCCAAACGGTCTTGAGACCGTTTGGTTAATCCCCAAACGGTTTTAAAACCGTTTGGGCTAATTAACCCAAAAAGTCAAATCAACCAAGTTGAAAATCAGCACTTAATCCAATTAGGGTTTACCTAATTGATTAGCCTTTGACTCATGATTCCTTTGGAATTAATCCATAAAATTTGGTGGGTCATCAACCAACATAATTAGTAAAAGGATTCTTAAACGTTCAACCCTTGGTCAACTTTTTCAAATGGTTTTGAAACCGTTTGCCCAAAAAGGCAAATTAATCAAGCTGAAAAATCAGCACTTAATCCAATTAGGTTTCCCTAATTGATTAGCCTTCAACTCACGATTCCTTGGGAATTAACCACTCAAATTTAGTGAGTCATTAAGAAACATAATTATGAACAGGAATCTCAAACGGTCAACCCTTTCTCAACTCAAACAAATGGTTTTGGAGACCGTTTGCTCCAACCGACCTTGTGAAACCGTTTGCCCTTCAAACGGTTTTGAAACCGTTTGCCCCAAACGGTTTTGCAAACCGTTTGGCCAAGGGGTGCAAGACCATTTGCTAAAGTAGCATTGGTATTCACGCCCCCTTATTCTACTTCCAGATCAAGGCTTGTTCTCCACGTTTTTTCTTGCAAGAGTGCAAAGAAGGATGGAGGGAAGAAGAACAAGCAACGTTTGCAAGAAAGAAAGATGGATAACAAAGTTTAAGGGTTTAGAGTTATAAAACCCACCTTATAACCAGCTCTAGAGCTCCAAGCTTCAAAGCTTTAATAGTGGCTTGAGCTCCACAGGTCGTCCAAGGTTTCTTCTTTAAGAATTGGTTGGAAAGGATGGCTAGAAAGAAGAACTAAGTAAGAAAAGCTAGCAAACCAACCTTGCATCATGATTTCCTCCATGAATCCGAGCTAGAAGATAACCAAAGCTTACCCAAACCTACTTGGCCATTCTCCTCTGCTCCTGAGTGCCTTCCTTAGTCGTTCCAAGCAAGAGATAAGCGAAGAGAGGAAGGGAAACGATCCCTTGGTTGTAAAAGAAAGGTGTATATATACTTTGGGCATGTTTTCAAGATAAGGACAATCTTTTCTTCTGTTTCTCATATGGGTCCTTCTCTCCTTCTTGGCCACGCCCCTCCTTCCTATACTTAAGAAAAACTCCTTTCTTAACCAAAGTCTATTGAAAAAGAAGCCAAACATCCTACTAAGTTGCACACATATAAAAGGGTCATTATGCTTACAACTTGGTTATTTAGTTACAAGGGTTATCCTTCTTATTTGATTATTCAAATGAAGCGCCCCCTTCATCATTTTTACTCTAATTGATGCCAAGAGTCATAAAAGATACTCTAGAAGGTATATTTTACATGTTGCACCCCATGTTTTGGGTAAATTGCACTTTACACCAAAACTAGGGTTTAAAGCACAAGGATTACTCCACAAGCTGCATTTTGGTGCCCAAGCTTGGAGAATCCATAATACTTCATCAAATTCATTCTTATGATGTCTTATCATCAGAGGAACATCTAAACATGTGCAATTTGCAAGTTAACCCCTCTAATTGGGTAATTTGCACATAAGTCCACTTTTAACAAAACAATATTACAATATTGTTTAAAAAGGACAGAAAGGGAAATATATGTTCCTCAGAAGCTTTAATTACATTATCAACAGATAACCACAAGCATTTAATCACATGATTAAGCAAAACACCTGGGGTTAGTTCATAACCCAGGTCAGGGATGTTACAGGCCTTGCATGAATCGATTCAGAGAAACCTTCCCACCTTGGGGTTTCCTGGGGGATCAAGGTGCCTGCTTCAATACTCATCTGCCTGGCTTCTACCTCTGCATCCAGTCTAGTCCTGCAGTCCTTCTCAGTGTGGCCCGCCCTCCCACAGTATAAGCATATATATGGGATATGCTCGTATTCAATCTTGTACTTGATTCCGTCCACCAGTATGACTAATCAATTAATTGATTTTCTGATACATCATTTGATTACATTGTATTTCTTTCTTTGTATATTGATTAGAGTGGTCAAATAAGGTCATATTGACATCAAAACTTGACTAGAGTCTAGCTATAGTGTCTAATTAATTATCCCAGAGTTAAATTCCTCATTAGAAACTCCATAAGACAAAGTGTTTCTAAGTTTCTTTATCGCTTATAGTAAGTACATATGATGGAATTATGGGATGATATTTCCAGGTATTCTGTTTTATGTATACAAAATCAAATGGTTAAACGGTATGTTATTTGACTTTGTTTCTTTTTAGGAGCGAAAAAGGAGAGGGGGGGAATCACTTTGCTTATATTTTATAAAATTAAAAAGAAAGGGTTATTTATTTGGGGTTATTTGCATTTGGCTCCAATACTTATGGATTACTTATGGAAAACTATATTACGGACTTAGCCTTATTCAGTTCAAAAAAAAAATCGGAATGTTATCATGCTTGTGCTCTAAACCAGAACCAACTTATTTGGAACTATTGTTACTTATCTATGTATCCAATAACTTTCGTCGTAGACAATGTAAATAGCCGATAATCTTCTAAAGAATTGTCAAAAATGAACAAAGAGTGTTATGTTAATGAAGCGGTTATCAGTTATAAATCCATTGAAATTTGGTCACACCTCAAGCATATATTTTATCAAATCACGTTTCTTTAATTGTTTGTATTCCCTTCATTGGAAGAGTTGGTTTGGGGCTTGCTTGAAAGCAATATTTGCCTATACTTTATATACACAATTTTCCAACCGGGTGAAAATAATGGTACTATTACAAACAGTCATGTGCACGGTTGGGACAGGGCCACATGGATAATCTTGGCCCCGTCCTATTTCTACAGGTGCACATGAGGCCACATTTGGATGTGCAGTACTGTCAAGGTTTCGACCGGATCTCCTCAAAGATTGATCGATATGAGAAACACCAACTTTTTCCCGAATCGACCAGACACAAAAACTAGACCACTGCCGTCCACACCGAGCAAAAGGGAGAGAAGCTCGGAGTCATCTTATCCCTCTTGGTGACGGCCATATGGGTGAACCATAAAGCAAGTTGCGGTGTATACAATCTGTGAGCCAAAACCCATTTGCTCACATTTACTTTCCAATGCTATCTCAATCATATCAGCCGTCGAAGGGCATGCACCCACCTGTTCCACTATTAGTAGTAGGGCTTCTACATTGCCAAGTTGCTAACGCATTTTACTTGTCAATGGGTTGAAGGGGAGAGAGAGGAGGGTAGTGGGAGAAGACGATGGATCCTCCCACGGCGTCCACAGTTTCGAACCCAGAGATCTGGGAATCGAATAAAGGCACGTTTCCTAGTGGCATGATTTCTCGGATTAACTCCGGAGTCGGCTGTTTGTTCACGCTCTCTTGCTCGTTGGTGCGGCAACAGCTGGTTCTATTTTATTGGCTGTAGCTGTTTCCCATGTTGGCCATTGGGTATTTGGGTTTGTTGTTTAGTTTCAGACTGCAATGAGGAGACTCTCCTCCCCGAATATGTTCGGTATTTAAGCAAAGAGTATATACTTTTCTTTTTGCATTCTATAACGTGCACCTCTCTAGTACAAGCGGGGTTTAATATATGTGTTGTTAGTAGTACCATGGGACGAATTTATTTAATATATCCAACGGATTTAAATATATCACTCCGCTAATTATTGTAATAATAGTTGCTTGTGTACTGGTTTCTCGACAACAGAAGAAATGGCAGCATAAAGAAATGATGCATTAGTGAGGTGGACATTAGATATTGGAATAACCCCACGCCCTGCGTTTCTCTCCACGGTTGTCGTGGTAATGCCCGTCATCCCACCCAGATCAGATCCCATGTACAGTTCTTTCAGAAGACTGGATCTATCAGGTGACCTCAACGAACTTGATCGCAGATGTGAGAGGACCACTAAACAATCAGATACGTGGAAAAGGATGAATCATGCGCAGAAGATCTAGAAAACTAGGAAGGGCGAATCACACAGACGAAGGATTGGTGGAATGATTTATAAAGAGTTAATTTCAAATATCAGAAAGGACTGTTGCAGTCGCCTATGATGTGGTTCAAGTTAACAAGTAGCTAGCAGCGATTTAGGTCTCGTCTCTCTCTAGCAATGAATTCTGAAAACCCTACTTGGAAGAACTCATTATGGAGGAATGACATACCAAATCAAATCTCTTGCGCCAGTTTAATTTACTTATCAGTCGCCATTGTGACAGCGTCAGAGAGAAAGCAGCATATTGGACGAGCTTGCTGTGGAATTAACTAGGGATGGTTGAGGGAGGATCAGTTTAATTAAGAGAATCAAAACCCACTCCCCGGAAAACTTATAATTTACTTATTGGTGCCCACTTGGCTTTAATTAATTAGTATTGTATGCTTTTCAAAGAAGAGTAACAGTGAGGGGCGAATCACACACCAAGATTGTGGGATGAGTTTACAAAGCGAAATATATAATACAATAACGAAATGTGTTCCCGGTGATATCGATTGAGGTAACAAATAGCTATCACTACTTTAACCTTGTTGCTTTAAGTTCCCAAAGCCCTACTTGTAAGAGCCCAATGGACCATGACTTTATGTGTTGGAATCCCTTTATGTTTCCAGGATAATTCAAATTACTTTTCACCTTTACTTACTATAAAAGTTCGGAGGTATGCACAACTCTAAGCGTCTACCCAAATCTGTGTGGGCCTTGCAGGAGGCATGAAAATTAGAAGTTCATTCCCTTCGGTTGCTTTGCATTCTTTACAAAAATTAAACACACATACTAACCACCACACGCATGCCATCACCTGCCCACCCACCACACAGTATAATATGAGTGATTGTGCTTTCTTTTCTCATATTTTCTTTGTTTTATTTTTCATTGATTGAGACTTTCAGGACGCCATTCGGTATCTTTAGACTGCACAACACCCATACCATATTGTTCCATGCCTACCTTGAGACACTCAAATACAATCATGACCATTGTTACTATCCAGATCAATTGCACAACAACAACTCTTAACTGTAAAGGGACAAAGGATGTAGTGTGTTTCTCAATGGATAAAGGTATTGAACTGATTCCTATGGTAATGATGCAAATATTTTAAACCGGTGGTGAAGAATTTGACAATGAAGCAAAGTTTTATATAAGTAGTACAAATGTGTGATGTGTTCAACTAGACTGAGCTCCTTCAAATAGGGCACATATTCTTATAGATTTCATCACTCATAAGGCCCATTAAGTCCACTTGGTCTAGAATGCCTCTGTCATCCTAGTCGCCTTGTATTCAAACATCTCAATAATACAATGATATGTTTTATTCTCTAGCATCTTGCTAGACAAAGACATGGTACCACTTCTCACTATAAAGGGGATTTTATCAATCCTCTGCTACTTCTCACTTCTTTTTCCTCTTCCTTACTTTACATTTTTATTCTCTTAAAACTCAATCCAAAGAGAAATTGATTCCTTCCACCAAAATATGGCCAAGCGACCCTGACTTCCTGAATTTACGAAAAGTGACTTTTATATTTCCTACTTTACAAACTTGCATTTATTCAAGACCTGCAATAAAATAGATTTTTATTTCACCTTTGCATTTGGTACTCCAATTTGTTTTTAAGTTTTACACAAGAACATGGCTGATTTTGGATGGTTGGGGTTTTTGTAGTTTTTCCCTAGGTAGAAAATTGGAGTGAAGGAGGTATGGAAGAAGGACAGTCTCTCCTCTATTCGACTCGAGACCTTTTTATTTAGTGGACATGCAGTTACATTGACTGCATTTTTTTCTTTGATTTTTGGTGATACACCCAATTGCGTGGGTATGGAAGAAGCGGGAGAGGGGGAAGGGGTGCCACCACTTAGCATTTTGGACACTATTGGCTTTTTTTCTTTTTGACGAATGGAAAGATTTGGAAGTGGTAGAAGAAGAGTAGAAGAGGATGTTCTTGTGCAACTTTTTTTTTCATCTCTTTTTTTAGAGTACCATGCATTGGTTCAACTATTACCGAATCATGCGAAAAATCAAGAAAATGTATACAAGTTGTACATGATAAGAAAGCATCACTCTTGAATCCTATCAGTCCTCTATGGCTTGCCATATTTTCCAAGGAGTGATTATTATTTGAGGTCCTAAGTGACACGAGGATTTCTAGTCATGAAAGTTTCAAAATTTTAGTTGCAAGGCAGTTACATCATTGAGGGGAGTATTTTGACAAATGATCATATCAAGGCCAACTAGATATGGGCCAATTGTACTATGAAAAGAAAGAAGAAGAAAAATATAACTACATGCAATATGTAAAACAAAGAAAAGATACTAAAAGGGAAAGAAAAAGGGGTGGAAACGTACCACCCATCCCCACCCCAAACTTAAGACTTTGTTCGTCCCGAGCAAAATCAAAATCCGAGATGGGGGAAAAGAATCGTTGTGGTGGAGGATGAAAGACGATGAAAGCAACTCCCCAAAAGAGAACAACACAAAAAAACAAGGGTGATGATATCAGAAAAGAAGGGAAAAAATGTAAAAATTATTTGGGTTGCCTCCCAAAAAGCGACAAGTTTTACGTCATGGCCTGACAAGAGATGGATCAGTCTATTGGGATTCTGGGGAAGTTGTGGGGTCAGATAGGTTCAGGTCTTTCAAAGATGAACAATTATTTGAATCTGAAGCGACAATGTCTTCAGTGGTGATGTATCTTTTAAGTCGGTGCCCATTAACCTTAAACTCACCCAAAACTTTATCCTAGAGAAGAAAAGCACCATGTGGATAAGCACACTTGACAATGTAGGGGCCATACCATCTCGACTTGAGTTTTCCAGGGAAAAGTCGTAATTTTGAATTAAAAACTAAAACTTGATCCCCTTCTCTAATGTCTTTGCGCTTGATGTGGCCATCATGCCACATTTTGGTTCGCTCCTTGTAGATTCTTACGTTTTCGTAGGCACTAGTCCTAAGTTCATCAAGCTCATTCATTTGGAGAAAACGTTTCTCTCCAGCCATGGAAAGGTCAAAACTCAAACTTTTGATGACCCAACTGGCTTTGTGCTCTAGTTCTATTGGTAAGTAACATGACTTACCGTAGATCAATCTGAAGGGGTGGTACCAATGAGTGTTTTGTAGGCAGTACGATATGCCCACAGAGCGTCATTGATTTTTAACGCCCAATCTTTCCTAATTCGTCCAACAATATTTTCTAAAATGGATTTGATTTGTTTGTTGGATACTTCTACCTGCCCACTGGTCTGAGGATGGTAAGGAGTGGTGACTTTGTGATAAACCCCATATTTTTTCAAAAGAGCCTCAAAACGTTTCTCCAAAAAATGGGATCCCCTGTCAGAAATGACGATGCGAGGGACTCCAAATCTAGGAAAAATGACATCTTTAAAGAGTTTCTTAATAGGTTTAGAGTCACATATTTTAGTAGGTATGGCTTGAACCCACTTTGACACGTAATCGACTGTGACTAAAATGTAAGAAAACCCATAAGAAGAAGGAAATGGGCCCATATAGTCGATTCCCCAGACATCAAAAATCTCTAATTCCTGCCAAGAGGTGAGAGGCATTTAGTCATGCTTGGAGATATTACCCGTCCTTTGACATTGGTCACATGAGAGCACATAATCATATGAGTCTTTGAAGATGGTGGGCCAAAACAATCTGCATTGTAGGACTTTTCTAGCCGTTTTTTGGGAACTCATGTGACCACCATAGGGCCCAGAGTGACATTGTTCCAAAATGACGATGCTTTCTTCGTGGGATACACAATGACGATATAAACCATCGGCATAAAGTTGAAACAGATAAGGTTCATCCCAATAATAATTTTTGACGTCATGTAAAAATTTAGCTTTAGAGTGTCCCGTATACTCGGGGTGCAATACACCTACAGCTAAATAGTTTACAAAATCAGAAAACTAAGGGAATTGGGAGTCTACCTTGAGCAATTGGTCATCGGGTAAGGATTCATTTATGGGATTTTCATCAATGGGGCTATAGCTAGGTCTACTGAGGTGTTCAGCCATGACATTTTCAGATCCCTTTTTTTCTAGGATTTCTAGATCAAATTCCTGCCATAACAAAATCCATCTTATGAGTCTAAGCTTGGCATCTTTTTTGGTCATGAGGTAGTGAATAGCTGCATGATCAGTGTAAACAACAACCTTTGAACCAACAAGATATGAGAAAAATTTATCAAATGCATAGACAATGGCTAGCCTTTCTTTTCCAGTGACTGTATAATTTCGTTGAGCTTCATCTAAGGTTTTGGATGCATAATAAACGACATGGTGTTTTTTGTCAATTCTCTATCCTAAAATGGCACCTACAACAAAATCACTAGCATCGCACATGATTTGAAAGGGTAAGGCCCAGTCAAGAGCACGGATGATAGGAGTGGTGGTGAGAGCATTTTTCAAACATAGAAAGCTCTCCATGCATGCCATATCAAAATGGAAAGGCACCTACTTTTGAAGAAGATTGGTGAGAGGTTTTGTGATTTTGGAAAAATCACGGATGAATCGCCGATAGAAACTGGCATGTCCTAAGAAGGCTTGGATGTCTTTGACTGAGGTTGGGTGAGGCAGCTTGGTGATGACCTCAATCTTAGCTTGGTCTACTTCAATGCCCTGGTTGCTCACCTTATGGCCTAGAACAATACCCTCCTTGACCATGAAGTGACACTTCTCCCAATTAAGGACTAAGTGTGATTCAATACATCTATCAAGGATGAGGGAGAGGTTTTAAAGGCAGCAATCAAAAATGTCTCCATAGACGGAGAAATCATCCATGAACATTTCCATGACATTTTCAGTTAACCCTAAAAAAATAGCAGACATACATCTTTGAAAGGTGGTCGGTGCATTGCACAGACCAAAGGGCATTCGTCTAAAGGTATATGCACCAAAGGGGCATATGAAAGTGGTTTTCTCTTGATCTTCAGGATGAATGGGAATCTGATAAAAACCTGAGTAGCCATCTAGATAACAAAAGTATTATTGATGGGCTAAACGTTCAAGAACTTGATCTAGGAAAGGAAGGGGGAAGTGATCTTTCCTAGTTGCTTTGTTGAGCTTCTTGTAGTCAATGCACATTCTCCATCCTGTGACTGTGCGAGTGGGAATGAGTTCATTCTTCTCATTATGAATGACAGTAGTCCTTCCCTTTTTAGGAACAACTTGAATTGGGCTGACCCATGGGGAGTCAGAGATGGGATAGATGATTCCTGCAGTCAATAGTTTGATCACCTCTAGACGGACTACTTCCTTCATATTTGGGATGAGTTTTCATTGTGGATCATGAGAAGGTTTATGGTATTCTATCATAGGGATTTTTTGGATGTAGATGGATTGATCTATTCCAACTAAGTCTGTCATTTTGTACCCCAAAGCAGCTCTTTTTTTCCAAAGTTCACCCATAAGTTTGGTTTCTTGTTCGAGGGGAAGGAAAGAGTTTATGATGACAGGGCATAGTTCTAGCTCATCAAGAAAAGCATATTTCAGACCTATGGGGAGAGTCTTCAATTCTGGGGCCTTTGGTGGTTCAGGTTTTTCTATAGTGGAGATCATTTTAAGGTCCTCAATCTCAGCACATGGGATTTCCTCAAAGTTATCCAAATGAATCTTGAGTTGATTTGATGGTTCATTGTCAAAATCACATTCGGCAGGGATAGTGAGGACGTTGCATAGGGGGTCATCAACTAATTCCCATTCTTGCCTTAGTTGGGATAATTCATCAATGCAATCCAGGAGGTAAACTTCTTCCTCAAGACTAGGTCCCCTCATACTTTCAAACACCCTGAACTCTAGGGTTTGCTTGCCTAGCCTTAACAAAATGGTACCAGCCTCAACATCAATTAAGGCACGAGCAGTGGCTAAGAAGGGACGTCTGAAAATGAGAGGGTAGCATAAATCTTCCTTGATATCCATGATCAAAAAATCACAAGGGACGTATGCATCATTTCCAACTTTAATCGGAATGTCTTCTATGATTCCCATGGGTTTAGTTGTGGATGAGTCTACCAGTTGGATGGTCATGGCTGTGGGTAACATGTCATTGAATCCTAGGGGCCGTTTGAGCACTGCATTTGGGGGGGGGGATTTCAGTTAAAGACGGTATTCTAAATATTGGTGATTATAAATACATGGTTTGGATAGTTGAGTGATGTAATCGGTGATTACCTATATTTCCAGACTGGTAGTCTCACGTGAATAAATGTCGCGTTCTGAATCACGCCAGGATCGGCATTATTTAGAATGTCCGCGACAGGGGCGCTTCTAGGACATGTCCCCAATTGTCCTTCCTCTCTCCTAAACCACATCCTCCTACCCCATTCATCTCTCCCTGTTGTGCCACCTCCCATTCACCCTCCACCTCCGTCCCTCCTTCCTCCGTTCCTACTATACCCTTCCTCTGCAGCTCCGCCTATGGATATATTTCTAGCAGCGGTACTTTTTGGTCGTTGTTTATACTGACATCCCCCATTCTCGTCCTTCCATAAGCAATAAGCTGATTCGACCAAGCTTCTCCATAGCCTTCGATTCATCCTGTCATACTGACATCCCCGAAGGACGTCGGTTCGTCTGCTGCATACAACTTGATGGACTGAGCAGTCCACCGGTTCCCAGATCAGCCCAGTGTGGGAAGCAAGCAAACCCAGCCCAAACAAGAAATTTCCGAACAGCGACATTCTGCTTCGTTGCATTTAGACTCCCAAAACTTGAGAATACAATTGTAATCTTTAATGTGGCATCCAAATGCCCCCTAGTCTTTTGCAAAGACTATATGGCATTATGGATATATTGGCTCCTAAATCTTCTAGGCCTTTTCTACAAGCATTGTCACCCAAGTAGTATCCTATTCCAAAAGAACCTGGATCCTTCTATTTTTTAGGCATCTTACTTAGGATAATGTCTGATGTGGTCCTAGCAAGTTTAACAGTCTTGTATTCTTTAGTAACATACTTCCTAGTCAAGAGAGATTTCATGTACTTGGACCGGGCGGGCATGTCTGCCAAAGCATCAAGGAAGGGAATGTCGACATGTATTTTTTTCATATCATCCCTAAATTTCATGAAGCGGGCATCAAGTCTTGTTTGTTTGAGGCGGGCTTGATAGGTAGGTCGGGGTTTGTAGATTGGTTCTTCATCTTCTACTTGAGGGGTTTCGGGAACGGATGGTTTGGGTGTAGCTTCAGGTTTGACAACTACCATGTCCTCATCCTCGAATTCTAGAGGTGGGTCTGAAGATTTTTCTAGAGGGGGAAGGGTGTGCACTTTTCCCGAATGAGTAGAGACAACCTTGAGTTGTTCAAGATGTTTGGGGTTGTTTTCAGGCTACCCTGTAAAAGTCTCGACATGAGGTTTTTGTTGGGCAAACAGACGAGCTAGTTGGGTGTCCATCGCCTTTTGATGATCTTGTTGAGCAACGATGATTTGCTCCATGGCAGCTATCCTTTCATCAGATGTAGGGGTGGTGGTAGGGACATTTGGTTGAGGAGGTGGTTGATTGAGGTTTTGAGGGGGAAGGTTTAAATTTTGAAATTGTTGTCCTTGATATGGTGGTCGGGTTAGATGATTTCCTCGGTAATTTCCTTGGTTTCCAAAGTTCCTTTGATTGTTTTACGGGAATCCAGGTGGTGGTCGATTGTTACCTTGAGGGTAGGGAGGCCTTTGTTTGGTTTGGAGTTGTCTAGAGTTCTCGGCACCTGAAGGGTTCCCATATTGAAAACCAGGGTGGTTTCTAGTTTGATTGGGATTGTAGTAACCTTGTCCTGGTATGGTATGGATTGAATTGAGGTCTTCTGGTTGTTATCCTATTTCAGGTTGCATGGGCATGTTGTAGAGATATTGACAGTGGAGGGTGGTATGGTCGTATCCTTGGCAAATACCACAAAGAGAATCCACAGATTTTAGTTGTTGGGGTGACTCTCTAAGGGTGACCAAGGATGACTCTAACCGATCTTGTTTTAAGGCAATTAATTTGAGGCTTTCTGCTATGATTTGGCTATCATTATTAACTTTTGCCTTGGCTACCTTAAGGATTCCACCAATTCCTCTTCTAGCCCTTATTTCGGAAGCCTATTTGACTACTTCCCATGCGCTAGTCAAACTTTGATGCATGAAATTTCCTCCAAATGAGAAATCGAGAAAGAATTTGGTATCATCATCAACACCACGGAAGAAGATCTCTATGAGTTGGGCTTTAGAGATATCATGGTGGGGGCACTTCCTAAGTAAGTCTTTGAACCTATTCCAGGCTTCTCCTAAAGACTCTCCTGGGGACATAGAAAAGTGAGTAATTTGGCCCCTAAGTTCGTAGGTGAGAGAAGGGCGTAAAATTTCTCAAGAAACTTGCTTTGTAGAACTTCCCAAGTTGTGGCATGTTCTTCTCTCTCCATAGTGTTGTACCAACTACTAGCTTGGTCGGAGAGAGAATACTTGAACAACCTAAGATGAATGGCATCTTCAGAGACACCCGGAAGTTTGTTCAAAGAGCAAAGGTCAATGAACCTTTGAAGATGATCTTGGCAACTTTCCCCATTGTTGCCTGAGAAGGGGTTGGCTTGCATCATGGTGATCCATTGTGTTCGGATCTCAAATTTTGGAGCAATAATGTCAGGGGGTATGATCGGATGTTGCACATAGGCAGTTTTGGGAATAGAAAAGTCCTTTGATTGTTTTTGCCTTTCGGCTTCCCTCCTATCGGCTTCTATAATTTCTTGTTCAGCCCTAAAGGTTGCTCGCAAAGCGGCTTCTCTTTCCGCTTGTTCGGCTTGGATAAGCTCTCTTTCAGCTACGAGAGCTTGGTCGATCCTACGGGCAACTTCCTCTTCATTCATTCTTGCTAGATTTTGATGGTTTGAATGATGGAAAGTCATTTCTATTTCCGGGTCAAATGGTTGAAAATCGACGTTCGGGTATCGCATGCACAAATGAAGCAGTTAATCGTGTGCAAAAAAAATGAACTGCCGGAATGGAAACTCGGCAGAAAGAGGAGTAGCACTGCCGGAATGTTACTCGGAAGGCATAAAAAAATATAAAAAAAAAAGATTTTTCAATACATTTTTGGGGTTCGAGAAAACAATTTGTTTTCCCCGGCAACGGCACCAAATTGTTAATGTGTCGCTTAGCACTTACAATCACTAAAATGTTTGTCCTAGATTTTAATCCTTTTTCTCCTTTCGATTAAGGCTAGTATAGAAAGGGTCTATCCCACAAGACAACTTATTAAAATTGTTATCTCTAATCCCAATTATTTGAAGAACTTATTATTTGTTTTTTGGTTTTTTTTTAGATTTGGAACAGAAAGTAAAAGTCAAGTTTTGGGGGTTGGTGATTAACACTAAGGAAAGAAATACAAGAATGAAAATACACTTAACAAGAATATAAATTTGCCCTACCACAAGGAAAATTAAGATTGTTGTTAGCACAAGAAAGACTATTATGAATGAAAAGATAAGGAATTTAAAGAAAGAAAAAGCAAGCGGTGATTAAATCAAGAGATGGGAATCGAGGCTTTAGGGGTTTTCACCACCTTAGCCTAGACAAAACAAACTAATCCTTTAAAATGACGGATTCGATGAAGGTAAGTGAATTAATAAAAATCCACTAAAAATGGACTCCACATGAGCCCATTGGTCCTGGTGCTCATGCTTCTTAGTTCATCATCTTAAAAGAAGAAGATCCACGGTCATTTCAAAACTCCCATGTGATTGGGTTTGTTGTTCTAAATCTGAACTTCCACAGTCATATCCATCCAGATTAACTTTTGATCAAATCAATTAAAACCTTTTATAGATCAATTAGTTATCAAACCCAAAAGCCATCTAGAATCATTTTTAAGGAAAAGTCAATAAATCCATGGCTAAGGGGTTATTCCCCTTACCTTGATAAAGAACTACTCGCTCATGGAGAAGGAGCAAGGAGAGACGGAGGAAGGAAGTGATCTAGCCATCTTCGAGTCTTACGATTATTGATCCTCAATTAGAGACAATGAAGATAGTTGTCTCTTCCTACCTTGCTCAATTTCTCAAGAGAGGGGAGGAGGAGAAAAGCAAGTACTAGATTTAAACACAATGAAATAACGGAATAACATGTAACCAAGATGCAAAGCCACTTTATTCAGATCTAGAAGAAAAATACAAGGAAAATTGCTTCAGAGCACTAATACAAGAAAACCTGAGATGCCCAGGGAGGAGGAAGTGCCCCTCCTTTTATAGGAGAAGGAGGGGGTATACATTAGGTTTAGGGAAAAAAAAATGGCCGCCGACGGCTGCTAACTTTCTAGATCTAGTCAATAAAACAATTGATTTCTTTGCATTCCTTTTGCAGTAATTTCCCGCAACAGCAATTTCGAGCATCTTTTTGGGCCAGTCAAAAATTCGGAAGCGGTCATAAAATATATTTTTCATGTAGATAATTTAATTATATTTCCAACGCATACTTGCAAAATAAAGTCCGCCTTAGTATGTGAGAGTTATATCAATTTTTGTGAAAGGTATATACTAAAATCACAACTTGAATGGGATAAACAAAGGTATTGATGAAATGCATGCTTATAGTTGGTCTTGTGTGTAAGTCCAATGGATCCCAGTTGGGGTAACCCATCTATGTCATCACCAACCTCCTTGTATTAAATTATCTCAATGATACAAAGAACAATGTTGTGTTTTATTTTCTAGAATCACACTAAACATGGACATGATACCACTTCTTATTTGTAACTAAATCTCATTGATCCTCTTCTACTTCCCACTTCTTATTTTTCTTCTTCCTTCATCTTTTATCCATATAGAATTGAGATGCTACAAAGAAGTAATAATATACCCATAAATAGAATTTGACTTTCTTGTTTTATATATCCTCCTCTTTATGTCATTCAAACTTGGATAGAAACCTAACTATATTTATTTACATTGTGGATAAACATTGTCAATTTTTCTATCCATTTTGATTCCTTTATATTTTTGTGTTATGAAGTGCATGTCCATACACCCATTGAAAGAAACTCACTAGAAGGTTTTATGGGTAATAGTGAGCAGATGCGTATCTAGGGGGTATTGGGGCTTTACCCCCCCCCTCCAAGGTTCAAAATCTACTTTTATACATGCATTGCATTGCAAATATAGTACATATACAAGTGTTCCAGTAATTATACAATAGAAATATGTAGTTGAATGGTATTACACTTTGTCAATAAAAAATTATACCAGGTTTGAGTCTTAGTTCAACATATTTTTGTTAATCCATTTTAAGCAACCCCCTCTTGGAAATAAAACCCAACCATCTAACTCAATATCCCTTATGTAATTTTCTAGATCTGCCACTAATAGTGAGTGTTGTCTACAATCTACATCCTTGATGATGAAGAATTATATAAGTTACTTACCATGGCAATGATGCAAATATTGCTATTGATGATGAAGAATTTATTAATGCAAAAAAATCTATAAATTTAAGTCGTGGTTTGTCTAAAATGTTCAGCGACATTGAGATCCTTCATGTTAGGGAGCATATGCTTTTATTTGTTCTAATGTATAGGGACCATCAAATCCTCTTGGTGCAACCCATCTATATTATCCCCAATCACCGTGTATTCAAACATATCAATGATACAATGTTCAATGTAGATGTTTTATTTTGTGTGGTCCTGCTAAACTTAGACATGGTACCCCTTCTCACCTATAAGTGAATTGATTTGATCATCTGCTACTTCTCACTTCTTTTTTCTTCCTTGCTTCACCTTTTATTCTTGTTAGATCTCAATCCGTATAGAAACCAAATGGACAAAGAAGTAAAAACTTACACATAAATGGATATGACGTCTTATCCTTGAATATTATTCTCCTCGTTAACTCGCCCAAACTCATATATAAACCTAATTTATCCCATTACAATATAGGTAAACGTTGTTAGTTTTTTTTTATAAATTTCATTTCATCCATCTTATTGTATGATGAAGAGTCTATTCATGATCTCACTCAAATAAACTCTCTAAAATTATTATCAACAATAAGTGTCCTACAACCCACATCCTTTGGATGAAGAAGGAAATAACTTGATTTTGTTTCTAGAAATAAGTCGTATGCATATCTGGGAAACTTCAAGATGTCAAGTGATAAGCTATATTACATGTATAATCCAATATCTCTATTCGATAAGGGTTTTTTTTCTAGTAAATGGGCTAGAAAATTTTCAACTGAAATTGTTAATCATTTTTAATGCTTAAGAATCATATAGAGGACTATGTGCATCTAGTTAAGAAATTTAGTAAAAAAGTATCAATACAACCATTTGTTTGTTCTTCTTTTGAATTTTTCTAGCTAGGTGATCAGACTGCAAATACTTATTAGAACTCAAAGAGGAAGAAGAAAAATTGAATTTATGGAAACCACATGACTATAGAGTCCCCAAACTACCTTCTAGTGGGCTACAATGTGAGTGATCAAATCAAGAAGCAGAATAACAAACATGTATCTCATCTAGTTGATTGTATATATAATTAATATCAAGGATATAGTAATCAAATATACATTAGAGGAATTCCTTTATCTATGTGAGATATAAAACATGAAAGCATGTGATGCTTTAAAATGCTTACCCCCTTTTTATGGCTAGTATTAGATATACGAGGTTGTTAAACTTCAAATCCAAACTCCAATATTATTACTACAGTCAAGGTTACCAAGAATGACTTCTCACCAAGTGGCCGCCTCTGAAATGGTACCCATCGCGCAGGTCAGCCAACTGTGTGCTTTAACCAGTTCCCGAGTGGGCGGGGCGCTCGGGGGCCCGAGAGTTTATGCTGTCTGGGGGGTCACAAAAGTGGCGCTTCTATGGGGGTGGTTCTCTCATACTCCAAAAAAAATGACTTCTCCATTTTACATATTGATAATGACGTGATTAATCATACTATCACCATTCTAGGAATATGAATAATTCAATTAAATACAATGGAGTGAACTTCATAGAATTCAATAATTTTACATATTGATAGGTTTTTAATTCCAAATCTATTGTATTTCCAAGCCAAATCTTTAATTTTGTTTTAAATGAATAAATCATGCATCTCCCAATATTTACATGTATTTTTTTGCTTTATTTTCATGAAAAGTGACTTTCTATCAAGTACTTGAAACAATAGTTATTTTCAAAAAGATCTTTTACTATAAAAGACCTAGAGAGTCATAAGAAAAATGGCTAAAAAGGAGTATCATAGATATGCATTGTACATTATTACTCTAATGAAAACTCAAACTGTACATGTTGGTATCAAGACATCTCGGTGGCTATTGCACAGAAGGTTGGGGCATCCTCATCTTATTATAGTTGATGCACTTGATGGGAATGATGTTGTTGAATATCTTCCTACTATTACCAAATATTTGTGTTTGGTACGAAATAAGTAGGATCAAATATCTCATTTATAACTACTCAACAAGATATAATGAATCCATGTATGTTGTTCCTTGTGACCTGGTGAGAGCCTCTTTCAATTCAAAAGAGGGTATATGATATTGATAATTATTTTTAGAATATTTTAGTTTGTATGTTTCTCTAAAGAGGATGTTATATTTTTTAATTTTTTGGGTTTTAGTATATAATCAATGCATATTTTAATAAAATATAAGAGAATATGAATCTTTTGTAAACTGCTTATCTAAAAGCAATAGAATTAGACAACAGTCTTTGCCTAAATGTACATTTCCATAGTTGAACATATGAAAGAAAACAAATTATTGAGAATAGTTATGATACATGTTTAATATAAAAAATTCTATCAAGCAAATTGACTCCATATCTAATATGCTGAATGCCCAAACATTCAGGTCCATGATCAAATATTTGTTTGACTAGAAACCAAAGTAGTGAACTACGAAGGTCACATGATCGTTATGGTTCCATGTTTGAGAGTGCATCTCAGGTAGGGCTGTAAATGGGTATGGGTAGACCCACGGACCTGCAAATCCGGACCCTTAAAAAACCCGTCATGGGTCTAATTTCTTATACCCACATACCCTTAGACCCGTATACCCTTGGACCCGCATATAAGTGGGTCCAATAATGGGTATGATTGGACCCAGACCCGATAGACCCGTGTACCCACTATACATAACTAACTACTAAAATAATGTGTTATATATATCATACTTTACTAGTCTATCTAATATAATTATTGTGATTATATCCTACTATAACCACAATAAGGTTGAGACTAGTCATATAATTAAGAATTAACTATTCTAGTTACAATAATGAACATCATATGTAAACTTAAAATCAAAATGTCTACTAATTTACATTACTTTCTACATAAATTAAATGTTATGATCATGACTACAAATATGTAAACAATTACTCAATTAATGTTATTGTGTAGAATACAACATTGTCTAATATAACTATTACATGTTAATATACTATATGATAACAATATCTTGTTGTGTTAAATATATATATCATAGTCATTTCTCTTACATAAAAATATGATGTTTTATAGAACCGCTTATACGCATACCCGCTATTATTATGGGTACGGGTATGGTGGGGGTCCAAGTTTTGTATTATGCGGGTCTAGAACTGGAACCGGACCCGCTAAATTAGATGGGTATGGGTATGGGTATGGGTATGGTCAGACCCGCACCGTACCTGCACCATTTACACCCCTAATCTTAGGAATATTATTGTCCTTCACTCGTTGCCCCATGTACTTCAAGGTAATTAACAACCATGACTGAGCTTATAGTCTCTTAAATATGATAGCATAGAGATACATAGATTTCAAGTTATATTCTAAATGTTTTATACTAAATTCCTTATTGAAGTAATCATGAGACTCACCTAGTGATATTCTCACACCTACATATGATATATAGAGCTAAGACTAGTGCCTTACGACCAAACCTAATATGCTCTATTTATAAGTTCTATCATATATGTGCCATGATAAGTATATAGTAATTTAATACATTAACTATTTATTTTCAATAATATATGAATCAAAATATGGGTGTAAATAATACCTACACTCTTGTACCAAGAGATGACAAACATACTATAACATACCAAGATTAGAACCCTACCCTAGTAGTTTTACTCTTTTGACTTAGCCAAACAAGGATAAGCTAATACATGTAATTAAGCCAATAATAGAACATATAATATGACACCTCAAGTATATAAGGGAATACATAATACTTTGTACTTAATAATGACTCATTTGGATGATAATAAGAAATTAAAGAACTTAATTGGATAAATATTTTCCATATATTCTTAATATAGGGCCATATGCACAAATACCTCAGTTGGGTTTTAATTAATGGATCTGAAGGGTAAATTGTCACTAAGTAATAAAAATAATGAGATAATTCATCCTAGAACTTTATAGTACTTTTTAGAATAGAAAAAAGGAGAGAAAATCCAAATTATATATAAAGGAGATGATAAATGCAATAATTAGAGGTAATATAGGATTTAATGGATAAAAGAAGATAATGAGGAATATTGTTCCAAAAATCATAAATGAAAACCCACAAAGATAATTTGGCACTCAATCTCATTTTCTTAACCAAAAAGAAACTTAAGGGCCAAGTATCATCTAAATTTGAAGATAAATGCATATATTAATGTCCTTATCAAAAGAAAATAGGAATTAGGCCAATAAAGTGAAATAAAACATCTAATTTCCTCAAATTGGAAAAATAACTCCAAATTCGTAATCTAAACATAAAAATAAGCATTTGTGCAAATTTGAAACTAATTTGGATAATGTTTGAATAATGAGAAAAATAGGAGGGAGAAAGTGTGTAGAATCTTCTAATTATTTAATAAATAAGTAAATAATCTCAACTTGTGAAAATTAATGACAAAATCATATCCTAATCCCTTAGGAAGACTTATGGATGAATTTTTATAATTTTTGGATAATCCTAGAGGCATTAAAGAAGGAGGAAAGAGAAAATGATATTTGAATTATTTAACCTATTAAAATTCCCCAAAAGCCAAAACTAATTCCATATTTGGTTCTACGCATCAAAATCAGTCGGAATATAAATTTTGGGTAATTTTGGATAACGTTTGGGCCTCCAAATGAGGAGAGAGAAAAGCATTTAAATTTAATAAGACACTTGGGTCGCATTTTAATACAAACATAGTTCCAGTGTAATAAGGACTCTCCCCATCTGTGAGATCGGACAGTTTGTGGTCCTCTGTGGACCCAGGTCCATTGAACTGATGACTGGCAAGTCATCTTCTTCCTCTAACTGAGAAGGAAACATGTAGTTTCTTTCCAAAATTTCAAATTCGATTATCTCGAGATATACTCGATGAAATTCGATGATTTTTGGTTCTACGAATTCCTCGTTAGATTCCACACAGCTTTATCCCAAGATTTTTGTATTTTGATGATAATTTGAGAAATATCCAAAATGAGCGGGACTCTTCTCTCACCCCAAGTTCTGAAACCCTAATCTACTTCTCCTCATCTATAAATAACGCTACCCTGAGCTTCCCCCTCTCGTCTACAACTCATCCCAACTTCTAATTGCTCGATTTGTCATTGTTTCGACTATAGACCAGCCGCCAAAGTTGCTGGGATTGCGGCGCCTCACACCCCCTCATCTCTTCCTCTCTGTTCAAATAAAAGGTACCGACAGATTCGTCTCATTCTCTTCTTTCTTTTGCATACTTGTGCGTTTAAATTGGTCGAGTATTTAATTTTTTCCCCAAAATCGCTTGCAGGCAGCAAGAAGCTGCCGCCGGTCATCGTCGGGTGCTTTGGGGAAGAAAGCCCCGTTCATTTTTATGGTTTTGCCCTCCATCTTCTCTTCGTGCTCTTCTGTTCGCTAGTAAGGTAGTTAGGTCTTTTGCTCCGCATTTGACCCGACGCTGACTGCTGCTCACGCGACAATCATGGTTGGGCCAAGTCACAGAGACACGGACCCACCCTTCTTCTCTCTCTCTCTTCTCTTTCTCGATTTTCGAATTTTTGATTTTCTGATTGGTTGATACGAAATAAATCATAGAAAATGATTCCAGTGATCAAAAATTAAAAATAAATAGTGTTTTGAAATTAGGAGAACGAGATATATCCATTAAAAATATTTTCGAGGTTTGTTTCTGATGTTTGCGAAAAAGTATTTTTAGAATGATTTAATTAACTAAAAATCCCCAAAAATAAATCAAAAAGTCCATATCTTCAAAATACATAATAATATAGGTCATTTTGATCAGAAAACCCTAACTAAGACAATGATGATATTTTCGGAGTCTAATTCGAAGGTTTGCACAAAAAGTTAGTAACTTTAGGGTTTTGACCTTCTAATGAAGGAACTTATCCTTAATGCATATATATGTTTAGGATATAGGGGAAGGTGGACTCTAATCTTGACTAGGGATCTAAAAGTGAGTTCTAGGATTTGGTTAATGTGTATGAAATTGACATAAAATTTATATATGTGTTTATTAGATGTCTGGTGACCTAGACTTGGATCTAGAAGTGCTTTGGACTTTGTACTCTGATATTGAGGTATGTCGTATCCCCTATTCCTCAATATTGAGCAATTCACCTATCTTATAATTCTTTTAACTTTGGCCTACATATGTCTATTCTCTTGATATCATGGTTCATGTGAACTATCTTGCTTGCTATGGACTTGGATATTTTCTTGATATCTTATCTTGTGCCTCGGTGCATGCTGGTCTTTTATATTGATATGTGCCCACTTTGAAGTGGATGTTTATATGTTTTTCCATTGTGTGATGGCAACATTGTATTATTCTGGCCATACTTGTTTAATTGCCTCTACATTTTTCATGCTATGTGATTCAGTAGCACTAGAGTAGTGTAAATTACTTTGGTTTTGGGGCAGTAATCGCCTATTATTTATCAAGGAGGGTGGCAGTAAACCACTTCTCTATACCCGGGTGTGGCAGTAATCCATACTCAATTTTATATATTTGGGAGATTGGCAATATTCCTTTCTCTATTAGTTTCAAGTTTGTGCTTGGCCGCCTTTGAGTTTATATTGTTCTAGGGCTATGCTTATCTCACATGCATGTAGGTTATTGATGTGGATTGTGGGGTGTGTGCCCTACTTTCTTTATGTTCCAGTATTGCACGATCTTTATTGTTTTATTTTTGGCAAGTATCCTCTTTTATGCCCTTGTGGGTAGTCCTTATCTCTTCTATGGGAAGCAATTATTCTTGATGTCCTTTGGTCAATATACTGCTCAAATTTTTCTTTAGTATACACATACCAGCTTTTGTTGATGTATTTATTCTTCTCTCTTCTTTTATGGGGCATGCTTCCAACCCCAAGTTAGATCAAGGAGAGGTGAACCTCGACATCAAACTTGTAGCTGAGCTTTTGGGAGACTAGAAAAGGTAGATAGATGACCCTCGGCTTGATCTTTGGCTTATGTGTTTAGTTTTCCTTTTTTTTGGACACCCATATGTGGTGAAATGTGGTGTTATGCCTTGTAAATTGTTAGATAATATTTCTTTTCCGCTTCTATTCATTGTGTAATGATACATACATGTTGAATGAATTGATCTCCATCCCTTTGGTGAAAATTTTTATGTGGTGTTTGGTTCAAGGGATGTAGTCTTTTCTTTCTAGTAGAGGAGTGGTTTCACTTCTTTATAGCATGGTATCAGATCCACTAGCAGTTGGTTATATAACTATTTCAAACTCGTCTCCCTTAGGATGTTTACCTTTATCTTAGGTTTCTTATACATAGTACCTTGCCTTGTGCGGGAAAAACCCTAATGGTGGGAGATAACTCAACGGTTGACAACCAGTACGGTTATGAGACACCTCAAAACATTAGGTTTGGCCAGGGGACCTCAGCTTCTGTTGGTTCGGGAGGAGCTATGACTCCAGAGTAAGAGTTGGCCATGTTTTGACAACTCTTTGCATCTTCCATGGTGGGGAATATGAAAGACTCGCCTGTACCTGAGAAGTCTAAGGAGTTCTCAATCATGGAGTTCATGAAGGTGCAACCACCTTCCTTCAAGGATGAAGGTGAGATAGAGATGGTTGAAAAAGAAGATGATTGGGTGTTAGCCTTAGAGAGGACTTTTGATGGTATGGCATGTCATCCACATTATAAGGTTAGGTTTGCTTCCTATGTCTTGGATGGACCAGCAAGAGTTTGGTGGAATGGTATTGCTAGGACTAGAGATATCTCAACCATGACTTGGGTGGCGTTTTTGACTCTCTTCTGTGGAAAGTATATTTTTATTGCTTCTTTGAAGATGAAAGAAGCAGAGTTCTACAGCTTGAAGTAAGGTTCCTTATCCGTTAATGCTTTTGTGCAAAAGTTTCTGCTGTTGGAACGTTATGCAGTTGGTTTGGGTGAGGAACGTAGGGCTGACCTGTTCCTTCAGGGACTCAACTACAATGTGGGTCGTGCTCTTATCCCACAACTACCTTTGACCTTCCAGTAGATGGTTGATAAAGCTTTGGCTTTGGAGTCTTACCCAGGGTTTCAACCTAGGGAGTTTGACAAGAAAAGAAAGTCCTCAGGTGATGAACAGAAAAGAGATAGTTGTGCAAAGTACAATAGGCCTCATCCTCCAGGGAAGTGCCCTCATGCTAGAAATCAAGGCGCACCAGTGGTTTGTCACTATTACAATAAACTTGGACACATCCGACCTGATTGCCCTAAGTGTCATAATGGTCAAGCTCCAGTGCAACGACAACAAGTGCCTCCTCAAAATCTGGGCAACAATAATGGTAACAATAATAGAGGAAGACATGTGGAAAGAAGAGCTGGGAGAGTTTTTGCTTTGGATGGTGAAGAAGTTAATAATGATGATCAAGATCAAGTTAACCCATAGTTTCTTATATTAGTCTTTACAAGTTATGTTTCCTTTTTGCATGATGCTTATGTAGTTGGATGTAAGAAGCATATTTGAACCTTTTTGTATCTGAAGATTAGTTTGATATAATAAGATGAACCCTTTTAAGGGGTGGTGGATATTTTTTCTTATGTATGTTTTGATTTTGAGGATGAAATCCCTTTAAGGGGTGGTGTGTTGTAACATACCAGGATTAGAACCCTACCCTAGTAGTTTTACTCTTTTGACTTAGCCAAACAAGGATAAGCTAATACATGTAAATAAGCCAATAATAGAACGTATAATATGACACCTCAAGTATATAAGGGAATACAAAATACTTTGTACTTAATAATGACTCATTTGGATGATAATAAGAAATTAAAGAATTTAATTGGATAAATATTTTCCATATATTCTTAATATAGGGTCATATGCACAAATACCTCAGTTGGGTTTTAATTAATGGGTTTGAAGGGTAAATTGTCACTAAGTAATATAAATAATGAGATAATTCGTCCTAGAACTTTCTAGTACTTTTTAGAATAGGAAAAAGGAGAGAAAATCCAAATTATATATAAAGAAGATGATAAATGCAATAATTAGAGGTAATATGGGACTTAATGGATAAAAGAAGATAATGAGGAATATTGTTCCAAAAATCATAAATGGAAACCCACAAAGATAATTTGGCACTCAATCTCATTTTCTTAACCTAAAAGAAACTTAAGGGCCAAGTATCATTTAAATTGGAAGATAAATGCATATATTAATGTACTTATCAAAAGAAAATAGGAATTAGGCCAATAAAGTGAAATAAAATATCTAATGTCCACAAATTGGAAAAATAACTCCAAATTCATAATCTAAACATAAAAATAAGCCTTTTTGCAATTTGCAACTAATTTGGATAATGTTTGAATAATGAGAAAAATAGGAGAGAGAAAGTGTGTAGAATCTTCTAATTATTTATTAAATAATTAAATAATTTCAACTTGTGAAATTAATGACAAAATCGTGTCCTAGTCCCTTAGGAAGACTTATGGATGAAGTTTTATAATTTTTGGATAATCCTAGAGGCATTAAAGAAGGAGGAAAGAGAAAATGATATTTGAATTATTTAAAATATTAAATTCCCCAAAAGCCAAAACTAATTCCATATTTGGATTCTACGCATCAAAATCAATCGGAATATAAATTTTGGGTAATTTTGGATAACGTTTGGTCCTCTAAACGAGGAGAGAGAAAAGTATTTAAATTTAATAAGACACTTTAGTCGCATTTTAATACAAACATAGTTCCAATGTAACAAGGACTCTCCCCATCCACGAGATCGGATGGCTCGTGGTCCTCTGTGGACCTGGGTCCATTGATCTGACGACTGGTAACTCGTCTTCTTCCTCTAATCGAAAAGGAAACAGGTAGTTGCTTTCTGAAATTTCAAATTCAATTATCTCGAGATATACTCGATGAAATTTGATGATTTTTGCTTCTATGAATTCCTCGAGAGATTCCACACAGCTTTATCCCAAGATTTTTGTGTTTTTATGATAATTCGAGAAATACCCCAAATGAGCGGGACTCTTCTCTCATCCCAAATTATAAAACCCTAATCTACTTCTCCTTATCTATAAATAACGCTACCCTGAGCTTCCCCCTCTAATATACAACTCATCCCAACTTCTAATTGCTCGATTTGTCACTGTTTCAATAGTAGACCATCCACCGAAGATGTTGGGATTGCGGCACCTCACACCCCATCTCTTCGTCTCCGTTCAAATAAAAGGTACCGACAGATTCGTCTTGTTCTCTTCTTTATTTTGCATACTTGTGCATTTAAATTGGTCGAGTATTTCTTTTTTCCCCCAAATCACTTGCAAGCAGCAAGAAGCTGCCGCCGGTCATCTTCGGGCACTTTGGGGAAGAAAGCCCCATGTGTTTTTACAGTTTTGCCCTCCATCTTCTCTTCGTGCTCTTCTGTTCGCTAGTAGGGTAGTTAGGTCTTTTGCTCCTTAGGTCCACCTTTGACTCGGCTTTGACTGCTGCTCACGCAGAAGCCATGATTGGGTCAGGTCACGGAGACACGAGTCTGCCCTTCCGCTCTCTCTATTCTCTTTCTCGATTTTCTAATTGGTTGATATGAAATAAATCATAGAAAATGATTCCAGTGGTCAAAAATTAAAAATAAATAGTGTTTTGAAATCAGGAGAACGAGATCTATCCATTAAAAATATTTTCAAGGTTTGTTTTTGATGTTCGTGAAAAAGTATTTTTAGAATGATTTAATTAACTAAAAATCACCAAAAATAAACCCAAAAGTCCACATCTTCAAAATACATAATATTATAGGTCATTTTGATCAGAAAACCCTAACTAAGACATTGGTGATATTTTCGGAGTCTAATTCGAAGGTTTGTGCAAAAAGTTAGTAACTTTAGGGTTTTGACCTTCTAATGAATGAACTTATCCTTAATGCATGTATATGTTTAGGATATAGGGGAAGGTGGACTCTAATCTTGACTAGGGATCTGAAAGTGAGTTCTAGGGTTTGGTTAATGTGTATGAAATTGACATAAAATTTATATATGTGTTTATTAGGCTGTCTGGTGACCTAGACTTGGATCTAGAAGTGCTTTGGACTTTGTACTCTGATATTGAGGTATGTTGCATCCCCTATTCCTCAATATTGAGCAATTCACCTGTCTTATAATTCTTTTGACTTTAGCCTACATATGTCTATTCTCTTGATATCATGGTTCATGTGAACTATATTGCTTTCTATGGACTTGGATATTTTCTTGATATCTTATCTTGTGCCTCGGTGCATGCTGGTCTCTTATATTGATATGTGCCCACTTTGAAGTGGATATTTATATGTTTGTTCATTGTGTGATGGCAACATTGTATTATTCTGGCCATACTTGTTTACTTGCCTCTACATTTTTCATGCTATGTGATTCAGTAGCACTAGAGTAGTGTAAATTACTTTGGTTTTGGGGCAGTAATCCCCTATTGTTTATCAAGGAGGGTGGCAGTAAACCACTTCTCTATACTCAGGTGTGGCAGTAATCCATACTCAATTTTATATATTTTGGAGATTGGCAATATTCCTTTCTCTATCAGGTTCAAGTTTGTGCTTGGCCACCTTTGAGTTTATATTGTTCTAGGGCTATGCTTATCTCACATGCATGCAGGTTATTGATGTGGATTGTGGGGTGTGTGCCCTACTTTCTTTATTTGCCAGTATTGCACAATCTTTATTGTTTTATTTTTGGCAAGTATCCTCTTTTATTATGTGATGATGATTCCTATCTTTTATGCCCTTGTGGGTAGTCCTTATCTCTTCTATGGGAAGAAATTATTCTTGATGTCCTTTAGTCAATATATTGCTCAAATTTTTCTTTAGTATACACATACCAACTTTTGCTGATGTATTTCTTCTTCTCTCTTCTTTTATGGGGTATGCTTCCAACCCCAGGTTAGATCAAGGAGAGGTGAACCTCAACATCAAACTTGTAGCTGAGCTTTTGGGAGACTTGAAAAGGTAGATAGATGACCCTCGGCTTGATCTTTGTCTTATGTGTTTAGTTTTCCTTTTTTTTGGACACCCATATGTGGTGAAGTGTGGTGTTATGCCTTATAAATTGTTAGATAATATTTCTTTTCCACTAGTACTCATTGTGTAATGATACATACATGTTGAATGAATTGATCTCCATCCCTTTGGCAAAAAATTTATGTGGTGTTTGGTTCAAGGGATGTAGTCTTTTCTTTCTAGTAGAGGAGTGGTTTCACTTCTTTACAGCATGGTATTAGAGCCCCTAGTAGTCGGTTATCTAACTATTTCAAACTCATCTCCCTTAGGATGTTTACCTTTATCTTAGGGTGCTTATATCTAGTACCTTGCCTTGTGTAGGCAAAACCCTAATGGCGGGAGATAACTCAACGGTTGACAACCAGTACGGTTATGAGACACCTCAAAACACTAGGTTTGTCCAGGGGACCTCAGCTTCTTCTAGTTGGGGAGGAGCTATTACTCCAGAGTAAGAGTTGGCCATGTTTCGACAACTCTTTGCATCTTCCATGGTGGGGAAATTGAAAGACTTGTTTGTACCTGAGAAGTCTAAGGAGTTCTCAATCATGGAGTTCATGAAGATGCAACCACCTTCCTTTAAGGGTGAAGGTGAGATAGAGATGGTCGACAAAGCAGATGATTGGGTGTTACACATACACTATAGGGTCTATATGGGTGCCCAAAACCAAAACAAAATCTTCAAGGTCACTAGATATGATAAATGATAGATCACATGCTATAGGGATGTCTAGGAATAAAGAATTGGTTTTTGGAAATCTATGGCCTTGTGAGTAACCCTCCTACTATATATGGAAATAAATTAATGTTGTGTCGAAATAATAAAAAGTGAATTATGTATTTTCATTGTAATTCCATACTGAATTTTGGAAATTGTGCACTACTTTTCATGTTATAGTCTTGTTGTGTCACCAACACACAACATACTACATGTTATGTGCTAAGTAGATACTTCTATATCTAAACTATAACATACTGAATTTCAGACACTCAACTAATTTTTCGTCTATAATCCACATCAATTTACTCTTTGAAAACCTCAATCATAATTTCCTAATTTATATTGTAATTTCTTTTGAATATTTTTGACATGTGTAAGTTATAAAAAATTTCCATATAGATCTAATCCAAGTAGGTGAGGACACACATCTGTGTTTCTAGACCGAAGAAAGAAATCATTGGACAAATCACATAATATTTAGATATTCAATTTTTAATTACCAATGTAGACTAAATATTGAATTCCACTAGAGCATTATATTCATGAGTTAGAGGTGTTTTCGAAATAGTTTAGTGAGAATTAAACATGTATCTAAATTATAGAGAAATTATAAATGTAATATATAAGATATAAAATTCTAAAATCAAATAATGTGAGAGAGATGCTTCATTTAACATCATGGTTAGCCTAACTACAAGTGTTATATTTTTTTAGTTTAATATTATTATACATCTAGGGTAAATATGTATACTATTATTGTACATGTATTATTTGGAGTTTTACAAGGATCAAATAATAGTGTTGGGTATATTTATATATAGATAAATGTTACTTGGTTGTGGATGCATATCATTAATGACATTAATGGTACATGATTAGGACATACCATTATCAATTCTTTACTTTGGGAAGTAAATAATCCTTTTTCATATGAAAAATAATAAAAAAATCTTATGATGACTATCCCTTGCCTAAAAGCTTTGTTTCCCAATCTAACTTCTTACTAATTGTCCTCCATATTAGAATCCTATCTTTTCTTGTTCTTTGTAACTATTAGTGACACCCTTAACATTTTAGTTCTTTCCTTGTATCATTTCTTTAAATGCATAATGTGTTAATATCCTCAAATTTCATCCCAATGATTGCTCAAAAACATTGTCAGTCAAGCACAATATAGTGGTTTGCTTGTATCCCATGACTTACACTCCTTGATCCGATCATGTAAACACTCATCTCACTAAACTGTGCAATGGAATGCATGGTACTAAAAACCCTTATTTCCTCCCCTCATGCACTCTTACATGACAATGAAAAAGTGGCAAGAAGTTTAGTCTCAATTAGATTGACATGGAGATTACCTAATGTGTATAGACCTTTTAAAATATCTCCTCTAATAGGGAAGTCACACGGGATAATAGGAACTAAATGTTCACCCTCCATGAATGCTAAGAACAAACTTAAACTCCAACCTTTTCCTATGATCCATCCACTCCTCATGCCACTTGCATCCTCTACTAGCAAGATTGGTCAAAAACATTGATCTCCTACGACCATGTCCAATATAAAACCTCAGTTTGTGAGTTTCAAATCATTAAACAACGATCTAAAATGAGTGAAGCATGTTAGGGAATCTACACATCAAACTCAACCCTACCTTACTCTACTAGAACCCACCAGTAGAATTGACAGATAGATACCCTTTCCACCTTTGTCAGGGATCCTAGCATCGTGAACAGTAGAGAGCCTACTCTTCCAATACATCTAGCTCAACCATGAATTAGAGTCATAACTCCAATACTATAGTAACTAGAATAGAAGATATGTGAAGATTGGTAGGGCCTGGTCCTCCAATCTATGTTTAGTTGTAGTAGGAGGAGCCACCAAATCCAAGTCTATCAACCTGAAAAACTTCAATGGTTGATAGGTTGTCAACGAGCCTCAAGACAAGGTACATAGGCATCACTTCAATTGTAACCCTATATTTGTTGGAATGAAATCATTTTCTCAACCAATAATAGGCTATTACAATTATATTAACATGTTTTATCAGACCAACTAATAGATTCAGATAAGAATTTGCAAGATCAAACAAATTAGGAGAACAAAAATACATACAGTTAGAAAAGTCATAGTAGATCGCCCACAATTTGAAGAAGCATTTTACCCATTTAAATCAGAGCTCTAGTACAAGTTAGATTCACATTGTTGACCCAGCTGATCCAGTCACAAACCTATAGAATGATCACGTCCAGTGCATGTAAGGATGACATCGAGCAACAAAAGTGGTGTGGCTCAATAAATTTTAGGTACCACCACTCAACAACATGCACCATCAGAAACAAGTAGAACGAGAGCAGTCATTGTGCTCACACAAGAGATAATTCTATACAAGAAACAACTAGGTAGGTGTTGTGGAACTGTTTATTACCCATATCTAATCACCAAATGACTATAAAGTCAATGGTGAAAGGTCCCGAGTGTCCATCCCAAACATGGTAATATGAAAGAACAAATGCGAATGCAAAAAATCTTAGAACAAATGAACATATAACTAGATGCATACACCAACATACTCTCAAAATTCAACAAGTATTATAATACAACATGATTTGTTACATTTCAATTACACAATTAAGCATAAATTATACAAGTGTGATCATGTAAGTTGAACTATAATCTTAAAGAAGGTACAACCTGGACATTTTCTCACAAGACACTTCTCCCAAGTTATCTCTGAACCTAAAACATATGAGAAATAAGTGTATCAACACACAAGATATTGAGAATAGGGCATAAAGATGCATATATCTAAGGTTTTCACAATTATAAAAGATTTTTAGAAGTAAATGAAAACCCAAGTTTTAGTCATTTTACTCTGTTATAACAACAATATCATGTATCATAAGGCCTTTGACTAACTTCTTATTAGAAGGGGTCCACGAGGGTGCTTAAGGCTCAAAGCTTTTAGTTGAAACTATTTCTATGTGATACCTCACAATTTTAAAAAAATTGAGAAGAACCTATTTCAAAATTTGTATAATGAATAACTATATTATGTGTTCGGGTTAAAAAATCAACGAGCATAAGCATCGAGTACAATAATACAATACTACATGGAAATATTTGCAAGTAAACAAGCATCACACGTATCAAGTTAACAAGAAAATTGTAGTCATATTATTATTAAAGACCATGTAACTGATCCGGAGGTTGTTAACCTACCCTTGACCATCTAAAACACAAGAAATACCTGATTAAGAAGATTTAACCCTCATTGAGTGAGGTTCAACATATTACTTAATTATAATGTCCATGGTTAGGTTTTTGGTCAAATTAGGTTCCAAATGGATTAGTAGAACATTTCATAATCTTTTACTAATTAGAGTCCATCATGAAGGTGTGGATCAAGTTTCAAGTCCTTTCAAGGTTCCATCTATTTTATATATTAATTATGAGGTTTAACACTTATATGAATATTTCAATGCCAAAGACTAATTACGGGGAAAACAAGACAAAGATTGATCAAGTCATGAGATACGAGCTTGGAAGGTGATTAAGATAAGAAATATAGGGACATAAGAAGCATATTCAAAAGGTTAGGTGGATGTCCCCAAGGTCTAGGTATCATATACCCAACATTGGGTTCAACCCTCCAGCATACATGCAATTATCAATATACTTTATTTATATCATTAGGGATCAACATATGAACTATGTGGGATATCCACACCAAGGGGGGTCATAAGGGATAGTTTAAAATCTAGTTTAAAAGTAGAGGACCTTAGAATTAGATTCATATCAAGTTAAGGGACAGCACCATAATTCAAGTCATATGTCACATTAGGCAAAAACTTTTGGACTTAGGCTTACAAACACCACCATAGGACAAGAAAGGTTAATATTTAAGCATTAGTGCCTCAAAGAATCACATAGTTACTAAAGTCAAGCATATTCAATAGTTTGATGCATCACATAGGTCCAAGCAATCATTTGATAAAGGTATAAAGAAAGAATTGCCGTATATGGGGTGCAGACATGCATTATGAGTCACATGGACTAAATAAGAGTATAGGGGTTTATGGAGTGATATCATATGATATTTCTAATTTCAAAGTAACTATGAGTTTCAAAGTCACTTACAAACAAGATAAGAAATTTAGGACAAAGTCCATCATTTAACTCCAATTAAGAGGCACACATGTGAGTTAGGGTCATCAAAAGGCATAAGGGGGCAACTATAATCTTCATATGTTTCAAATTACATAAAAGTTATTAATGTGAGGAAGAAGAGATTAGATGATCATTATAGATCTGAGATTTATATAAATCATGCATCAAATGTTCTCGAAATGATCAAAGTTATAAACTTTAGGAAACAGGGGATAAAATAGTATAATTAGGATATGAAACCAAGTCCAATGCATAGATCGTTTTGATTTGATCAATTTGGTATATTGGTTTGTCATTTTTGCACAAGTGAGTAGAATGATATGCATTTTAAAAGGTTTGTATCAAGAACTATATGAGAATTGAGCTTAGAGCATTCCTATATCACTTATTTCTAGATCAGGGCCCTTGGTCCATGATCCAAAGGATGTCCCACACCCTTTCCTAGGGCCAAAGCCAAAACTCAGATCGCCCAGGTGACCAGGCGTGCCTGTGTTCACTGCCTAGTCATCAACTTGGCCTCCATCTTAGTTGGTTAACCACAATTATCTAAAAAGTGTACGCCTAATCTGAGTCGTCGGCTGATGGCCCAGGCCCATATCAATGGCTAATGTTATCCACCCCATGTCTAGTGTGAACGCACACGAGGGTATCAGGCCATGATAGAGAATCGCACCATCTCTAGAGAGAAGATGAGGGTAGGAGGTTGGGGAATCCTGATCGGGTTATGGGATCTCCACCTTAGAGCTTTGCCTAGGTGGCATTGGTCTCCGCTGTGGTTGAGGGGGAAGGATACAACCTCCAAGTATACATCCATGGTGGCAGTGAGATTCTTCAATGGAGGAAGAAGTAAGGGTGGAGGCTTTCTAGTACATGATATGGAGTAGAAAGTTGGGGAAAAGAGAGGGATGAAGAAAGGAGATAAAGCAAGCTTAAATTTCATACAAGGAGGCGTGTAGGGGGTAGATGGGTGACCATAAAGTAGCTTTGTTGCTTAGAGTTGTATAGTGTATGACCTCAAGATTGATAATGATCAATGGCCATTGGATCAAGTCACAATCCAAGTATCAAAGATCTGAGCTCCCTGATTGGTCGTGTCACATCCTCAATTATCTAAGTTTGTACAAGAAAGTATTGCATAGTTTATAACCTTAATCAATTCAGAATGCTTATGTGATAAATTATGCCTAATGGAGGTGTAATAAGTTATGGAATGAATTTCTAGCTATAGAGCATGATAACATAATTTTCATGGAAATTTGTTGCAAGAAAATGATATTTCTATGCTTTATTAGGAATTATGTAAGTTTAAAGCTAAATAAATTATGTAGGGCTTTTCTTGAGCCTTTTTGAGGATCTAAACGCATTACAGCTATATGCATGATAAGGGGAATCTATGGTTAAATTTTAAATCATTTTAAATTTGTTTGACTCCTAAATTAATTTGGGAAGACTTATATATAGTTTCGTATTATTTTTTTGAGTAGTCAGAGGGTTTTTATTCATCTCGTCCCCCTCAAGCATGCAAAACTAGTGGGATCAAACAAGTTTACACAGTTTGAACTAGAAGGAAAATTGGAAGTATTACAAGACTCATGGTTGATGACCTCAACCAAATCCATGGGTGGATTTCTATAGTAATTGAATTCACTATTATTTTTTCGGTGAAATTTAGCTAACAAATCAACTGCCTGGCTTCCATATCTCTTGATATTGGAACAATGCCAAATGCTCTTCAAACTCCTCTTGATGTCATAAGACCATCTAGCAAGTTTTGTATTGTCGTTTGCCTTCCCATAAATAGCTTCTTTTACACATCTAGAGTCTATCTCGATATGCAAATTGTCACAGTTCAAGTCATGTCCCACCTCCATAGCTAGGTGTGTTGCAAAGATCTCAACTTATAGGATGCTACCTATTATGATTGCTTTCCCCCATCCACCAATCCAAGATCCATTTACATCACGGCGAACAACTGCAATGCTCAAAATACCATTCTTAAAGGTGGCGTTTGTGTTCATGTTCAAACTCTCTTTATCCAATTTCCTCCAATTTTTAGTATGTAAGGGCTCATTGTCTTCGTCCTTGTCCTCAGGTTCCCATTCTATCTCTGGCATAATTGCCTCTTTGGTGATTAGGTGAGTGAGATATGTTGTAGGTTTCTTTATGTTCTCAAAAACAACTAGATTCCTATTTTGCTATATATGCCAGCACCAAATCATAAACATAATCTTGTGGTTCGAGTCATCAATAACATTTACCAACAATCTCCAAAGGTCAGTCTCAAAGAAGAAATGATTCCTTCTGTCAGAAGAAATGACCTCCTTCCAAACCTGAGATGCAATAGTACAGTCCCTTAGAGTATGTAGGGTTATCTCTTCTGTTGTCGAGCAAATGGGGTAGGAATTGACAAATGCCCTATGTCAAGCTACTCTTTGACTATCGGTTAAGATGGCATTATGTCCAACTAACCACAAGAACATTCTTATCCTCATCACCACTTTCGCTTTCCAGATGAAATCCTAGTTACCTGGAGATCTAATGTCTTTCCCTAGATAGAGGCATTCATAAGAACCTAGTAGAAAATTTACCAGATTCAGTGTGTATCCAATCTCTAACATCTACTTCATTTGTATCTATAGGTATGGCAGTATTGGTTACCTTCTTCATAGTTTCTGCAAGAATCCACTCGGCTAGGAATTTAGTATCCCATTCATTGTCAAAGTTCACCATGCTAGATACATTTAAATCAAGTAAGTCATGTGAAATAGGCCTCATAACAAATTTTTGAAGAGTATATCCTTACACCACCATTTGTCTCGCCAGACATTGATCCCACTTCCATTCACCAAAATCATCATGGAGTTACTATCTGTGAACTCCTTACATTGCAAAGTAACTCTTCCTAACCTTGAGATATTTGGCATGTTTCCCCCTATGTACGACTTGTATTTTGAGATGAGGCTTGCACATCATACTGAGCTTCGACCAACGATCAAGTCCATGTTCAGTTCTCTCATAGACTTCAGACCTATACCCCCATGTTTCTTATTTTAGATAATCTTATTCCAAGTAATGAGAGATAGAGGATGGATTTTATGGTTTCCTCCCTAGATGAAAGATTGAATGTTGCTATCAATGCAATCACAGATCTTCAGAGGGATAATTATTGTTTTCATGATGTAACTTGGGATCATTGTTAGAGTTTCTTTTGTTAGACAAACTCTACCACATAGGTTGAGACTTTTAACCGACCAGGAATTAATGTTTGTAGCTATTTTGTTTAGAATGCTCCCACAAATGTCAGGTTTCACTCATCCATGAATCGGAGTCACTCCCAGATATTTACCAAGGTTCTCAGATTATGTGGATCCTTTGACTCTACATATCCATCTTCTAGTTCTCTCAAGAATGCTTATCATAAAGTGGATGTAGGATTTATGAATGGATATCTTCAGACCACACACCTATCCAAATTTTTTGAAGCAATTTATGATAGTCTTCATTTGAGTAATATTTACCTTGGCAAAGAGGAACATATCGATAGAAAAACATAGGTGAGAAATCAACGGGCCATTGTTGTAAAGCCTGACAGGTGTCCATTTTTCTCGTGCACTAAATCTTCAATAGCTTGGCTCAGACATTCAAGACAAAGAATGAATAGTTAAAGGGACAAGGGGCCCACTTGTCTTAAACCCCTTGTAGCTTTAAAGGAACTTGCAGTTTTACCATTCCATACTATGGATGCTTCTCCACCTGAGATAGAGTTGAGGATATATCTTCTTATAGATTATGGGATGCTAATCTTTACAAGAGTATCATAAACAAAGGGCCAAGCCATCATATCATAATCTTTTGAAAAATCTATTTTGATGGCCATCATTTTTTCTGAGCTCTTTCTCCTCATAATGTCGATGACCTCCTATGCTACAGCAATATTATCTAATATTCGTCTCCCAAAAATGAATGCACTTTGATTGGGAGGTATCCATTGAGAGAGAAAACCCTACAACCATTCTACAATGATTTTGGAAGTTAACTTCAGGCTTATGTCATTTAAAGAAATTGGCCTAAAGTGGTCACAAAGTTTAGGTTTATGGATTTTTGGTATCAGAATAGCATTGGAATTATAGAAAGTCATGGGGAGTTGGTTACCTTCCATTACATGCTTGATAGTGGACAAAAGAGGTTTCTTTACAGTATGCCAATTTTTAAGAAAGAAGGATCCATCAATGTCATCTGGACCAGGGGTTTTGTGAGGGTTGGAGGTAGCCAAAATTTTATGAACCTCATCCAACCATGGGTCGACAGAAATGACCTGGCTTTCCTCTATAGATACGACTTTGAATGAACCAATGAATGGATTTTTACCTGATTAATATGAACTGTCTCAATAAAGATATCTTGAATGCTAACAAATCATGGATCATAGTTCTGTCCACTGTTGTTCTCCAACGTAGTGATGGTATTCATTCACCTCTGTTGTTTTACATAAGCAATATAAAATCTCATGTTATTGTCCCCATTGGTGATCCAATTGATGTCACTCTTCTATTTTAGATCATCCTCCTCTCACCAAAATATCATAATATTTGGACTTCATTTTAGAAATGAACTCAGCCACGATGTTGTTGTAGTTTTTAGCTAGGTTGGTCTGTAATATGTCAAGGCTCCTCGGAACTCGTTTCTTTTCTTTTCCAATTTCTTTGTTTTTGTTAGTCACCTAGTTCAGAATGTTTGCAGTAGAACCATTTAGCACCTCGTGGAAAGACATATCAGGATTCCAACTTTTCTTAAGCATATCCTGCAAGGAACGGTCTTTGGACCAGGATTCCTTCACTAGGAAATTGGGTTGTATTGTGCTTCAGGTTGTAGATCTAAGAAGAATTGGACAATGGTCCAGGTTCGACCGATGAATATGTTTAGTGACAAGATGAGGGAACTTATTAATGAAATCGACATTTGCCACTACTCGATCCAATCGCTCATGGAGTGTGCAATGCACATAAGTATACTTCATACTAGAAAATTCTATGTCTGAGAGTCCAACTTCAAGAAGAGAATTGCTAAATAGGTTGGCTTCATTAAAATCATAGTGAATGCTACCTGACTTCTCATCTAGGTATAGAGTGGTGTTGAAATCTTCAATCACCACCCAAGGTAGCTTAAATCAGGTCCCCATCCCAATGACATGTTTCCAAAGTAGTTTACGAATAGAAGTATGGGGATTGGCTTAAACAAAATAACCACTTGGAGGAGGGAGCTCAAGCTACAACTGCTAGGAGGTGGAGAAGGAGGAGTCTTCACTGAGCTCATCATGGCTTTTCACTCCTCTACTCATTCTTCTTCCTTTCTTTTTGTATTTTCTAAGTCTATGAGTAGCTAGGCCCCTCTTGGTGGGTTGTTTGGGGGAAATTATGTTACTTTGATACCATGTTGGGGGGAAATGATATGTAAACATTATGATTTCATTTTTCAATGATTATGTTCTTTTTGCATCTTATTCTCCATGAATTTCTTGTTGGTTTGTGTGTGAAATCACTTAGGAATTTAGGGCAATTGCTTATATATATGTGAATTTTGGGATTTGCCCCTAGGTCCAATTCTTGGATCCCTAGGTTGCCTCCCATCTTCCTACATCGTAATCAATCTTCCTAAACCTAAGTGAGAGATCTAAGTAGCTAGATTAGATAATTCTAGTGCAATTAGCATGGATCCTTCTCAAGGCTAGAATGTGGGGGAATTGGGGTCCAAAGCCATAATTTCACCTTCCCATTACTACCCTCGGCCCCTAATTGCCCTAGGAGTGTCTAATCTATAAGCCTAGACTTGATTAGACTCTAACTGGATTGAACCTAATCCCGAACCCAATTGAGCCTCGTAAGGGTAATGGGAGTTGTTAGGGACTAGTTCCCCTATACATATCCCATCTCATCCATGGCTAGTTAGTAGCTTAGGTCAATCCATTAGACTCTAACTAGTTGTTTGGTTTGGATAATCTTAATGGATGAGTAATGCTTGCATGTCATCACCCCCAACCTCGTTGACACGTTCATACCCCTAAACAGCCCACACCTCTCTACTCTGCTTAAAATCCTAGTTTTGTGCTTGCTTAGATTAGTTAGCTCTTTTATTGCCTAGTTAGCTTCTTGCTTTGGTCTTGCCTTTTTCATGCTATCTTAGCTCTTTAATTGCTCTTTTTCTCTTCTCATGTTTGCCTTAGTGTAATTTGCCCTTTTCATATCTAGTTTAATACTTTCTTGCTATTTAGCTTTATTCTATTCTAGGGTTAACTTAGATTTCATTCTTGCCTTTAATTGCTCGTTTGTTCATAGTAGTTTAACAATCAAAACCCCCTTTAAACCCTTAACCCTAGTCTCCGTAGTAGGAACCTACCCAAACTAAACCTAGCTCTAGTGCCCCCTCTTCTCACTGTGGATCGACCATGTACTTGTCACCTTCCTATACTGCGACATGACCCTGTGTGCTTGCGGGTGTAGTATTGTAGTGTGAGTAGGTGTTGAGTTAGGTTTTATAAATTTTGAAAGTGAATCCATCGTGTGTTCTGATCTCGTGGGGCACATCTAGTCGAGTCAAATCGGTTAGCGTGTAGCACCTCTAGCGGACGAACCAAGCTTTTTGGCGTCGTTGTCGGGGAGAGAGGTGCTCATCCTAGCTAGTTAGTTTTTGCTTTGACTTTTCCTACTATCCTCATCATTGCTAGTCTTTATTCATTATTCTTTACATTCTTTGTGTATATTGGTTTAATAACTTGTTCTCTTTTGTTTGGTTGTGCTTTGTGCGCGTGACAAGCCATTCGGGGGAAGACAAGATGGAAGGCTAAAATGCACTTCACAAACCACTTCAAGACTACTTCATGCCTAGCAACTAAAAATTGCCAATTGCTAGCAGGGTTGATCAGATGCCACCAGAGCAATTCTCCATCCCTCCATGTCTTATTGGTCTCCTACCCATCTTCTACAGCTCATAGAGTGAGAACCCCTATAAGCACTTGGATTCCTATCTTGAAGTATGTTCCACATTCAAGACGCCAACAACAAGTGATGATACAATCAGGTTGACTTTGTTTTCCTTCTCCCTCAAAGACAAAGTCAAAGAGTGGTATGATTCAAGAAGAGACATCATGATTTGGGGAGAGATGAAAAATTCCTTCTAGAGGAAATTATACTATATATCAAAGTTGACACAGATGCGGCGTACCATAGCAAGTTTCAACCAACTTATTAATGATATATTTCACAGGGCTTAGGAGAGATTTCAAAAGATGTTGAGAGAATGTCTACATCATGAGATCCCTTTATGGCGGCTAGTTCAATCCTTCTACTCCGATCTATCTCATGCAAGTCAAGCTACAGTGGATTCTTCTTGTGGAGGAATTTTTATGGCTAAACCACCTGAGGAGACATGGCCCTTGTTTGAGAGTTTGGCAGAAAGTTCAAGGATGAAAGCTTCTAGTATGGTTAGTGGCAGTGACCTATCTTTTGGTGTGACATCTCCAACTCATGAAAATTCAAACCCAAAATTGATGAAAATGTTTGGTGAAATGGTGAGCTTCATGAAAAACCAAGTGACCAAACATCCTTGTCATTCGGTCAATGCTATTGAGTTCTATGGGGAAGAAAAGAAGACACCTCACTCCTATAGCTACTAGGAACCACAAAGTCCCACATATACCTCAAGGTTTGAGGAAGAGGTTCTCTCTAGGTTGAAGGTATTTGATGATGTTCAAAGAGATGTTGAAAGGTTAGAAGAGAGAATAGAGCAACTATCTTCCATAATTGCTCTCCAAGAAGAAAAATTGTCTTCAAAACTCATTATGAGCCACCATGAAGCAAGTGGACCTATGCCTTCTTCCCACGTTTTCTATAGTCCACCCCCCATGCAAGTACATCCCATTCACTCCTTCTAAGGCTACTCTAAGCCTTACACTCATCCACCACCTCACTCACCTCAAATTTCCTAAAACTTCACTTTCCAATCCCAATTCTCTCCTCCCCCTCAATTCTCTTCTCCACCTCAATTCCCCCAAGTGTCACCTCCACCTCCTCTACAGCCACAACATGCTCCCCCTCTCCACCATGAGCAAGGTAGTGTTGTGACAGGTCTAAGGAGTGGGAAAATCTTGAGCAGTTCGCAATTCAAAGAAAGGTTGATAAAGCAAAGAAAAGACAGTCAAGTGGTGATATTATGATTGATATTGTTGAAGATGATGTTGTGATACTGCATGTTGAGTTTGGGATTCCATGTGATCCACCACATATCCCTTTTGTAGGTCCTACCATCCCTAGTGTTCCACCTCATGTTCACGCAAGTACGACAAAAACTAGTGATCATCCATTCATAGAAGCACTAGATGAGCCACCGGAATTGAAAAGGAGGCAAAAGCAAAATTTTGATATTCTTGAGGTGTTTTTCCAAGAGAAGGTGAACATTCCACTTTTGGATGCTATTAAGAAAATCCCATCTTATGCCAAGTTCCTCAAGAACATATGCACTGTGAAAAGAAGGTCAACGGGGAGGATTCCAATAAAGGAGAGATTGACTGAACAAGTACAACATTCACTTCTTGTGAAGAGAAAAGACCCAGGAGCCCTACTTGTACCTAGTTACATAGGGGGACATCACATAGATAGGTCCTTACTTGATTTGGGATCCAGTGTGAATTTGATGCCATACAATGTCTATGTTGAGCTGGGCTTGGGCAAGTTGAAGCCGGCACATTGCACTCTCCAATTGGCAAACAGATCCATAAAAGTGCCTAGGGGTAGAGTGGATGATGTCTTGGTGATGATAGATAAAGAAAAAGGTGCGGTGTTCCCGAAGGATTTCATTGTACTTGATATGGAGTCGGAGGATAGGAAGATTCCCATCATCTTGGGAAGGTCGTTCTTATCTACGGTTGATGCCAACATTCATGTGCGCAATGGCAATATGACAGTTTCATTCATGGACATGAAGGTCAACATCAACATGTACAAGACCCCAACCCGACGAGTCTGAGATAGGGATATTGGACATGATCACTTCACAAGTCCAAATGGTCATTTGAGAGGACGTCAAGATGAAGAAATTGATGATGATTATTGTGATGAAAGGGGTGAGGAACCTAGATTGAGTGCAAATGAGGGATGCATGTTTTGCAAGAATGGACACATGAGAATTCCAAACGGATGAATGAATGAAGAATCGCCAAGAAGCCTAGCTGAAGAAAAGAAACTTAGCGCTTGTGGGAGGCAACCCACCTAGGTTTGGGGATTTTTGACCCAACCTTACATTTTTGATACTTTTGCTTTGTTTTTACACTTTCTAAGAGAACACACACACACACACACTTGTGTTTAATAGGTTTTGTCTAGTTTTAAGTTGTGTAGGTGATATCAGGGTGAAATGAAGGAAATTTGAGTACAATTGAGAGAAGAATTCAAAGAAAAATCACTTTGGGTCAAGTTTTTGAGTGTTTGATGTTCCTCATTTTGAGAGTAGCAGCTACAGGGACCACCACAGTCGTGGCACATCAATATGACCGTGGTCATTTGCATGAAAAGCACACCAAGTCCTTGGATTCAGAAGCAAAATTGAGAAAAACTGCTAAAGGACTGCCCCACGGCCATGCCATGCAGCACGACCGTGCAACCTGAAGCCACCACGGTCGTGCTGAGTAGCATAGTTGTGCTGCAGACCAATTTCATCCACTTAAGGTAGATTAGTGGGGTAGCTACGATGCATATCCTCCACCACCGAGAGGAACACTATCAAAGCCTCGAGAGAGCCATGATCGTCTACCCTATCATCCTAAACTCTAGGATCATGCTGAGGACAACATGATTTAAAAGTTTGGGGTGGTAGGGCAGTTATGCCTTAGTTTTACTTTGCATTTCACCTTCCACATCCACTTTTGTTTTCTTGTTTTTTCTATCTACCTTAGTCATCTTTACTGCTTTGCATACTTGCATGTCATGTAGTTTACTTTCTTGCACTTTTTGTGTAATTTAAAAAAAAAGTTTGCTCTTCTTGTCATGCATTACATATCATGCAAATTTTTGGTAATTCTTGCATGTTATAGATAGATTTGTTTATTTACTACTTTAAGTTCAATAATATAGGCTTACATGTGATTGAAGGTAACTTGGCACCATTTTGGCCAATTTTGCCCAAATTTGAGATTTCTCGTCTAAAAGTGTGTTTCAACCCAATCTCTACTGTTTGGATTAAAAATGATGACCTTTGACAAATGCAAGTGACTTACCATTGTTTATTGCTAAATGGTTACAATTCTTGACTATTTACATGTGCATCACCTCTCTTGTGTTTGTGAATGATTTGGTTGAATTGTGACTTGAGAAATCTATGAGCGCTTAGTGTTCATGAAATCACTTGATTGAAATATCAATTTCAGATTGTTCATTTATGTGGTGTGACATTGTTGGATTAATTTTCATGCAGGATACCTTATGTTAAAAATCACACCAATGACCCCTCTTTGACCCGCCTATTCACTCACCATCTTCTTACCCCTCCGCCCCATGAAAGGATGCCAAAGTGCACGTATTAGCCATGGCCACCTCCAAAAGTTTGGGGTGGCCACATCTCCATCTCCCCACTTCACTTTATCCACCATATGCCCTACCTACTCCAAGGGCAAAGAAAAGAAAAAAATGCAAAAAGAAAATAAAAGGATGCTCCTATTTAAGAGCATTCAAATAAAGAAAAGATGAGTGCTCTATATAATAGCACTCTAAAATCTTACCACAATCCTTTCTTCCATTTTCATGCCCATTGAGCTAGGAAACATCAAACCTAGCTCATTTTTTCCTTTTCCACAGCCCCATGGATCATTTGGTGTGATTTGAAGCATAAGACTGAATGCATGAAGGTGAAATAACACTCCTAGTCATCCTTGATTAACACCATCATTGAAACAGTTTACCTGAAACTTTATGAAAGAAATATGAATAACTTGTGTGTTCTATGCACTATATTTGAAGTTCATATGCTTTGTGCTCTTTTCATGATTAGATTGTGAAAGAAGGAGAGCAAAGAGGTGGAGTGCATGTACTTAGTCATCTTTGATCCCATTCAGCAATAATCACCTTTTACATTGCATTTGTCATTTCTTGACTTTAGAAAATTTGTAGAGAGATTGAGTTGGAGCATACTTGAGGACAAGTATGTTTTAAGTTTGGGGTGGTGATTCAGCCCTATTTTAGGGCTTCATCTTGTGTCATATAGCATTTCAATCACATATATACTTGTTAGATTACATGTTATTTCCCCCAATATGCTTATTTCTATCAAATGCACTTATGGAGGATTTTTGCATGTTTTATAGGTACTTTGTCCACTACTTGATGGAATGGAGAGAAGATGGTCCAATCTAGGGTTTCCTCAGGCTTGGAGGAGCCCAAAATGAGGGCAAAACCACTCCCAACCTACCCAAGTGGTCGAAGAATGTTTTGAAGCAATAACCTCCATAGATGATCAAGTTCAAAGCTCAAGTGCATGGCCAGGACACCAAAACGGTCGTGGTACTTCACCAGGGCCGTGGTGGACATGCCCCAATCACAAAAAATCATTGTAACTTCCATAATTTGATGAATATAGCCAAAACGGTCATGGTGAGTCTTATGCCGGTGGTAGAAGGTTCCCACCACGGTCGTGTCCATCCATGTACATCTCCCTATGATCTCCACATTTTAATTCCCACAATCATTGTACCCTACCATGACCGTGCTCACCCCTACTCACCACAGCCGTGGTGATCCACCATGGTCGTGCTACTCACAAAACCTACCTATTTTTGCATTGCTTTACTCATATTTCCCCTAATTAACCTAGTGCTTCCCCCACACCTATATATACCTAGGTGGTGGTTGGGGCACGAGGTTAGCTACCCTACAACCACTCTAGACTCCCCATTTCATCCTCCACCCATTCCCACCTCATTCCACCTCCATTTCACCATTTCCACCATCAAACCCTACTTTCCTTCCATTTCCACCATACATCCATGCCATTCACCTACCTTGGAGGAGGGAGCTCGAGCTATAGCTGCTAGGAGGTGGAGAAGGAGGAGTCTTCACCGAGCTTATCATGGCTTTTCACTCCTCTACTCATTCTTCTTTCTTTCTTTTTGTATTTTCCATGTCTATGAGTAGTTAGGCCCCTCTTGGTTGGTTGTTTGGGGGAAATTATGTTACTTTGATACCATGTTGGGGGAAAATGATATGTAAACATAATGATTTCATTTTTCAATGATTATATTCTTTTTGCATCTTATTCTCCATGAATTTCTTGTTGGTTTGTGTATGAAATCACTTAGGAATTTAGGGAAATTTCTTATATATGTGAATTTTGGGATTTGCCCCTAGGTCCAATTCTTGGATCCCTTGGTTGTCTCTCATCTTCCTACATCCTAATCAATCTTCCTAAACCTAAGTGAGAGATCTAAATAGCTAGATTAGATAATTCTAGTACAATTAGCATGGGGCCTTCTCAAGGCTAGAATGTGGGGGAATTGGGGTCCAAAGCCCTAATTTCACCTTCCCATTACTACCCTCGGCCCCTAATTTCCCTAGGAGTGTCTAATCTAGAAATCTAGACTTGATTAGACTCTAATTTAATTGAACCTAATCCCAAACCCAATTGAGCCTCGTAAGGGTAATGGGAGTTGTTAGGGACTAGTTCCCTTATACATATCCCATCTCATCCATGGCCAGTTAGTAGCTTAGGTCAATCCATTAGACTCTAACTAGTTGTTTTGTTTGGATAATCTTAATGGATACGTAATGCTTGCATGTCATCACCCCCAACCTCATTGACAAGTCCATACCCCTAAACAGCCCACACCTCTCTTTACTGCTTAAAATCCTAGTTTTGTGCTTGCTTAGCTTAGTTAGCTCTTTTATTGCCTAGTTAGCTTCTTACTTTGCTCTTGCCTTGTTCATGCTAGCTTAGCTCTTTAATTGCTATTTTTCTCTTCTCTTGCTTGCCTTAGTGTAATTTTGCCTTTTCATATCTAGTTTAATCCTTTCTTGCTTCTTTAGCTTTAATCTAGTCTAGGGTTAACTTAGATTTCATTCTTGCCTTTAATTGCTCATTTGTTCATATTAGTTTAAGAATCAAAACACCCTTTAAACCCCTAACCCTAGTCTCTACAGTAGGAACCTAGCGAAACTAAACCTAGCTCTAGTGCCCCCTCTTCTCCCTGTGGAGCGACCCTATACTTGCCACCTTCCTATACTGTGACAGGACCCCATGCGCTTGTGGGTGTATTGTTTTAGTGTGAGTAGGTGTTGAGTTAGATTTTATAAATTTCCACCGTGTGTTCCAATATCGTGGGGAGCATCTAGTCGAGTCAAATCATCTAGCATGTAGCACCTCTAGCGGACGCACCAGAGTTCAACTTACCGGACAAATTATAAGTTATGGATAGATAAAATGTCCTCCCACGTTACTGATGGAGAAATAAATGAAGTGGCCAAACAAGATAATTGTAAGGACCCTGACCTCCATTTTGGGCTTATCCTATTTTCTTTGCCTAACCCTAGTGTTTAGTTTCTTACTAATCACCTTTAGTGGTGATTAGGGTTTGATTGTGCTTGTTGAGTGTTGGAGGTGCTACGTGCAATTTACCCAAGTCTAGGGTTGATGGTCAAGTTGTCACCTTGAGAAGTGATTCTTTTCTCTCCTTATTTCCTCTGGTGTTGAGAGGAAGGGTTGGGCTCGTTGCTTGAGTTGCTTTGGGTTTGGATGAGCTTTGTTGGGCTTTGTTTTTCTCTCTTGGGCTTTGCCCTTTCCTTTTTGGACCTTTTGTCGGGAAAGAGTGCCTTGTATCGGCCATAAGTGTGTCGCCCAGGGAGGTGTGTCGAGCATGGAGATGGGGTGTATCGGCCATGGACCCCTTTGACCCTTTGACCTCGTTTGTGTCACCACTTTAGTGGACACTTGGTACATGATGCTTGCATGTGGCAATGGCCTTGGACATGTGTATGGGGCGAGACGTGAGGGTGGCATTTCCCATGGACAAGTGTCCCTAGGTGGGCGACACCTTGCCTTGTTTTACCTTGGTTTCTCCTCCACCCTCTCCTATATATGTACCTTCTTTGTCTTGCTAAGGATCTCTTTAGTTCCTTGGTTTCTCTCTTCCTTGGTGGACGACACTCTTCCTTTTCAAATCTTGGTGGTTGATCCTTCTCCTTGGAGTCTTCTTCTTCCTCTAGTGGTGGCCAAACCCTAGAGTGCTTTGTTCTTCTTCTTGTAGTGGTGCTTGAGCTTGGAAGATTGGTGGTAGGATCTTGGATCTTGCTTAAGGCGGGTTACATAACTCCTAACCCTAACCATACTACCTTCTTCTATATTCTTGTATGTTTTCATATGATCATAATCGGCCATGTATGTTGCTAGATATGTTTCTTGCTTAGTTACACCTTTAGTCTTGTGGTTATAGTAATCTTGTTGTTATGGTTGAGGTTTTGTACCTTTGTACCCTAGTTGGCCGAACCATGGTTTAGAGTTTCCTGGTTGAGCAATACCCCTCTTCTCTCCTTTGGTCTTGAGAAGTGAGTCTGACCCTAGTGATATAGACAATACCCCTCTCTCTTAGTTGTTGAGAGGTGAGTCTATACTCTAGTTGCTTGGGTAATACTCTTCTCTCACCATGGATTTGAGAGGTGAGATTTGGTGGAGTGATGGCCTAGTTGTGGTTGACATCTTGGCTGATATGGAAATAATCAGTCATGTTGCCCGATTAGTGATGGAGGTTGTGCAACACTCCTCTCTCTTGTTTGTTGAGAGGTGAGCCAATTCTCTTGATCGTTAGGGTTTCTAAGATGGTGATCTTGAGGTTGATGATGATCATGTCGGGATGAGTTTGAGCCTTGCACGATACCCATGTAATGGTGCTGCCCGATATCCTCTCTTGGCCTAGAGTTATGGGTCGATATGATGATGTTGGGTTTGGGCGATACACCTTGGTCTTTGTCTTGTGTGTTGGCCGACAGGATGAAGCTAGCTTGGCTGGACGATAGGCTCTCCCTTGGTGTCCTTGTATCGAAGCAAGATGTGTACATTAGTGAGTGATATAGGGCTGGCCTGGGCGCCATGGCTCTAGCCGATATGGTAGTTGTTTCCTGATATAACCCTAACCCTAAACATGGTAGGCCGATAAGGCCTTGTCCGGTTCAGTAGAATGTTGTCACCTTTGATGCACGACATGCCCCATAGACTTAGTTGCACGATGCACTTTGTGTTCTTCCTAGTTGCACGACACACCTTGAGGTGGTAGCCCGACATCCTTTCTTTAGGGGTGGCCGATATGTGGCTAGAGTGCTTGGGCGATATGGGGGAAGTTACCCTGCCCGATACCACCTCTAGTGGGGGGAGTGCCCTACCCGTCACACTTCTTAAGAGGGTAGTGGGCACTTCTATTGAGGGTCACATTCCACCCGGAAACCCATCTGATAGATCTTTATCATGAAATCACATCCTTGTTGATAATAAATTATGGATTATGGATTGTGAACCTTTGACATGTTTGATACTTAAAGTTGATGCCAGATACTTTCACATGTTTTGAATAGATGCCCATGACTTGATAGTCGTGAGGTAATTGATATAACAGAATGCACCTATGTAAACATGACATGTATATCTGAAAACTCTAATGGCATGATAAAGAGTGTAGCTAGATATATCTGGTAATTTTAAAGTTATCTCTTTTGATGTGCGTACTAACCATGTAGGCCATAAGATGAATTCATAGCCAGGAAAAATCTATGAGGCTTATGTGTTTGAATAATATCGTATCATGATGATAACTCTTGTTGATGAGATAATATGTATCACCAATATATTGAGATAGGTCTGTGAACCTGATGAAGGTCGTGTGCCTAGTGAGATACTATCCTGTGGCTGAGGCCACTTCAGCATGAGACTGCGATCCTGCTTTGGTTCTCATGCACTAACCACGAGGTGGTGATGTCGTGGAGTCTGGCTCTTCCATTGACCTTGTATGGCACTAGCTCTGGGTTTCGCAGCCGTCGGTTGGATCTGAGTGGTGCGGCTCACTTCCTCAGGGCATAATAATACGTAATCTAGCCGAATCATATTTATTGCTTAAGGAAAAACATAGAACATTGGTTGAGGCCATGCTTGTGTAGTTGATCTTGTTATACCTTGCAGTTACTTATACGTTCCTTATGTTATGTGGTAAGATCTTATAAATCTTATCTTATCAATCATGTTCCATAAAGAAATACTTGGTTATATGCCTTCCGTACATCTTGCTCAATATGCTGCTCTTATTCTACGCTTTATCAGTTATCTGCTGTTATTGCTTTAACTTTCTGAGATTTTATAGTTTCAGTGGGGAGTTATGTTTTTGTAGGACTGTGTGTCTCACCCCGTTGGGTTACAACCATTTTAGGTGTTCACGGTAGACGAGGTGGTCGTGAGGTTGTGGCTGAGCAGTAAGAAGAGGAGCAGTAGAAGGCAAGATATGGACATGCTGCATGTTCGGGTGTTTTGTAGTAGAGTCCTAGAGTCATCCCTGTACACTCAGGTCCTCAGAGATGTTTCGACGACGTTTCACGATGTATAGATGTTGTAATTTTGTAGATCCTGTTGCTGGCCATTCGAGGGCCGTTATGTATGTATAAACAGGTGTTGAACTCTGGTGTTGATAGTACAACTAGTTCCGATAAGCTATGGACCCATAACCATGCTTGTGAATGTTTATATAACATGTTTCTCTGTAGGATCTGGATGCAATAATTCTCTCATGTATGTTGGTCACAATCGGTTTTAATTAACCCATGTTTTCGGTAATATGTGGTTTATGGTGTTTCCACACATTTTCACGTGTCATCTCATTGTCTGTGTGATGGTGGGGTGTCACAGTAAGTTTGGTATCATAGCTCTAGGTTCACTGAGTCTACAGGGATCTAGGACCTAGGTTGTGTCTGTTCTTGTGAGTTTCCATATTTTCTTACAATTATCTTCTGCCCTCAGCGGAAGAAAAAGCCAAGATGTTTGGAAACCATGAAGAACATGTTGCTGAGAGCAACGAGGCTACATTACTTGATGGAGCTGAAGGGCAGACACATGGAGATCGAGTGCCTGAGGTTCCCCAACTTGACTCAGCCATTCTCGAAAACCCTGCCTACCAGTAGCTTATGGGGTAGATGATGGCTACGATGAATCTCATGGTAGAGAGATTGACAGTGCCTCCGTCGAGAGCACAGGCTCCCCATGGTGAAACATCGGGTATTGGGAACACCTTTGAGCAGCTTCGCCGAGACAGAGCTTCGGATTATGCTGGGACGGCTGATCCAGAGGATGCAAATCTGTGGCTGACAGGTCTTGAGAAGGCCTTCCGGATCCTTGACATCCCCGAAGTAGACAAAGTCAGGCACGTTGTCTACCTTCTGAAGGGTAGTGATGGCCACTGGTGGTCCATTGAGGAGGAGAAGTGACCTGGTGAGGTGATCAGTTGGGAGATCTTCCGGCGAGAGTTCGTCAGCAGATAGTTTCTAAAGACGTATCTGGATGTAAAGATTAACAAGTTCGAGCGCCTGTGCCAAGGCACGTTGAACATCACCGAGTATGAATCCAAGTTCATGGACTTGCTGAGGTTTTGTCCTCACATGGCAGCAATGGATGATGAACGGATCAGGAGGTTTGAGAAGGGTCTGAGTGCAGAATTGACAACGTCAACTGTTGCCCTAGAGAATAGAGAATGGTTTGGTACGTTCATGGAATCTGTCCAGAGGATCGAACGATCAGTTAGGGAAAAGAGAGAGGCCATGTCTAAGAAGAGGCCTGCTTAGTTCTAGGGACAAAGGTCTAGTGGCTTCAAGAAGCCAAGGTTTTCGGTACCATCCATGATGAGAGGTTCCAGTGTACTGTCACAGTGGTCTCCAAGTAAGGGAAGAGGTTATGTTTCTTCACCGTCAAAGGTGCATAGTACAGCTTCAGTGGCAGTGACAGGGCCATCTAGGCCATAGTTTGACGATAGGGCATGCTATATCTACAAATAGACAGGGCATTTCAAGTCAAACTGCCCAAGGAAAGATGTTGAAGTGACACAACAACCAAGGCAGAATCAACAAGGGGCAGATAGATAGTATCCCAGTGGTAGCATAGGGAGAGGATGTCGTCAAACGTCACAAGCGGGATCGTCTGCTCAAGGTAGCAGAGGATGTGGACGACAGCAAGCAACGACTCAATTCTATGCTATGAGTCAGCCAGAGGCGATAGTCAACCCACGAGTGGTGATAGGCCAGATGGAGTTATTTCATTCTGATTTGTCATCTTCTTGCTTTATATCAGTTCTGGTTGACCCGGGTGCTACGCACTCTTTTATCACACATTCTATGCTTGATAACTATTTGTTACCTGTTAGTTGTAAGAAAGATAGCTTGTTGTTAGAAACCCCTCTTGATGGTTCCTTGATGCTTCAAGAGGAGTGCCCATCTTGTGTTCTATCTTTTTTGGGACACAAGATACAAGTGGATCTTATACCACTTGATATGCATGGATTCGATGTGATCCTTGGGATGGATACCTTAGAGAGGTATGAGGTTGTGTTGGACTATTGTTCCAAGAAGGCAGTGTTTGATAACAGTAGTGAGAAGTGGGTCTTCCAAGGAGATATAAAGATTCTCCCGATAGGTCTGGTGTCAGCTATGGTGGCAGAAAAGTTGTTGCGGCAAGGTTGTAAGGCATTTTTGGCTCAAGTTGTGGATATCAAGGCAAAGGGTCCTAGCCTTGAGGAGGTGACGGTTGTCTGAGAATTCACAAATTTGTTTCCTGATGAGTATCCTGGTGTTCCCCCACCTCAAGAGATTGACTTTGAGATCAATCTGGTACCAGGAACACAACCAGTTGCTCAGACACCCTACAAGATGGCTCCAACAGAGATGGCAGAGTTGAAGAAGCATTTACAGGAGTTGTTGAAGAAAGGTTTCATCTGACCGAGAACGTCACCTTGGGGTGCTCTAGTGTTGTTCGTTAAGAAGAAGGACGGGTCGATGTGGTTATGTATAGATTATCGACAATTGAACAAAGTCACGATCAAGAACAAGTACCCGTTGCCAAGGATAGATGATCTGTTTGATTAGTTGTGTGGTGTTATAGTGTTTTCAAAGATCGATCTACGGTTTGGATATCATCAGTTGAGGATTAAGGCAGATGACATACCAAAGTCAGCGTTTAGGATGAGGTATGGTCACTTCGAGTTTGTAGTTATGCCGTTTGGGCTAACCAATGCACCTGTTGCTTTCATGGACCTGATGGACCGAGTGTTCCGTTCGTTCCTAAATCAGTTTTTTGTAGTCTTTATAGATGACATATTGATCTATAGTCGGGACAGGCAAGAGCATGAGCAACATCTTCGACAAAGTTGACTCTTCTTCGCCAACATCAGTTATATGCCAAGTTCAACAAATGTGAGTTCTGGTTGACGGAAGTGACTTTCTTAGGTCATGTGATAGCTGCAGAAGGAGTTAGAGTGGACCCTAAGAAGGTGGATTCAGTTGTAGAGTGGGAGCAACCAAAGACGCCGACAGAAGTTCATAGTTTTCTAAGTTTGGTAGGATACTATTGGAGGTTTATCAAGGACTTCAGTGCAATCGTGTTGCCGATGACAAAGCTGACCAGGAAGGAGGTACCTTTTGTTTGGGATGATCGTTGTCAGCAAGCTTTCCAAAGTTTGAAGGAGAAGCTGAAAAGTGCTCCAGTGCTAGTGCTGCCAGAGCCTGGGAAGGGCTATGTTGTTTTCTGTGATGCTTCCAAGAAAGGCTTAGGTTGCGTGCTGATGCAGGAGGATCATGTGGTTTCTTTTGCTTCACGACAGCTTAAGAAACATGAGGAGAACTATCTAACACATGATTTGGAGTTGGCAGTGGTGGTCCATGCGCTAAAGATTTGGAGACACTATCTTTATGGGGAAGTGTGTCAGATCTTTACAGATTATAAGAACTTGAAGTACATCTTCTCGCAGAGTGAGCTAAACATGCGACAACGTCGATGGATGGAGTTGATCAACAATTCTAACTGCACCATTGAGTATCACCCTGGTAAAGCAAACATGGTGGCTGATGTGCTTAGTAGGAAGTCTTCTTCTCTTCCCACAAAAGTGGCACAGTTGAATTCATTGGTATGCCATAGACGGGATATGTTTGTCTCCTTGTGGCAGATGAATGTGCAGATGGAAGTTTCCTTGTTAGCAGGACTTTTGGCACAGATGCACGTCAAGCCTACGTTGAGACAGTAGATCAAAGACGCACAATAAATAGATGATATAGTGTAGTTGATCAGGTCAGAGCTCGGCAGCGAAAAGTGTGATGGGTTCCATGAGTCTGAAGATAGACTAGTTTGCTATCATGGCAGGATGGTGGTCGCCGATGTCGATAATCTAAGGAAGATAGTGCTCGAGGAAGCACACACCGATGTATGCTATGCATCCAGGAGTCACCAAGATGTATCATAATATGAAGGACCTGTATTGGTGGTCTGGCTTGAAGAGAGATGTAGTTGAGTTTGTGGCTAGGTGTGTGGTATGCGAGCAAGTCAAGGCTGAGCATCAGAAGTTGGCAGTTACGTTGCAACCCATGCCAATACCGTAATGGAAATGGGATCACATAACCATGGATTTTGTATTTATTCTGCCGAGGACAGCTAGGAATCATGATTCCATTTGGGTGATAGTGGACAAATTGACGAAGTCTACCCATTTCATACCTATGAAGACGACGTATACAGCCGAGAAGCTCGCTCAGGTATATGTAGATGAGATAGTATGTTTGCACGGCGTACCAGCAATGATAGTTTCTGACAGAGGTCCTCAGTTCACGAGTCATTTCTGGGAACAGTTGCACAAAGCGTTGGGAACGCAGTTGAGGTTCAGCACCGCTTTCCATCCACAGACATATGGACAGTCTCAAAGGACTATTCAGACGTTGGAGGATCTGCTCCGAGCTTGTGTGTTGAAGTTCCTAGGAAGCTGGGATGTGCATCTCAGTTTGATAGAGTTTGCGTATAACAACAGTTACTAGTGGAGCATTGGCATGGCTCCTTATGAGGCTCTATATGGAAGGAAGTGCAGATCTCCCCTATGTTGGTATGAGTCTGGTGAGTATCAGCTTTTGGGTCCAGAGTTAGTACAACAAACAACAGAGAAGATCAAAGTGATACAACAACAGTTGAAAGCAACACATGACAGATAACCGTCGACGACCTTTAGAGTTTCAGGTGGGAGACAAGGTGTATCTCAAGGTCTCACCATGGAAAGGCGTGTTGAGGTTTGGCCAGAAAGGAAAATTGGCACCCAGGTATATGGGGCCATATCCAGTAATAGCACATGTTGGTAAGGTAGCTTACAAGTTAGAGTTGCTGCCAGAGTTGCACATATTGCATACAGTGTTCCTTGTCAGTATGCTGAAGAAAAGTCATCCAGACACAGGGACAGTGATACAGCCAGTTGAGGTTGAGCTTGATGAAGATGTGACCTACGAGGAAGGTCCATTGATGATCCTGGACAGAAGAGTTAAGAAGCTGAAGAGGAAGGACCTAGTTCTTGTGAAGGTTCTTTGGCATCATTATGGCATTGAGGAAGTCATGTGGGAGCTTGAAGAAGATATGAGGAGGAAGTATCCCTCACTTTTCTCTTCGGATTTCGGGGATGAAATCCCTTTATAGAGGTTTATAGCTTGTAAGGACCCTGACCACCACTTTGGGCTTATCCTGTTTGCTTTGCCTAACCCTGGTGTTTAGTTGCTTGCTAATCACCTTTAGTGGTGATTAGGGTTTGCTTGTGCTTGTTGAGTGTTGGAGGTGCTACTTGCAATTTACCCAAATCTAGGGTTGATGGGAAAGTTATCACCTTGAGAAGTGATTTTTCTCTCTCCTTGTTTCCTCTGGTGTTGAGAGGAAGGGTTGGGCTCGTTGCTTGAGTTGCTTTGGGTTTGGATGAGCTTTGTTGGGCCTTGTTTTGCTCTCTTGGGCTTTTCCCTTGCCTTGTTGGACCTTGTGTCGGGCAAGAGTGCCTTGTATTGGCCATAAGTGTGTCGCCCAGGGAGGTGTGTTAGGCATGGAGATGGGGTGTATCGACCATGGACCCCTTTGACCCTTTGACCTCGTTTGTGTCACCACTCTAGTGGACACTTGGTACATGATGCTTGCATGTGGGAATGACCATGGACATGTGTATGGGGCGAGAAGTGAGGGTGGCATTTCCCATGAACAAGTGTCCCTAGGTGGGCGACACCTTGCCTTGTCTTACCTTGGTTTCTCCTCCACCCTCTCCTATATATGTACCTTCTTTCTCTTGCTAAGGATCTCTTTAGTTCCTTGGTTTCTCTCTTCCTCAGTGGACGACACTCTTCCTTTGCAAAGCTTGGTGGCGGATCCTTCTCCTTGGAGTCTTCTTCTTCCTCTAGTGGTGGCTGAACCCTAGAGTACTTTGTTCTTCTTCTTGTGGTGGTGCTTGAGCTTGGAAGCTTGGTGCTAGGAGCTTGGAGCTTACTTAAGGCGGGTTACATAACTCCTAACCCTAACCATACTACCTTCTTCTATATTCTTGTATGTTTTCATATGATCATAATCGGCCATGTATGTTTCTAGATGTGTTTCTTGCTTAGTTACACCTTTAGTCTTGTGGTTATAATAATCTTGTGGTTATGGTTGAGGTTTTGTACCTTTGTACCCTAGTTGGCCGAACCATGGTTTACAGTTTCCTGGTTGAGCAATACCCCTCTTCTCTCCTTTGGTCTTGAGAAGTGAGTCCGACCCTAGTGATATAGACAATACCCCTCTCTCTTAGTTGTTGAGAGGTGAATCAATACTCTAGTTGCTTGGGTAATACTCTTCTCTCACCATGGATTTGAGAGGTGAGCTTTGGTGGAGTGATCGCCTAGTTGTGGTTGACATCTTGGTCGATATGGAAATAATCTGTCATGTTGCCCGATTAGTGATGGAGGTTGTGCAACACCCCTCTCTCTAATTTTTTGAGAGGTGAGCCAATTCTCTTAATCTTTAGGGTTTCTAAGATGGTGATCTTGAGGTTGATGATGATCATGTCGGGATGAGTTTGAGCCTTACGCAATACCCATGTTGTAAGGACCCTGACCTGCGTTTAGGGTTTACCCAGTTTGTTTTGCTTAATCTTGATGCTTTGGTGCTTGCTAATCTCCTTTAAGAGGCGATTAGGGTTTTTGTTGTGCTTTGTTGAGAGTTGAGGGGGCTACTTGCAAATAACCCAAGTTTGGGGTTTTGTGTGCAAGTTGGTCATCTTGTGAGATGTTTTTCCTCTCTTTGCTTCCTCTAGGGTTGAGAGGAAGGCTTTGGCTTGTTGTTTGAGTTCTATGGGCCTGAGTTGAGCTTGTTTGGGCCTTGAGGTGCCTGGGTTGGGCTTGCTTGAGCCTGTGTCGGCCAGGACCTACTTTGTGTCGCCCAGCAGGCTGGTGTGTCACCCAATAGAGCTGCTGCCTGTGTCGCCCTTGATGCTTGGTCTGGTGCAGTGGACACTTGGTGCATGTTTTGGACAAGTGTCCCATGCTTTGCTAGTGTGTTGGCTGGAACCCTAGGACAAGTGTCCCTTGGGTGGATGACACATGGCATGGTTGTACCTTGGTTTCTCCTCCCCTTCCTTCTATATATACAGCTCTTTTCCTTGCCTTAGCTTCCTTTTCTCTTTTGGTCTCTCCTCCACCTTGAGTGCACGATATCCCTCCCCTTGCTGCTGTGTTGGCCGATACACCTCCCTTGGAGCTGTGGTGGACGATACCCTTGGAGCTGGAGTGCTTCTTCTTCTTCCTTGGAGCTTCAAGGCGGGTTGCATGATTTCTATCCCTAACTCCCTTCCTCTAGTTATGTTCTTGCTCACATGCTAGTAGATTAGTGTACCTTGTTTTTGTACCTATGTTGGCCGATATGGTTGTGTTGGGAAGCAGGCCTGACGGGTGTCAGCCTGGAGTTGGGCGATATCTTCTCTCTTGTTAGTGTGTTGGGCGATATCCCTCCTAGGGTTGGGTGAGTTGGTCGATATACCTCTTGTTGGGTGACATGGTCTCCTTGTGTGGGACGATATCTCCTTGTGACGGACGACAGACCAAGAAGGGGCTTGAGGGTTGGCTTGAGTTGGACGATATGATCATGTGTGGCTAGCTTATTTGGGTTGGACGATAGGCTGGAGTGAGGTATCGGCCGATATACCCTTGTTGAACTTGATGGTTGTTGGTGGCCGATAGCCCTGACGGGCGTTGCTCTCCTGTGCATGACGGGCGACATGGCTTGGGCTGTGACGGGCATCACGCCCCTCCCTTTGGTGTGTATTGGCCGATAGGCCTTGGGTAGTGGTTGCTAGTTTTGAGGGTGTGATATCTCTCTCTTTTTCTCTCTCCTGGTGGTTGAGATGAGGTGTGAGATGAACGATAGCCCTAGCATATCGGGCGTCAGGAGTAGCTGTGACGGGCGTTGCCCGATACGGTGGGACACGCGATACACCTAACGCGCACTACTCTTCCCTTGTAACGCAGCGTTGCAGGCAGTAGGCTAGGTGCAGCGCAGCGTTGCTGCCTCCCTATGCTTTAGCCGAGCATGTTAGATATAGTAAGGTTGTGAGATCTTAGGTGAGGATAGTTAGGACCTTTGGTGACGTTCCCAAGTATTGTGACAGCAGATGCCTATGCATAACCAGATACCAGTAGTAACGCCTTGCTTAGTATCAATAACAATGACCTGGTATTACTCATAATAATGTTGTTGATAAACTAGAGGATGATAACGCCTTGCTCATAGAGAAAGCAATAATGATGTTAATAATATAGTGAGGTTAATGACGATAATGGTTGGAAATATGTGGCTAAGTGACAGTTACATTAATAGTCTGCTTAATGACATTGCAATAAGGATAATAATAGATGATGATGCTAATAATGGTAATGATGGTAACCAGAGTAGTAATGCTATGCATAATGTAGGTCGTATGCTTAATTGTTAAATGACAATGATTAATGGTAGTTACATTAATGGTGGCTTAATGACAAAGATAATGATATTGGTAACAGCAGTATTTGCTCTGAATACTCAACATGCTTTTATATAAAGTGAATACCTTAATCGTGGTATCATCTTGAGATAAGGGTAGTCTTGAATATGGTTTGTTAATGATGTGCTTAATACATCAGGTAGTATAAAAATGATAAGTAGATTATCTCGAATGATAGTTCATGATAGCGAGCATATTCTTTATGTTGAACCTATGGTTTGAGTATCCTAACCATGCAGGTAATGTGTAGCCATGAATGGGCTATGAAACACATGTGATGAGTAACACCACTTGATAATTACTCTGATTAATGAGATGATATGCATAATGTGTTAAGTCCCATGATGATGATGTGAGCCTTAAGAGGTAGTGACAGTACATGATGAGGGATTGAGATCCCATGGTATGTGATGATCCTTGAGATGGATCTGGATGGTTGGCAAGAGGCCAAGTGGTAACATGTGATGTTGGATCCTCGTGATGGATCACGTTGATGTGGTTTCAATAATAATATAATGTTCTTTACTTTCTGTTATACCTTGCATGTTATATAACTTGGTTGAATCCTGCAATCCATCTAAAAGATACTAATGAATCACAGTGAAATCATATCATGTAGTTGCCCTGGCCATAGATCCATCATCGTCAGGACTTGGTGATGGTGAAACGGGTTCTCCTACGGGTTAACCCGGAGCGCATATTGTTGAATATGTGAGGTTACTCCTAGCCTAAAGTAAGGAGGTAAGAGTGTAACTTCGGTTACAGACTCAGATACGTATATAGAGCATGGTGAACAGGCCCATGGCTCAAGATATGTGATGTGAAGAGCATGAATGCGTTCATGGCTCAGAGCACGGTGATCAGGCCCGTGGCTCAGTTGTACTAGCACTGAGACATGTACCAAGGCGGTCTAGAGTGAGGGTAGCCTATGGAGCTGACCCTGTGGCTTAGACCACTACAACATGTGACTAAGGTCATGCTTGTGTTGTGCTCGTGTACTGACCACGAGGTGGGAGGTCGTGGAGTCTGACTCTTCCACTGACCATTGTATGGCACCAGTCTTGGGCTTCGTAGCCAGAGGTTGGATTTGAATGGTATGATTCAAATCCTCAGGGCATAATAACACGTAATACAGCCGTTTAGTATTTACTGCATAAGTTAAACACGAAACATTGGTTGAGGTCTTGTTTGTGTAGATAATTCTAGTATATCTGCAGGTACTTCTATATTCATCAGGTTTGTGGTAATAAGCCTTGTTTGGATAATCAGGTTATGTGATATTGTATCTCATTCTGTTAAACATGTTCTTTTGAGAGATATTTTGTACAGCTGGTAAGCTTGTCGGTAAGAATAGCTTTGCTATATATTTATATAGACTGCTCTTGTTATACCTGTTAATTGTTATCTACTGTTATAGTTTATCTTGTAAAGGTTTGGTAGTTGCGGTGGGAAGTTATGTTTCCCGCTGGGACAATTGTTCAATTGTCTCACTCCGCTGGTTTTCAGGTGGTCGAGGTAGACGTGGTCGTGGTCGTGGTGTTGCGGCCGAGTAGCCTGAAGAGAAGTAGAAGGCAAGCGATGGATATGCTGCTGTTTTGGTTGTTTGGTAGTAGAGTCTAGAGTCATCCCTGTACTCTCAGGTCCTTGGCAGTGTTTTGACGTTGATTCACGATGAACGATCGATAATGTTTTATATATCCTGCTGTTGGCCGGATGTGGGCCTCCGTGTATATGAACAGGTGATGAACCCATGCGATGAATGAACAGCTGTTTCAGTAAGCTGTGAACACGTATCCGATTATGTGTATGTATATATATGACATGTTTCTATGTAGGATGAGGACTGGAAAGTAATAGTTTCACAGTTTATATGTTTTCTGCAATCGGTTTTAATTAACCCGTATTTCCATAATATGTGGTTATGGTGATTTCCGCACGTTTTCACGTAACACCTCGTTATCTTTATGATAATGGGATGTGTTGCCACAAGTTTTGGTATCATAGCTTTAGGTTTGCTGAATCCACAGGGATTTAGGACTAGGTTGAGTCTGTTCTTATGTGTGTGCAGGGTTTATTACAATATCTTCTGCCCTCAGCGGAAGAAAAGTCAAGATGTCTGGAAACCATGAAGAACACTTTGCTGAGTACAGTGATGCTGCATCGGTTGATGGAGTAGATGGACAGGCACATGAAGATCGGGTGCCTGAGGTCCCCCAACCTAACCCAGCCATTCTTGAACATCCTGCTTACCAACAGCTTATGGGGCACTTAATGGCTACGATGAATCTCATGGTTGAGCGATTACCAGTGCCTCCTCCGCGAGCACAGGTTCCCCATGGAGAAGCATCAGGTATTGGGAAGACCTTCGAGCGGCTTCACCGAGTTGGAGCTTCGGATTATGCTGGAACTGCTGATCCAGTGGATGTAGATCTGTGGCTGACAAGTCTTGAGAAGGCTTTTCGGATCCTCGACATCCCCGAAGCAGACAAGGTAAAGCATGTTGTCTACCTTCTGAAAGGTAGTGCTGGTCACTGGTGGACCATAGAAGAAGAGAAGCGGCATGGTGAGGTGATCTGTTGGGAAGTGTTTCGACGTGAGTTCGTCACCAGATACTTTCCCAAGATGTACCTGGATGAGAAGATCAGTCAGTTCGACAGGTTGCGACAAGGAATGATGAACATCACCGAGTACGAGGCCAAGTTTATGGATTTGTTGAGGTTTTGTCCTCACATGGAAGCAACAGACGAGGAACAGATCAGACGTTTCGAGAAGGGTTTGAGTGCTGAGTTGACAACCCCAGTGTCTGCGTTGGAGAACCGAGAGCGATTTGCTACATTTGTGGAATCTGTTCGACGGATCGAGAGGTCAGTAAGGGAGAAAAGAGAGTCTATGTCTCTTAAAAGACCTGCTCAGTTTCAAGGACGAAGGTTTGGTGGCTTTAAGAAGCCTAGGTTTTCAGCATCGTCAGTGACGAGAAGTTCTGGTGTGCCATCTCAGTGGTCTCCGAGTAAGGGGATAGGTTATGTTTCTTCACCGTCTAAGGCGCAAAGTTCAGCTTCAGTGGCAGTAACAAGGCCATCTAGGCCACGGTTTGAAGATAGGGTGTGTTATCTCTGTGGACAGACCGGGCATCTCAAGTTACAATGCCCGAATAGAGATGTTGAGGTGATGCAGCAACCGAGGCAGAGTTTTCAGAGGTCAGAAAGACCACAGCCCAGTGGTAGTAGAGGACGAGGACGCGGTCAAGCGTATCAGGCTGGATCGTCTGCTCAAGGAAGCAGAGGTCATGGACAGCAAGCAATGGCTCGATTCTATGCCATGAGTCAGCCGGAGGCGTTAGTCAACCCGCGAGTGGTGACATGTCATATGGAGTTATTTCATGCTGATATGTCTTCTTCTTGCTTTATATCTGTTCTGGTTGACCCGGGTGCTACACACTCTTTTATCGCCTATAGTATGCTTGAAAACTGTCGTTTACCTGTTAGTTATAAGAAGGATAGCTTGTTGTTAGAAACCCCTCTTGATGGTTCCTCTTTGCTTCGAGAAGTGTGTCCATCTTGTGTCTTGTCTTTCTCGGAACATCGCATTCAAGTGGATCTTATGCCACTTTACATGCATGGTTTCGATGTTATCCTTGGAATGGATACCTTAGAGAAGTATAAGGTTGTCTTGGACTGTGGTTCCAAGCAGGCAGTGTTTGATGTTGCTGGAGAGAAGTGGATCTTCTAGGGAGATAGGAAGATTCTTCCGACGTGTTTGGTATCATCTATGGTGGCAGATAAGTTGTTACGACAAGGATGTGAGGCGTTCTTAGCTCACGTAGTGGATACCGTTGTGGTTACCAAGGCGAAAGGCCCTAGTCTTGAGGAGGTGTCAGTTGTTCGAGAGTTTGCAGATGTGTTTCCTGAGGAGTTTCCTGGTGTTCCTCCACCCCGAGAGATTGATTTTGATATCAATCTGGTTCCTGGAACGCAGCCAGTTGCACATTCAGCGTATAGGATGGCTCCAGCAGAGATGGCAGAGTTGAAGAAGCAGTTGCAAGAGTTGTTGGAGAAGGGTTTTATCAGACCGAGTACGTCGTCGTGGGGTGCTCCCGTGTTGTTTGTTAAGAAGAAGGATGGTTCGATGCGGTTGTGTATAGATTACCGGCAGTTGAACAAGGTCACGATCAAGAACAAGTACCCGTTGCCGAGGATAGATGATCTGTTTGATCAGTTGTGTGGTGCTACTGTGTTTTCAAAGATCGATCTACGGTCTGGATATCATCAGTTGAGGATAAAGGCAGATGACATACCAAAAGTCATCTTTAAGGATGAGGTATGGTCATTTCGAGTTCGTGGTTATGCCGTTTGGGTTAACCAATGCACCTGCTGCTTTCATGGACCTGATGAACATAGTATTCTGTCCGTTCTTAGATCACTTTGTTGTAGTCTTTATAGATGATATCTTGATCTATAGTCAGGACAGGTTAGAGCATGAGCAACATCTCCGTCAAGCGTTGACTCTTCTTCATCAACATCAGTTGTATGCCAAGTTCAGTAAGTGTGAGTTCTGGTTGGATGAAGTGGCTTTCTTGGGTCATGTGATATCTGCTGAAGGAGTCAAAGTAGATCCGAAGAAGGTAGAATACATTGTGGATTGGGAACAACCGAAGACGCCGACAGAAGTTCGTAGTTTCCTTGGTTTGGCAGGATACTACCGGAGGTTTATCAAGGATTTCAGTGTGATCGCGTTGCCGATGACAAAGTTGACCCAGAAGGATGTACCTTTTGTTTGGGATGATCGATGTCAGCAAGCTTTCCAGAGTTTAAAGGAGAAGCTGACCAGTGCTCCAGTGTTGATCTTGCCAGAGCCTGGGAAAGGCTATGTTGTTTTCTGTAATGCTTCCAAGAAGGGCTTAGGTTGTGTGTTGATGCAGGAAGATCATGTAGTGTCTTTTGCCTCGCGACAGCTCAAGAAGCATGAGGAGAACTATCCGACTCATGACTTGGAGTTGGAAGCAGTAGTTCATGCGTTAAAGATTTGGAGACACTATCTATATGGGGAAGTGTGTCAGATCTTTACGGATCATAAGAATCTGAAGTACATCTCTACGTGTCAAGAGTTGAACATGCGACAGCGACGATGGATGGAGTTGATCAATGATTACAACTGCACTATCAAGTATCATCCTGGTAAGGCAAATGTGGTAGTTGATGCACTTAGCAGAAAGTCTTCTTCTTCTCTTGCGGTACAGAAGGCACAGTTGACTTCTCTGGTATGCCATAGGCGAGATATGTTTGTTTTTCTGCGACAGATGAATGTGTAGATGGAAGTTTCTTTGTTATCTGGTCTTTTCACACAGATGCAAGTTAAGCCTATGTTGAGACAGCAGATCAAGGATGCACAGCAGATAGATAGTGCGGTACAGTTGATCAGATCAGAGTTCGGCAGCGACAAGCGTGATGGGTTTCATGAGTCCGAGGATGGACTAGTTTGCTATCGTGATAGGATGGTGGTTCCAGATGCTGATGATCTGAGGAAGTTGGTGCTTAAGGAAGCACATACGTCGATGTATGCTATGCATCCAGGTGTCACCAAGATGTACCATAGTCTGAAGGATTTGTTTTGGTGGCCCGGTTTGAAGAGAGATGTAGCTGAGTTCGTGGCAAGGTGTGCGGTTTGTCAGCAAGTAAAGGCTGAGCATCAGAAACCGGCAGGTACGTTGCAACCTTTGCCGATACCGCAATGGAAATGGGACCATATAACCATGGATTTTGTAGTTGGTCTACCCCGGACAACTGGGAATCATGATTCCATTTGGGTGATAGTGGACAGATTAACTAAGTCTGCCCATTTTCTACCAGTAAAGACAACGTATACGGCTGAGAAACTCGCTCGAGTATATGTGGATGAGGTAGTACGTTTGCATGGTGTGCCAATAACGATAGTTTCTGACAGAGGTCCTCAGTTTACGAGTCATTTTTGGGAACATTTGCACAGAGCGTTGGGAACGCAGTTAAGGTTCAGTACAACTTTTCACCCGCAAACAGATGGACAGTTCGAAAGGACTATTCAGACTTTAGAAGATCTTCTTCGAGCTTGTGTTCTATAGTTTCTAGGCAACTGGGATGTACATCTAAGTTTGATAGAGTTTGCCTACAACAACAGTTATCAGTGGAGCATTGACACGGCTCCCTATGAAGCTTTGTATGGAAGGAAGTGCAGATCTCCTTTGTGTTGGTTTGAGTCTGGCGAGTATCAACTTTTGGGTCCTGAGTTAGTCCAGCAGACGACAGATAAGATCAAAGTGATACATCAACAGTTGAAGGTGGCACAGGACAGGCAGAAGTCTTATGCAGACAATCGCCGACGACCTTTAGAGTTCCAGGTAGGAGACAGAGTATATCTTAAAGTCTCATCGTGGAAAGGTGTGCTAAGGTTTGGACGGAAGGGTAAGTTAGCTCCCAGGTATATGGGACCTTACTCAGTCAGAGCATGTTTTGGCAAGGTAGCTTACGAGTTAGAGTTGCCTCCAGAGTTGCACAGGTTGCATCCAGTGTTTCATGTCAGTATGCTGAAGAAAAGTCATCCGGATTCAGGTACAGTGATACAGCCAGTCGAGGTTGAGCTTGATGCAGATATGACTTACGAGGAAGGTCCAGTGGCGATCCTTGACAGAAGGATCAAGAAGCTGAAAAGGAAAGACTTGGTTCTTGTGAAAGTTCTTTGGCAGCGTCGTGGCGTTGAGGAAGCCACATGGGAGCTTGAGGAAGAGATGAGGAGGAAGTATCCCTCGCTTTTCTCTTCAGATTTCGGGGACAAAATCCCTTAAAGGGGGTTAGCTTGTAAGGACCCTGACCTGCGTTTAGGGTTTACCCGGTTTGTTTTGCTTAATCTTGATGCTTTGGTGCTTGCTAATCACCTTTAAGAGGCGATTAGGGTTTTGTTGTGCTTTGTTGAGAGTTGAGGGGGCTACTTGCAAATAACCCAAGTTTGGGGTTTGTGTGCAAGTTGGTCATCTTGTGAGATGTTTTTCCTCTCTTTGCTTCATCTAGGGTTGAGAGGAAGGATTTGGCTTGTTGTTTGAGTTCTCTGGGCCTGAGTTGAGCTTGTTTGGGCCTTGAGGTGCCTGGGTTGGGCTTTCTTGAGCCTGTATCGGCCAGGACCTGCTTTGTGTCGCCCAGCAGGCTGGTGTGTCGCCCAACAGAGTTGTTGCCTGTGTCGCCCTTGATTCTTGGTCTGGTACAGTGGACACTTGGTGCATGTTTTGGACAAGTGTCCCATGCTTTGCTAGTGTGTTGGCTGGAACCCTAGGACAAGTGTCCCTTGGGTGGACGACACATGGCATGGTTGTACCTTGGTTTCTCCTCCCCTTCCTTCTATATATATAGCTCCTTTCCTTGCCTTAGCTTCCTTTGTTCTTTTGGTCTCTCCTCCACCTTGAGTGCACGATATCCCTCCCCTTGCTGCTGTGTTGGCCGATACACCTCCCTTGGAGCTGTGGTGGACGATACCCTTGGAGCTGGAGTGCTTCTTCTTCTTCCTTGGAGCTTCAAGGCGGGTTGCATGATTTCTATCCCTAACTCCCTTCCTCTAGTTATGTTCTTGCTCACATGCTAGTAGATTAGTGTACCTTGTTTTTGTACCTATGTTGTCCGATATGGTTGTGTTGGGCAGCAGGCCTGACGGGCGTCATCCTGGAGTTGGGCGATATCTTCTCTCTTGTTAGTGTGTTGGGCGATATCCCTCCTAGGGTTGGGTGAGTTGGTCGATATACCTCTTGTTGGGTGACATGGTCTCCTTGTGTGGGATGATATCTCCTTGTGACGGATGATAGACCAAGAAGGGGCTTGAGGGTTGGCTTGAGTTGGACGATATGATCATGTGTGGCTAGCTTATTTGGGTTGGACGATAGGCTGGAGTGAGGTATCGGCCGATATACCCTTGTTGAACTTGATGGTTGCTGGTGGCCGATAGCCCTGACGGGCGTTGCTCTCCTGTGCATGACGGGTGACATGGCTTGGGCTGTGACAGGCGTCATGCCCCTCCCTTTAGTGTGTATCGGTCGATAGGCCTTGGGTAGTGGTTGCTAGTTTTGAGGGTGTGATATCTCTCTCTCTCTTTTTATCTCTCCTAGTGGTTGAGATGAGGTGTGAGCTGAACGATAGCCCTAGCATATCGGGCGTCAGGAGTAGCTGTGACGGGCGTTGCCTGATAGGGTGGGACGCGCGATACACCTAACGCGCGCTACTCTTCCCTTGTAATGTGGCGTTGCAGGCAGTAGGCTAGGTGCAGCGCAGCGTTGCTGCCTCCCTATGCTTTAGCCGAGCATGTTAGATATAGTAAGGTTGTGAGATCTTAGGTGAGGATAGTTAGGACCTTTGGTGATGTTCCCAAGTATCGTGACAGTAGACGCCTATGCATAACCAGATACCAGTAGTAACGCCTTGCTTAGTATCAATAACAATGACCTGGTATTACTCATAATAATGTTGTTGATAAACTAGAGGATGATAACGCCTTGCTCATAGCGAAAGCAATAATGATGTTAATAATATAGTGAGGTTAATGACGATAATGGTTGGAAATATGTGGCTAAGTGACAGTTACATTAATAGTCTGCTTAATGACATTGCAATAAGGATAATAATAGATGATGATGCTAATAATGGTAATGATGGTAACCAGAGTAGTAATGCTATGCATAATGTAGGTCTTATGCTTAATTGTTAAATGACAATGATTAATGGTAGTTACATTAATGGTGTCTTAATGACAAAGATAATGATATTGGTAACAGCAGTATTTGCTCTGAATACTCAACATGCTTTTATATAAAGTGAATACCTTAATCGTGGTATCATCTTGAGATAAGGGTAGTCTTGAATATGGTTTGTTAATGATGTGCTTAATACATCAGGTAGTGTAAAAATGATAAGTAGATTATCTCGAATGATAGTTCATGATAGCGAGCATATTCTTTATGTTGAACCTATGGTTTGAGTATCCTAACCATGCAGGTAATGTGTAGCCATGAATGGGCTATGCAACACATGTGATGAGTAACACCACTTGATAATTACTCTGATTAATGAGATGATATGCATAATGTGTTAAGTCCCATGATGATGATGTGAGCCTTAAGAGGCAGTGACAGTACATGATGAGGGATTGAGATCCCATGGTATGTGATGATCCTTGAGATGGATCTGGATGGTTGGAAAGAGGCCAAGTGGTAACATGTGATGTTGGATCCTCGTGATGGATCACGTTGATGTGGTTTCAATAATAATATAATGTTCTTTACTTTCTGTTATACCTTGCATGTTATATAACTTGGTTGAATCCTGCAATCCATCTAAAAGATACTAATGAATCACAGTGAAATCATATCATGTAGTTGCCCTGGCCATAGATCCATCATCGTCAGGACTTGGTGATGGTGAAACGGGTTCTCCTATGGGTTAACCCGGAGCGCATATTGTTGAATATGTGAGGTTACTCCTAGCCTAAAGTAAGGAGGTAAGAGTGTAACTTCGGTTACAGACTCAGATACGTATATAAAGCATGGTGAACAGGCCCATGGCTCAAGATATGTGATGTGAAGAGCATGAATGCGTTCATGGCTCAGAGCACGGTGATCAGGCCCGTGGCTCAGTTGTACTAGCACTGAGACATGTACCAAGGCGGTCTAGAGTGAGGGTAGCCTATGGAGCTGACCCTGTGGCTTAGACCACTACAACATGTGACTAAGGTCATGCTTGTGTTGTGCTCGTGTACTGACCACGAGGTGGGAGGTCGTGGAGTCCAGCTATTCCACTGACCATTGTATGGCACCAGTCTTGGGCTTCGCAGCCAGAGGTTGGATTTGAATGGTACGATTCAAATCCTCGGGGCATAATAACACGTAATACAGCCGTTTAGTATTTACTGCATAGGTTAAACATGAAACATTGGTTGAGGTCTTGTTTGTGTAGATAATTCTGGTATATCTGTAGGTACTTCTATATTCATCAGGTTTGTGGTAATAAGCCTTGTTTGGATAATCAGGTTATGTGATATTGTATCTCATTCTGTTAAACATGTTCTGTTGAGAGATATTTTGTACAGCTGGTAAGCTTGTCGGTAAGAATAGCTTTGCTATATATTTATATAGACTGCTCTTGTTATACATGTTAATTGTTATCTGCTATTATAGTTTATCTTGTAAAGGTTTGGTAGTTGCGGTGGGAAGTTATGTTTCCCACTGGGACAATTGTTCAATTGTCTCACTCCGCTGGTTTTCAGGTGGTCGAGGTAGATGTGGTCGTGGTCGTGGTGTTGCGGCCGAGTAGCCTGAAGAGCAGTAGAAGGCAAGCGATGGATATGCTGCTGTTTTGGTTGTTTGGTAGTAGAGTCTAGAGTTATCTCTGTACTCTCAGGTCCTTGGCAGTGTTTTGACGTTGATTCACGATGAACGGTCGATAATGTTTTGTATATCCTGCTATTGGCCGGATGTGGGCCTCCGTGTATATGAACAGGTGATGAACCCATGCGATGAATGAACAACTGTTTCAGTAAGCTGTGAACACGTATCCGATTTTGTGTATGTATATATATGACATGTTTCTGTGCAGGATGAGGACTGGAAAGTAATAGTTTCACAGTTTATATGTTTTCCGCAATCGGTTTTAATTAACCCGTATTTCCATAATCTATGGTTATGGTGATTTCCGCACGTTTTCGCGTAACACCTCGTTATCTTTATGATAATGGGATGTGTTGCCACACATGTAATGGTGCTGCCCGATACCCTCTCTTGGCCTAGAGTTCTGGGTCGATATGATGATGTTGGGTTTGGGCGATACACCGTGGTCTTTGCCTTGTGTGTTGGACGACAAGATGAGGCTAGCTTGGTTGGACGATAGGCTCTCCCTTGGTGCCCTTGTTTCGAAGGAAGATGTGTACATTAGTGGGAGATATAGGGTTGGCCTGGGCACCATGGCTCTAGCCGATATGGTAGTTGTTGCCCGATATAACCCTAACCCTAAATATGGTAGGCCAATAAGGCCTTGTCTGGTTCAGTAGAATGTTGTCACCTTTGATGCACGACATGCCCCATAGACTTAGCTGCACGATGCGCTTTGTGTTCTTCCTAGTTGCATGACACACCTTGAGGTGGTAGCCCAACATCCTTTCTTTAGGGTTGGTCAATATGTGGCTAGAGTGTTTGGGCGATATGGGGGAAATTACCCTGCCCAATACCACCTCTAGTGGGGGGAATGCCCTACTCGTCACACTTCTTGTGAGGGTAGTGGGCACTTCTAGTGAGGGTCACATTCCACCCGGAAACCCATCTGATAGATCTTTATCATGAAATCACATCCTTGTTGATAATGAATTATGGATTATGGATTGTGAACCTTTGACATGTTTGATACTTAAAGTTGATGCCAGATACTTTCACATGTTTTGAATAGATGCCCATGACTTGATAGTCATGAGGTAAATTATATAGTAGAACGCACCTATGTAAACATGACATGTATATCTAAAAACTCTAATGGCATGATAAATAGTGTAGCTAGATATATCTGGTAATTTTAAAGTTATCTCTTTTGATGTGTGTACTAGCCATGCAGGCTATAAGATGAATTCATAGCCAGGAAAAAGCTATGAGGCTTATGTGTTTGAACAATACTGTATCATGATGATAGCTCTTATTGATGAGATAACATGTATCACCAGTATATTAAGATAGGTCTGTGAACCTGATGAAGGCTGTATGCTTAGTGAGATATTATCCTCTTGCTGATGAGATAGGGATTTTATCCCAAGTGATGATGTGAGATGGTGATGATGCCTTAAGAGGCAGTGGCTTTCTACGATAAGGGATTGAGATCCCAGGACAATGTGATGATGACAGTAATAATATAACTCAGAGATTTCATGTTATATAACTTGGTTGCTTCAACAATTCAATTAAAATATACTAATTAATTACAGTGAAATATTTCATGGAGTTTGCCCTGGCCATAGACCCATCATCGTCAGCAGCTGATGATGGTGAAATGGGTTCTCCTGCGGGTTAACCCGGAGCGCATATTGTTGAATATGTAAGGTTTCTCCTAGCCTAAAATAGAGAGGATTCGAGTGCAACTTCGGTTGTAGACTCAAGATGTGTATAAGAGCATGGTGAATAGGCCCATGGCTCAGTGTGATAGAGCATGAATGCGTTCATGGCTCTGGGAGTACGGTGAACGTGCCCGTGGCTCAGACATACTAGCGTCGAGACCTGCACCAAGGCGGGCTAGAGAAAGGGTAGCCTACAGGAGTTGACCTTGTGGCTGAGGCCACTTCAGCATGAGACTGTGGTCTTGCTTTTGTTCTTGTGCACTGACCACGAGGTGGTGAGGTCATGGAGTCCGGCTCTTTCATTGACCTTGTATGGCACCGGCTCTGGGTTTCGCAACCGTCTGTTGGATCTTAGTGGTGCGGCTCACTTCCTCAGGGCATAATAATACGTAATCTAGCCGAATAGTATTTATTGCTTAAGGCAAAACACAAAACATTGGTTGAGGCCCTGCTTGTGTAGTTGATCTTGTTATACCTTGCAGTTACTTATACGTTCCTTATGTTATGTGGTAAGATCTTATAAATCTTATCTTGTCAATCATGTTCCATAAAGAAATACTTGGTTATATGCCTTCCGTGCATCTTGCTCAATATGCTGCTCTTATTCTACGCTTTATCAGTTATCTGTTGTTATTGCTTTAACTTTATGAGGTTTTATAGTTTCGGCAGGGAGTTATGTTTCACGCTGGGACTGTGTGTCTCACCCTGTTGGGTTACAACCTTTTTAGGTGTTTGCGGTAGACGAGGTGGTCACGAGGTTGTTGCTGAGCAGCAAGAAGAGGAGCAGTAGAAGGCAAGAGATGGTCATGCTGCATGTTCGGGTGTTTTCTAGTAGAGTCCTAGAGTCATCCCTGTACACTCAGGTCCTCAGATATGTTTCAATGACGTTCCATGATGTATAGTTGTTGTAATTTTGTAGATCCTATTGTTGGCCGTTCGAGGGCCGTTATGTATGTATAAATAGGTGTTGAACTCTGGTGCTAACAGTACAGCTAGTTCTAATAAGCTGTGGACCTATAACCAGGCTTGTGAATGTTTATATAACATGTTTCTCTATAGGATCTGGATGCAATAGTTCTCTCATGTATGCTGGTCGCAATCGGTTTTAATTAACCCATTTTTTCGGTAATATGTGGTTTATGGTGTTTCCACACATTTTCACGTGTCATCTCATTGTCTGTGTGATGGTGGGGTGTCACAATAATAGAGACAAGTCTCTAAAAGGTGACATATTTAATGCACACCTTGTTTTTAAATAATGGGATATTATTGGCAAGGTTTTAATTATAGATATAAAAGAGTTCTTTCTAAAAGGTAGAAAACCACATATGTATTTGAATGGTGACTAATTTCCCTCTACAACTTTGTATACAATATTACGTCAAAATTGTGGTCGACTGGATTAGATACATACTCATAGATCTAATAAGGACCAACTAATTTGCTTTTTCCAAATATCAATGCATCTCAGATGATATTATTCTTTCCTATGATCTTGTTTATGATTTCAAAAAATATATGTTGAAGTGAAATTTTCTTATTGCCCAAAGCAAGAGATTTGAGTACCATAGGTTTTCCTTTCACATATGAGTCAATATGTTTGTCTTTCACATATGATTCAATGCCTTCTATTCTCATCAACATATCACCTTCATATTGGAATTTGATTCTTTAATTGGCTCTCCATAGAACCTCAATAACCCCTTTGTATTTGCATACATGGTACAAATGATCTAAGAGGGTGGGGTTGTCTAAAACCCAATCTAAAAAGAAATAGTCGTGCCTACTTATCCATGTAGGGTGATATGAATGTCATCCTCCACACATATCTATATCAGATTACCCTGGAATAAATGTATCAAATGAGGGTTTTGAATATGGATAACAAGGTCTTCAGATCTAGGGCAACTCAAATACCATCTTTCTTCCTGGAGAGCCTTTGTTGATTTTGTAATTCCCCTTGTGCTCATACTATTTTTTATGGTGAGAGCCTCTTCAATCGCTGCCTCCTTTTGTATGATTTTCTAGCAATATTTACAATATGGTTTATGGACAACTTGGAATCTGACCAAGAAAAACAAGAAAATAGGGCAGTGTCATTAGGGAAACTACATAAGTAGCAAACCTAATGTGTAGTAAGAGAAGTATTATCCAACGGCATGCTAAAACTAAGGTTAAAAAAGAAGGATATGCCTACACCAAGAGAACTTCTAAAAAATTCTAAGACCTCCAAAATATAGATTTGAAGATAATAAAGGCCCCTACAGAAGAGATAGATATGCAATTGTTCATATTTGAACTTAAAGTCATAGAAAAATAGCTCCAAAAAGATACAACATGTATCAACATAAAATCTGAGTATGCCTTTCAATCTGATTGACTAATATATCTTGAAGCTTAAAAGCAACTATGATATTATAGCATTTCATCCTCCACATTCGATAACCTCCAAGAAACAATAGTACAAGACATTGAACACACAACAAAGACAATAGTGCCTAGTGAAGTCAATTGAAAACTCTATAATTATAGCACCTAAAGAAGTAAGACATTTTATAACACTACAATAGCACACCATCTTGAAGAGAATAATGCATTCCCTGTAACCAACCATGCTGAACCATTTTAGTAAGATTAACTTTAAAGTATCACCATAGGAGACTACAGTCACATCTCCTAGTTATAAAAGAAACACAAGGCATGGGAAACCTTATATGCTCATCAATTGCAACAATGTCAAGATGTCAAACCTAGAAAGTAACAATGAAGAACTAGGGCAATAAGAAAAACACCAAACATTATTAAAGTAAACTTAAAACTTCATTATAGATGGATTCAAAAAGTGATTTAGCTCTCATTTTCTTTATGAATTATAAGCAACCTCACCCTTAAAATGTAATGGATAGCCCCACTAAGTTGTCATGTGTTGTAATAAAACTACATAATTTTTTATTGCATGTTGGAATGATATTAATGTCTAGGAAACTATAATCCTCCTTCCATATGACCTTTCAATTTAAGAAATAAAAAACAACATGTTCAATAACTTTGGAGTGATCCCTGTAAAGGATAAGAAAGAGGGAGTAAAAAATCCTATTTTCCTTGAGTATATAGTGGTGGTCAACCTATTATGACCTATTTTCCACCCACATATCTAAGCTCTCTTTGGAACTTGAATCTTCCAAACCCACTTGAAACAACTTTTTTTTATCCAACAAAGCTTGCTTCTCTTTTTGTATATATTAAAGTGGATATTTACAATGCGTGAAGAGTGTAAAGAAAAACAAGCAGAAAAAAGCATGTACAAAAAAGATAAAGAAATGGAAAAAAACATCACTTCATAGCCTCTAGATCTGCAAGAATGTGGGACCAGATTGACTCTGAGTCTTTGGATTTGTCTTCAAAAACTCGGACATTTATTTCCTTCCATATCTTATAGCAAACAAGATTTGTAGTGAGAATATTACCTTTCCTGAACCGGAGCATCTCATTCAGATCAGAGGGTATTGCATCCAGAAAATTTCCCATCACAGCTCGATTCCAAAGACCTTTGTCCCATTCACATGAAAAAAAAAGATGATGTAAATCTTCACCATCCTTCCTACACATGATACAAAAGGAAGCCAGGGAAATGCCTCTTTTCCTGATTTGATCTTGTGTTAACAACTTGTCCTGAACAAGTCTTCAGAGAAGTAATTTACACCGATTGGGGGCTTTGGATTTCCAAACACACCTGTACCAAGGCACTTTATAGTGCTTAATTCTACAACACCCCCAAAAATCCTTCAACTTCTTGAGAACATTATCATCCAGAGTTAACTCATCCATGTTCATATTAGGAATGAACATATTCTTGATGCTTTTAATAATACGACTGTAGTGTTTGGATTTATAGAAGGAGTTCAGATCCATAACACTATTAAGATATAAGAATTTACCTCTTCCTAAATTAGAGATATCTTTGACTGAGAGAATATCATCCAAGAAACACCCTTTTTTATCCAAGGATCTCTCCATAGCAGGATATTTATACCATTACCAGGTTTGTAAAAGACTCTATCCTTGACAGAATCAAGAACACTCATCCGTTGTTTCCATAGCCAAGAAGCCAAACTTCTACATTTCACTCTCCACACAGAGTCACCCTTTAGGTATCTTTCATTCACCCATTTAACCCACATACTATCTTTTTTGGTGGCCACATTCCAAATGTTTTAATCAAGCAAGCTTTGACATTGTCTCTAGTACATTTCATACCCAAACCCCCTTATTCTTTTGGAGCAAAAATATGATCCCATCTGACTGTATGAATAGTTCTTTTGAGTTCAGCCCCCCCAGATGAAATTTCGACACAGTTGATCGATTTCCTCAGAGACACTGCAAGGTATTGGGAAGGAAGCCACCCAATACAGATGAAAAGATGCAAGAGTAGAGATCACCAATTCACATCTACCTACAAAAGAAAGTTGGTGTGATTTCCACCCCTCCAGTTTGGACTTGATTTTGTCAATGATAGGAGAATAAAATTTTCCTGAAAAGCCTTCCTTTAAACAGAGGCAAACCAAGGTATTTCATAGGAAGACTCCCAATCTACATGTTTAGAGTATATAATACCTTCATCTTATCCACAACATTATTACAAAAGACATGGCATTTAAGATTACTAATTTTCAACCCTGAAATGTTACCAAACTCAGAGAGAACATTGTATAGACCTGGCAAAGATTCATCATTAGCTTCAAAAAATAGAACTACATCATCAACAAACATGGTATGAGAAATAGAAAGGTTATTAGAATCTTTGATAGGTTTGAAGGCCCCTGAGTCAGTAGCATCATTCAACATTGCAGTAAGACCCTCCATAGCTATGAAAAAAATGTAGGGAGCAATAGGGTCCCCCTATCTTATTCCCCTACCAAGAAAAAAGCCTCAGAAGGGACTCCATTAATAAGAACTTGATATCTTGTAGTGTTAAGGAAAGTGTTGATCCAATGAATGAAACAAGAAGGGAAACCCATTCTATTCAAGACAACGTTTAGATAGTTCCAATCAACTAAGTCATAAGCCTTCATAAGGTCAATCTTGGCACATATTTTAGGTCTTTGGATTTTCATAATATCATTAAGGACTTCATCGAAAAGAATAGTAGAATCAGAGATTGATCTACCTTTAAGAAAAGCACATTGCGTAGGACTAATAACCTTAGGCAGAATAACTTGCAATATGTTTGCAATTAGTTTAGAAATAATCTTGTATACCACATTACAGAGAGCAATGGGTCTCCTGTCTCTAATATCAATAGCATTCCTCACTTTAGGGATGAGGGAAATGTAGGTTTGATTTACTTCACGAAGAAGGAAGCCACTATCAAAGAAATTATGCACTGCTTTCCTCACATCTTCTCTAACAATGTCCCAACACTTTTGAAAGAAGAAGTAGTTGAACCCATCAGGACATGGTGCTTTGTCACCATTTGAATTGTGAATGACATCATCAATTTCTTTGTCCGTAAACTTCCTACAAATAAGGTTATAATGATCCTCACGGATCTTAGGAAGCTTCCAGCTATCATTCCAAAAACTTTTAACATTCACATCTTTTTTAAAGAGAGTGGAATAGTATTGAACAATATGCTCTTTTATGATATCCTCGAAGAACATATTTCACCATTAATATTGAGGCAATTGAGAGTATTCCTAATTCTCCTTGTTTTAAGAGGGGAATAGAATAATCTTGAATTTTTATCACCCAACTTAAGCCACTGGATTCTGATGAATAAGGGACTCCTCAGCTTCAAAAGCTTTGATGGCATCCTTTATTTTATTCAGGACATCCAAAATCAAATCATCAAAGGGATTAGCATCCATTCTTTCTTGAGTTATAATAGCTTTATCTTTAAAGATTTTCCTCTTTCAACCGATATCCCCAACCTTCACCTTATTCCATAAACAGAAGGCTTTCCTTGTGTTCCTGAGTTTTTCACACAACTTAAAAGTATGATTACCATCCACATCTTCATTCCAAGATTCCTTTATAACATCAAAGAAACCAGGAACAACATCAACCCAGGCATTAATGAAATGAAAAGGAGTTTTCTTCTTATATTTGGTATCATCCAGATTAATACACAAGTTCTTATGATCATTGTGAATAGATCTAAGAATATTCTACCCAAACTTTAGAATAAAGCTCGATGAACTCTTTGTTATACAAGACTCTATCAATTTTTAACATAACAAGATTACTACCCTCTTGTTTATTATCCCAGGTGAAGCGAGAACCAACCAAGTCAAGATCAACAAGATGATTATTATTAATGAAGTCATTAAATTGACTCATAACATTGGTAGATGGTTCAGCTTTACCAAATTTCAAAGAAGAAAGTCTGACTGAGTTGAAATCTCCCAAAAGAATCAGAGGGAAATTAGTATTGATAAGAGTGAGACTATCCCATAATTTTGTCCTCTTATATTCAGAGTTATGTCCATATACAGCAGCAAGAGAGAAAGAAGAACCTCTACATTGAGCTTCCATCAAAATAAACTGATCTTTTTCACTAAGTTTAATAAAGATTAACAATTCCCAGATCCCAAACAACAATCACTCTCCCTAAAGGGTGAGAGGCATGATTTGATGTCCAAGATGCTCCCAACCATACATTATTGATAGCTTTACCAATTTTCCTTTTCCTTAATTTTGATTCCAAAATGCAGATAATAGAAGCATTGTTCTTCTGAATCAATCCACGAACAACTTTCTGTCTACCTTGCTTATTCTGACCTCTCACATTCCATGAAAGGATAGTTGTATTAACCATTAGAAAAGGTAGGGGGATATGCATTACTCTAATTCAAACTACCATCAGTAGGTGGTGCGTCCGCTAGAGGTGCTACACACTAGCCGATTTGACTCGACGAGATGCGCCCCACGAGATCGGAACACACGGTGGATTCACTTTTGATATTTATAAAACCTAACTTAACACCTACTCACACTAAAATAACTACACCCGCAAGCACACGAGGTTGCGTCGTAGTATAGTAAGATGGAAAGTATAAGGTCGATCCACATGGAAAAAGTGGGCACTAGAGATAGGTTTAGTTTCTCTAGCTTCCTACTGCGGAGACTAGGGTTCAAGGTTTAAAAGGGATTTTGATTGTTAAACTACTATGAACAAATGAGAAATTAAAGGCAAGAATGAATTCTAAGTTAACCCTAGACTAGATTAAAGCTAAAGAAGTAAGAAAGGATTAAACTAGATATGAAAAGGGAAAATTACACTAAGGTAAACAAGAGAAGAGAAAAAGAGCAATTAAAGAGCTAAGCTAGCATGAACAAGGCAAGAGCAAAGCAAGAAGCTAACTAGGCAATAAAAGAGGTAATGAAGTTAAGCAAGCACAAAACTAGGATTTTAAGCAGTAAAGAGAGGTGTGGGTTGTTTAGGGGTATGAACTTGTCAACGAGATTGGGGGTGATGACATGCAAGCAGTACTCGTCCATTAAGATTATCCAAACAAAACAACTAGTTAGAGTCTAATGGATTGACCTAAGCTACTAACTAGCCATGGATGAGATGGGATATGTATAGGGGAACTAGTCCCTAACAACCCCCATTACCCTTACGAGGCTCAATTGGATTAGGGATCAGATTCAATTCAATTAGAGTCTAATAAAGTCTAGGTTTCTAGATTACACACTCCTAGGCAAATTAGGGGCCGAGGGTAGTAATGGGAAGGTTAAATTAGGGCTTTAGACCCCAATTCCCCCACATTCTAGCCTTGAGAAGGCTCCATACTAATTGCACTAGAATTATCTAATCTAGATACTTAGATCTATCACTTAGGTTTAGGAAGATTGATTAGGATGTAGTAAGATGGGAGGCAACCTAGGGATCCAAGAATTGGACCTAGGGGCAAATCCCAAAATTCACATATATAAGCAATTTCACTAAATTCCTAAGTGATTTCACACACAAACCAACAAGCAATTCATGGAGAATAAGATGCAAAAAGAACATAATCATTGCAAAATGAAATCATAATGTTTACATATCGTTTCCCCCCAACATGGTATCAAAGTAACATAATTTCCCCCAAACAACCCACCAAGAGGGGCCTAGCTACTCATAGACATGGAAAATACAAAAAGAAAGGAAGAAGAATGAGTAGAGGAGTGAAAAGCCATGATGATCTCAGTGAAGACTCCTCCTTCTCCACCTCCTAGCAGTTGTAGCTCGAGCTCCCTCATCCAAGGTAGGTGAATGGCATGGATGTATGGTGGAAATGGAAAGAAAGTAGGGTTTTGATGGTGGAAATGGTGAAATAGAGGTGGAATGAGGTGGGAATGGGTGGAGGACGAAATGGGGAGGCTAGTGTGGTTTTAAGGTACCTAACCTCATGCCCCAACCACCACCTAGGTATTTATAGGTGTGGGGGAAGCACTAGGTTAAGTAGGGTCAATATGGGTAAAGCAGTGCAAAAATAGGTAGGTTTTGTGAGTAGCACGGCCGTGGTGGATCAACACGGCCGTGGTGTGTAGGGGTGAGCACGGTCATGGTAGGGTATAACGATCATGGGAATTAAAATGTGGAGATCACAGGGAGATGTACATGGATGGCCATGGCCATGGGGGTTTACCACGGCCGTGGTGAGAACCTTCTACCATGAGCATAAGACTCACCACGACCGTTTTGGCCATATTCATCAAATTCTGGAAGTTACAATGATTTTTTGTGATTGGGGCATGTCCACCACGGCCATGGTGAAGTACCACGACCGTTTTGGTGTCCTTGCCATGCACGTGAGCTTTGAACTTGATCATCCATGGAGGTTATTACTTCAAAACATTCTTTGACCAGTTAGGGTAGGTTGGGAGTGGTTTTGCCCTCATTTTGAGCTCCTCCAAGCCTGAGGATACCCTAGATTGGACCATCTTCTCTCCATGCCATCAAGTAGTGGAAAAAGTACCTAGAAAACATGCAAAAATCCTCCATAAGTGCATTTGATAGAAATAAGCATATTGGGGGAAATAACATGTAATCTAACAAGTATAGATGTGATTGAAATGCTATATGACACAAGATGAAGCCCTAAAATAGGGCTAAATCACCACCCCAAACTTAAAACATACTTGTCCTCAAGTATGCTCCAACTCAATCTCTCTACAAAATTTCCAAAGTCAAGAAATGACAAATGCAATGTAAAAGGTGATTATTGCTGAATGGGATAAAAAAAAGACTAAGTGCATGCATTCCACCTCTCTCCTCTTCTACTTTCAAAAACCAATTATGAAATGAGCACAAAGCATATGAACTTAAAATATAGTGCATAAAACACACAAGCTATCCATATTTCTTTCATGTAGTTTTGGGTAGACTGTTTCATGATGGCGTTACTCAAGGATGACTAGGAGTGTTGTTTCATCTTCATGCATTCAATCTTATGTTTCAAATCACACCAAATGGCCCATGTGAGTGCGAAAAGGGCAAGATGAGCTAAGTTTTATGTTTCCTAGCTCATTGGGTATGAAAATGGAAGAAAGGATTGCAGTAAGATTTTGGAGTGCTATTACATAGAGCACTCATCTTTTCTTTATTTAGATGTTCTTAAACATGAGCGTCTTTTATTTTCTTTTTGCATTTTCTTTTTCTTTTTCTTTTTCTTTTTCTTAGCCCTTAGAGTAGATAGGGCATATGGTAATGAGAGTGAAGCGGTGAGATGTAGGTGTGGCCACCCCAAACTTTTGGAGGTGGCCACGAATGATATGTGCAATTTGGCATCCTTTCATGAGGCGGGGAGGTAAGAGGATGGTGAGTGAATAGTCTGGTCAAAGAGGGGTCATTGGTGTGATTCTTAACATAAGGTCTCTTGCATGAAAATTAATCCAACACTTCATCCAACAATGTCACACCACATGAATGAACAACCTGAAATTGATACTTCAATCAAGTGATTACAAAGTAGTAAAGATGACTAAGGTAGATAGCAAAAATAAGAAAACAAAAGTGGATGTGGCAGGTGAAATGCAAAGTGAAACTAGGGCATACCTGTCCTACCAACAGAAAGCTTGGTGCGTCTGCCAGAGGTGCTACACACTATTCGATTTGACTCAACTAGATGCGCCCCACGAGATCGGAACACACGGTGGATTCACTTTCGATATTTATAAAACCTAACTTAACACCTACTCACACTAAAACAACTACACCCGCAAGCGCACGGGGTAGTGTCGTAGTATAGGAAGGTGGTAAGTATAGGGTCGATCCACAGAGAGAAAAGGGGGCACTAGAGCTAGGTTAGTTTGGTTGGGTTCCTACTGCGGAGACTAGGGTTAAGGGTTTAAAGGGGGTTTTGATTGTTAAACTACTATGAACAAATGAGCAATTAAAGGCAAGAATGAAATCTAAGTTAACCCTAGACTAGATTAAAGCTAAATAAGCAAGAAAAGATTAAACTAGATATGAAAAGGGCAAATTACACTAAGGCAAGCAAGAGAAGAGCAAAAGAGCAATTAAAGAGCTAATCTAGCATGAACAAGGCAAGAGCAAAGCAATAAGCTAACTAGGCAATAAAAGAGCTGACTAAGCTAAGCAAACACAAAACTAGGATTTTAAGCAGTAAAGAGAGGTGTGGGCTATTTAGGGGTATGAACTTGTCAATGATGTTGGGGGTGATGACATGCAAGCATTACTCATCCATTAAGATTATCCAAACCAAACAACTAGTTAGAGTCTAATGGATTGACCTAAGCTACTAACTGACCATGGATAAGATGGGATATGTATAGGGGAACTAGTCCCTAACAACTCTCATTACCCTTACGAGGCTCAATTGGGTTAGGGACTAGGTTCAATTTAATTAGAGTCTAATCAAGTCTAGGTTTCTAAATTAGACACTCTTAGGGCAATTAGGGGTCGAGTGTAGTAATGGGAAGGTGAAATTAGGGCTTTGGACCCCAATTCCCCCACATTTCATCCTTGAGAAGGCTCCCTACTAATTGCACTAGAATTATGTAACCTAGATACTTATATCTCTAACTTAGGTTTAGGAATATTGATTAGGATGTAGGAAGATGGGAGGCAACCTAGGGATCCAAGAATTGGACCTAGGGGCAAATCCCAAAATTCACATATATAAGCAATTTCCCTAAATTCCTAAGTGATTTCACACACAAACCAACAAGAAATTCATGGATAATAAGATGAAAAAAGAACATAATAATTGCCAAACGAAATCATAATGTTTACATATCATTTCCCCCCAACATGGTATCAAAGTAACATAATTTCCCACAAACAGCCCACCAAGAGGGGCCTAGCTACTCATAGAAATGGAAAATACAAAAAGAAAGGAAGAAGAATGAGTACACGAGTGAAAAGCCATGATGCGCTTGGTGAAGACTCCTCCTTCTCCACCTCCTAGCATCCATATATCGATCTCCCTCCTCCAAGGTAGGTGAATGACATGGATGTATGGCGGAAATTGGTGAAAATAATGGAAAACTAGGGTTTTGGTGGTGGAGATGGTGAAATAGAGGTGGAATGAGGTGGGAATGGATGGAGGACGAAATGGGGAGGCTAGAGTGGTTGTAGGGTAGCTATGGGGTGGCTAACCTGGTGCCCCATCCGCCACCTAGGTATATATAGGTCTGGGGGGAAGCACTAGGTTAAGTAGGGGCAAAATGGGGAAAACAGTGCAAAAATAGGTAGATTTTGTGAGTAGCACAGCCGTGGTGAGTAGGGGTGATCACGGTCGTGGTAGGGTACAACGATTGTGGGAATTAAAATGTGGAGATCACATGGAGATGGTACATGGATGGCCATGGTCGTGGGGAACCACCACGGCCGTGGTGGGAACCTTCTACCACGGGCATAAGACTCACCACGACCGTTTTGGCCATATTCATCAAATTCTAGAAGTTATAGTGATTTTTTGTGATTGGGGCATGTCTACCACGGCCATGGTGAATTACCACAGCCGTTTTGGTGTCCTTGCCATGCACTTGAGCTTTGAACTTGATCATCCATGATGTTATTGCTTCAAAACATTCTTCGACCACTTGGGGTAGGTTGGGAGTGATTTTGCCCTCATTTTGGGCTCCGCTAAGCCTGAGGAAACCCTAGATTGGACCATCTTCTCTCCATGCCATAAAGTACTAGACAAATTACCTATAAAATATGCAAAAATCCTCCATAAGTGCATTTGACAGAAATAAGCATATAGGGGGAAATAACATGTAATCTAGCAAGTATAGATGTGATTGAAATGCTATATGACTCAAGATGAAGCCCTAAAATAGGGCTGAATCAGCAGGATTACTAATAATTCCTAGTTGTCTTTCAGAACCATCAACAAATTCTAAAGTTCTAAAGCTATTAGGAGAAACATGAATCCCCACAGCCTTAACTTTAGAAACATTTTTGGGTGCAGGTCTACTCTTCCTACCTTTCTTACTCCAACCTTCACATGAATTAGGTGTATCAATCACAGTCTCTTTGTGTCAATCACAGTCTCTTTGTGAAGAACCATCAGGGTTTGAGGAGAGGTTTCTTTGTTCAGCATCACAACAGGTTGTGAGTTAATAACTTTTGAAACAGTAGCTTGTGAGTTAACAACTTCTGAATGTTGTTGAGTACTTTCATCATTAACTTGACCTGCACGTTCTTCATTCATCATATGCTTAGGATTATGAGAGACTCCCACAGAAGAATCATAGAAAGTGTCGACATCACTTCTATCTTTTCTGACCCACAACTGATTGAATTTCTTTTTAATCGGGTTTTTGAGCATTCACCTTGTCCATGGTCAAATGTCCCACATTCTTTGCAACACTGAGGAAGCCATTCATACTTGATTCTAACTGAATCTTTTATACCATCATCACTGATTATGTTAATCTCTTTTAGAAAAGAAGAAGTAGTTGGAACTAACACTTGGATTCTAAAGTCCAGCCTATTGAACTTATGAGTAAGATAATTTGGCCTCAATGGCATGCCAATGTAGCTTCCTATCATACTGAATACTTCTTCATCCCATAACTCCAGAGGAAGGTCATAGATCCAGATCCATACTGGGACTTCCGTCAACTTGAGCTTCTCCATAGGTTCTCCTCTCTGCCATTTTTTTAAAAATAAGTGGCTCCCCCCTACAAGCCAGGGACCTTGTTCAAGAGAAGTCCTCATATCCTCAGGATTTGATAACTTGATAATAAAGTAGTTGTTTCCTTTGGAAAGTATCTTGAACTCTCCCTTTGTCTTCCAGATCAGAGAAAGGTGGCATTATAACGTGGGTCAGTGAGGCTTCAATCTGATGACATATCCTGCCACAACATTGTTCCATCTCACAATGTTTCTCTCAGGGATAGAACGCGAGTACTTGACTGCTCCATCTACTAGTTCTAACTCTTTTGCCTGAAGCACGGTTTCATTAGTTTCAAAACTCCTACAGACATCCGACCATCCCCTTACTTCCTTGACTGCTGGGATTTCTTGAGCAAAACTAGGACCACGAGGATGAGATTGAGGTTTTGCAAAGGGGCAACGCTCTACACTAGTTGTGATTGATTCATCAGATTCAGTCAGGGGCTCACCGGTGTCGCCGACCCTATTGCCAGAGGCTCTCACAGGTGGAACCATATTATTTTGTTTCACTTGAAACAACTTATATTAGAATGGAACTTTAATCTTCCAAAACCACTTGAAACAACTCATATTAGAATGAAACAGACATGATTTCCATGTAAAGAGATCTAAGATTAATTTTAGACTTACCATAAAAGAGGATTTGATTCTTATCCCAATTAGGAGTAGGGAGAGTACTAAGAAATTGAAAAGGCCATTCATGAAGTCTTAAGTTGATAAAATTCCCCTCATTTCCATTGATAATGGGACTAAGCTTGCTATCCATCGAAAGACTAGACTTCAAGACAACCTCTTTGCCAATGGCATTAACAAGAAACTTGGATAGAGGGACTTAGTGATCCAGCCATAAGAGAGTGTCTCCATCCCAACATAAAAGAAAGAAAGAAATGTTTGAATTCTTTTGTGTGTCTATAAACCTTATTGAAATGTCATGCAGAAGAGTTACATTGAAATTTTATATCTTTGTAAAATGATGACTCCATTTTTTGTGTGTACAATGTATACTTTTGTTAATAATAAATATTTAATGTTGTAAGTAAGAAACTCTATTGCAGTGCAGACAATCATGTGAGAGTTTACTTGTAGTATGTATTATGTTGTAGGTTTGATTGGGATATGTGACAACTAATCATAAAAATGAACAATTTATTTGTTTAAATTTGTATATGACAAAGAAATATTTTTATACTTTTTTATATTTTGCTTTTTTGTATGCATGTTTCAAGCTAAAATGTTGTGGTTTAACAAAGTGTTCAACACACAACCATGATTACTTGGACATGATCAATCATTGTCATCAAATTGGGTGTCACAATTGAGTCAACGTCTCATGCTACTTTAGATAGTCTAGTCTATTGCATAACTCAACTAACATGTTACTCAAGGATCTTCAAAATCTTTGACCTATGGATCTAGTTTCTTGGGCCTCATAATTCATAGACCTAGGAGTGATCATTATAGTATTTTGAATGTTAATGACCTCACAATTCTATGATGACTATGTGGAAATTATATTTTAAGAGAAGTCATTAAATGTGCCTCTCGTTCTGTACATTGTTGGTAATAGATCACAAAGTGTTTCTATATAAGCTCGACGTGATATATTCCTACATCTTCATCTTGATTATCCAACATGCATATGATGACTATATGTAAAATGTATGAATGCATATACACAAGAGATGTAAGAACTTGATGGTGATGAACTAATGGAGAAGGTGGGATATACACTATCCCCTCAATTATATGATTGAACTTGGATCATCAATCATGAACTGGTGTCAAAATTTTGGTTTTGGTCCCCAAATCCAGATCTAAATCCCAACAACATCTCTTGTAAACACTGCAAGGGTTGCTTTTCCTTTCTTTATAGCAGCATCATGCCTTGACTTCCTTCCTTTCCTCCTTCCGAATAGATTTTATATGGTCTCTATGGACGTAACATTTGGACACATCTTCTTATATGTAATGGAAACTTTTTTACAGGAATGTTATGAGATCAGAGATGAATCCATTTCAATACCTATCCCAAAATAAAACGCGTCCTAAGCCCCATGAGACTCCCAATTCAACAAAATCATCAAGAAAGGCATATTAATGACATTGACTAGAAGGATCATAGATAGATTTAAATGGGGAGTGTAACTTCCCATCGGCCACCAATGCAGTCGTCGCCCTCCCTCTACACAGCTGTGTGCATGATCGGATCTCCAACCCAATATTCACAACAATCACCACGTAACATCTCATGATTTAAGGCCTCTAATATAATGATCTTAAAAGGAATGATTGGACTACCCATATCACCAAGGTGCATCTCCTTTTCAGGGAGCTCATCTCTAAAGAACTCCATAGTTAAACATGCTCAGCTTGGAGTAGTACTAGGATGGGTGACCAGTCGGGAAGTTGATCCTGGCTTGCGTGTGAGTGAGGACAAAGTACACAGTTAAGGTTTGTGGTGGTCTGTGGGGCCAGTCGTCATTCTTGAAACTCTGTTAGAGCCTTGGGCAGTGGGCGTGAGTGTTACAAATGGTATCAGAGCCATAACCCCTCTAGTAGGTGGGGCCCACATGGGCATGTGGCATACCAATCTTGAGCTGTGCGGTCCATGAATTTGAGGCCTCAGATATAATGATCTTAAAAGGAATGATTGGACTACCCATATCACCAAAGTGTACCTCCTTTTCAGGGAGCCCATCTCTAAAGAACTCCATAGTTAAGCGTGCTCTACTTAGAGTAGTAGTAGGATAGGTGACCAGTCAGGAAGTTGATCCTGGATTGTGCGTGAGTGAGGACAAAGCGCACAGTTGAGGCTTGTGGTGGTCTGTGGGGCCAGTTGTCATTCCTGAAACTCTGCTAGAGCCTCGGGCAATGGGCCCGAGTGTTACACACCCTCCCTCTAAACAACTGTCTGCCTGATTGGACCTCCAAAATGATCTTCACACAACCTCAAAGCAAGAGGGGCAGCCGCACACGATTGTCAACTGTTCTCGGTTCACAAACAAAGAATTGGAGAGATAACGTGGCCTTAGAACATTGGACGAAGTGCGCAAACTGAAACACTTAGCTGACGCTAACTTAAAATTGCTTCTAAATTTTGGCTCTTTCAAAAAACACTATAATAGTGTTTAGGGGCATTTATAGACAGAATGCCTATAAAATAGATAGATAGTGACCTTCTTTTATAAAGACCACTGAAATAAATGCCACTAATGAGTATTTTTGTTGTACTGATCTCCCATTTCAGTCATATTGGGCAATAATTATATACTCTCTCTCTAATTTATGTAAGGCATTTCTCTTATAAATTCCTATGCCCAGATTTAAGGTGTGACATGAGTGGATGCATGACAATGGCTCACAATGTCTATTGTATCTGTCAAGGCGATGTGGCAAAGAAGGAAGGTCTGCTATTTCAAAACTAACAACCACTTTCAATTTACATTGTTTCTTTTTATCTCAACTATAAAAATGTTCTACTAGCCGCTCATTTGTCGCCGTGAGCTAATACGAGCTAATGTTACATACATCACAATATAAACATGAAGGTTGGGGTAAGTGACTAGGCTCATTATAGTCATTGGAAGTGGGAGAAAGATTTTTGTTTTGGATCACGACTCCAATTACCCTATGTGGATATTTAATGTAATACACCCTCTTTTTTGTTTATTTTTGTAGGAATATCGTCGCAGTAAAACCACAGACACCGGGTTCCGTTCACCCCGGCACGAATGTGACGCGTCCTTCCTCTCATCTCTACGTCTCTAGCTTCCTCTTCTATCCAGATCGGCCGATAGATTGGCAAACGGTAAAAAAAATGGAGCAGGAGACCGATGCTACTGCGGCGGCCGGAGGCGTTAATTCAAGGGACGCTCGGAGGCGGAAGATTTTGGAGCGTGGAACGGATCGTCTCGCGTTCATCACTGGCCAGACTCGATCCGTGGCGCCGTCCTCCGCCGACATCACGCCACCGCCTCCCCCTCCCCCCACGCCCGTCCCTGATCAGAAGCAACCGCCCCAAGCTGATCCTGGTATGGCTTTCTGTCTCCATAAGCGTGGCTCTATCTCTTTTTAAATGTTTCCTTCAGGATGCATTGCTCATTTGCCATGGAGGAAAGTGTAGGTCGTTAATAAAATTCATCAACCTCTTACTTTTCTCTTAATTAGACATGGATTTTGTACATTAAGTTGTCTGGATTGTGTAGATCTTTAATTCTGGTGCTGATCTTTCATGAAAATCTTATATTTAACTCATTGAATCACCAATCATTATGTATGCTACTGGAAGCAATGTAACTGAAAGCTAGATGTTCATGCCCTTGATCTACATGTTAAACAGTTAAGAGATGTTAAGCGCTATCTTGCTGACCAAATCTACATTCACTTATATTAGGCCTCTAGAATAAAATGAAATGCATTTCTCTTCAGAATACCCAGTTGATGTGAACATTTAAAGGTGTTTGGAATAAAAAACTGAGTTTGATAAATAGGCCGTGAATGCCAGTTGATGAAGCTAAACTCAATAACGTCGAGCGTTTAGGAAAAAACAGAGGCAAGTAGGCCAATGGATTTGGGCTAGGTTATGGTAAAGTTGGGTTGCAATCTGCTTGCCCCATATGTGGACCCCCTTGCTTAATAAAGCAATCAAGTCGTCCCCATCAGTGTTAGAAGCTCTGTTTCAGGAAATCTTAATTTCATCAAAACTATATTTTACTTTATTGAACCTCACTCAAGGTTTTCGAGATTAAAATGTGTGAACTAAGTAATGATAATGCAATCTTTTAAATAGGAGAGAAAGAGAAAATGCATTGTGGTGTTGTCACCGACGTTAGACTTAAAGGACCACGTCAATGGCTTGGTTGATTACATATTCCAAAATCGCTTCACACTCATGTAGGCCTCCCTTATTGAGTGTTTTGTCCTTGTCCTTCTACCCCTCCTTGTGAACCTTGATAAAGAAATCGATAATTTTAAAAGAAGCTTTGCGTTATAGAATTTCATTGGATAAAGAAGAAGTTGAGTATGGACAAGACCTTGATTAAATGCTTTTCAAACCCTATGATATAAATGCGATGGTATTTGAAGAAACAAGGTTTGTAACGATAATTGCTCCTAAAACTACAACTGCTAGTGCCATTTAATCAAATATCATCTTAAGCTAGTACTTGGTTAAATTTCTAACTTGTTAGACGAGAAGGAGAGTGATTAACTTTGGCGAATAGTCTTTGTATTTGAAACAATGCCCTCTTATATGGATCTTAGTTCAGGTGGATCAGTCTCTCATTTAGGCTTAGTTAGAACTTCGATAACACCTCAATGGCTTTGGGACTTCGTCATTGCTAAAGCATTGGAAAAAAGAAGCAAGGCAAGAGGAGAGGAATGGGGTGTTGGAGCAGAACTGTGTCACTCCCTTATTCTTTTGGATTCCTTTGACCTCTTAGAGTCGACTAACTTCTAAGTGGTGGTTATTGACATAAGGTGAGGAAGAGTCATCGTGCCAATCAGAGTTTGGGTCTAGAGGAGTGCTGACTGGCTTGCATCCAAGCATACCCATTTCCTGCAGGAGATCTAGAACATATTTGTGTTGAGAGAGACATATTCCTGCAGATGACCTGGATACTTCAATGCCTAAGAAATATCTCAGTTTACCAAGATCCTTGGTGACAGTGTTGTTCTAGATTTTTTTTATAGCTTGAATGCCAGAAGTGTCACTGCCAGATAATTTTATGCCATCTACATAGACAATAAGAATGACCAGACCAACCAAATATTTCCTGATACATACTGAGTGATCAGAATGAGAACGGCGAAAGCCAAATTTTATGAGAATCTGACCGAGTTTGTCAAACCAAACACGAGGGCTTTGTTTCAGGCTAGGAAGCATGGACACGGACACAGACACGGATTTAGACACGGACACGGACACGGGACACATCAATTTCCAAAAATATAGGACACGGACACGGCACTGGACACGACAAATATATGTATATATATTATATAGATATTTGTATAACATATTATGACATATAATGTGTAATATGCTATGTGTATTAACACAAAATGATCTACATAGATTATCCGCATGGGCAATCACCATGAAATCCAACAAGCAATCGACATATAACATTATATTTACAAGTCACAATATGGATTAGTTCACAACAAACATTACGTGCTTGATTATATGATATTGTTGTAATATTGTTGTAATATGAATTGTAAAAATTAAGAGCAGTAGAATTTTGAAGACAATAGTTCCAATGGAAGTTATGATTAACAACATGTACTATCAAGAGGAGGTGAATCTAATTGCTTTCCTCCTCATGGTTGATGTGGCAGTCCCCGGATGTTGCAACAGCTGGTGGAGATGATAAGAAGGGTGTCAACGACTTGCATGTAGCACCTGAAGCTTAATTAACTAATGGTAGTAGGGCGAGTAGTGGAGGACAGGAGGCAAAGATTTAGAGAAGGCTTGGGTTTTTTCATATGCCTAGGCTTAAGTGGGTCGGAGTTGTGTGTCCTGGAGGTGTCCATGGAGTGTCCAAGCCGTGTCCAACACTTCAATAAAAAAATATTCAAAGTGAACACGTCAGAGGCGTGTCCGCCATGCGTCCAGGCGTGTCCAAAGTGTGTCCATGTTTGACACGGACACGGCAGCCTCCGAGAAGTGTCTGTGCTTCCTAGGTATTAGGCCAAATTTTGTCAAATTTAAGCAGATTAGGTATGATTTGGGGAAAACAAGTCTGATTTTGGGGAAATGGGTCAGATTTGGCGAGAAGTTAGGTCTGATTGGTTTATAATATGCAAAATTAGGGTTTATTTAGGCGAAATCATGTCAAATTTGGGCACATTAGCTCTAATTTGGGGAAAACAAGTATGATTTGGGGGAAATAGTTCTAGTTTGGGAAGATTAGGTCTGATTTGGCCAAATTTGATCTCATTTAGGTCAATATATGAAAAATTTAGGGAAATTGGGTTTGATTAGGTCCTTTATACAAAAATAGGTATGGTTTAGGGTAAATTTGGTAAAATTTGGATCAAATGAGTTCAAATTAGGGCCTATCAGTTCTAGTTTAGGCCATGTTAGATGTGATTTAGCCTAAATACTACATAATAGTATGTAATAACGCCATTATTTAATAATTACATAAATGAAATTATGAATGTTAATATAAAAATCATCAATTTTTATTTAAAAAGGCAAAACGCCCAGAAAATGCCTGGGCGTCCGCCTAGGCACCCTAGGCACTCCCTCAAAAACGTCTAGCGCCTGGCTGCCTCAACAACTATGGGTCAATGGGTCAATGGTATTTTATATTGCTGATTATGATTCTTTCTCAACTATGGGTCAATGATATTTTATATTGCTGATTATGATTCTTTCTTTGGGTTGTGATTATTATGGAAAACTCTAACCTATTTGGTTGACCTTTCATGATGTGTGTATGATTAGTCTTACTTCTTTTTTCAATTACAGTGCTAAATTGATGACATCAAGATACTTTTTTATCATATTACTTTAGGGATGTAATTTAAGTTTGCAGACTTTCAAACTCACATGCCTCAGACCCTACCATTACATCATTGATGTTTAGTTTTCCCTCACAGCACCTTTCATATTCATGAGAGATGGTGGCTTTATTTTACCAGATGCAGTTGACAGTAATATTGAATGTGTTGAGTTGTAGTGGCATTCCAAAACCTTGATGATGTAGCCTTTGCACCATTAGTGCTGCTCTTCTTGCTTCACTGAATTGAATGCATGTGCATTGTGTCAGCTTGGATTTGGTATTGTTATATTGCCACTTGAGTCGTTGACCAATATAGCTTTGACCAACTGTACTCTGCAGTTGGCCAGAGTGATATATTCAAGGACTGAAGCATGTAATCTCTTCTCTGCTTTTAGGGTTATAGGGAAAAAATATTGTAAAGTGTCTCTCACCTTAACTGCGAACCTATCATCAGCAGCATTTATCTTCACTATTTTCTAAATTTGACTTGTGCATTTTGGATACCGCTACAAGTGGTATTCAGATCCCCAACAATGTGAAGATGGCAAAGCTAGCCAAATTGCTTCATTCTTTATTTATATGTTAAATTACTTAGCAGGGTTAATGATAAAAATTTTATTTAGCAGGGTCATATAATATCTGTTTTTTTAGTTTATGGCTTTCTCTTGAACTAAATGTGTTTTTCGGGTTAGTTTTCATAGAAAACCATGCTGGTATATCTGTCAGCTCTCAATTTTCTCTCAAGCGATTTAGTTCTTTTACAGCTGTCTTTCCCAGTGAAAGGGAGGCAACAATCCTGAAAACTGATATTGGAAGCACGGCAACTAAGAATGCATCGGATTTGAGGAATAGAGTGGATTCATCTACCATAGGAGGAAGGCATCCAGAGTCTAGTGCCCCCAAAACCAGTGCAACAACAGAAAGGACAGTGACGCCTCCTGTTAATGAAAGACCATTTTCAAATAGAGCTGATTCAATACAGAATGCCGCACCAGGAAAATTTCACCAGGTCTTCACTCCCAACAAAATCACTCACTGTGTTGCAGCCTCAGAAAATATCCGCTTGCTCTGTGCTGTGGTGATAGCTTTACTGGTCGCTTCATCATACCGTGGAAGCAGTTTGGGTGGCATGCTTGCAAGCAGTTTAAGATACTTAGGACCACTATATGTGATTCTTCTGACAGACATTGCCATTGTAACTGGGTTGCTAATGATAAATGAAGTATCAGACAAAGATGAAGATGGGAAAAGAACAGGCAGGCAAGAGTTTGATTTGGCCAAGGCTTTGGAAGTAGGCCTTATGGTGTACAGGGTAACTAAGGCTATATTCATGGATTGTTGTGTTTGTGCTGTCATCATGATCATCGCCCTCCCTTATAGTCCAAGGGTTTGAGTGAGACACCTTATATTGAGGCAGTGAATGCTACTAACGCCTCTGCTTCTCTTCAAAAAGAAGCCTTGCCTCTGTCGTCGTTCATATTTGGTGCAACCACTGTTGGGCTTTCATAAAGAGGTCACTTTTGCTCCAAGTTACTTTGTAATTAGCATGGTATGTTGGTTATGATGTCTGCAATGGAAATTGATTTTTTTACATAAAGATGTGTTTTGTTCCATGTGATTGTGTGCGTAACGAAAGGTATATTTTGTTTTGAACAACTTGGAGCGCATACTCCAATTATTTTTGGGTACTGGGTAAGCTAGTTTTATGTTATAACTTTGATTAAGAATAAATGGGTTGCAACTGCGTGTGTTTTGTCTGAGACGCATAAAATATTTCAGCAATCGCAGGTCCAGGGCGAGGAGCACTAAACATGCTTGGCGTGGGGCTTGTGTATTGGTAAAGCACCGAGTTTAGAGGGGCATACCTCGACCAATCAGTTACTCTAGCGTGTGGCTATGCATCGTCCTGTATGAACTTCGGTGGATTGTGGGACTATCCATCGTCTGGTGTGAAGTTTAGGGTGCGCCTGAAAGCATTCCGTTCGAATGTTAAAATACCAATTTTTGAAAATTGAAGGCGTCAACAATGTATTCATTGTTAACTGCCACAACAGAAAGAGTTCGTGGATTGGGTTTTGATCACGTGGTTGCTGGCAGTGCTGGTAATAAACTGATTGTAGATGGGCGGCAACTTTGTTTAAATAACAACACAGGCAGTACCACTCGATAATTTTTTAGTTGGAGTTTTACTCCTAATTAGTCGTAAATATTGGTGGTATATGTAACATTATGCATTGATCTAATGCGTGCTTTAGCATGTTAATATAGTACTATATAGTACGCAAGTAGCAAACAACTACCAAATCTTGAGTGAATGTTAAATAGCTGGAGAATCCAATCCTCTTTCAAAGTTCACACGTTTTCCTGCAGTTTCTTGTTCACATTATCATCCTTGTTGGTTGCTACCCGACTATGGTCTGAACTCAGAGTTAGCAAATGAAGTTTAGATCATCAAGGGTTGAGTAATCAAGGTTGAACATGACTGTCAAAGTGATTGTTTCATATTCCAATGACAATTCTTATTAGTGACGTATTGAGTTGAATGTAATTTAAGTGAGAAACATGAAGATGAATATGTTATTGTTCAAATTAGATATAATTTGAATCCCTTTGAGTAAACGAAGTCACAAATCTATGGATACATTGTACGTTGGACTATAATAACTTATTATGAAAATGTGAAAATTTGATGAGTAGTAATAGTTTGTTTGGCTAAGCAGTGATGATTGTCCGGGTAGCGATTAAATGTTACCGGGCAGGAGCGGTCAGTTTGCAACTGCTGCTACCAAATGATCACCATTGACATTTTGTACTATTTTGCATTTAATGCAGCGATGGGAAGTATTTGTGAATGTTTTTTTTTGTCGGAAAAAAAATCACACGGTGATCCATCTCACCGCACCGGAGTGATGGCTAACCAAACGCTTTGCCAAACGTTGCATAAGTCAAATATTGTGGCGATGGATGATAAATTGATTTTATAATAGGTTAGACAAATACAAACAAAGAGTGCTTTTGTGGAGTAGGTCTACATTCTTGGTCCATGGGTCGTGTGCCTATTGGTACAGTTGCACGTGACCAGTGCATGGTCCTCGTATTGACTATGTAAAGTTCTCCTGTCTCAACTGATTTTCTAGACTAGGAATGGGATTGACACCACCTTGCACAACCTATGCAAAATCACCATGTAAAGGCAATATAATCTACACGTGGAGTGTTGTAGTGCACATTCCATTTTAGGGAACTTTTGTTCATTAACAAGTGACATGCCTTTTAGCACAACTACCTTTGCTACTCCATTGAGATCCATTTGACACGACTACTTTTTATACCCCATGGAGATCCTATTGTTAAGATATTTAATGGATTCTATCGATCCTTAGACATAAATTTAAAATTATTTGAGGATTTCACTCATAATGTGCAAGCAAGTTTTGAAGATGACACACGTGACTATGTAGCAGACAGTTGGCTGGATACTTATCATTGAACAATTGGCACAAATATATAATAATCCCTTAACAAAACTAGATCAACATCTTTGATGATTATAAATTCAAATGAAATTAGTGGATTTGCATAAGAATAGTGTTGGAATTTATTTATTTATTTAGAAAAAGCTGGAAAATTCTTTATTCAAACATCCTCTAAATACGAATTAAAGTTACAAACTACTCTAAAATAGGAATGGACCATACCGTTCCGATTAATATTTCTAATATGATTTTTTCCCTACGTGATTGATTTATCCCAAGTATATGAATGGGGAATTTGATATACCCGCTGAAAATGATAGAACCATCTCTAACATTCATTTCATTTTGGATAACCTACTAAATGATAGATATACACGAAGATGTATCTCATAGATTCTACATTAGAAATTGTTTTAAGGATATTTACATAATGAATATATAATCACCCGACAAGATGAAGATGTTCCTTGAGTTTAAGTAAATATTATACATGTCTTGGGAATAGATTCTGCAATCCATATCTCACTTAATTGAGATGGTATCCCACAATGTTTATATTAACCTAATCAAAGTTCTCACACCTTCCATCTATACCAAAAGGCATACAAATTTATATTCACATGTGTCAAAATCATGTAAGATTGAGGTAAAGGTTGATCATTTATCAAATCAAGCACAACTTGAATCCTACTGATGTACACCATGTACATTAGATATCACAAGTGAAGGAAACAATTATCATAATCATCCAAAGGGAGAAACACATAATATACTAGGAACCTTGGTTCACTAATCTAATAAAATATAACAAGCGATAAGATTATTGAATAATAATTTAGGTGGAGGCTATAAGAAGAAAGAAAACAAGCAACAAAAAGGAGGGCAACTAGAATTGAAGGGGTGGTTTACACCATGTGACCTATCCATGTTGAATAACTAGTTTCTTTGATTTAATAATATAACTCATCTATGTCCAAGGGTATCTATATTTTATCCTTACTCTCTCTCAAATTTTTGAGGGTGTACTGGTATTTCTCCCAATATCCTATATGGAAACCGTCTCCTAGACAAAAATCTCAGTCTTATAATATCCATGTAGGAATTTCATATTGACAGATTGATGAAGTTTCCTATGTAGTCATATATATTTTCCCAAAATAAAAAAAGGTTAGATAGACATGGAGATGAGATTCCCAAACACATAACCAATGAAGCATCATATACAACATGCATTAGATATAAAACACCACATAAACATAGTCTCTAAACCATCTACATGCTTAGTATAAAAATAAGTACATTCATTAATATATATTGTTGACTCAAGGCTATATTAAGCATGATATCATATTTTGACGATGACTTAACTATTCCATGTAATTATGTCTAATGTATCTATTTAATATTTTTAATATGATAAACAAACTCCATGAATTCAACATGATAAATTCTAGTAGGAGAAATTCAACAAGGCTTGCAACAAGATCAATTTGATTCAAGACAATTGAAGAATTATTTATACCATTTGTTGTAATGCATTCATCATATGTAATGTTTGTATAATCTCAATAACATATTAATTGCGATAATACTGACAATGATGACTTTCACATTCATAAATTTATTTTTTCACTGGTCATTCTATTTTTCTCGTACGAATATCAGACAATAATATCAAAATTAGGGTTTATGATGTGATAGTGATTTCCTTATGTTGAAAATATACCAAGGACAAGTAATCATTAGATGAAATATACTAAGAACTATTTAACCAACTACATTAAATGTGTGCATTGGTCTGAAAGCATCATATACTAGTATTCCCTAGGGAAATTCCAGCCGGTGTTCTTTGTCAAATTCTATTGGAAATACCAACAGATGGAATTCCTAAAAAAGTCCAATCGAGTGTGTTTTTCGAACACACAATGGCTAGTCATAGGTTTGAATTTTTCAGAAAAATCCTACTTACATACTGAGATAGTTACCTTTTTAGGAGTGTCACGAATAAAGTGAAAACAAATCCCATTAGACTTCACCTAACCCCTAGGATTGTCTATATTTCATCCTAATAAACTCTAGGGGTAGTAGGCTCCCTCAACCATATATATATATATATATATATATATATATATATATATATATATATATATATATATATAGTATTTGGAGCATAATACACTCAAGTAGTTTTTCATGATGCAATATTTTTTTTTCAAAAATCTAATCCGTTGATCTTCTTAAACATCTTGTGAATAGCTCATATACAAAATTTGAGCACATTTGATCATTTGTAGGTCATGTTATAAAGACCGCAAAAATTATGCATTTCAAATTAGTTTCGTTCATTGATTTTGTTGCCATTGGATGAGTAACTTACACTCATCCAAATGGGCTCAAAATTTGTATGTAGCCTAGTTATAGTATGACAGTGAAGATCAATGGTTTACATTTTACAAAAAAATAGTCTTGATATGCAAACACACTTGTGTGTATTCGTGCAGTCTGTACACTCGAGTGTATTCTAGTTTGACTATATATATATATATATATATATATATATATATATATATATATATATATATATATATATATATATATATATATATATGAATTATGTGGAGACTGCCAAAGGTTTACTTTGCTCCCACATGCTATATAGTTGAGATAGATCCTCAAAGATCCCTTAGTTAGTTCATGAGCTTACAATTGCTTACTTCAATTGGGGGAATATGAATATTTTTTAAGAAAGCTAATCCTAATTATGATCGTGTAGAGATCTCTCTTTCCTCTTCCAATCTATTTCTCATAAATGTTGATTTAAGCTCTTCCTTGACTAAGGAAGGTGAAGCAAAACTAGCCCTAGGTTGGTATAGATTGACCATTAGGTTAGGTTCTTGGTTCCTTTCCCAGAAAGGGAGGTAGTTACTCTTGATCTAAAGATAGAGGTCTCTTGGTGTATGCTGTTATGATGGCAATACAAGGTGGTACTCAAGGTTTGAGAAATCTTAAAGGCCGACTTTTCGAGATAGTGGAGTTGTGACATTTTCATTCATAACCATATGCATGCCCTCGTGGTGGTATTACAAGGTGGCACTCAAGGTATCAAATCCTTAAAGCTGCCCTCTTGAGGCAGTAGAGCTACAAAATTTCAAACCAGACTCACTATAGATACTAGCGTTAAGTTGTGATTTTTTCATTCTTTCTCATCCTATTTTCTTTACTTAATTTATGATATGATTCAAGGGTTTAACAAGTTTTGTTTAAGTTTACAATAACTCAACTATTGTCTCTTGAGCCTAGATCCTACAGTGGTATTAGAGTAAGTCTTCTCTAAGAAATACTCCCACACGTAGGAGAGAATGGCCGATAACCTTCTTGAGCATCTCTATTGTGGAGGCTACTGCACACAACAATTGATCTTCAATGACTCTAACTATCAATATTGAAAGATGCAGAAACAATTCAACATCCATAGATATATTAGACATGCATGTTTACACTCCATTTTTGAGTTCACCCAATTTGATTGCCGAATGAGTTTAATTTGCGGAAAATGCCAACTAAATCATTAATGAATCAAATTAAGGTGAGCAAACTTCAACATCAGAATAGATTGGGCTATGAATTGTGGGTATAAATGTATTCATAAAAATCTAGCTGAGAGGAACTAAAAGTTACCCTAGATTGATAGAATAATGTATAAACATTTTAGGTCTGCGAGCAACATCCCAACAGATGTCAGTACACACAAAGATGATTTAAAGCGGTACTTCATAAATCCAATCAACCACTTGAGTGCTTACTACATCCATGACCAATTATCAAGATATGTCCCAACAACCACTAAGGTTGTAAAAAGTAATCCCAATATCTCTCGATTAGAGGACATTATCACACAATTCATACATCAAACTCCATAATGGAAAGGCTGGCAACTAAAACAAACATCCAATCCTTGAATATTCTGATACATACTACCTTGTTTGGATGTTGTCTTTGAAAAATCAACCCAAGACATGGTTCCCCTCAATCAAAATGAGCTTCCCAGCTCAAACCAATGTGGTGCACACCAAATGTGCACACCTTATGATCCATGATCACACCTAGTCTCGCATGCCACTTTGAGGATTCAAATGTTGCTATGGAATTGTCAACAGTCCACCCATTTAAACCCCAAAAGACCCAAATAGCTGGGCATACACTAGGCACACACCCCACATTTACCCTTCCTTAATCAGTGGACAAAACATCATTAAAGTCTTCCAAGAGAACTTGGGAGGTGGGTCATGCACCGGAAAGCGCTCCACTAATGAACACATAGTCACCATAGCTTTAGATGTGTTCTTATACTTGTTTTGCATTGCAATTAGGCATTTCATATCTTGTTTGGATTCATTCTAGTTCTTCACTCTCTGATGAGTTTCATCTTAATTTAGTGACGGATAATCACTCTTTGTTGAAGGAAATTGCAAGGAAGCAATGGCAACATTATAAAGTCATAGAACCAGCTATTATGGTCCAATTAATTAAATCATTAGGGCTTGGTTGTCGACCCGTTAACAAATTGATAAAGCTTTCTATCTATGCAAATGGTGAACTGTGGTTGTGAAGCAAATCATCATTAAGAAATCAACAACAGTTGAATGGGCCATCACAACATTTTGTTTAGTATTGTGCAGATTAAACTAACTATTTTCCATGTTTTGGTTTGGTACAATGCAATTTTTGGAAACAATTTAGTCCTCTATATGTAAAAGTTCATGCCCACATTATCCACCCTTCACTACAGTCTGGTTGGAAAGCTAAGCAAAACGATCAGACCCCTGAAAATCTTATAAATATCGATCTTGACTTATTTGACTTTTAAGTTATTTACAGTTAGTTTAGTCCAATCAAATGAAATCTTAGTTTTTGAGTATTGATTTGAGCTCATACTAGTTAACATTAATAAGATTTTTAAAAAGTAGTCTATTGGGATCCAATCCTTTACTATAACATGATAAGACCCATCTGCTAGTGGGTGGCATTATTGTATTATTGTTTTGATAAAAGTTAGGATTTTATATCCTAGTGAATTTCTTTTGCGATAACTTCCCCACATCAAAATTTTAGCATCATTGTATGGGATAATGAGATCATTTAAATAAGTCCAATTTAGTTAAAATTAGTGTAGGATTTTTTTATTGATAAGTATTACATATTCACTTGAATTTTGAATTTTCTACATGCATTTGATTAGTGAAAATTTTATTTGATTTCAAGTACCATACTCTAGTACGTGCGATGAATGACTAACATAAACCCCACATCAATAATTTTTACCCCAAAATTGATAGGAACTTCCATAGTTTGAACACAAAAAATAGAGGAAGAATGGTCGAACAAGAAATCACCCATAGGGTGGATCAGGTGATTGCAACATAACGTGAAAGACTCATGTAAGAGGCCATCACTAATGTACAAGTAGAACTTTAGGCATATCAAAAAGCAACACTTGAAGTTGAACATCAAAAATAGCTTGGGATTTTTTCATCCCTAAAGCCACTAGAACCATCAACCTATGATCAATCGACCATTATAGCTCCACAATCCACAATGGGTCACTATGATGCAAAGTAATCTTCCATCGATAACAACAACAAAGATTGTCAAGACCACTTATGGAGAATTCTTGACCTTTGCACATTAGACAAGAACTTAGGTGTTTCTAAAGATGCTAATAAACTTGGGTTATTCAAGTAATCTTTGGTAGATAAGACTAGAAGTCGATACATTTTCATGAAGGGGGATCATATCACGATATGGGAAGGGATCCAAAGCAAATTTATTGAAAAGTGATGTCCACCATGTCTTACATACCAAACAAGGGTTAGATTACTTAGTTTATTATGGTTCGTAGAAGTCCCTTGTTGAGTCTTGAGAATTTTATAAATAACTCATTCACCGATGCCCGCACAATGATATCTCACATGTCTAGCTGATAGACATTTTATTAGGGTGTTGATAAGGGCACCTAAAAGTTTCTAGATTCCTCATACAAAGGACACTTCATGTGCCAGATTTATGAGGCATGAGGAGTAAAACCAATCACATTCAAGCACATGACTAGGATGTGTCCCTCAAGGTTCCAAGGTAGTGGATAATTTTAATCTCAAATCAAGTTCCATATCCTTACAGAAACTAGACTTGAAACAAGAGAGTCTTGAATCTTCCTTTAATGCATATGAAAGGAGAGGACAATCACAACAACAATAAAGGTTGTCACACTTTTTTGTGAGCCATACAAGGGAAATGACACTTCACTCTAGAATGCCAATTTCTTTTTGATGTCATGATGAACATTGTGCAACCCCAAGGTGAATATGATCAAGTGGTGGACTTGACTCCATCCACAACATTCTAGGATAGGAGTACTATAGTGTGAACTAGAATAGAAACCATCTCGAACTCCAGTATGGCAACACATCCAGTGTTGAAAAATCCTCTCAACTCAGACAAGGATATGACAATAATCAGGTGTGGGGTCCTCCTAGTTTCCAAAATAATAATCAACATAATTTCAAAAACTAGGGGAACTTCAATTAAAACAATTACATAAGAAATACTAGATCAGGGGTAACAATCAAGTGAATCAATTTTAGAATCCCAATCAAGGTCCACAAACACAACAATGAGACAAGCATGGAAATCATTCTGACTAGGATAAATTAACAACTATTGAAAGGATACTACAAACACATCAAACCTTTTAGCCAACTAGAAAGCTCATAATATTTGTAAAATAAATCATTTGGGTATACATATCAGACATTTGCTAATTATGAAAGTTTCCACTTGGTTTCCTCAGATGTTGAGGGTTGCCTTGCTGGTTGAAATTTCTATTTTGTTACAATTTTACTTGCATGTTGTTGTTTGGCCTTTAGAATCTAGGTGTCACTTGTCCTCTTCCATAACCAAAAGTTTTAGGAGGTTGGTTTAGTTGGTGTGAGTATTCTCTTGCATATGTGTTTACATAGGATAACTAGGATGGTTTGGCCCTTTGGTATTTGATATAGAAAGCTTCTTCAATATCCCCATCTTGATATTCCTAAAGATTTGGGGAGGCCACACAATGTTCGACTTAATGTCCGTCAACTCAACATATTTTGCACTTCATGATAACATCAACATGGGTTTTTGCCGTAGTGTTATAATCCTACATGGTAGTGACTATCTTGTCCACTTTTGTCACAACCAGACCGATTACCATGGATTCATGCACACTTTCTAATCTAGAGTTGTTGTCAGCAAACCGTCTTTCATAATTTAAACACAACTTGTCCACCTTTTGGGACACCATGTTTTCAATTATTTTCATGGATTCTTCTCTCTCCCCTCAACAAAAAAAAACTCCTACAATGGCTTCTTAATGAATTGCCTTTCCATTTAAGTCAGACGTTAGAAGGTCCTAATCAAGTTGTCCCCATCAAACCCATTTTACGGTAGTCTCTTTCATATCCTAGAAGTTATTTCCAGGATTCATAAAGGTTTTTCTTGGGTTTCTCCATGAAGCCACTTTTTTTGTTTCCGCAACATCTAGTTCACACAATAAGAAGAACTTGTTAAGGAAGGTGTCTGTGAGCCCCTCCTAGTTCTGGAATCTTCCGAGCTTTATAGAGTTATGCAAGGGAATTTCCTATCAAAGAGAAGATATATCATTTGGTTTAGATTGCATCATGTGGTTCTCTATTTATATATTGAGTGTCACATACAACACTAAACACATTGATATGATCATAAGGGTTTTCACAATACACATTCCCCCATTAATTCTTTACTGGATAAGGCTAATGAGCCCACTTTTCAACTCAAAGTTGTTAGAATTGATGGCTTGGTTTACCACATGTGAGCATACTACATTCACCTTGCTTGAGTGAAAGAACGAAGGGAGGATTGAGGAGGTGGGTCCAATCTAGCCCGTCTTCTTGATCACGTAAAGTTTCTTCTTTTGCTAAGATAGAAATATGCACTTTAGTAACAAGGATACTGAAAGATTCATGTTGATGAGAGACCGCATGTCCTACCTCGGGATTGTAATTTAACTCTAACTCACCAAGTCTTAGAATAAATCATATGTACTAACATTAAGTACCAAAACCCAAATGTGAAAATGTGATATCCTAGCAATCAATGAGATCCTCTACATAAATGTGTGAGTATATTTCAATTTGTTAAAGTAAAAGATGAAATCTATCTAATTAGATCTCAAGTATGTAACATTTTCCCGATTTACCTTGTCCTCGACAACAATACAAAGAGTTGACTGGTAAAAAATGTGGCTCTAAAGTAAAAATACAATGAACCGGATTTTAGGGGTCAAATTTTATATTTATGACTCCTTGAGGCTCCCAAAACAAAATGGGGCTCAAAGTAGTAAACATGACTAAATATTGGGCCAAGGTTGATAGTCATTGAGACCCTAATCCTTATCTTATTACATACCATGGGTATGTTCAGTAAGATCAAATAAAATAAAGTTAGTTGAGTAGGTTCCCTAATAAGATCACTTAATCAAGTTAACAATGCATCCTAAAACCATCAATCATGTTTATGTATCCTCATATCAGTTTTAAGCTTTATCTTAAGTTATGTTTATATTAATGTTAGAACCCAACCACTTACAAGAGGTTGTCGAGTGCATGGCTATTGTGGATGCACATAGGTTGTCTGTAGCTTGAGATAGCCTTCTAGAGATGAGTGTACATTCGAGTTCAAGACCTGTTGGGGTTCCATCATTAAGATCCAAAGAGATTTAACTAGTTTACCTATTACATCATGTATCATGATACTTATTGTAAATTTTATGAAATGAATATGTATGGGAATCGATGTACCTATATCTTGTATAAAGTTACTTTTATTATTGTAATAATGATATAAATTGTTTGTGACGTTCTTTGAATGTGATTTTGATGGTCCATGCTTTTGTTATGTTATATATGGATCACACTTGGGTATGATATAGGCTGAGAGGGTGTGATCTGAATAGAGATAAAGTGAAAGGGGGCTCATATGGGTCGTGTTTTCCCCTGGGCCCAAGATGTCTATAGCCGGACCAACTCATAAATAGAAATAAAAAGAGGACTAAAACAAAGATAAAATGTAAAAACTTTGAGAGGTCACATCTCAGGCTCAGAAGGTCCGACTGAGGTGATGTTTGTGTAGTTGGATTCACAATTGAATCTTCAAGATCTGGTATACATAAAAGAGCAAGAAGGGGACACTTATGAGGTTAAAATTCACTTGCAAGAGGGTGATACAATAAAACATAGAAGTTAGGTATATAATGAAAATCATTGTCACATATTGGGACACAAAGCAAAATGTGAACAAAAAGGATTACCAAAACACTTAAATGATAAAATTGATATATAATTGAGTACAATGGTCACTAAAAGAAAGATAAAGTAAACATTAGAGGTGAGAGAAATTATGGTTGTCACATCCTTCCCTACTTAAAAGAAATTACGTCACCAACGTTCTTTAAAGATTGTAATAAAAGGTTAAAGTCAATATCCATAATATTTAGGTAACCAACCCGAGGTGTCAAACTATCCATTGCCATGGGGTGCACGCATAGGTCATTTATATATGATTTTATTATAATCCATAGATTTTGGTCATTACTCAGTGTCTCCTCACAACATGTCATCATTTTAAATTTTGGGTTCCATAACCCTTGATTCAAATATATTGGAGTTTGATCATATATACATTCCAATCCAAGTTGGGACATCAAGATGCATTTCATTACTTACTTCGGGGTGATGCATTTCATTACTTACTTCGGGGTGCATTCACTATCTTAACTTTCAACTAAGATCGTCATTACACTTGTATTTCATCTTTCATGCATGGCTTACTTTCCCCAAAGTTATGTTAATCTTGACAAATTATATTCATTACCTCTCATTAGATTTCAAATTAAGCATTAGTACATTGCAAGTATACTCAAGACAAGATTCCAAGGGCATAATCATAATAAGCTCATAACTTTAACTTATATTTTTATGTATGGCATGGTCTCATATTAGGTAAAGCTTATAATAGAGTGACTCATCATACATACACTTAGTTTTAACTCAAGTGATATTATTCAAGTACGGTGTATCATCTTGAGGAACAACATTATCATTGATATGGAGGTTTTGGTGATTATCAAACTTCTAGATAAAAGGTGATTCACAAGCCCAATCTACTCAATTACTAAGACATGCATGTGTTAAGGCAAAGCATACTAACCACTCTCATCTACCCCATGTCAAATTTTACCCACTTTTAAAACAAGGATAACCACTATATTCCTTTACATACAACCATTAATCTCAGTGTAAGACTCATCATGGAGATCACACATCATATATATCATCTTGGGGTTTGAGGACATGTACCTCACCTAGATGGCAAACACACGATACATTCAAATGCCTCTTTCTCAAGGGTTAGATTTTTTCATAGGAAAATATAGTGTTTAATATCATTAAAGCAACCACATACTAGGAGGCTCAACTCTTAAAATGAGAAGTAGTATATCCAGGGACTCATCATCATGTATTTCATTGTGCACATATTTCAACATTTCATGTCTTTTGGAGGTTAGGTACACTGACCTATTCCCATGTCAAGTTTACCCACATCAAGATTTCACATGTATCTTATGTCCTAAACTAGAGGTCCTCCTTTGTAAAGAGATTGAGACCAATGTTGATCCCAAACAATATCTCACTAACCGTATCTCAATATTACAAGACTAGGTATATGCAAGCATGAAAACCCACTAGCTATGTCTAACACATCAAACAAGTCATATGTACCAACAGTATTTTAAAAAGCATTCTGAGCACCCATTTAAGCATCCGCTTTTAAGGTGCAAGGTTTGTATAGCTTTTTGGAGCCCACCTGCGGCCGCCTAAAGTAAGAGAGCAATTAGGTCCAATATATCTTCTTCTACCTCTCTAAATCACACTTCTAATTGAACTTATATACATTTATATGAGCATATAGAATAAATTACTAAGTAGATATATATTGTATCAAATATGTATATGTGTATTTATAGTGTATATCAAGCAATTGTATTGTTGTATATGGTATTGTATATTACAACATTAGCTTGTATTACTAGTATACTATTATATTTCACCATTTTGTCTACTATTGTTGCATATCAATAACTCTAACGTACAATATTTGAAATTATTGCATTGATTAATAAAGTGGATATAACTCTTTTATGTTAGGTTATATATTTGTATCGCCAATGTTATTGTTGTAACATTACTATAGATGGACATATTATCCATATAAGTACTACAAGTGTGTAAAATACAAGTATTTTTGTATTATCTACAATAGTAATATGATCTCACTATTATAGTATGCAATATATTCTATACCTATGGGTATTTATGTTACTTTACCATTATATGTCTATAAGCACTGTAATAATATTATTAAATTATACAGAAATCAATTTTACACTGTTAACTAGGTTTACACATGGACAAAAGTTTAAAAATTATATGATCAAATACATATATATGTATGCAATTATGTATAAAATATATGGAAAGGAAAGCATCACTTTTCAAAGAAGCACCTATTTAAGCGTCTAACTATCATTTGAGAGGCCACATGGTCCTATTTTCCTGTCTCCCACTTTGCACTTTCTAAAACATTGTGTATCATACTTGGTGCTGGACTTAGCTAGGGTTGCATGGTCAAACACATCTCTTGTCATTAGACAAACTTGAATCCTTCTACACCAAACTTAGGTCATTGTGAAGTGATCTCATATCATCGACGTTAACATCAACATAAAACTTAGATCATCATAGGATACCCACTAGCCTTTCCCTGATCATGGCTCTAGACAAAATAGAGACTACAACTATCATCTAAATACTCTCATCTAGAATGATGTTACATCTCTTTCTCTTAGGTTACAAGGAGACTCCTTGACTTTCTGTATGTGGTAAAAATTGCATATGTACATATACCAATATTTTAAATGAATTTTCTCCAACGTTGAAACATAAGATGAAAACCACCATACTCCCTTAGTTTGAAATCAAAACTAAAATGAATTAGCACACTCATCAGGCAATCTAGTACCATAATATGTATAGAACTAGCAAGAACATGGTGTACATATGTGTATCTACCCTAAGCACCTTCCGCAAACATATGTTTGGGGTTAATGACTATAGTGTAGGGAAATATGGGTACAAGATAGGTAGATGAGACAAAAAAAATTATCTACCGTATTCCCCATAAGCCAACAGATCATGTCAACAACTATAAGATGAGAAGAATGGTTTTATGGATTTACATGGTCCTGGAGAAAATCCAGCAACATCTCCCCATTGTTCTTGATTCATGACTGTTGACTAGTTGCTCCTAGATGATGTCTGTGCAGGTCCTGGTCTTCACCATGGATAGCAGTCAGGAACAATGTATGCACCAGCTCTTGCGGTCTTGCTACGGAGTACTGGTTGGCATTGTCCTCCTAGCAGTAGCCAAATGACTCCTACTTGTAGAATAGCTAACACGGACCACCTAAAACTCATGGTGTCCTACTAGAACAGATAGGAAGGAGTTGTTCCTTCTGTTGGCATACTAGTTACCAACTTGCTCTTCCACAACAATGATTTAAGTTGTTCTTTCCCTTGATATCCCTCCCTAGTCAGGTAGGACTTGATTGGGCTCTCTTGGTTACTACAACCAGAGATAAAAACAATTGGCATAGCAAATGATTCTCAATTTTCTATGTTGTACTCTGGGAAGCCCTCGGTACCCCTCTATTTATAGTAGAGGTCAGGGTCAGGGTTCCTAGTCAATGCGGGAATGGAAGGGACCGAAAGATCATGAATTTTCACAACCTATGACCACCCAAATGGTCGTCTGGTGACCCATACGGTTGTCTGGCATGCGAGGCGGTTGTCTCACACTACGAGATGGCTGTTTTGCAATTTCCCAATTGCATACTAAATTGTTAGTTAGTTAGTTAGTTAGGCATCAATTCCTTGCACAACAAGTAATGTTCAATCAAAATGAATATGGGAAAGTATCTAGAACCTTCCACAGACCAACTGAGCAATATCACCCATGCAATATGGCCGTCTCACTCATCCATATGACCGTCCGGTGAGTCGAGTGGAGCCGGTCGGTCCAACAGTTTGAATCGGTATGTTCACACCTCAATTTGAGCATAACTTAGCCAATTTTAACTCGAATCATCCTCGATCCTCCAAACGCCAATCTCAACCCTTGAGATGACCATTTGTCACTTCATACGGTCATCTCATACCATGAGATGGGTGTTTGGCAGTACAGTTAGGATGCTTGTTGCGTGAATCAATTACCTCAGCACTTTAGTAATCAATTCAATCATCATTCAAGATTGAACTCTTCTTCTCGGTCGAGACCTATGTGTGTGACCCTATAGGTCCCATATCATAATGGTAGTGAATGTCCATAACAACTTATGACATCACAAGCAAAGACTGGTGCCTAGTCGCACATCAATGCTACCCAAGTGAATGGAAAGTTGGGGAACAACTTCAACCTACAATCTATGTATGGTGTTGTAGTGTTTGTATAATTCCTTTGTCACTGATATCCAGATTGAACTCAAGGCATGGAGTAGCCACCCTCTTCAACATTCAATCTTGTTTCTTAAAATAGAGCAGACTGTCTGGGATATATGTAAGTTCAATATTACAAATTGACACAAATGTTCATGGCCATACTTTTCTCAGTCTCACTAATCAAGAGGCCTTGGATCATGCTCCCTTAGGAGGGACAAATCCCATCTATATCACTCACAGTCTATCCCCATGTGTCAAAGATACGCAATCATCACCATTATAACGACCCATGTTTCAGGACTGTGTTTGATGTTGTCAAAGCATACACAACGACATGTGATGACTAAAGTGATTTTAGGTCTAAGAACTACAAATACCACCATCACTATGAGAGTTGACTATGACCTACCATGGTAATGGTTTCCATGTGTAAGTCTCATGGTGGGTCTATCTGATACACTATTCTTGAACATGTATATGTGTGATTGGTTTGATATTGCCATATCATGACTAATGAGACTTTGTCATCAACCAACTCACACTTTGATATTATGTGTCATTGTTGTCTATAAACCTTCCACAATAACAACTGATCAACGACATAATGAGAAAATATGTACTTTTGACAACCATATGATCTCATTTTGACAAGGCTAATACTTGAAGACATACATCATTGAGTAATATTATTCTCTAGACATTTATAATGTTACAACATTATCTCATAACTGAATGAAACATAATAAATTGGAAGCTTGCCTTTATCTATTAATTAAATCATTTACAAATTGTGACATTACAATCATCACATGATTGGCTCTCTAGGCATACATACCAACATATATAATCTCCCCTTTTACCCTCCGGAACCTAAAACCCATGCTACATAATAGAAAATGAAGAAAAGAAATTTTTAAGAATTAGAAAAGCCTACACCTAGTTCTAAAACATCGAGGTTCTAACCTTGAGGCTCAGTCAAACTTAGCCCACAAAGGACAACTTATTAGGTTATAGAGTTTATATGTAAGATAAAGTTTAGTGTTCTAGAGTTTATATGTAAGATAAAGTTTAGTGTATTTCATGGTGATCAATATTTGGTGTATCTATCATTCATTATCTAGTACCATCTATCAAAAAATTGTTTATTACCCGAATCAATACTCAAAATGACTAGAAAGTCAATGGAGAAAGTTCTTGAGAGTTTTTTCCTATCGTGGTAATATCAAAGTGCTAATTTGAAAGCATAAAATATTGGCATATATGAACATATAACTTGATGTGTATGCCAACATATTATCAACAATCAACAAGTATTATAATACAACAAGATATAGTTAACATGATTCCAATAACGTGTTTAAGAGTAGATTATACCAGTATCTTCATGTACACTAAACTTGGATCATACATAAGGTACAACCTGAACTCTTGCTCACAAGACATCTCCCAAGCTATTTCTAAACCTAAAACACACAAGAAACAAGTGTATCAACACACAAGGTGCTGAGTATAGGCATAAAGATACATATATCTAAGCTTTTCAATTTGGAAACATTTAAACAAGTAAACAAATAATAATAAGGAGTTAAGTACTTAGAAAAACCCATGTTTTACTTAGTTTACTCCATTATACAACCAATATCAAGGAAAAGAATTTAACCAACTTACCTTCAGAAGGGATCCATGAGGGTGATTAAGTCTCAAAACCATTAGTTATCCATGTTTCTACGTGAGGGATCTCAAATGGCCAAAGTTGTTGAGCAAAAACCCTATTTCAATATTTGTATAATGGGGATCTATGTTGTGTGTTCTAGTTATAAAATCAAGAAGACAAATCATCAAGTATAACACTACATAACTACATGGAAATATGTGCATGTAAACAAGCATATGTACATATCAAGTTTCAAGAGAGAAACCATAGTCATACGATTATTAAAGACCATGTACATGATTCCAAGATTCTTAACCTATCCTTGGCCATCGAGATCACAAGCCATGTTTGATTAAGAACATATAGCCCTCATTAAGAAAGGTTCAACATGTTTCTCAATTATTACATCCATGATTAGGGTTTGTCAAATCAAGTCTCATGTCAATTATTACCATATTTGATATTTTTTTACTAATTTAGAGTCCATCATGAAGTTTTAGGCCAAGTTTAAGTCCTTCCAAGGTTCCATCTATATTATATATTCAATATGAGAGGTTTAACATTTATATGAATATTTTAAGGATGAAAGACTCATTATAGGGAAAACAACACAAAGGTCCATCAAGTCATGATATTCAAACATGGAAGGTGATTAAGATCATAAATATAGAGACACAAGAGTCACATTCAAAGGTTAGCTGTGTGTCCCCAAGGTATAGGCATCATGTACCCAACATCGGGTTCGACCCTCCAACATGCATGCAATTATAAAATTAGTTCATCATATCATTAGGTGCCAACATATGAACTTTGTGGGACATCCGCATCAAGGGGGTCATAAGTGGTAGAGAAAAATATGATTTAAGAGGATAGGACATAAAAATTAGATCCATATCAATTTTAAGGCACAAGAACATAATTAAAGTTGTATATGTCACATTTGGAAACAACTAGTGGATTTAGCATTACAAGCACCACCATAGTACAAGAAAGTTTGATATTTAGGCATAACTGTCTCAAAGAATCATAGATTATTGATTTCAAGCATATTCAAGAGTTTGATGCATCACATAGGTCTAATCAATCATTTGATTAAGCATAAAGAAAGCACGATCATCCAACACGGAGTGGCTCAAGTGGTCAAGCATGGTGTCCCTTAACAAAGGGACCCGGGTTCAAATCCCAACTGCCGCTTTAATTTACCACCCTCCCAGGTGTTCGGCCTCCACCACGAGAGTGGGTGAGGGGGGGGGATATTTACCACTTAATCCCATAAAGAAAGCACTATCATATTTGAGGTACATATATGCATTCAGGTCACACGAATTAAACAAGAGTATAGGGGCTTGTGGAGTGATATTTTATCATATAGGGGTTTCATGTTACTTATTCCAAAGTTAGGATGAAGTTCAAAATTCTTTAGAAAAAGTATTAGCAATTTAGGGAAAATTCCAAGATTAAAGTCCAATTAAGAGGAATACATATGAATTAAGGTCATGAAAAGGCATAAGGGGTGATGATAACCTTCATATGTCTCAAAGTACATTAAAGTTATTTATGTGAGGATTAAGAGGGTAGTTGATCATTAAAGATCTAAGATTTTTACAAACCATACATCAACTACAAAATGATTAAAGTTAGCAACTTTAGGGGAAATAGGGCATATACAAGTAGAATTAGGGTATGAAACAAAGTCATTGCATATATATTTTTGAGTTGAGCAATATAGTATATTGGTTCATCATTTTTGGAAAAGCGAGTAGAAAGATAACAATTTTAGAAGGTTTTCATTGAGAACTATATGAAAATCAAGCTTAGTGAGTTGCATTATCATTTATTGCTTGTTCAAGTCCCTCGATTCATGACCCAACATCTAGCTTGTGTCCCGTCATAGGGATGATGCCAAGTAGTAGCTCACTTAGGTTATGTGGTATGCCTGTGATAGCTTCCTAGTAGTCGATGTGGCCTCCTACTTGTCTGGTAGATCGACAGTAAGTAACGGAGCACATGCCTGATTTGAACCATCAGTCAGTGGGCCAGGACGGCTACTTGTAGCCTCCCTCGTCCAATGCCCACCCACATGAGGGCATCTGGACACAATGAATGATCTCATCGATTCTAGAGTGAAAAGAGGTGGGAGGCTAAAAAGCCTATTCAGGATGTCAATTCTCCATCACAGAGCTCGGCATAGCCGGCGCTAGTCTCCTTAGTGGACAAGGACACAAGGACGTGACCTCCAAGCGATGGTACATGGGGTGGCTAGGTTCTCCAAGGGAGGAAGAAGAAGGAAAGGTGGAGGCATTCTAGGTCACAGTAGGGGGTGAAAAGTGGGGGAAAAAGAGAGAGGGTGAAGAAAGAGAGAAAAATCAAGCCTTAGTTTCACACAAGAAGACATGTAGGGGGTATTTGGGTGGTCATAAAGTAGATCCACTTCCCATAGGTGTATATTTTATGACCTCAAGGTTGAAGATGACCAATGGTGATTAGATCAAGACACAATCCAAGGCTCAAAGATCTGGTCTCTTGATTGGCTGAGAGGATGTCCACTGGATAGAGCTCGAGTGAAAGGGGCATGTATGGGTCGTGTGCACCCTTGGACCAAGATGTATATGGCCATCTCAAATCAGAAACAAAAAGAAAAAGAGAATTAAAACAAATATAAGATGTAAAAACTTTGAGAGGTCATATCTGAGAGGTCACATATTGGGCTCCAAAGATCCGATTGAGATTACTTTTGCAGTGTTGAATTCATAATTAAATCATCTACATCATGGTATATACTGAAGAGAAAGAAGGGCACACTAATTGGGTTCAATTGCACTTGCAATAGGGTGATAGATTAGAACATGGAACTTAGGTCTATATTGAAAATAAATGTCACATATTGGGACTTAAATAAAAATGTAAACAAAAGGATTATCAAAACATTCAAACTATGAAACTGATATATAATTGAGTACAAAGGTCACTAGAAGAGAGAGAACAAGCACACTAGAAGTGAGAAAAGTTAGGTTGTCATAGTAGGAATAGTGGTGGAAGAAGCAAGGAAATAAAGATACTACTACTAACCATGAGAGTAGTATTAAATTTAAGCACCCAAGGGGTCGTATTTATGACACACATAAGATATTCGACCCTCATGTAAAGCTTTCCTTAAATGACACAAACACATGTTTGCTCTTGTATACATACTGTAGTGGTCACCATAATCACTCTAAGGTGAGCACACCCTCCCCTATATAGTTGGGCACATGTACTCCCATAAAAAGTATATATCCATATTAGATGCAGGAGATGTGGGACACACTTCCCTTCCCTTTCATAAAACAAAAACAAATTACTTTTCTTTTACTCACATGTACTAATTGTACCTAGTTTGGGATTCACACTTGCAAGCCTTAATTAGCTAAAAGCTAATAAAGCCTGCAACCCCCCCCCCCATAAAATGCAAAGTGTAGAGTGGTCAACCAATCATCCTTGCATATTTGTCTTTGAATAATGGTGTGTTTCATGTTGAACCATGCTTAAGGTATCCAACATTACTTGTATGGGAACTAGGTGAACGTACATCTTGAACATGAACCTTAGGTGTAACCGTGTCCATTAGTAAAAACATAATAAATACTATGACTACAAATATTTAATGCATTAAAGTTGGCATCCACATCAAGTACCATGATTGATATCATGGACCAACCCAATTCCCATTTAGCGGCCACACTCAATATCAATTACTTAGTTGGAATATCCAAGGATGTACTGCTCGCATCCTATCCTAGTACTCTACATTATTCAAAGACAAATATGTAACTAATTCGAAGATATGTTACACTATAAGATGCCAAGGGACAGGCACACATATGCAAGAAGTGTCAAGTAGATCAAGTAGGTTCATGCAGTTTACCCAAAATATTTTTATTACCACATGAAACCAAATTTGGGGGATTTCCTCTTGTTTAGATTGGGTTCATACCAACTGTAAACTATAAGGGATTTTAGTCCCATCTCCAAACAAGGTTTTTTAACTAAAAACAAGGCAAGAGCTTTAGTCAAAACATTTTTCATACTATATTTGGTACTCCCTTACAGACTTAATTTTGACTTGAATGTGTCTACATGATTCTTGATTGTACTTGAAGGTCCCTATCTTGGCAATATTCATTGTGCTATCACAATAAACTGAGATTCCAGGAAGTGTATTCTTTGTCATAGCTAAACTAGGTATAAGTCCATGTATCCATTCAACTTTCAGTCTAGTTCACACGACCCATACACACATGTAATACATCATATGAAACAAAATCAGTGCAAATTGAATTATCATTCAAAATCAAAATAAGTTCTACATGGATTTAATAACCTCTAAAATCACATAAATATCATTTTCTACAAAATAAATCATCATGAACTCATGTAAACTAATCTATTACACTTACAATATAATCTTAAATCTTTGTAACTAAAATTGCACCACTACAAATGTCACATTGAACGGTTGCAATTTGTTTGTCTAAATGAACCTAGCATTACATGCACATTAGTACTAGTATCTACAATCTAATATAGTGGCCCATAAGTATAAATAACTTTAGGTTTAATAGATATGTACCCTTCATTGAGGTCCATGGAAGTAGTCATCATGATGACCACCACCTTCTTATTTTCAAATAAGGCAACTTTATTGGCCTTTTTTGTAGATAGTATTTGTTCTAGTGGCCATCATGTTCACAACTCCAACATAGTTTGTTCTTTAGTTTCTTTGGATTTTCGCCTTAGGTTTCTATGAGTTATTATGTTGTTTATCTTTATAATGTTTTTATAATTTGTAAGATTGATAGTAGCATTATAACTGATATGCATCTTGATTTTGTCTTAAAAGTTATCTTCCTCTATTGAGATATCATTCATAAGTTCATTCAGGGACATGTCACCCTTCTTGTACTTGTGATGTAGTGTAAAGGCCTCACAAGCCTCAGGGAACTCATCAATGATTGACATCCTAATAATTTTATTAGGTAGACACATATCTTCCTCCTGAAGACAATGGAACAAGAGTTCAAATTCATGTATCTGTTCAAAAATGAGTCTCCCCTCTACCACACAACTTTATTATTTTAGAGACATTGTACTTTTCAAGACCTTGATCATCAGTATTATATATATTATCTAAAACATCCACAGAGCCTTCACTGATGTGATAAGTTGTATATGTCAAACAAGGGCATTAGATAGAGTAAGGAAGATCAAACTGTCCTTCTCCTTCCACACAGTTAAATTCAGTTGTTTAAGGGTCAGTTTCATCACCCATATGGGGATCCTATTCCACAAAGTTAATCAGTCCCTTTATGGTAAACCCAAATTGTCATTTGGCTTTGCCAAATTTTGAAATTGGCATTGTTTAACTTCTTTGGCATCCTATATGTATCAACATTGGAACACATCATTTTCCAACCATGTTAATAAAGACAGTAAGTGATTTCTCTAAAAATGTTGGAATTAAAATTTTTATACAAGTAATAGAAAGAAATTACAACTATATTAATAGGTTTTATTAGGCCAATTAACATATCCAAGTAAGAAACCATAATATCAAGCAGACCATGACAATAGAAATGAAATGAGTTAGAAAACTCAAACTAGATTGTATGTATTTTACTTAGAGAAAATCAATGTTGTAGTAGAGGTCAAATGCTCAATGTTCTCCTAGTCAATATGCTCACAAAATTGTAAAATGATCATGTCCAACGCATGTGAGGACATGTCAAACAGGAATGCCATTTTGGCTCAACAAAAATTATGTTCAACCACTCAATAGTTTGTTACATACTCACCTGACGTGTATTTTACTACGCGCTGAAAATGCAAGTATACGCGTCGAAGTAATACAGGCCTTTGTGAGGCCCGAGTCGAACACAGGGATACTCGGAATTGTTGGTGACTCCTACTAACTAGCCGCGATTAGCTAAGTCGATTAACAAGTTGAGAGTTGTTGTTAAAACTAAAAGAAAAATAAAAACAAAACAAAAGAAGCAATCGATTAAATGTTGGTTTAATCAATTCAAAAGGATATCTTTAGGATTTCGGTTTCACCGCGGGTCAACATTGCATTAGGTTTCATATAACTCCTCAATCTTCTCTCTCTATCTGGGTAGTGGCCTGAAAACAGAATTACCCACTGTCGTGGTGTAATTCACTACTTAGGTTTAGGTTGATTCCACCGTCGTAGTAATCATTCCCCTAAACTAAGCGCATTACAACCGATCTCTCAGTTTCCACCATTAATTTTACACCTCCTTTGTCAAGGGATTTATCGATTAATGTAGGTTTCGTCTCTTTTCAACCGTTAATCCTTCTGTCGAAGTGATTAAGGGCATTAAGTTATTATTATGGTGATCAAGCATAACAATATATGGAGAAAACGAAACTATACCACGGATTTAAGAGAGAAAATATGAATTATTAATATAAAACTGTCATACAATGCATTCCCGGGCTACTCCCGGTCCTAAAGATGGAGGGGATTAGCCCCGCATGTTCATCTTGCACAAATACATGGTAGAAATAGGGGAAATCATATGAAAAACGTGAATTGAATTGGAAAACCCCTGAACGGAGGAGAACCGGTTGATCCCTTGCGTAGAACACGAGCTTTCCCGCCTCTCGGTGGTGAAATCCGTCTTCGGCAGCGTCCGAATCGACATGTATGAACTTCTGGCCTCCGTTCTCCTTTCTCTCCTCCCTCGACACTTGTACAATGGCAAAAATTAGATGATGATCTCCTCTGGGCGGCCGTCATTAGGTATAAGTCCCTAATTAGGTCTTCAATTAACTCCAGCCGTCTGATTGAGATCAAACTAAATCCAACGCATATCTGCCGGTGTCGATACCATCGACGCGGGTCGATGGTATCGACCCAGTGTGGTAGCGACAGCCTTCTTGTCTTTTCGTCCGAGTTCCTGTATCCATCTCGATACCATCGACTTGGGTCAATGGTATTGACCTCTCTGTAGCGTCGGTTTTTGTCGTTTAGCGACGCTGTAGCCTCCATGCGTCGATGGTATCGACTTGGGGTTGATACTATAGACAGCTCCCTCGCCAGCAACCTGAAGGGGTCTCGATACCATCGACTTGGGTGTCGATGGTATCGACTCTTTGCTGCTCCTTTCGGCTGGCAACCTGTAGCCTTGTCGATGGTATCGACTTCCGTCGATGGTATCGACGGAAGCAGATACTTGTTTTTCCTGAAATTCCAAGACAAGATCAAATAAATCCACACAAATTATAATAAAGTGATGATTAATGCTCAAAATGATAAAACTAAGGGGATTTGACATAAAATGATGGCAAAGACCAAAATAGGTGAATTATGCAATATTAACCATAAAAAATGACTAATAAGAGCACAAAATACATATCAAACAGGTCTATAAATGCGACTCAAAATCATCGCATCAAACTCCCCTAAGCTTGAACATTGCTCGGCTTCGAGCAACTAATCCTTAGAATAGAATTGCAAATGTCAACTGAAAAACAACACACCAACCCAACATCCCATGTGACTCCCACTGAACGTTCTCAAACCGGCCTTCTCTAACCACAGAACAGTAATTACCCTAAAGGTGACAGTAATCATCAATAAAAGAAATTAACCTCCAAACTGATGAACACTATCACATAAGGCAGTTAACATAATAATATTCGCCGATTTCAGCATTGGTGCATCTTGTGATCGCCTATACTACGTTGCTCGCCCTAACTACCATCTACATGGAAGTCGTTCTCCTGATAATCATTAGTGAGGAGAAATTCACGGTGGCCTACCAATCCGAGCAACAAGTGGATGAAAATGGGTGGCTCATGGAAGAACTTGGAAGTATTGTACAGTTTCAACATGCATAATACAAAAATGTCCTAAATGATGCCAATGCACATTAAAAATGCCCTAATGCCTAAAATTTGGTGAAATGATGCATGCACTAACCTTCCACCTCAAAATGAGATGGACGTCTAATCAAATTACATCATGTACTCAATTTCCTGTAATGCGAGTGATATCCTGTTCCTTTCTCCCTCTTATTTCACTTCCTTCTGAATTCTCTCTTTTTTTTCTTTTCTTTTTCTTTAAGAGAGAAATTTTTTTTTCTTTAGCCCACATATCCATAATTGCTTAAGGACAAGTTTATTGGGCTATTTTCTTCATGCTTGGAAATCTTTGCAATATTTAGAAGGTATGGAACAGTTTAATTCACCTTTGAGGAAAAATTGAGATACATGGTGTATTTTATGCATGAAAATCATGAGTACAACTACATGGCATGCACCTAAAGGTAATGTGCATGAATCCCTATATTTTTTTCTTTTTATGCAAAAGTATGGAAAATATCAATGCAAGTCCTATCTAAATGCTATGCACACAAAAAGGAATTAAAACTGCACTTTACTTCCCATTCTTAGGTGGATTATGGATAAATGAAGTGGAATGATCACAAGATTAGATGACTGAACCTTAGAAAGATATTATGTGTCCCTCCTCACTGACCTGTGTAGTAGTTTAGAGGATTCTCTCTCTTACATCCAATTAAGGTCTCATTACCATTTGGTTAGGTTAGGCTCAAACAACCATTACTTTTCACTTTTCATGAATCATTAGGAGTACATATGTGAAATGTTGTTTTAAAGTTGACATAATCAATCATTTTCGTAGGATTTATCCCCAAGGTCAACCAAAGCAAGCTATCCAAGACACAAAAAATTTTTAATTTTCCCTTAAATTTCCCATGGACTAACAACAAGATGACAAACTTTTACAACATCCACAGTTACACTAGATAGCACGTGGATCCTACAAAAACACAGTTACACTAGATAGCACGTGGATCCTACAAAAACTAAAGATGCAAGAAACAAATAACCATGCTAAAAACTAAAACAATAAAAGATAGAGCTGTTCCAACTACCCCCCTAAGCTTGAATTCGACTATGGCCTCATAGTCAAAAACAAACTTAAGAGTGGAACAGAGATACCCGATCAGTCTTGTGGAGGCGGAGGTGGGTACTGTGGGGCCGTAGGATCCCAAGAAGGATACTCCCCCTGGAAGCTCGGATCGTAATGGGTCCTCGGCGGAGGCTGTGGATAGCCTTCAAAGTAGCTCTAACTCCAGTAGTGGTCGTAGAAGGGCTCCTGTTGCATCTCCATCCTTTGCAACCGATTGTGTATCTGCTGTTGGTTGTCAAGGAGGAGACGTTCATTCTCGAACATCGCCCTTTGGTTGTCAAGTAACCGGTTCGTAGTATCCTGAATACCGGTATACATCTCTAGATGCTGCTGCTGTGTCTGATGTATGTCCTGCAGCATCGTATACATGCTTTTCATTGAGTAGACATCCTCGCTTGGCTGCGAGGGCTGTGGTGATGGCGGCGGGGGCTGTGATGATGAAGACGCACCCGGATGCATCCGAGGACGCTTCCGGGGTGCTACCCGTGCACGAAGAGGTGTGAATGCCTCCTCTTCCTCCTCAGCCTCGCCTTCTTGTCCGTCGTTGCCTCCTTCATCACCACCTTCTTCCTCATCGGAGTCGATGGCTATGACCGGCCATCTGAAATGTTGTGTGCCCTCGATGTTGAAGACGGGATCCGACAGTGCGCACTCCTGGTACGCTTGATTCACATGGCAATGTGCAAATGCGGCGCCATCCCGAAGAAGAATTAAGTTGGCCCGGTGAAGATGTTACAAGTTGACCTTGCTTCTTGTAGAAAGAGGAGTGAGGGATTGGAAATTCAGTCCCAAGTACGACGCCAGTTTGGTGATGAGCCCACCGAAGTGAATCGGCGCTTTCCTCGTACTCCTCTTTACATCCATCACACGCTGCAAAAAGAATGCACCCCAATTGCATTCTTGTCTCTTCAGAAGCCTGTATAGAAAGAAGAGATCGGAGCCTTGAAATTTTCTAAGGGCCAGATCACCCCGCGCAAAAACAGTAGAACTCGGCATCCGATGCAAAACCCGGACGAAGGGGTGCTCGAAGTCGGCTACCGCAGCGTTGTGGTAGCTAACCGACCTCCCTTGTGGCACCGTCACCAACTCGGAGAAGATCATGTCGTAATCGGTGCGGTGGTCCGGCCTCCGGTGGTCATACTGGGAATGATTCCAGTTGAAAATTTTGTTGAACTGCCGCAGCGTGAGGACGTAGTCGTGGTTGTACAGCCGGAAAGATACCCGACCCTGGATCCACTCTCGGTCAGTAGCATTGATGTCGTTGGGATAGATGTAGACATCCAACGACGCCATGAACTCGGCTACCAGCTCTTTGTATGTCGGCCAGTCACTAAAGAACGGCTGGCCATCTTGATGACGCTCCAGTTCGCCAGGCCTTATTCTAGTGTTACGGGCCTATCCGTTAAGAACATAGGCCAAGTTGGCCTCGAATCCCAGATCGCGCACCATCTCTCGGTCCACATAATGGGTGGGCTCGATCTTCCTCCTCATTATCTCCTCGTAGATCTTTCGAATCTCCGGGGAAGGATGGATGAGTCGGGGATGAGCAACTGATGCCGTTGGTGGTGGAATGAATTCTTTCGGAGTTGCGTGTGAGGATGATTCTCCGGCTGTATGCACCATGGTGGCGACGAGAAAGGGGTTGAAGAAGAAGAGCTCGGGGAAGATGGATACTTGATTCTCCGCTCAGTGAAGATCTTTGCTCGATGTTGCTGCTCTTCGATCTTGGATGGCTCGGGGAAGTGCTCGGCGCGAAGGAGGAAGTTCACTCTGAAGGTGTGACGTCAAATGACGTAATAACTCTCCTTATATAGACTTGGCCGGCGCTACTGTTGACCCGTCGATACCATCGACGCGGGTCGATGGTATCGACACGTCTCGATGCTATCCGTCTCCCTCGCGAGTATCGACGGCTGACGATTGCTAGATCGTGAAACCCGGATTGCTGACCTATCGATACCATCGACGCAAGTCGATAGTATCGACGCAACACCCGGATCGCTGACGTGGACTTCGCGATCGCCGTCGATGTCGTTGCGTGGATCGGTGACATGGATGGTCGATACCATCGACAGGAGTCGATGGTATCGACTTGGCTTCATTGCGACACCGCCACTTTTTCACTTCAACCTGTGACCATGTCGATACCATCGACAAGGCCGTCGATGGTATCAAGTTGACTGAGACAAATCACTCTGAACTTCTCCAGAGATCTCGATGGTATCGACTGATGTGTCGATACTATCGACTGTTGTTGGCGACTTTCCTGTAGATGTGTCGATACCATCGACGAGACCGTCGATAGTATCGACGCAGAACGAACTCTGCAGTTGTCAATCTGACCCTATGTCGATACCATCGACGAGTGTGTCGATGGTATCGACTCTGCCTCAGCCTGCACAATGAACAAACAGATCAAGGTATCTTCTTTACACTAAAATTTTAACGAAATTAAAGCAACCTATGATTATAATTAAACTATCCTAATTTACCGATGGTTGGGTTGCCTCCCAACAAGCGCCCTTATTTAACGTCTTAGGCTAGACGGTATGAAGCTCATCATCTTTTCGCTTTGGGTACTGCACTTATAGGGTCATGCGGTAATTTGAATTTAGCTCGATCTGCTCCAATTCCCAAGGACAAAGTACCTCTCCCTAAGGCAGTCACGACATCCGCCGTTGTTTGAAACGACCTTCCTAGGAGAATTGCACAGCTTTGGAGCGGTGGCATATCCATGACGACAAAGTCCACCGGAAATATGAATCTATCCACTTTGACGAGAACATCTTCACATACTCCATAAGGTCTCACGGTAGACCCATCCGCCAATTCAATTGTTGCGGCCAACTTCTTTATCTCTTTTAACCCAAGCTTTTGAAATGTCGCCAAGGGCATGAGATTTATGCTAGCGCCAGAATCACATTGCGCTTTAGGAAAATGTCTACCACCTATTGAGCACGGAATGTAAAAACCTCCTGGGTCTTTTCTCTTCTTTGGTGAACTCCCGTGAATCATAGAGCTCACCGTCTCATTCATCAGACAAATATCATCGTCTTTTATCCGCCTCTTCTTATTGATGATTTCCTTGATGAACTTCCCATAGGAGGGCACCTTCTCGATCATCTCCACTAATGGAATATTGATGTGGAGTTTTTGGAATATCTCCAGGAATTTCCTAAAATGACGATGCTCTTTCTTTGTCTTAGTATTGACCGAATTTGAAACATCTGCTGCATCAACACGCCTGTGAGGTGGCACATATGAGCTTTTTGGGGGTACCTCCCCTAAGCTTTCTTCAATCACTCCCTCCGACGTGGGCTTTGGCGAGACATCCTCAATAGTAGCATCTTGTTGTGGTTCATCTCTCGCATTCGATGTCTCCACACGCGCACAAACAACCTGCAATTGTTCTTTTTGCCTATATGGAGATACCATACTCACAACTCGCTGTGATTTCCTGAAGAAAGGGTTTCCGCCCGGCAATCCGTAGTAAGTGCGTGGATACGGTATCGCCGGTGTCGCATGCGTATTAAACGTCATTCTTCTTTCTTCTACATCTTCTTACACCTGAGGTTCCTCCTCACTGCTTATCACAGACATATACTTGACCTGATGGTGTGCTTGGGCCACGTTTACATTCTTGGCCGGTTTCCGTTGATTGGCGTGCTTGATGGCCGCCACTTCACTGGAAATCTGTGCCACGGTGGTTTCTAATGCCCGCATTTGTGCTCCATGGCTTTGCAGCGTCTGCCCAAACTTGGTTAGGATGTCACCTTGAGATTGCAATTGCTTACCAAACATAGCCATCATTTCCTGATTCTGCTGAACCATTTGACTCAGTAGTTCAGTGTTCTTGCCCTCTGCTCTAGGTTGTGGCTTGGCATCTGGATCCTGCAGAAAATTATTTGGATCCTTCCATGAGAACTTTTTATCTCTTCTCCATGCATAGTCATTATTTCTGTAGCCCTGTTGTTGCATGAATTTGACTTGGGCTTCCTCTTCCTCAGATGCATCATCCTTAGCTAGCAGCTTCTTGGCTAGAAGATCCAACTTGTCGTTCAGTTCTTTAACTACTTTGGATTCACCTGCGACTCTAACCTGCTCCACAGCACCTCTGTCACCCCATGACTGTTTCCTAGCCATGTTCTTTAATATCTCCCAGCACCTATCATCTGTGTTGTTCAAAAAGAATCCTGACCCGGCTGAATCCAAATTACTCCTATCGTGCTCGGAGAGAGCAAAATAGAAGATCTTCACTTGCGTCTCTTTATCAAGCCCGTGATGCAGGCACCTCCTCAGCATGACTTGGAATCTCTCCCAGGTCTCAGAATATGTTTCACCGGCCTGTTGGGTGAAATTATGAATCTTACGGATCATGTCGTTGGTCTTCTCAGGAGGGAAGAACCTCTCAAAGAAGACCTCCACCATATGGTTCCAAGACTCCACGAGCTCATCGTCCAAATTATGCAGCCACTCTCGCGTGGCTCCCACTAAAGAACTCGGGAAGAGCTTGATATATAGTGCATCCTGTGGAAACCGATCGATTTTTACCAAGTCACAGTTTTCAACAAACTGGCTGATATGCGCGATGGGGTCCTCATTCTTGAACCCATGAAAAGCATTTGACTTGACCAGATTTATCAAAGCAGGATCAATCTTATATGTTGGTATGTTGATCGTCTGCTTCTTTATAGGCCCCTTTGAAGCTGATGAGGAAGAAGCTTTGATCTTCTCCCATATGGTCTGTGGCTCGGCCATGTCTTCTGGTTCAGATTCAGAATCTATCTCTTCTTGGTACTCTTGCTCGGGGTGCTCCTCGTCCTCAGGTCCCGGAAATGGAACCTCGAGTGTGCGATTGTCGTAGTCTGTACTACGTGTATGCACCATACACAGTACCTGAAATAAGAAAATTCGAGTTCAGTACTATGCTTAGACGAGTTTAACAATTATAGTGCAATGTAAAAATATTTGAATTTGAATGAAAATTAAAAAGAAGTTTGTGGCCTAGAGTGGCCGTTCGTAGCACTCGAAGTGCAACCAATTCCGCCGTATCCCCAGCAACGGCGCCAAAAACGTGACGTGTATTTTACTACGCGCTGAAAACGCAAGTATACGCGTCGAAGTAATACAGGCCTTTGTGAGGCCCGAGTCAAACACAGGGATACTCGGAATTGTTGGTGACTCCTACTAACTAGTCGCGATCAGCTAAGCCGATTAACAAGTTGAGAGTTGTTGTTAAAACTAAAAGAAAAATAAAAACAAAACAAAAGAAGCAATCGATTAAATGTTGGTTTAATCAATTCAAAAGGATATCTTTAGGATTTCAGTTTCACCGCGGGTCAACATTGCATTAGGTTTCATATAACTCCTCAATCTTCTCTCTCTATCCGGGTAGTGGCCTGAAAACAGAATTACCCACTATCGTGGTGTAATTCACTACTTAGGTTTAGGTTGATTCCACCGTCGTAGTAATCATTCCCCTAAACTAAGCGCATTACAGCCGATCTCTCAGTTTCCACCATTAATTTTACACCTCCTTTGTCAAGGGATTTATCGATTAATGTAGGTTTCGTCTCTTTTCAACCGTTAATCCTTCTGTCGAAGTGATTAAGGGCATTAAGTTATTATTATGGTGATCAAGCATAACAATATATGGAGAAAACAAAACTATACCACATATTTAAGAGAGAAAATATGAATTATTAATATAAAACTGTCATACAATGCATTCCCGGGCTACTCCCGGTCCTAAAGATGGAGGGGATTAGCCCCGCATGTTCATCTTGCACAAATACATGGTAGAAATAGGGGAAATCATATGAAAAACGTGAATTGAATGGGAAAACCCCTGAACGGAGGAGAACTGGTTGATCCCTTGCGTAGAACACGAGCTTTCCCGCCTCTCGGTGGTGAAATCCGTCTTCGGCAGCGTCCGAATCGACATGTATGAACTTCTGGCCTCCGTTCTCCTTTCTCTCCTCCCTCGGCACTTGTGCAATGGCAAAAATTAGATGATGATCTCCTCTAGGCGGCCGTCATTAGGTATAAGTCCCTAATTAGGTCGTCAATTAACTCCAACCGTCCGTTTGAGAGCAAACTAAATCCAACGCATATCTGCCGGTGTCGATACCATCGACGCGGGTCGATGGTATCGACCCAGTGTGGTAGCGACAGCCTTCTTGTCTTTTCGTCCGAGTGCCTGTAGCCATCTCTATACCATCGACTTGGGTCGATGGTATCGACCTCTCTGTAGCGTCGGTTTTTGTCGTTTAGCGACGCTGTAGCCTCCATGCGTCGATGGTATCGACTTGGGGTCGATACTATCGACAACTCCCTCGCCAGCAACCTGAAGGGGTCTCGATACCATCGACTTGGGTGTCGATGGTATCGACTCTTTGTTGCTCCTTTCGGCTGGCAACCTGTAGCCTTGTCGATGGTATCGACTTCCGTCGATGGTATCGACGGAAGCAAATACTTGTTTTTCCTGAAATTCCAAGACAAGATCAAATAAATCCACACGAATTATAATAAAGTGATGATTAATGCTCAAAATGATAAAACTAAGGGGATTTGACATAAAATGATGGCAAAGACCAAAATAGGTGAATTATGCAATATTAACCATAAAAAATGACTAATAAGAGCACAAAATACATATCAAACAGGTCTATAAATGCGACTCAAAATCATCGCATCATCACCTCAAGGTGAGCATACCCTCCCCTATATCTTTATAACAACAATGTCACATGCACTTCTATATAAAAGGTAGTGGTCCATCTCAAAGCTGGAAAATATCAGACTAACTTCCCTTGCAATTGTAGAAAAGACAAAATCCAATTGTTCTACTCTCATGTTCTAAAAATGCACCTACTTTGGGCTTGACCCATGCAATATGTAATTAGATAAAAGCTATTTAAGCTAATACTACCCTCCCTCACCATCTTAGATATATATCTAGATTCTCTCATCCCCCTAACACCCTCAATATTTCCATGATATTCATTCTAGCTCCATCAACATGTGTGGTGAGGAGTTGCGCCCACCTAGTGTGACCAGCTTGAAGCTACCCCCACTAATATTTATGGCAATGGCATGTGATGTCCAACGACTGTGTTGATGCCTGAAGCCCATATCTCTAATGACCATCCTATCTGGCCATCTCGTATGATGTTGGTAGGTTTCTCATTCCCCTCTTATTCTTTATTGCTATATTCTAATTGATTAATAATAAATGTAATACAAATTTTTAACTAGCTAGGATTTCACTAATCAATAACCTAGTTAATAATGTTGATCAAACCCAATTAATAAATGTTACATAATTGAATTTATTTAAAGTGTTACTTAGTTGATTTTTATGATTAATAAGTAAATGATGAGAAAATTAAATGAAGACTTATAAATTAAATAAAAGGGGGAAACTCATAAATGTACAAGCATTTTGGGTCTCAAAGAGTGTATTATCCCCTCTAAATACATGGGTGTTCCTTTCTTTATTGGTAAACTTACTATTACAGTGAGTAACCCTTTCATGGATAATGTGAAAAATAAGTTAGAAGGTTGGAATCTAAGATCTTGTTTATGGATTCTAGATTGGAACTTATCCAATAAACTCTCTCATTTCTTCATATTTAGCAGACTTCTTCTTTCCCACTCCCTAGTTTTATTAAGGAGGAAATAGTTAAGTTGTGCATGGACTTCCTATGGGGATGGAATTGAAGATAAAGTTGTCTAAAAGTTTCACACATCCAAAGAGTGAAGGTGGATTTGGATTAGGGAAAATGAAGGATATGTCGCTTGCATGTCTTTTTTTAAATAGGAATGTAGCCAGTAAAATTATATGGTGATATGGATAAATAAAAATTATCTTGTGAAATTTTATTTTAGTCTATTGTTGGGTTATTCTTATATGTCCTAGATTTTCTAAAAACTTATCAGTCATAGGGAGGAACTGCTCAAGTTCATAATTTTCCATGTGGGAAATGGCAATAGGGTCAGGTTGTGTCTAGCCCCTTGGTGAGAAATAAAAAGATTCTTCATGAGATTCTTGGTGTATATATAATCCTCTATTATAAGGTATGCCCATAGAGTCAATCATGTAATGATTGACATGGCATACACCATAAATGATTTGATTAACACTCATAAAGGCAAGCTTCCAATTCATTCTGCTTCATTCAGTTATGAGATAATGAGGAAACATTATGAATGTCTAAAGAATGACAATACTCAATGACGTATGTCTTCAAGTACGTGACTT